>JAMXDD010000005.1:7581836-8245526 GCA_024733475.1 Syzygium grande | reverse complement strand
AGGAGGTTAAGAATAGCCTACAAGGATGTTAAAAGGAAAGTAAAAGGAAAGATCTTGAGTTTAGGAGCTTGCGAAATTTCACACGGAACATAGAACATGTAGATATAAAGTCCATAAAATCAACCCGATGGGAAAAGCTTGGTTTTTCTTTTGTATAATGACAACTGACATTACATCCATATCATAAACCGGTTAAAGTAATATTATTTAGGGGTGAGCGGTTCCAGGTTCCTCACAGGTTCCGCCTGGAACCTAGAACCTACCCTCGGGGACAGGTTCCTCATTTTTGGAACCTGGAACCTACCCATCTGAATGGGAACTTGAACCTACCCCATCACACAGTTCCGTGGTTTGGTTCCAGGTTCCACCAGGTTCTTTTTTTTTTTTTGGTGACACAGATAATTTGAATCCTTCTCGCGTCATATACTCTATCAAAATACCTCCTCTAAACAGAAAAAAGAAAGATTATCTAGATCTTTCAAATTAGTTTTGCCCAAGAATCATAATCCACAGTTGCATATGTCCAAACATTTCTGAAGGCTATTTGAAAATAATATTCCAAAGCTAGAAGGTTGAAAAGAAATCATTAAAAAATAATTGGGAACAAACCTAATTGAAGTTCTCCTGTTCCTTGAACTTCAAATGAATCTGATAACCCCGAAAGCACATTTATTGCAAGATTTGTTTCTGCTTCAGCCATAAGCCAGTCCCCATTTCTTCCACCAGTCAACTAAGAAAAAACAGAATCATCTAGTTAACGTTCAAAAATGCAAGAGAGAAGGGTGTAAAATCTGGAAAATCAACATCTGGCCCATAACTTAGAGAGTTCTGAAGAGGCTATCACCATAATATAACTATACACAAGAAAATGAGACGACAAAGTCCTCAAAGGGGAAAAGAAGCATCTACAGCCTCACCTTCCACATCACCAAGAAACATGTATGACAGTTCACATAAAGAACAAGATATAAAGCATCTTTTTTTATAAAGCAGCTCAACTTCTCTAGTCACCCCAGGTAGTACTTAACATTGTGGAAATCTCTACATGACACCGTGTCGTATTAGAGTTGATCTATTCAAGCCACGCATGGATATTTATTATTCAATATGTTTCAATACACAAATAGTTATTTAACTTTCTAGATGTGCGAACTAAGGCCATTTTCCGGGATGTTGAAAATAGTTCCATTCTTCGACCTTTTTCTTTATGGATCTCTCAAAGAATAAAGACTAACAAAGCAAAGAGATGATGATTGATGGAACCAGTCATTCTTTTGACAATAAATACAGGAATTTAGATGCAAAATACTAAATAATACACTTCACATAAGCAGCCCAAACAAATTGTTTCATATCTGCTCAATTTTATTTCTGCCCAAACCCAATGGCTTCAAGTTGTTGTACCTAATTCAAAATCCAAACTTGGTGAAAGATTGCAGAATGGCTTTTTTACTAGAATAAGCTAGCACCATTAAATTTATGTTGGCATCTCTTAATTGCTTAATTAAATGGCTGCCTAGCTGAGTTGGGACGTAAGGCACCCAGAATCACAATACTGACCTCAACAGATTCTTTGAGTATGCCGATATACAATGACAATCTTCAGCAAGTGCAGCAAAAAGAAAGTACCTCTCATTGCGGTTAAGTCGAGCACCAAAGTAGAAGGCCACAGAGAGCAACCAACAGTCATTATGCACAGCCACCAAAGACAGCCAGTCCTTGCATTTCATTCCATCTCTAGAAAAGGAGCTTCAACATTTGGAGTTCGTAATCACAACTGAAATACCCATTAAGATATCAAAGCAAAAAATAAAGAATTTCCTTTCAGATCATGAATAAAAAGAACTAACAATAACCTAAAGCACACTTAGACCCTTTCTTATCAACCCACCACAGCCACTTCCCCAATCAAATTGACCACAGTTTCGTAGAAAAATCGCCTAACAGCAGTTACCCATTTCCCACATACCTCGTCCCGCTTCTCCAAAATTGCAGCACAAGCTAAAGTCAAAACCTTTTTCTCTAAAAGGCGCAATCTTGCATTTGCCCTTTAATTCAAAGGAAAAACAACAACGAACAAGAAACCCAAAGTACATGGAGCCTCACCTGGATCGCAGAGAGAGTAGAATTCATCCACATCTTAAACAAATTCACCCCAACACCAACAACGGCGTCAAGCCAGAAACAAAGAACTAAAAGAAACACTACCGACGCCATATTCGAACTCGGACCTGTGAAAAAGAGAAAAAACGCATGCATGTGAAGATCCAAAAAGGGAGGCAACGGCCCAACGATCGGTACCGTAGGTGAGGGCGCGGACGAGGGCAGTGCATCAGGCGCTGTAGCCCTTGAAGATCTCTTCTATAGTGCGAGGACTAGAGAGGAACCACGTATGGCGAGAAGCGGCGCCGATCTTGTGGAAAGACGAGAGGGGGAAGAGTTGAGGTAGCGAGCTCGAGGGTGTGCATGCGGAGCACGAACGAAGACAAAGACAGAGGATGTCGCTTGAATCCTTGAAGCGAAGCGCACCTTCGCCGCGGACGAGCCGGACCGCGGTTGATGAAGACAGAGGAAGAGCCGAGGCGGACGCCGATTGGAGCGAGGAGAGGCGAGAGGGTCTCGTCGAGTCGTGGGTGTGGGGAGTGGGAGAGGGTCTCGGACGCCGAATGAAGCGCACTTTATCGTGATTCAGCGACGGTATAGCGACCAAGTAGTCGCTAAAACGCCTGAATCAAATCCATAACTCGGCCACATTTGGCGACCAATCAGCGACAGCATCGTCGCTACAATTTCAAATATTATGATTACTCATGGCCACTTTTAGCGACAACATGCGCTCCCCGTCACCAATTAGCGACGAAGATATGTGATCCGTCGCTAATGATGTCCCCGAATGCAAAGTAAAGCTCTCGGCCAAATTAGCGACGAAACATATGCCAATTCGTCGCTAAACTGTCCAGAGATCAAGAAACGTAAAATGTAACATTAGATCACATTAGCGACGAAGTAATTATGATGCGTCGCTAAACTGTGTTTTTGCGACTACCTAGTATTTTCGTAGCTACTTAGCTATGATAAAAATGCCGTCGCTGAATGTAGTCGCTATTTAGCGACAGAAAAGCGTGATCGTCACAAATTGGCGACGACATCTTTATCTCGTGGCTATTTAGCGACGAATTAGCGACTAATTGTCTGTTGCCGTCGCTATTTTCGGTAATTGGCAACGAAATTAACTTGGTCGCTAATTTCGTCGCCACGTAGCGACTATTTGCCTTTTGTTGTCGCTAATTAGCGACGATACTGTTGTCGTCGCAAATATGTTGTAGCTAAATTACAGTTTTTTTGTAGTGGAGTCAATTACAGAAGTTTGTGTTTATTTTTAGCACGTTCCTAATGTTGGTGCCAACATCATCCCTAACCAAAAGTTCATCTTTGTTTACTTTGGATTGAAATTTGAATCTTTACCACACTCCGCACATATATGTATGATAGGAATTTATGTCAATGATGGTTATGTGATTCACTTCACCCTAACGGAGAGCAAAACAACCATATTCCCATCTAGCCACAAGCAAAAAATTTTGCCTCCCTACCTAAAATGTGAATACCAGGAGAACATCGAGCATGGGGTTGTCAAGACTTGTCTTGATTGCTTCAAGCAGGATGGTGAAAGCTCCTATCCCTTCACTGTTATGAATATGGGTGGCCACTCCTAGGGTTTAAGCTTACAAGGTGAGGAACATGCACCATGTTACTCTATACCAGATTGCCCCATCGAGTTGTCAATACAGCTCGCAAGCTTCACACTAACAATGGCTTTGGCAACTACAGCCTCATCAACAATAACTACGAGCATTTTGCCACATTTTGCCGGACTGGCGTTCGTGCAAGTGAGTAGACAGCATTTGTTAGTGATTATGAGTGGAAAATTAAGGAAGCTTGGCAAGGTTAGGGTGAGATAGCCTTCCGAGAAACTATATCTCTGCGCCCCAAACTCTGATTTCCGGCTGGACCATAGTTCCGTGGCTATTTTCTTTGACACGCCGCCACTCATATGCAGAAGGAAAGTTCTGCTTGAAGGTTAGAGCTTTCCTGTTCTGCTTGAGAACTTTGTTTGCTTGTGCAAGTGATGCAGACTATTGTACGACGGTTTAATCGTTTTCTTTGGTAGATAAGAGCTTGTTCAATGGTCCATTTTGCTTGCTCAATTGAAATTCTTTCTCCAGAGATTCATATTGGTGTCGGATAGGAGGCTATCACATACAACTAGCCTGATCATGGCACAGCTGCTGGCTATAGTGATTGAAGCGTAATGGCACAATTCCTCATCCATTTTTCGTTACCCCTGCATTGTCTTGATTTCTTATACTATTGATATTAATTCTCATGATCTGAAAGTCCAGCATTCGGCCTTAGACCCATTGATCGAAGAGATTTGCCAGGGCTGACCTCTTTTTCGCTCTATAAGTGGTACTGATCTTGCTTATACATCTCACATATATGAGTTACCTGGAGTGTTCGTTTTTCCGTTCTCAAAATGTAAACTTCACGGAATGCCTTAAGGAACATTTCCTCCCTGACACACATACATCTCACATGAGATGACGACCTGTTTCTGGGTTATGAGAATTACTTACTTGCATGTACGAACGCATTGTAACATGCTCAACTTGGGAGTGCTCATATTAAAATTTGGAAGACAATCACGCAATTGGGAAACGTGATTGAACCGAGCCAGTGGCATGACACTGTGTGAATACGATGTATGTTCGTTATGGATGAACGTATAGCAACTCGTGAGGTGGATGAAACGAAACAATATCCACACTAGACCAAAAAATTATTCCATGCACTCAATGTATGTATTCTATTCGAACCGTAGAGTTATGTTCGCGCTATACTAAATTAATTGTGTGTGCACTGTATTAATTAAAGTGTTGGGATGTATTTGGATGTATCAAAATAGATGCTCCATTGGTTGGAAACATTGATCGTGAATAGGCCAACAGGCCGTGCTAGGCCAGGCACGGTATGATTGGGCCTGTGTCGGGCTGGGCCCATTAGGAAAAAGGAGAGGCCTAGGTGGGCCCCTTCGCTCCAAGGCACTGGCCCGAGTGAAAAAAACGAGTCCCATGATTTAGCATATACGGTTCGCTCCGCTAGTCAGGCCACGACCGAAGAAATTTAAACCAGGCGCCCATTGTTGCCTATGATTTCGCCGGGTTCCGCTTGAAAACATATAGTTCGGCGGCGCTTGTTCAAGACTCACATCTAGCCTAAGCTTGCCGACGATTCGATTATGCTACGAGTCATGAAGACATGATGGACTGGAAATGTACCAAAAAGTCCTAAACCTATTGTATTAGTACCAATTCAGTCATTAATCTTTTAGTTAGACCAATTCAGTCCAAAACATTTACACATTTGTATCAATTCACTCCATCCGGCCAATTTAAGCGAGAAATCGCTGACGTGGACACCGGTGGTTCTACATGACACCGCCGGCGCTAATGTGGACATTTAAAAATAACTCTTTGGGACGGAATTGGTACCAGTGCAATAGATTTAAGACTTTTTTGGTACTTTTCACCATGATAGACTGTGCTGAGAGAGTGTGAACTTGCCCGGGTTCAAAGAATTCTTACTTGTGCCTGGCCCAACCCTGCCCGACCCAATAATCCGAAGGGTTGATGGGCCTCCGAGACAACATGAAAGTGTCACATAGATGATCTTTATGTTTTACATTTCTTATTGATTCTCGTTTTGCTGAGATATGGGCGGCAACAAGCAAACATCGGATTGAACAGCTGGGATGCACTCAAGTATAAAGAGAATTGTATAAATGTCGTCGACCAAGTATTGTTCCATATCTATTCATACAACATCATTTGTCGATACGTGATCCGAACTCCCCATTACAAATTCATCAGCATATTACCGATCTAAGCTGTCCCTAACCCCTTCTCAATTCTCATCAATGGACTCCTGACGTATACCAAGAAGTGTGGAAACGGCTATTAATACCCCGTAGGTCAATTACATGGTTATTTATGGTTTGACTGATTCTTTGTATGTAATGTGGTGATCAGTCATATTACAAAGGTATTAAAGTTCAGGTGGCATCAGCCATTTCTTCAATTACATGTCTCAACATGGCCGCGAAATTCAAGATGAACTTACTTATACGCGCGTGCACATCTTTATTTTTCTTTGACGGTCAACTTTAATTCAAACTTATAATTGTTTAGCCATTTCCTTTTTATCTGAAATAGTAAACATGTTTTCGTTTTTAGTTGGCTTGAGCTCTAGTAATATACTTGTCGACTCTATATTATTAATCAGAAAAAAAGTGATTTTCTTTCAACTTGATATGAAAGTTGTGCCCTGTTTCTTCTAGACAATAAGTCACTTTCATTGCACACCAAAACTTGACGAGCGAACCAAAGATGTGTTTGTTTGAGTAAAAATTTTTTTGGCGAATTAGATTTTTGAATTTTCACATGTTTGGTTTGCTAAAAATATGCATGCATTAAATCGGGAAAATGAATTCCCTAATCCGAAAAGGGAAAATTACATTTTTCTAGAAAAATGATTTCTCAAAAAGCATTTTCCTTTATCTTAGAGTTCTTTTTCCAAAACAAACACACCGTCATCTTTTGAGCCAATGTAATCAGAACGGAATCCGCCCGGTCGGAGCATGGGGACCCATGAAACGGAATTAACACCATGGCGTTCTCTTCTCATTGGACAAAGGATACCCAAAGTTGTGCTTTTATTACGTTGGACAAATTAATCATAAGTGTGCATGTCTTCCAATCAAGTAGGGTATCCAGATATGTGATCGCACTTGGTAATTTTTTAATGGTACTCGTTTAAGTCCATAAATGAGACTAGTATTTTAAATTAAATTTAAAAAATTACCCTATGATTGTCTTGTCACTCATGTACATAAATGGTTAAAAATATATGCAGGGCTACTAAAATTAGTTAGAGATTGTCTTGTCACTCGAGTACAAAATGGTTAAAAATGTACATAGGGCTACTAAAATTAGTTAGGGACCTCGCACCAGAATTGACCCCATGGTGGCTGAAGCGACAACGAGAATGAAGGAAACTTTAGTACATTAGGTGATTTAAATTAAACTTTAGTCCTCTAATTACAAATCTCGATAAAATTAAGGGATCACAAGTGAAACTTGCTTAATATGGAGCCATTTCATATCAGGTAGCTCCATGGAATTGACACTTCTTTCTTTATATATTTATTTTAGGTGGTTGTACTTTGGCCGATATGAGACAACTACTAGAGTTATCTGTCTCGGTGAAATGGCAAGGCAATTATTATGTGTCCTCAAATTTTACACGATCTTATAAAAACTTTATTGCAATTTCTAAACAGTTTCTCATGCTCGATATCAATTTTCTCATTAAAAGGTTTAAAGTATGGGACCACCAATATTTCACTATTTTGATATGAATTCCTCTATTTTACATTGATATAGTAACGTAAGTAAAAAAAAAAAAAGTTCATGGATAATCAGAATTCAACCATATTGAATCTTACAAAGTTTGGGAAAAATAATTAACTTCAAGCATTGAGAAACGCATAATATATTAAACACCAACTGTTGGCAGCGGCATTTTCGCAGGAAGAAGGAAGGAATATGCGGCTCTTTCTTGTTTTGAAAATAAATCGATTCAATTCTAGATGTGCATTCTCGGGAATGGAGATATTGCGAAAATATGAATTGAATACTTGCATATTTTTCCGCAGATATCCAACAATTCTCCTCATGATACATGGCAATAAGTGGCGAGATATTCATCAACTCTTACCATTGGCAAAAAGATAGACATCAAATGGTTACGGAAAAGATTTGGGAGAATTTCCTTAAAAACAGGAAACTGAAAAATATGAAATTGGAAGAAGAAATTACCTCCAACTCTCTAAACCATATTACTCTCAAGAAAACTCTACTCAAATTACTTCCTCGCCCTTTTCCACGTCAAATCAGAGGCACATGGGGAAGATGTTGACAAATGGCGGTCGAAAAATAGAGAATGGACATCCTTACTTTCATGCATTCGAGTTTCTTATCGATCCGTCTTATTTCATTTAATTGACCGATATATATACGTGACGGAGTCGGGATCGACTTTGAGCAAAACTCCTCTTAAATTCTAGGGGGAAATTCGATTGACGCGGATATATATTTCGTAAAGAAGGGGGCGACCAAGTCATGCCGCCGCCGTTCTCTCATTTGATAGATGAGGAAAGTTATTGATGCGGAAATCAAGCGATCGAACAATAAAATTGACAAAATAAGAAAATAAATCGGACACCAGATTTACGTGGTTCGGTCGTAGTAACCTACATTTACGGGGAGAGCAGCACGAACTTCCATTATAAACTGATCGATACAACAGAAATTACAATCATACTCGAATCACTTAAACACTTTAAGTGTTTCCCAAGCCTCAATTATACCCAATAACTCACGCAGTGTTTAGCCCTACAATTCCTCACGAAATAATTTCTCAATCTCGCGAAAGAATTATAAACAAATCTTATCACAAGATTTACACTTGAATACTAATTCTTCTCGGATGTAATTCTCGAATAAGAAACCCTCGAAGATAACCCATGCCACCAAGAATCTTCGCGTATTCATCAACAGCAGCCACCAAGACTTCAATACTTCAAGTCTACGTGAAGAAGCACCGCCTAACTTTAATTATGTGCATATATATTTATTAGTCAACATATGCTGCCCTGTGCCGGGTCCCACTAAAAGTTGGACTTCTGTTATTTCCTTTATCAACACATTCTGAGTTAGAGAAGGAAACCAAGTCCACTTTCCTATTTTTGAAGTCTATTTTTCATGATCAGAATTTCAACATGGCTTTGCACTTCAAAATTGAACAGGAAATATAGATTTTCACCGTGGATATCCATAAATATTCAACTTCCAGATTTTTCTTTAATTTGTTTTGGGTTGGATTTTATCTATCATGCTCGAATTTGAGACATATTTTCAACAGCCATCACGTCACGTGGACCCAAACTCGCCCGGCGCCGGTCTTAAACGAGCTGTGCATTTGCCCCCGTTCGCTGTGAAGAAGCCCTTACAATGTATCCCCAAGAGCTTTGTTATTCGCGTGTGAACGTCGCGGCCAATTTGCCAAAGATCGTCCCCCGGGGCGTCATTACATATGGGTCCCACTCCCCTGGATGGATTGCTGTCCTTTCGCCCGTCGCATGACAACAGAGACGCCATTTTCTCTTTTCTCTATTATCGTCTCGACTCGACAAGAAATCTGCGTGTCTCGACTCGACCGCAGTCAACCTTTCCAAAAGGGATCCGAAAGCAGTCTTCTTTTTCGGGGAGAACCTCTGACTTCAGAGTCCGACGGGGCACCCCGAGTTCCTTAACTCCACGAGCTCTTTCGACCGACGGGGCCACAATCCCCAATTATAAATCCCCAGGTCCCTTCTTGTCTTCTCGCTGTGTGAAATCCATCTCTCTCTCTCTCTCCCCCTCCTATTCGGTTTCGCTCTTTTAGTGCAAGAGAGTAGAGGAGGACCGGACATGGCGACTCGGATCCTCAGCAAGGAGTTCCCAGTTGTGGTAACGCAGGAAGAGCTTCAGCCCGGGGATCACGTTTATACATATCGGCGGTACGGGTTGTACACGCACCACGGTGAGCGATTCCTCCTCTTCTTTCTTTTCCATTAGCAGCAGGGCGGTATCATTTTTTTCCGTGACATGGTTGTGGGAAGCGGCTCGACCCAAAGTATGCTTTCTTCTTATGTTCCGCAACATGGTTTTGTGATCAGGCTCTGTTTTTTTGTTATAATCTCACCAGGCTCTGGTTTTGTTATAATTTTCGGCCTGCATGGCCTGCATCTGCTTGATAGATCACTTCAGCATGATATCTTGCCGTTTTCTTCTTTTCATATCGAGGTGGTTCAATTAATAAGGTAGCCTCTGTTTCCCTCTGTTTCTGTGGAAAGAAAGAGCTGCCATGGCGTTAGAAAGAAGAGGAACAGATTGGCGATTACTAGACACTTTTTGCTCTTGATCAAAATGATTCGAGTCAAATTCATAAAACCAATCTCTCCTAAACGCACCTGGAAATGAAAAATGTGATGAGAAGCCAAGCACCGATACTTTTTCTTGACAATTCATGCTATTGATATCAAACGATAGAAAATTGTACGATTCACATTGTTTTGCTCTCATCGTTTCGTATTGCTATAAGCCTAATCAAGCTTTGCCGTTATACTAGGAATTTACATTGGAGAGGGCACCGTGATTCACTTCACGAGAGCAGGAGTCGACGCGACATGTCTCGATTGCTTCCGGCGAGAAGGCGAGAAGCTCCATTCCCTCCGCTCATATGCATATGGGCGGTCACTACTGAGGTTTATGTTCACAAAAAGGGGCACTTGCACAACCTTACCTGATACAAGATTGCCTCAGGAAGTCGTGAACACGGCTCGCGAGCTTCATGAGCGCGGCGGTTTCGGCGAGTACGACCTCTTAAATAACAATTGTGAGCATTTCGCCACGTTTTGCCGGACTGGCGTTCGAGAAAGTACACAGACGGCATGGATCAGTGCTTGTGACCGGAAGATCAAGAAAGCCAAAGCATGGGCCTTGAAGCTTCTCAGAGAATTAAGCTCAAGTGACCCTAAAATTCGTGGAGAATTAAGCATGGGCATCGAGAGTAAAAGCAAGCTCGATCGCTGAGCAGGCTTGAGCCGCTCAACAAAATCCTTAAGCTCGGAGAACAGGGCCGGTTCCGGCCAAATCACGGCAGCTCTGGCTTACTCTCTCTCTCTCTCACATGCCCCCACACACAAACATACAAAATAAGCCTAGCTACTTTAGACACCACTTCTTTACGGCCCAGATGATCCCTTGGACTCATAGACATGGCGCAGACTACGTCACGATGAAGCGACAAACGCAGTACACACAACAGACCCAAAAGTGCTACGACAATCCCCATCAAATCCATATGCATGAAATATTATTGTCTCTATAAAGTTATGAAGTCTAAGTACAGAGCATTTATAGACAAAGTGCGTCAAAGAAATGCCATGCCGGATAGATATCGAGCAAAAGAGTTCAATGTTTCTCCAAGAATCCAATTCAGATGTCACCGTGATTGAATTCAAGCTTGTAGTAGGGCCGGTCCAGCGGATTAGAAAGTTCTTTTACTTATCCATGAAGAAAAACCCCATCCTGATTTACCATAATCTGTGTTGTGTCCACCATTAGTAGAAAAAGCAAATTTTAAGAAAAACCCCATCCTACTAACGCAGATTAATCTGAAACCTTTCTTCTTGTGTCCTCCAGAATAGGTTCGCTAAGCCATCGCACCATTATGGTCTGTACAGTGACGCCAATAGCAGTTTCACCACTTTGCACACCATCCCAATTCATCTTCAGGAATCCAAATTTACTTGTTCCGCCCTCCATTAAGATTCAGAGAAATCTTCATGGTGGCCTTTGAGTCTTGCTCGCAAGTTTTCAGTATGACTAGGACCACATTCCAACGCATTAAGTTTCATTCGATCAAGCTTTTACGGGTTTCCATCGAGAGGATTCGGTTCTTTGGGGTCGGACTTTCTGCGAAATGGATGCCAACAGTTGAATTAGAGGGACCACATACGGGATCCACTTGACCCGGTCAGTGATGTACTCTAAGCCTATGTGCATCACGGTTTTGTAACTATTTGCTCGCCTAACTCTTGCATTTTGATCGAAGTAGGATGTTGTAGGTCACTTTTGGACTGCCCAATAATCATATAGAGATTTAGGAAAAATTGTCCAAAAAGTCTTGAATCTATTGTGCTTTTTGTCAATTCAATCTTAAACATTTTTACATTTTGCCAATTGAGTCTATCCGGTCAATTTTAACCTAAAATCACTAATATGAATGTCGGTAGTCCCATGTAAGACGGTCAGAGTTGAAGTAGAAAATTTTTTATAATTTAAAAAAAAACTTCTCTTTTCTTTTTTTATTTTTCTTTCTTTCTTTTCCTTTTTTTTTTGTTCTACCAGGTCTGGCAAGGGTTGCTGGCTGACCCTCACCAACCACAAGAGAGGGCCGATTGACCTCGCTGACCACAAGAGAAAGCCAGTTGACCCTCACTAACCACAAGAGAGGGTCGGCGACCCTCACCGGCCATTGGGCGAGGGCTTCGCGGCTCTTGTGAGGCGAGGGCAAGGGCTGTGACCCTCACCCTCAGCCCTCGCTTGGCTTGGAATAAAAAACTGAAAAAGAAAGAAAGAAAAAATAAAAAATAAAATCGAAAAAATATTAAAATATTATTAAAAGTTATCTACGTTAGCGTCAGTCGGGCCACGTAGAACAACCGGCGTCCATGTCAGCGATTTTCGGCTAAAATTGGCCAGATGGATTCAATTGGCAAAACTTTAAAAGGTTTATGATTAAGATTTATGATTAAATTGATAAAAGTGCAATAGGTTTCGGACTTTTTGGACAATTTTCTCAAGAAACTTATAGTACAAATAGCAACCTCGCAAAAGCTTGCTCTTTCATTCTACCCGTGAAAGAAACCATCGATGGGCCGAACGCTACCTCCAGAGGGAAATGGAAAGCATGTGGAGCAAGATCAAGTAGAAATTGGAATATATTGGATGGAAGGATGGTTAGCAAAAAGAATTTGAAAGTAAATTACAATACTAGTGGTTGTCGACCAGTTCCACCCAACCCCCAAAAAAAAAAAAAAAATTCGTGTGTAGCCTGCCGTTGAAACCCCTAGATATCGTAATTGCAATCAATGCTCAGGCCCAAAATTGCATTCTTTAGGGGGTTGGTTATTCAATACCGTTTGTAAATGCGTATTGATAGTGGTCCAATCATATCTCGCTCGCACGGTGCACACGTAGCTTTCCCTTTGAATTTGAGCTTTCGTTAATTTCCCATCACATCAAGATAGCCAACATTCCGACAAAAAAGAAGAAGAAGAAGAGGAGAAGATGGCCAACATGATTTTTCCGGCACCCAAATTCACGGTGGAATTGTGAGGGGGAATTACCGCGTCCACATCTATGCATTATAAAAAGAGAGGAAGTTGTACATAAAAGTATGCTTTTTAACATGACTGCGATTTTTATGAATTTAAATGTGCTAAAATTATAGCCGAGATCGAGTTCCACGAAACTGTGTGCATGTAGCGTCGTTCTGGAAATTGTCAAATATATGACGATATGCAATTTTAGGAATAATGTTAATGGAAAAGAAGAAAATGGAATACTTAGATGATTGATAGAAATCAAAGAACGGAGCAATTATGAGGATGAGGGTATAATTGAAGGGTTAATCCCTCTTTTGTGCTAACGTATTGATTTGATTGAATTACAAAGAGATAAGTGGATTGAAAATCCTAAAACTTGTCACGATAATGCAATTAAGTTATACATTTTATCACGAAAGTATAATTGAGTCTTAAAATTTTTTAAAAAATGCAATCAAATCTTGAAAAACTTGCCAAATTTGTCAAATTTAGTCATTCTATTAATTTCACTTTTTGAAAGTTTTAGGACTCGATTACACTTTCGTGACAAATTCTAGGATTTAATTATACTTTTTGAAAATTTTATGACTCGATTATACTTTCGTAATAAATTTTAAGACTTGATTGTACTTTTTAAAAATTTTAAAACTCTATTATATTTTAATAATAATTTTATGACTTTTAGTGCATTTATTCCAATTACGAAAGTAATAGGTTGGAATAAATAGATAATTAAAATAGAAATTCAAAAAATGGAGTAGCGGAGATCATGAGAATGAATGTGCGTGTGTGGATGTGTAGTGCAATTACCTCAACCCTCGTATCATCATCACTCTTTGTAGTGTTTTCACGTAGGCATTAAATGGGGTGTTATCGAACATTTCGTAATTATGAGGGTTGGAAAACATTTATGATCGAACAGTCAACTGGAAGACGTGGACCAACTGCCGTCCAGGAATGAAAAAGATTCAGAAGTACATCGATGTCGTTTTTAGGGTCAAACCTGTCCGGTCTCCTTTTGGACACTTCTTTTTAATTGGCTTAATATTATAAAAAATTTCAAATTAATATATTTATAATAAATTTATCTTAAAATAATTTTTCGATCATAAAAACCCTAAATTGATATACATTAATTTATCTCGAATTTTTTTTATCACTAAAAATCCTAAATTAGTACGTTTGTGATAATTTTACATTTCGTTAAGTATCGTTAAATTGGATTAATAAACGAAAAATTACAAACTAGTACACTCGTTATAAACAAAAGGTAAAAACTCAAATTGGTACATCCGTCAATTGTTGCGTACCATCCAACTCATTAAATTGACGGTAAAATTTAATGGAAAGTAAATTTATTATAAGTGTACCAGTTTAGGGTTTTTGATGGTCAAAAAATTAATTTTAGATAAATTTATCATAAATGTATCAATTTATAATTTTTCGTAGTATTAACCCTTTTATAGTCCTTTACCAAAAAAAAAAACCCTTTTATAGTCGCTTTTCTCACCACCAGAATCAGCCCATCAATCCATCTCCTCTCTTTTCTCTGCCCCTCATTTCTGAGTGTGTGAAACAGAGCTCTCTCAATTGAACAAAAAAAAAAAAAAACAGAGCTCTCTCAGTCTCTCTGATTCATCACCAAGGTACTCCAAATCCTCCCCTAAGTTGCGATCAAGAAAAATCCTACCCAGCTCCGGGAGAAAATGGCGACTCGGATTATCAACAAGTTTGTGGTAACTCACGAACAGATCGAACCTGGGAGTCACATTTATACATGGCAGCGGTATGGCTTGTACACCCACCATAGCAAGTGATTCATCCTCTTTTTTCCTTTCACATTATCATTATTATTTCTGCGTCGCATGGTTGCCTGAAATAGCTCCACTGAATTATCATCCTTCGTTTTGCCAAAGAACAATAGTTGTATCAGCTTTGATAGATCAACTCGGCGATGATCAGATTTTGCTGTTGTCTTCGTTGTTTTCATTTCAATGGCTATTCATAAATCTGATTTTGATCAAACATGGAATTCCATGAGAGACGAGTCACAGAACCTGAAGGGACCAGAAAGGAAATAACGATGATAAGGTAGACCTCTGTTTCCTCTGTTTCTTCTGTTTACGAGCAACGAGAGACCTTCCATCGCGTTAGAAAGAAGAAAGAACAGATTGGTGATTACCAAACACTCTTTGCTCTCGATCAAAATGCTATGAGTCAAAGTCATAAAACCAAAGCTCTCCTGAACGCGAAATGCGATGAGAAGCCAAGCCCTGATTCTTTTTCCCGACAATTCACGGTGTTGACATCAATTGATAGAAAATTATCCGATTCACATGGTTTTGCTCTCCTCGTTTCGTAATTATCGTAAGCCTAACCAAGCTTTGCGATTGTACTAGGAATTTACGTCAGAGAGGGCATCGTGATTCATTTGACGAGAACAGGAGTTGACGTGACGTGTCTCAACTGTGTCCAACGAGAAGGCGAGAAACTCCATCCCCTCCACTCATACGCATATGGGCGGTCATCACCGGGCATTATGCTGACGAGACGGGGTACTTGCGCGACCTTACTTTGATAAGAAATCGCCCTGGGAAGTCGCGAACAAGGCTCGCAAGCTTCACAAGGGCGGCGGTTTTGGCGAATACGACTTCTTCAACAACAATTGTGAGCATTTCGCCACGTTTTGCCGGACTAGCGTTTGGGAAAGTACACAGACAACATGGATCTGTGCTTGTGAGCAGAAGATAAAGAAGGTAAAAGCATGGGCCTTAAAGCTTCTCAGATAATTAAGTTCAAGTGACCCTAAAATTCGCGGTGACTTTGGCATCGAGAGTAGAAACTTGATCCTGCTCAACAAAATCCTTAAGCTCGGAGAACAGGGCAAATCACGGCGGCTGTGTGTGTCTCTCTCTCTCTTACATACCCCCACGCACAAACATGCAAAATCAGCCAAGCAACTTTAGACACAAGTTCTTTACGGCCCAGATAATCTAATGGACTCATGGACATGGCACTGTCGAACTCATGATCAAGTGAGAAACGCCGGACACAAAACAGACACAAAAGTGAGACAACAATTCCCATCAAATCCATATACACGAAAACTTATTGCCTCCACAGCTCGACCACCTTCCCTTTGCAATAACTACCTTTCTTTGCTCTACCAAGTTACAAACTCTATCTATCCCGTTGATAGTATCGTGCTGTAGTGTAAAGCAATTATTGACAAAGAGCGTCAAGAAATGCCATGCCGGATACATATTGAGCAAAGGACTACAATGTTTCTCCAAGAATAAGATTCAGATGTCCCCGTGATATAATTAGAGCTTGTAGTATGGCCAGTCCATTAGATAAATAAGTTCTCCATTAGTATTTGTGTTGTCTTCTCCATCAGTGGAAAAAGCAAATTTCACGATTTCATTTTAGGTTTTTCTGATAGTGAAATTGTCTCCCACAAAGCCCAACCCTTGAACTTGATTTGCATGTCTACAGTAACATGATGAAGCGATCAGTTTTTTTGGTAAACCAGCCTCGCTTGATGACTTGGGTCCTAAGAACTTTGGGGAAGCCCGATCTAAATTTGTCGGCCTAATCTTATAAAACCAGTCATCAGGGCTGGACAAAGCCCCTGCGCACTGTGGAAATGGCAAGAACCCACACGCATGACAAGCATTTTTCTATTTCCGGAACGAAGCGAAACTGGCCAAAGTTGATCTCGCAAAATATCTTGAAACCTCAAGGAATAGAAAATCTGGCCAACATATGAATGGATTGAAATGATATGGATTCAAAAGTGAATTACAAACGAAGAGAATGCATCTATTAACAGCGTGCCACTATCTCTCTTGCTGATGCAAAGTAAGCTGAAACCTTTCTGTGACAAAAAGAAAAGAAAAGAAAAGAAAAGAGGAATCTTTTATTTATTTTAAAATGACTTAGCATCACGTTAGCAACATTTGCCTTCCGTTGTCCACGTAGCAGTGCTCATTGACGCGACCATGACAGAAGGTACATATGTCTCACAAGTACAAGTTTGGAGTTTTTGATGATGCCAAAAAAAATGGTGTATTGACATTACAATAAACACAATTTAAGATTTTTGGTAATAATAACTTATATAATATCATCCAGAGATTTCTATATTACTTCTCCCCTCTCCTTATGACAAAGGGTCGCACTGCATTAAACGAGAAATGCTCACAAGCATGGTTGATAAGAGCGTGGTCGAATTAATCTGACACTCAAATGGGAGAAGAGGGGTTTGGGGAGACTATGTAATTTTGGCTGTCTTTCGTTGTCTCTTACTACAAGGAGGAAGCGACAGGCGGAGGATTTCCGGGGGCTCCAGGTGAGAATTATTACTTGGACTCTTAAACAAGTATTGTGTACGTAACGATGACATGTATAGTTTATTGAATCCTCCTGGTCAATCGGTCAACTCTGGAAAGAGTTCAGACCAGCCATCTGCTGCATAAACCAGTTTCGTTTTCGTTAATCTTCCTTTCCTTTCCCTCTTTCTGTTTCCTTTATTAGAGCTGATTTGTTGTGCAACTTGCACTTTGATGTGTGGGTGCGACCTTCTACTTGGCCAGATTGGTGAAAATTTGATGAGACTAGCCAGGGGAAACCAATATGGGGTAGACATTATCAAATATTCAAACTGAGGCTAATTTGTTTCCTTTTTCTTTTTCTTTTTTTTTATAATTTAAGTGTGTGATCGTAAGGAAATAACGCAACAATTCCAACACCGGGCCTCCCACTTAAGTCCGAGTTCCCTAGGGCACATCAATCGGATTACAACCATCGGTTCCTGAATCAAAAGTGTGATAAAGCTTTTACCGTAAGGTCAATCTGATGATGGGCCAGATGAATAATACTAATTAATTTAATGCACGTTGAATCTATTGAAAGGTCCGAGTAAAGTTTATAATATAAAAGAAAAACCATCCATTAATTGCCAAATAATATAAATTAATCAAGGGTATTCACATGTTTCTTTGACGTTGCTCACGCACTCATGCTCTTATCCGTGTTCATTCCCGGCCAACTCCTTCCTTTCCCTCTCTTCCCATGTCTCCATAATTCTTCTTTTCCTCCTTTGCCATCATCGCTGCCGCCATCAACCTTTCGAGACATGCGAGGGCTCAGTTTCTGGCACACCCGCAACAGCAGGAGTCGTGCAGGTGATTAGCTTCCAAAAGACTTTCTTTCCTTCTTGTTCTTGTTCAACTTCAAAAAAGAAAAGAAAGTCTCCAACTGTGTAGCTGGGAATTTCAGATCTCCCATACCAGTCCAACCCTTCACTTTTCCCTCTCAATTCCGCTTCACTATTTTAGGAGCGTCGAAGCTAATCTAAAGCCAGCTCAAGCACACCAGTCCAGTAGGCCGACGAAGGGCCCCAAGAGAGAGAATGGTGGCTCAGATCATCGACAAAGTATTCACAGTTGTGGTAAGACAGGAAGATCTTAAACCCGAAGATCACATCTATTCTTATCGGCTACATGGCTTATACACCCATCATGGTTATTGATTCATCGTCTTCTTCCTTTTCCATTATCATTATTAATTTCCATCACTTGAATATCTGAATATGTGGCCCGACTAAATTATCCTTTCTGATCTTTCGTTTTTTGGCCAAGGAACAGTAGTGTATCTGGTTGATAGATCATTTCTGCAATCACTGAATCTTGCCCTTCGAGCTTCCTGCTCCTGTGTGTGAACCCTCGTTAACATTTGCACAGAAAGAGACGATAAACGCTGAATTCAGTACTCCTTCAACAGTTGTTTCCTTCTTTTCGTTTCAAGGGCTGTTCACATATCTGATTTTGATCACACACGGATTTCCATAAGAGGCAAGTCACAAAACATCGAACAGTTTACGAACTTCTTGAAGTCACCCAAAAGAAAATAACGATAGTAATCTTGTAAACCCTATTTTCTTGGTGACCTTAGAGAGAAACTCCATTTTTTGAGTTGACCCGCAACCGATCAACCCCAAAAGAATGAAAAGCCACAATAAATAAATAAATAAACAAACAAACCCCTTAAATGCCAAAGTTAAACCTACATCTTATCTTAAGCCACCGACATCAACTTATTTCTCTATTTGCTTAACCAAGAAGAAAAATCAAACAATCAACTTTCTTTTGTCTCATCGGCAGCACTATCTCATGGACTTTTAAACAGGGTCTTGTTATTATACGAATTAGATCATCGCGATCATTTCACTTGAAAATAGAATAAAGTACAATTTCTGCGAACTACAGCCATCTATGAGATTAAATTCACACGATAGCCCATGTTTAATATCTTGTCCAACAAATATAAATTAATGCCGGCCTGGAGCATTCGAAATCTCATCGACTAGAGTTGGCACATTCCCACAACAGATGGTTTTAAGCACCTCATTTGACTCAAGTGGGGACTGAGACGAAGCTCAGATAATAGATCCGGGAGAGTACGACGACGTGTAGAAAACGTACCTCAATTAAACCACGAAAAAACTTATTGAAACTTGTGATTTGTTGTGATCGGAGTTTTTTTCTCATTTAGCCTTTGAGTGTCCAACACAAAGATACACACTCGGCAAATTGTAAGTCGCATTGCAGCTAATTTAACGTGGCTCGATCTGCAGCTTAATCCATCCAAACTTATAAAATATGATCCACTTGTGATAATCCTCTCCGGCTTGTTGATCCGACATACTCATTATTGGTTATGATAGGAATCTATGTTGGAGAGGGTTATGTGATTCACTTCACAAGAACTGGAGTTGACAAGACGTGCCTCAATTGCTTCCGGCTAGAAGGCGAGAAACTCCATTCCCTCCACTCGTATGCACATGGGCAGCCACATACTAGGGTTTATGCTGATGAGATGGGGGACTTGCACGACCTTACCCGATACCAAATCGCCCCAGGAAGTTGTGAACAACGCTCGCGAGCTTCATGAGAGCGACGGTTTTGGTGAGTATGACCTCATCAATGACAACCGTGAGCATTTTGTCTCATTTTGCCGAACCGGCGTTCAGGCCAGGGCACAAACGGCAATTGTTAGTGCTTGTAATTAGTGTTGGAAAATTTGGTTTGGAAATAGAATTGGAATGTATTCGGACTTTGAGGTGTATAATCACTTTCTTTTAAAAACAATTTGCCCCATGAAATTACTCTAGGTTATTGACAAATTCCCTTCAGGATACAACAAAGTTACGGTGAGAATACTTGATAGTAATTCCAGTAAATCTCCTAAAACTCTCCGCGAAATAATTAAGAAAATGGCTGTCTCGTTTTTTTTTTCTAAAGAAGATGAAAATGAAGGAAGTTAAGTTGTTAAAAAACTGAATAGAATTGTCCTATTTATAATACAAATAGAACATACCTCTTGGTGTCTAAACTGCCAATACGAACACACCCTTTCATGTCTGAAAAATTGCAATTCGGAAATGCCCCTTCGTGTGTGAAAACCTCAATTTGGACACAACCATTCATGTCCAAATAGTCATGAGTCAAAAATAATAATAATTGTTGATTAAGGCTTATTTTGGTCCACGGCACGCAAGCGTTGATTGCGCGTTAAAATTGCGCTCCCGCACGTGGGTATTGTGGGGTCTAGCCCACTCACCCATTTTCTCCATTTACAAAAGTAAATAACACTTTAACTTATAAAGTGACCAAAACTTTCCTTTCTTTCCTATGTGGAACAAAGGAAAAGTCTTATTTGTTTGTTTTACAAACAAACATCAACAAGTAGAAGATCAAGGAAGTCGAAGAATGGGCTATGAAGTTTCTACAGATGAATTAAGTTTAAGTGACCCAAAAATTCTACCAATCTATCGATACACACACTTATCATGAACTTGGACAGATAGTGCTTTTTTTATTGGTCCGGAAACAGAGTAATGTAATGTAAATACGAATTTATTTGGGACTTATCAATTCAAGGCCAAAAGTCAAGAATAAAACAATGGCGAACCGAAAACCTTTCTTTTCCCCTATTTTATCTCCACCCCCTATTTTTTTTTTTCGAATTTAATTGATCTCTGATCAGCAACATATTCTTCATTCAGCTCCAAATAATCTACCATCGAAATCGAGGCGAGCGTGACAGATTTGAATTTCAGACATCTAATTCCAACATGTTCCGGAAGGTAATCGTTGAAACATAATATTTTTGTTATATTTGTTCGTTGGTGCTCGTGCCTAAAGAGCGGTGGCTTTAGTTTTTGGAATTAGAAAAGAACTTCGCACGAGCGGCTCGCGTACGAGTCCATATATGTCTGCATGAGAGCACCACGTCAAGCGAATTTGACTACTCTAGGAAGCTTAGTTGATCATTTTCTGAAAAGAAAAATACTTTTGATCAAGACTCCGTTTATTTCACAAAAAATGAATGATTTCAAAAAAATTTTTTCCTAAAAATGATCTTTTGTGTCGCTTATAAAAATAAATAAACGAAAAAAGTTTTCATTGTCCACAAAAATATTCAAACATAAATTGTTGTCGGTAATTTAAATATCTTTCATTGACTAATTATTTCAAGCATATTATTTCGCGAAAAATGAATGATTTGAAATACATTTTATTAAAAAGTGATCGCTTGTATTGCTTAAAAAAAATGAATGAACGTTTTGTTGTCCACAAAAATAATTAGACATAAATTTTTATTGATAATACAAATATTTTTCATTGACTAATTATGAAGAGATGCAAATGATTATTTGTAGGAAATGTTTAGCAAATCATTTATTTTTTGCGAAACAAATGGAGTCTAAATGAGTTCGCGATTACGTGAGACACTAGCCAAATTTGCCATTATTTTGGAACCAAAATAAAAAGTCTCTTCCAATGTCTACCAAATTAAACAAAAAGAAGCAATGTAAGATTTTGTTCAAAAAATCAAGCCAAGCTACACGAGCACGCCAAAAGCCACGGGACGAGTATTTACTAAACTTTGAGGAACCGAATATAAGATTGGATTTTGGAATTTTCAACGTGGAGAAGTACATGGATTGTCATGAAAATTCAAAATTGAT
Source organism: Syzygium grande (assembly GCA_024733475.1). Classification (NCBI taxonomy): domain Eukaryota; kingdom Viridiplantae; phylum Streptophyta; class Magnoliopsida; order Myrtales; family Myrtaceae; genus Syzygium; species Syzygium grande. Next base: position 8,223,438 of record JAMXDD010000005.1, on the reverse strand, counting down.
AGCATGACAAAGCATAATCATTTTTTAGGACTTCAGATGTTAAGTTCAAATATTTACAAGCTGGGGGCATACCACTTGAAGAAATCAGGTTTTTGCATATGGAGGAGATTTTGAATTACGTTGAATAGTAGTACATTTAATAATTATATTTTTTTTCCTTGCTTGAAAACCATTCGTATCGAAATATTATTTCTGCAAAAACCCAAGAAAGAAGTATATAATTTTAGAGTGCATTAAGCTATCCTTTTCGTCCATAAACTTCCTAGTAACAGCATGTCATGGAGACACATATTTTTTTCTATTAAAAGAGCGAATATACATTTTTGAGTAATGAAGTTTGTTTATTTATTTATTTTTTTCTATTATCTTGAAAGAATATTTCTTAATACAAAGGACATCATTCACTTAAGAAAACATGTAATGCAGCAAGTAAAAAATTCAAATACACTAGATGTAATAAATTGATAGTTGACATGATTTGCACGATTACCCACTCTATTAATGAGTCTACAAATAATAAGATCGCTTAATACAAAGTGCCAAAATATTATTTTTAATTACAATTATAATAAATTCAAGTTCGTTGATTGGCCCCATTATTATTATATTATTATTATTTTATTATCATTATATCTCAATGAGACAAAAAAAAGATCCTTCTTTTCTGTTTCTCTTCACGAGAGTGACAGGATGGGCCCCACGCGCACGTTCATTGTCCGAGGATCCGTGGACAAACATTCTGTCTTATATAGCTTTTGACTTTCGCTTCGCAATCAATCAATCAATCGTGAGTGTTCGTGCGCAGTTGAAAGAGCAATGTCTCTTTCTGTCTACCATGCACACGTGGGGATGCTAACGACGAAAGACTTTCAGTTTTGATGCAGGGCATACAACACGAAATTTAGCTAAATATTCAATATATTTTTAAAATTTTTAATTTAATCAATATAATTTCTGATCTTTATTTTAATATGCAATATGACCTATGAAATTTTAAATCGTTTAATATGATTTCTCAACTTTTAATATATATTCAATTTAGTTACCGAACTATATGAAAATATTCAATATTATCCCTAAACTTTGAATTAATGAAATAATAACAATATTAAACTATATAAAAATTTAAAATTTTAGATAAATATGTTGTTTAATATTTAATTACTCTAATATGTTCTCTCTCTCCCTCTAGGCCATTCTTCGATAACTTAAAAAAAACTAACCAAAAAAAAAAAAATAAACCTCAAACAACCTAACCACTAGTCAAAGCCTTAAAAAATGTTTAACGATATCAACACCTTAAAAAATGTTCTAGGTTGTGATAGGGACTTTTATTTTTATGCTTTTCACCCACAAAAGAAGACCGACCCGACTGAGCGGTGAGCAAAGTGCCTACCGTACGTTAACAATATCAAAGCCTTCAAAAATGTTCTTTGAATACATTTTGCCCGATATCAAAGCCTTCCTTCAATGGCTTGGAGGGAATCAAAATGGCTCATGAGATCGCCGACTTTGGCTCACACCATTTAGGCATTGGCCTCTTTTCAACGGTCTCATTTCTCGTCGCTTAATTTCGTCGTCAGTTATTGTTCCTCGTGTTCGTTAGTCCCCGATCTAGGGTTTCGTTTATTTTTTACTTTCTGTTCTCTTTTTGTCTCTCTCTTCACTCCGCCACCATCACTGCTGCAGTCTTCTTCACTGTAAGCGTGTGTGAACAGCATCCCCAATAACGATGCCTCACGTCTTTGATTCTCTTTATATCCCTAGTTTTTCATACGCTCGAACCGCTCACCAAGACGCTCACACTTGGAGGCCCAATCATGGTCGGCTCAGACCTTTTCTCCGTCTTTCTTCAATGAGACGTCAATAAAACCCACAACCTAAAATTGAGGCATGGGCCAAGAAGCAAATCATTGGGCCTGGCTAGCCCATACACAAATCCCTTTCGGCCCATCCAATCTAGCAGACTCTTGGGCACGACACGCACGCAGGATCAACTACCTTCCCTTCTGCAACAAAACCAACTTTATTTGCCAAATTGAATTGCGTAAGTTTACAAGTCTATGTACCCTGTCCATAGTATCACACTAGTACAAAGGAATTATTGATAGTAAATTTAGCCATGGCCAATACAAATCGAGAAAAGGTATACGTTTTTCCCAAATAATATTAACCCAATGCCTCATCCGAATGGTCCGGAAACATCCACAACACTAAGGACCTTGGACTTAATACAATGACTACCAGACCTTCCCCCCCCACCCCCCACCCCTAAGAATAGCGCAACTAAACATAACTGGCCAGGCTTGCTGAGTCACAACGATGATGATACTGCATTACAAAATCTAAATCCTCAAACGGAAGGAGACAATGGATAAACAGCATTGCACATTTGCTACCAGTGGAGATGATGAATAAAGAATGAGTGACCGTGCCAAAGAAAGTATGCCCAGTAGGTTCAATTGCCTATTCAATGATGGATATCAGGTTTTTCTCGGATGATGACAGGTTGTTTCCAACGTTTCCACGAACGAATTCATCGACAATTTCTGCCAGCGTTTGGGTGAATACTAGAGACATAGGAACGCGGGTACGGCTACATCGAATGCATCGTAAAGATGATATCACACTTCCAATCACAAGTCCATGATTCTTGTCAATTTCCATTTCGAAAGATGAGGCTTGATCCACTCTACCAAAATCTGCTAATCAGTCGGACGATTAGCAATCATATGCTCGTATCCCCTTCAAAAGCTCAACCTGTACAACCCCGAAAATTATACAAATCACTCTTACAGATGATCTATTCAACCAGAATGGTGCGATAGTCTAACATGAGTCTGCTGAGCACACCTTTCGGCACTGCCAAGCTAAGTCCGAAGTGCAATGCTCTTGGCAATGATCACCTGAAGTCCCATCATATTACCTGTGGCTATATATGCCACAACTTCCAGTACCTTGCATCATCACATGTGATTTGTCTTTGTTCGGACCCTTTCTTGCTATATACGAGGGCCAACCATCGCTTGAGATCGGCCACCGGCCATACCTGGAGAGGGCTAGGTGAGGTTGCCCTTGAAAGCCACAGGTGAGGGGCTTCACTTGGGCGTCCCTCGCAGGCCACTGGCACGGCCAGCTCCCGCCAGATATGGGCAAGGATTGCCTCACCCACGGCTGCCGAGGACCTGGGTGAGCCGACCCTCACCAGCTGTTGGTGAGGACTTGCAGGCCTTCACTCAGGACTTGATTTTGTGTAAAAATCGGTCTTTTTGCTAACTCCATCTAATTTGACTAACGAAAAATACTGATGTGGTTTTTTTTAATATTTTATCTCCCCACGTGATATTCTACGTGGCGTTAAGGTTAACTAAAGTACAAAATAACATCATTTTGATCCGAATCCTAATTTTCACACAAAATCTTACTTAAAGCAGGTTAAAAATCCAAAATTTTTCTATTAAAAAGACAAACTCAAATAAAAAAAAAAAGCTAAAACTTAAAAGAAGAAGAAGAAGAGGAAACACAGAAAAAATATAGGCGGAGGGCCTCTCCTACCTGTATTTTCTTTTCTTTTCAAAATACTTGTAGTTTTCTTAATTTTTAATCTAATTTAATTAAAATTTAGGTTAAAATTGTCTTTGGACAAAAAATGCTATTGACCGACTGGAATATTTAGCCGGCCAGCGAGGTAAGACCTTTATTTGAAACTGTCATGGCCACTTTTGGCTTTTTTTTTTTAAACAATATCCACTCCAGACCTTAAAAATAACATATTTGAGGAAATAATGACACTTCAAACCATTGTTTAGAATTTTCCCATTTTCGAAAGATAGTCACTTTTATAATGGGGTCTTTCATCTTTCCACTGTAAGGCTTTGCTCTCTAGACGTTTTATGTTGTGAGGATTGATCCTTGAGGTTGCATGCTTTGCCTTATTATTACATGAAATGGGTGCATGTAGGAGCAGAATGTAGGAGCAGAATTGAATACAGTTGTTGAACTAGACACATAGTCAGTGAGATCTATTTGAAATGCACGTGTAAATTATGTTAGAAAAGTCTCGCATTAGAGAATTGGTATGATGTGAAGTAATTAATATATCATAGTTGACTTATAATCTATTGGCTTAACTTTTAAGTGAATGTGCATTCAAGTGAATATGTTGATGGACTTGGATTTGGGCTCTCTCTTAACGATGTTCCCAAGTAAAGGTTTCAAGTTTCGCCGCATGCTCCCAACAAATAAAATCAAAGCCGATCGTTGATTGATGATTACTCCCAATGTGTATTGGCATTTGGTGAACATCTTGGTTTTCGAGCAACATTCATAGTTCGGTTTGACTAAAGAGAATTGGTGTGAAGATGGGCATTGTGATGTAGCAACGTGGTCCTGATGGCAGCCTTCTTGGTTTAGTCCGAACAAAGAGACCAAAGCACACTATATCAGTTAGCCAAATCAGTTCTCATCTCCATATGCACCTATTGGATGCAAATGTTCTTACTTCCAAAGCACACTATATATGAGGTCGAGAAGAGGATTAGACAATTTTTATGGGCTGGTAATTCAGCAAACCATGGCTCGAACAAGGTTGTATGGCAAGTAGTATGCTCACCTAAAAGGGAAGGAGGATTAGGATTGCCTAATTTGAACTTATAGAACAAAGTATTACTAGGTCGCATGCCGTGGAATCTTATCAATCTTCCATCCTCTTCCCTTTGGAGTACTTGGGTTCACAACACCAAATGCAGGGGCACCCCAATTATGCAGCTCGACATCAAGGGCGAAATGGCTTGGAGCTGGAGATGTCTCCTCAAATTGCGACCCATTCTAACATCAATTATACCGAGTCCAAAATCATTGCCAAGACATATATGATGAACTTAGACATGTGAGACTAATACACAATGCATTTAAATATACATATTTTTGTTTTAGGAATTAAATGAATTTAACTCCTAAATTTTGCGTAATTAATTTTGGGCAAATTTAAAAATAGGTGTCAACAGCTGCCCCTCTTTGAAGGTGAGCTTGTAGAGATTGAGCTTGCAGAGATTGAGCTCGTAGAGGTTACATTCAAAGATAAAATGACACCTAAATTTGGCCCATGCATGTTCGATGGATATTATTTTTGGCGAGACCGGAGTCTCATTTTTATGATGCGATAGAATGATGCATGCCAAAGCAAATAAAAACATACCTGGGACTACTTACCTTGCCGAAGGGTAGAGTAATTTTCCAGATAATTGATATTGTGTGTCGAGGACTCGAACCTTTCTTCGGTCGCCTTGACGGGGGAAATGGTTTGTCTAGGACCCGAACCTTTCTTCGGTCGCCTTGACGGGGATTTTGTTTGTCTAGGACCCGAACCTTTCTTCGGTCGCCTTGATTGGGGATTGCTTTGCCAAGATACCTGGGGTTCCTTGCCCAAGGATTTGACGGTTTGCCTGGTGGGTCCTCGCCATCGTGTCTTGGAAAGCTCAACGATGAGCACCTCCCCGGGGTCCTCGCCCGAGATTTGATGCCTGGGGTCCTCGCCATCGTCTTGGAAAGCTCAACGATGAGCACCTCGGGTCCTCTTTGATGCCCCGTTGGGTCCTCGCCAGGTCTTGGAAAGCTCAAACGATGAGCACCTGGGGTCCCCGGGTCCCCGGATTTGATGCCCTCGCCATCGGTCTTGGAAAGCTCAAACGATGAGCACCTCGGGTCCTCGCCCGAGGATTGATGGTTTTCCGCCAAAGGGGGTCTTGGAAAGCTCAATGACGAGCACCTCGGGGTCCTCGCCAGGATTTAATGGTTTGCCCGGTGGGTCCTCGGAAAGGTCTTGAAAGCTCAAACGATGAGCACCTCGGGTCCCCGCCCGAGGATTTGATGGTTTGCCTGGTGGGTCCTCGCCAAAGTGTCTTGAAAAGCTCAAACGATGAGCACCCCGGGGTCCCCGCCTTGAGGATTTGGTGGTTTGCTTGGTGGGTCCTCGCCAGCAGGTCTTGAAAAGCTCAACGATGAGCACCTCGGGGTCCCCGCCCGAGGATTTGATGGTTTGCCTGGTGGGTCCTCGCCCGCAGGTCTTGAAAAGCTCAAACGATGAGCACCTCGGGGTCCTCGCTCGAGGATTTGATGTGAACAGAGGGAGTCAGTTCCGTACTCAGAAGGATGAACAGAGGGATCAGTCCAATGTTCAAAGGGTACCATAACAATTGTAGGTACATGGATTTTTGGAACCAGGCATGGGTAGAATATACTTACTTGGATACGTTCCTGCCTCTTGAGGGCATGTCTCCTGTCAGACAAGTTTTTCTTTGTGCAAACACATATGCATTTATTGGAGGAAATAGACAACTGAGACTATTCCTGAATATTGTATGAAATATCTTGACCAGTTAGTCGAGATGCATTTCATTTTCAAAGCAACGCCCGATTTATCTTCTGGGTAGTTTGAAAAGAAATCTGATGATTTTGGGATCGGGCAAAGTGTAGAGTGTACTTACCTGGGCATGTTCCTGGAGGTTTGATGTATCATCTGCTGAATAACCAACCTTTTTCAGGATATCTCTCTTGGGATGATAATGAGGGCTTTTCCGGTGCCCAAATTTTGTATTCTATCACGGGATTAAAACTCTGAGCTGTCAGAGATGATTAACACAAACATGCATGCATTCATCAAGGATAGACAAGCTGGGTTGTTCCAGAGTGTGCATTTGAGGGTTTATGCATGATGATTTTTACCATGTTTGCATCACCAAAAATCCACCGAGGGTTAATCAAGACAATTTTTCGCAAGGTGGACTTCCTCGAGATGATGAACGAGTGACTTTCAAATCGAGAGGACTTTCCACTCGCTCTCATTGAAAAGGGCTGTTTGTCCCGGCCCATTAATGCAGGAACATCAAAAAACACTCAATCGACCGCTATCACATCAACAGGGTCTCGAGTTTCTCGCAAGATGCGACAACGCCAATCGAGAGGTCTTTTTCGTGGTCGTAATGTAGGCTTGGTCAATGGCTTAACAAAGGTGACCTTCAAGTCAATGCCATGAAAGAAAATATTCTGCAATTATCTCCGGGTTTACAAGTCAAGAACCCCGCAAAACGAGATAAAAATAGTCTTGCTTCGCACTTCCTCGGCGTTGTTTATAAACATTTGAAATCCAAGTTAATTCAAATGCCCCACCAAAAGAGACTTCATGAGGGATGTAACGTGGGTTTGGTTTATGGGATGAGAAACGAAATGATCGTTAGACTCAAAAATGTGTGTAAGGGTGAGAATTGGTGATCCTCTTGGCATTGTCACGCCTTCTTCTCCACCATCGATCCTCCTTCTGGAAGATTCCCCGAATAACCCTGTGTTTCAGCATCTTTAACAACTTTTTCTTGGGGAGTTTCTGTGTCAAGCATTTGTCTGGACACCATTTTATCTGTCATGTAGCGGATCTTTGCCAAGATAGAGTTCCTAAAATAGGAATCTGTATCAAAAGAGAGCTCAAGTATATTTTTCATCGTTTTTCTTCTTCTCCTTTTCTTTTTTTTCTTCTTCTTTATTTATGGGCATTGGCCTTGCTTTTACCAGCACACTGCTTTTTCATACCCCCGCCTTTTTTAGCATTTTTTTTGCTGTTCTTTTGGTGTTGTCAGGACTAGCCTGAACAAGATTGAACAGAACAATGTTTTAGGCTCTTGGAGTCTTCATCTTCATTCGGCATTTGGGACGTTGATGCTCACACTCGGTGATTTACTTGTGCCTTGCCCCGATGTGGGGATGATCACCAATTGGGTTCGTCTGAAAATGAAATTGCTGGCTCAATTGGGCTAGCGAAGGATATAAGTGTATGGGATAGAAGAAAAAACTGCTCTTCATCATCCTAGGGCACTTAAATTATCGCGAGAGTTCATCCGCAATAAAAACACTCAAAGGTTAAAGCAAGTGAAAGCAAGAAAATTTTATACATCTTTTCGCCTTTGTGCGAAATCTTTGCAATGGATGATCATAGAAAATTTTAGATATTACAAACTCTTCATCCTTCTTGTCTTGTTCAGTGAAAACATCACTGTTATCAATAATATCATTGGCATTCTGAGCAAGCATTAGTTTGCTGCTTCTCTCCTGACAAAGCCCTCTTAGTCTCGACTGTCCGGCCGTCGATGGTGTGCTTGTCTTGGAGGACTCTGTTGAAGACCACGGGTTTCATGAAAATAGCGAGGTCGAAGCCATGAGGGCAGTGACCGAAAGGGAAGGGGTGTTTTTCCTGATTCCTCCGAGTTTGAATCCATCCTGTGAGGCTAATTTTCCTCAAGTTGCCCCAATGCGGGGTGGTTCTTGACAGGGGTAATTTGAAAGGAATTTCTGAGTGTATGGGCTCAAAAATGGTCAGGCAAAGGATCAATGGTAGTGTATGGGGCAGAGAAATGAACCGCCTCTCGTCACTTTGGCTACCGTACCTTATGCGAGAAATCCCTTTACCTTGTAGAAATGCAACTCTTTCACTCATCTTGCACGAGTTTGGTATGTGAGAATGTGTATAGACCAAGGATTGCCTCTCATCATCCTGATACACCTCGTTCAATGCATCGGAGCAGTTCGACACCATTCGTCGAATTGTCAAAATTTTCACAGGGAATTGGTGAACTAAACAGGTAAAGTTACCATGCCAGAGTCCCTTTCGTGTAATGCACTCGAGGAAGGACATAGTATCCATTTTCTTTAATTATTTCTTCCTTCTTGTTTCTTTTTACTCTTATGAGAAAAGTTTCTTTTAGGGAAAGAGATACTTACCTATGCTGGGACAATGGGGGCATACCTGCAAGGTAATAAGAAAGATCGTGTTAATGAATGGGCTTTTGAAAGGGAAGGAATTGGAAACGATACAACATTACCCTTCGTGATTCCCTTCATTGGAGATTTGACTGACAACTCCTTGAGTTTTCTCGGATGCCAGTGATTCCATTCTGACAAAAACATGAGCTTATGTTAGAAGTGAGATGATTGATGGTAAATTGAGAACGATACAGATTACCCTTCTTCCATTTTGCCTTCAAAGCTAGTAGAGTCTTTTCTCCTCTTTACTTTGTTCAGCCTTCTCTGCCTCAGTCTGCTTCTCCATGTTGTTGGTCTCGAAGCTCGAATGAGATCCTCTATAATTAGGGGTGCCTCTGATTGGAAAGTCCTATTGTCGGCGCATGTTGTGCCAACATGGTTCTGGCATGCTGAGGCATTTCTCGAAAATCCTCTGATTCCTGACATGCACAGGGCATGCGCAATTGCTTGCATGGGGATCTTCGCAACAAAGCTAATCTCTACTTTAAAGGTCTTCAACGAATGCGGGCGTGACTACCATCGACACTCCTGTAGTTGTCGGGATTGGCCTTGACGCCATTTTGTTATACGTGAAGTCCTTTCCAGCTGCTTGTACAGAATCTTTACTCACATTTGTCCTACATAGAAGGAAAGAATGTGTCATTTCTATGATAAAGTGGATGAACTTTAGGAACGAAATACACCCTTCTTGATGGACCTGGGGGATTGCATGCCCCTAGTCTATTCTTCCAATTAAGCACTTCTTTGCCATGCTTCATTTGAGAGGTCCCAACATTGATGCTTCTACCCCCGCTTGCTAGCATGTCAAAGTCTAGCATGTTCCCCTATTTCATTATCAGGGTCTGATGTGCTCTTCAGTTTGTGTCATTTCCAAATGTCCCTTTTGTAATAACAAATAAAAAAGGAGTATGCTCTGAAACATGAAGTGAGCGAGTTAGAAAAAAAACAGGGCTATGAGCATGCATGCTTTTCCAACACCATTTTTGTCCTTTTCAAAAATGACAAATCGTTTGTTTTATTTTCAAAAGTTTAGAAATAAGGAAGCATGAGGAAGCCCGGGCCTCAGAACACTTTCCTTTACATGACTGGATATCATCAACGGGCCGGTTTGGGATACTTCCTCAGGCCCTCAAAACAAAACATTTGTAATTCTTTTGAATGATTCAAGCGAATTACATTTGTTGGAATGGAAATTACAGTACTGAAATTCCAAGCATAATCACAAATTCAGAAAACTGAAATATTAGAAGACAGCTAAGACCTTAGAAAGCAAGAAAAGCTCCCACATGGGAGTATTCAAACTATTAAATATGCCTCTATTCTAAGGGAGGAAAATTAAGCATTCGGTTTTATTCAATGATTTACATCTCAAGGCCCCCGCTTGTTTCTGGATGGTGCGTTGGAATGAAAACATTTTGCATCCAACAATTTCTGGACCTTATTTTTCAGGACCACACAGTCATCGATTTGAATGTCCTGCTTCACCCAAATGATAATCACACGCCTTGAGGGTCGAGTTGGGGAAATGCTCGGGATTTTCACGCTTTGGCTCTTTGGCAAGTAATCTTTTCCAGGAGAATAGGTAGGATCCGAGACATAGGCAAAGGAAGTGGCGGAATTGCTTTTGTTGTTTAAGCTTTTAGGGTTCTCGGCCGAGGTTGCTGTCCACCGCTCTTCTCAACCATTGGGAAAGGACGAACGGTTTGGGTGTACGCAACATCCGTGATCCGTTAGGAGTTCTTTCTCCTTCATGTCGAGTTTCTTGTTTTGTGGAAGGGTCTCAGGAACCATGCCCACGTAACCCCATTTCAATCCATGCGCCCACGTAAAACAAGGCGATTAAGGGACCAACAAAGGGCACCAACGGTCCGGTATGCGTATTCGTCATTTTAAGTGACTTTATGAACAACTTCACTTGTTCGAATCGATGAGTTGTGGGGTAACTTTGGCGCTGTGTTTCTCCATCCCGTGGCGCACTCATTGAAGGACTCGGCTCTTTTTCTTTCCAAAGCGCTCCAGATCGTCACGGGTAAAGGTGGACGTCTAGGTTGAATTGATATTGCTTTGAGAATGCATCAGCAGCATCATCCCAAGACTTAAAGGTATCCACATCCTTCGACATATACCATGTCAAAGCTGGACCAAATCAAACTCGCTTGAAAGGTCCGAATCATGAGGGTTCATTGTCAACGATTGGGTCATCCGTGACGTGATACATGTGCGTATGATGTGCCGGGGCATGAAGTGCCATCATACTTCTCAAATTCCGCATCTTGAACTTTTCGTATTTTGACCCGTTTGTATATAGACAGTCAAGGGGACAGCATGTTGCGGGCCTTGTAGCTGCTTTCAAAGATCTCTCGACTTTGCAAGGCGTTTATCATGCCTCTATTATCGGTGCGACTTCAAGTTCGTGGCTCCACGGCAAGTGGGAAGCGGATCATCCTCTAGCGGGGCATTTTACCGTCATTTTGGAGGCTTTGTCTTTTTCTGGGAGACGGTGGTGATAACACCACCTCAATTGCCGCAGCGCCGGGCGTGAGCTTGTCCCAATGGATTCCACCCGCCAGTGAGATTTTGGATCGCGTTGAGGACCAGCTTCATTTCGTCCTCCATAGCATTGAGACGGACGTTTTCTTCGGCCATTTTTTATAACCACCTGGGAAAACGTTCAAATAAATAAGTATAATGCCCAATAAAGAAGCCTTTTATGACTTAGTCATAATATTATTACATATTTTCTTTATTTGCAAGGAAAAAATAAGCAAAAAGGGTTTTTATTAATATCAACATTACAAGCGGCGTCCCCGGGGTTCGAACCCCGGTCGCCTCGGACCGATACGGCTCATCCCCGGATACCACTGGGCCAAAGGCCGCGGTGGTGTCATAAAGGGGCGAGAAAATTAATTTAAAGCTTAAAAAGCGGCCTGAGTTATATTAACATTAGTACAACCCAAAACACTTTTAAGGAAGAAAATCAAAACCCTTAAACATAAATACTAGGAAATATACAAAAATGGGATTTTTAACAAAAGGGTGCCCTTCCGGATGCTTATTTTATAAACGAATCTTTGAAAGGGGTCCCTCATGTTCAGCCGGTCCCATAGAAGCCTAAGCCTTCGGTAATAAATAGTATAGCACACTTCTTTATTTTACCCATAAGCTAAGGCATATTCTTCATGTTGCAACTGATAGAAAGGTGGAGAATCATCCTGAGAATCAAGATGACTTTTGTAATCCCAAGATCTTTCTGGATACTATCTCTGTATCCGTCCATTAGGTGGAGTCCACTTGAGCGTACTACTTTGCGACGATATGCCGGACTTGTTCAATTGGTGAACTTGAGAATGTCGAGTTCTTGTTGTTCATATTGGCTGAAATCCATTTTCAACCCTCGCGAATACGGGAGCTGCTACTGAGTGAACCAGCGATCATGCGAAGGGAGATTGGAGATAAATCCGTTCTACCTTCATCGCGTATAAATGGCTTAGCGAACTCAAGAGTACCTTTGTCAGAGACTAGCTACTTTTCGACCGATATAGTTAGGTCGCAGTCCTATCAGAGGGCCGTATACACGTTTGCAACCTTTTCGTCGGCGATAATAATGTCGTCACCGAGAATGGCTTTTTGAAAACCTTTTCCCTTTATATACTTTCTCAGCCGCAATACACACTAACATATGGTGAGTTAGTGTAAATGCAGGCCAAAAACTGTAAAACCATTTAGCCGGGTTGGGGGTTGGCCTTTCTGAAAACGGACAACTCTAGCCAACGGCTACCTTTAACTTAATAAGGTTTTGAGGACACCTAAAGAAGTTGTCAGTTAACAGATACAGCCAGGTAGAGGCAATATTCTCTCCAAACAGAACATTTAGCACCATGGCTGTCAGCTCCGCAGGGAGGGAATCCGTTGCTGAGGTCGTCAGAGAATCCATTTATTATTCCTTTATTAAGACGCTTAAGGGGTCTTGTCTGGAAAAAAAAACTCCAACTTAGACAAAGTCCTCATCAGCCAATCATGAAGCGGGCGCACAAGCACCTGAGCGAAAGGATTTGCGATGGCAAATAACCTTACCAGAACCCTCAAGCTTCACTCCGCTCCGACCCGGACGTGTAATCATCGAGTCCCACCAGATCTTCTGGGCGGCCTCACATAATGATTGCACAATTCACAGAAAGATTCGACCGTTGGCTTCGACGCACTTGGTTTTCTTTTAAAAATGGAAGCCATCCGCAACGACGGTGGCCTACAAGAGTCCAGACCGCAGTTGCATCCACTGGTAACGTCTGGAAGATAGTCAACTTTCGGTCTCTCTGGGACCAATCAACACCTAAAGCTTCCCGTAAGGGATTCTTAGTAGTGTTGGGTCCAGATGACCAGGATGGTTGAAGATGAAAGCCTAATTCTAAGGCTCTGTCTTCCAAATCAGGTATATCACGTTTTAGGTTTTTTATCCGACTTAATAAACCGTTTGTGAAGGTTTATAACCATGAGCCAGTATAGGTGAATCAACTACGAATTCTCTAGCTGGTTGAACTATAATAAGTTTCAAGATGGAGAATACTGAAAAAGAAAACTGGAAAACCTTTTATTAAGGAATATACGAAGGCTCTACTTGAAAGCCTTAAACCCTTGTCGACATGGGCCATAGCCCTATACTCAGCTTCGGCACTAGATCTGGCAACTTTTGCTTCTGATTCTTTTGTTTAAGGGACAAGATTGCCTCCAATAAGAGTGCAGTAGCCAGTAGTAGACCTCCGATCACCCGGAGATCCAGCCCAATCCGCATCGGAGTAGGCCGATATATGAAGGTGTCCATGTGAGGCAAAGAGGATGCCTCTACCTGGAGAGCCCTTGAGGTGCTGAGGGAATAATGGGACCCTTCAAGGCTTCTTTCAGTTCTCCTCACATTCCATCTTCACCAGTCTTCACACAAGCAATGTGTTGAGAAGCTGAAATGACTTTCACTTTCTGACTCCTCTTATTCTCAGCACATAGGGGGGGCGAAGGAGGTCGCATTTGCTTCTAACCCGGATTCGAACTGTGCTCCGGTATCCTCCCTTGGAATTGGTTTAGCCGTAGGGAAACCTGCGGCTGGATTGAATCCTAAAAAAAAAAAAGAAAATGGAAATCAAAAATTTATATATATATTGAAATAAAGGAGTAATTGGCTGTGACACGTTCACTAAACAAAAGTCCTTTTGTAGCTAATCATTGTATTTCAAAAGATCTTTTCCCAGGAAAAAAAGATTCTATTATATTAGGACTTTCCATAAGGAATCATTTTTTCATTGAGCTTGACGGATATCACTTGAGCTGAATCAGCCATTTCAGTAAATCGACAAAGGATACAATCAACGATCGAAGAACAGTACCTTTTTGAATCCCTCAAGCTGATCGCAGGTGACAGAAAAAGATAGGATGCAGGTTAGGGTGTGAGTTCTTTTTTTACCTCTGCATAAAGTGATTTTCCGTTCTTCCAAGAGTGGAGCTCCCGGTTCACCGTACCTACTAGAAACGTGCTCCAAACAATCCGACACGACAAGAGTTCGTTAGCGGTGGTCGGTCCTCCCAGATCTTTCCGTCAATTTCTCCTCTTATTTATATCATCTCTAAAAATATCTCCGAAATTCGATCCACTGATTACGTATAATGATTATAATCAATCGCATCGACGGGGACCCTGCAACTCCGATTTTTCATTCCTAAGCAGTTAGCATAACTATAGAAACTGGAGGTCAATCAGAGGAAGGAACGACCAATGCCATAGGTTGCTTAGCTAACAACCCGGGGGCTCCCTTCCAACTCTGATGCGTTCTCTCCCTTTTTTGATCCATCCTATCATTACAGCGACAGGGCGGAGTGCTAAACTCTTCAAAGAGCCCTGGAGGTAGTATCAGATCTGATGGCCAGTTCGTCTCAGACACGACCCGTCAGATCAGTAAGTCGGCACTATCTTCTGAAGCCCTTTTCAGGAGAAGGATGGGGCTAGATCACAACAGACATCTTTCGGCCACCCATCTTGATAAGGCCCAGATATGTGCCGAAGTCACTGAATGGGCTTTTCGCCAATTAATGAAACTCTCTATGGAAGGGCCTTGCGAGATTCCTGTTGAGGAGAAGGGGAGTGCATGCAGGGCTGACCCTGACCCTTATTATAGTTATAGTGACCTCCATTCATTAGATAGATGAGATCGCCAAGGACTTGTGATCCACTGTCGAACCTATTCCAACGGCTTGAACTCAGATCGTCGGATTCGTATCATAATATAAACTAAATATGGATTGATAGCATATAATTGACGATCTATTTTGGATTGAATTGCTCATTCAATAGGCCAAGATTATCCCCGTCTGTTGAAAAGCTCCGAACCCCTGATGGGAAAGCACCGTATCTCACAACAAAGGGGTTATTGTGAAAAGGAGGACGTCCGAACAGGAGCCAGCGGACGGGACGGTTTCCACAAATTCCACTAAGAAAGTTCCTTTTGTCGACCACTCATTTGAATTCGGGCCCGAAAGCGTCTTCCGAAGCACCTCATCTTGATAAAAGGCTGGCTACACAAATGCAGGAAGAGACAGATTTGGGATGAGAGGTGGTAAATGGGTTGGGGCCAAGAATTCCTATTGAGAAGCCCTTTCTTCCATACGCATGCTACGATATGGTTTGAATGTTCTTATCATAGGATAAGACAGACCAACACCTTTCTTCTTATCGAAAACTATCAATCATCCATTTGAGCAAGGCCCCCGCTATTTTGATTCAAAAGGCGCTTTGCTTTCAATATCAGTGAATTGGTGCTCTTTGAAATCGTTCTGCCGGCGCTGCTCATTCAATTATCGAGCAGGAGTGCTCTTTAATTTATTCCGGGTGTCCGTCGGCTTCTCTCAGGTGGTTCCCGTTATCCTCTGGATGCAATGTAAGTTCGACAAAAATGGGGTGAATTCGGGAGTCTTGCGAGCATCTGTTACTTTTTTGGTCCGGGGCTGACAATTCCTGAGGGAACAAAACCAGGGTGATAAATGCATATTTCTGAATGGAAGTTAGGGCCTAGCCCCGCTTAGCCTTAGCTGCGACGGCAAGCAAGCCGTTGATTCTCTTATAATGAATAAGGAAGGAATAGGGGCCGCATCGATCGAGGAGGAGCAGCCGAGGAAGTCTGGACAGCTGTTTAAAGAAACGGATCCGTCTTCCTTCCATTCTTCGGAGCTGTCCCTAACCTAGCAACGGTCGTAGCTGATCCAGTGAAATGAGTCCATTTTTTTTGTTAATGAGCCGATCTTACCAGAGCAAGTTATGAAGTGCTTTGCTTGGGGATGGAATGTGACTGAAGATTGATTGATGAAGGCCTCTCCTATTCAAGAATGAAAGAATAAGGAACTGCTGCAGGCGGAGCAGCGAAGCTTCGTAGACAAGGCGGCTCGCTCAGTGCTTACGAACGAAAAAGTGTTTGTTTGTCGATTAGGTACGGGCTACCTAATTCACTGGAGGGCCTCTGAAAGGGGTTTCTAGTTGATCACTAACCTTGGCATTCCCCTTTCTTGCTCATTTCTGTTATTGACGTATTTTGCAGCGCTGGACCATGGACTCTTACTTGGCCTAATTAGGCCCTTCTTCAAGAGATCACCCACTTATTCCTGATTCAATCTTCTTAGATGTTCGGGCATCTAAACTCTTGATTTAGTGGGGATGCTTTTTTTCATCGAAACCCTTGCGATAAGGTAGCCGAAGTGCTTCCCACGTATGACGTTCCCAAAAAGCCAAAAAAGGGTTAAGGGAACAGACCGTCTTTTCAAAACTCTCGCTGACTTCTTTTATTTTCGCCTTAAGACGAGGTTCTACCGTCAGGTAGAAGTGGGCAACTGCTCGGTAATTCTCAGCCTTGGGATTTCGGCCTTGATGCTGGATATCATAGCATCGATGGCCTCCTTTTCTTGTCTGAGTTGCCTGATCCTCGAGCTTCTTGACCTCTCATTTGTTCGAGTTTGCCCAAAAAGAATTCATGCCGAGCACGAGTGTGAGACTTGGTGAACAAATCTGCAATCTGAAGGTCGGACGAAATAAAGGGCTGTCTTTTAATCCAAGCACTTCTCGGGAGTGAAGCGCCCTAAATGAGTAAGGCCACTTCGTTTATTATTGGTACGCTCATTAAATACAGGGTTGGTTGCAATCTGAATAGGGCCGTTATTGTCACAATGAAGAGGCCTTGCAGCGGTGAGATGAATCCCCAGATCAGATAGAAGCCTGCGTAACCAAACCACTTCACTAGTGGCTGCAGACATAGCCCAGTATTCTGCCTCTGCACTGGATTTGGATACAGTGTCCTGCTTTTTGCTCTTCCAGGAAAAAAGATAGTCTCAAAGGAAGACAAAAAGTCCAGTGGTGGAGCGGCGATCAATGGGGCAGCCTGCCTTTATAGGAGTAGGGGCTTAAAAACGACGTATATAGTTTTATCTGGCACGCCCACTTATAGCACGAAGAAGCTGCCTCCGCTTGCCCTTCACTTAGTTGCTTTGGCGCGTAACTCATTTCATTCGAATAGTTTGGCAAAATGATTAAAAAAAGATCTCACTCCTGAGCAAGCATTCGCAATTCGATTCAGTCATGCGAATATAGCGCTTAGCAGCAATTGAATGAAAACGACGATTGAACTCGAAAAGGACATTTGAAACCGAAATACTTTATATCTCATATACCGAGAAAGTCTTTCATTTATCAAAATGGCTCAGTAAAATGACAAGAATGGGACCAGGGTGAAAGGAGCTTTAAAGGGGATGCAAAGCTGGGCTGAGTCCAAGGCAAGAAATGCAAAGCTAGACGAACCCAGACAAAGTCAAGCGTACTCAAAGTAAGCATAAGCAAGCACAGTCAACGGGGGTATATGGGAGGAAGCCAGTCTGAAGTAACCCCAATTGCTCCTTCGGATCACTAAAGGCCGTTAAGGACTCACACATACCGCAGTGTATTGTTGTCAACTCACATAGTCGCACCTACCAGCAACAAGACGACTACTCCCTGCACGCCACTAAAGGGCGCTATTTAACGCTTTAGTTCGCCCAATACAGAGGCTTTCCAGTCACTTGTGACAGTTCCAAGGATGTCTTTGTCGGGAGAAGTTATTATATCGGGTCCAAAATTTTCCAGCACACATGGGGGATTTTGATTTGCAATTTATTTCGAACTTTCGCAAGCAGATTATACAATCTATATTTAATGATATTTGGTATCGAAATATGATTTTTTGATATTATAAATTTTTATGTTATTCTTGATTTCCATCTGAATAGGCTCATATATGTTCCAAAGTCAAGTTCATCTTCAGTATAAAATTTGAATTTATTTCGCCTTAAAGCAGGTTATATAACTTAATTATGCTCAGCTTACAGTATGAATATGTTTGATGATATCCATACATAAATCTTTCGATATCCATATGTTGCTTGATGATGTCCATACAATGACCTTGATGACATCCATGAAGTAGTAGTCCATAAACATGATATCCAGACAGATTTAGAGTTGAGTTTGAACAAAGTCTCTTTAAAGATTAGTTCCTGAATCACGAAAGCTTCAAGGCATTCATTAGAATTTAAAGAAACACATGGATGGTTTTGTTAACTTTAAAACTTGTTAGGAGGTTTTCTCAACACCAAAACATCCGAAACACTCAACATAAGGACCTTGGACTCATTACAATGATCACCAAACCTTCCCCAACTAGAGTTAATTGAGATTGATGTGTCTATCGCATCCAACAAGATTTTTAATGTGGAAAGCTACGAGTGCAATGTTCATTTAGAGAAATCTTATTACCCATGATTATGGATTTTATCCCTCGCCAAGTGAAAAGAAACAAAAGAAAAGAAGGCAAAGAGAAGAAAAGAAAAAGAAAGTAAAAAGACAAGAAAAGCTAAACAAAAAAATTCAAAAATTGAAAAAAATTGAAAAAAATCATGCATGTTAGTGCCAGTGTGCCATGTTAGATGCATGTTGTCCATATCAACAATTTCAAATCAAAATTGACCGAATGGACTAAATTGGCAAAACGTCAAAAGATTTAAGACTAAATTTTGCAAAATTAAAAAATTTATGATTGAATTAGTACAAGTGAAGTTTATTACTTTTTTTGGTAATTTTTCCTGCAATAAAAATGAGCTTTTGCTAATGTTCAAAGCCTAAGCATGAAAAATAAATACAAAAGAGCTCGGACCTTTGAAGAGCTACGAACTTCCTTTTGTCAACCTTAGATTGCTGACAGAATTGAGGATTAGCCATAGAAAAACTATTCCCCTCTCAAAGAAAGTACAACATCTCAATTCACAAGCCGATGCATGTACTCATATACTTATCATGAATATTTCAAAGAACTTAAAAGAAAAACACGATACCTGGTAACTGTTGGGTAGAATTGAGATGAAGCATCCACAGCCCAAGATTAATCCTAGGAAAAATGGGAACACAGACTTTGATCACAAGACATGAAGTATGGACAACATAATGAGTGAATTCAAGCATCCCATGTCATTTTTTTAGCACTAGCAACTTCAACTGATTCCAGGTTTTCAACGACTTCAGAAATGGAAGGCCGCTTGCGAAGAGGCTCTTGGAGGCATTTTAAAGTTAGCAGCGCTACTTGGAATGCAGAATCTATAGGATAATTGTCCTCCAATCTAGAGTCCATTATAGTCTTCAGGTTTTCTTTACTGCATAGCAGTGGTTTGGCCCACTCCACTAAATCACGTTATAATGGTGGACGGCTCTGATCAATTGCACTTAAGCCTTTAGTATCTCAAGCAACACGACACCAAAACTGTATACACCACTCGTTACATAGAGACGCCCTGTAAAATCCAAGAGTTTTATGTAATGTTGCAGCAAAGCGTCAAAAAATAGCTGCCTAATGCACTTCCTATTATTGTCAAAATTCAAGGCCGAACATCCTTCAGCCCTAAGTCACAAAAAAGCACTTTTAAATGGAAAAAGTTATATTGGATTACCACTTGCTAGGTATTCAGGTGCAGCATAGCCAGGGGTACCTATAACCTGTGTTGAAACATGTGACATGCCCTCTGGAGGACCAGATTTCACCAATCCAAAGGCTGCATGTTTGGCCATGTAAGACTGCAGAAGAACCCAACAGTGGATTAGACTAGGTTTCCAGCCTAATTATCAAAGCAAACTTTCAAGAGTCTAGCAAATAGCAATATGGAGAAATCTAAAAGCAGCTGGGGACAGGTTCAAGTTCTCGTCTCGTGTTCTGAAATCAATATCAAATCTAAGAAGAAAAGATTTGCAATCAACTATACCCTTTTCACCAATTAAGCTGAAGGCAATATAGGATCTCCGCTAGCTATTTTGACTTTTTTCTCCTGGTTAGAGGATACAATTCCAAGACGTTAAAGTGAGATACTAGGAATGTCATTGTCATCATTATCCTTCTCCCTAGAATTTGACTAGATATATGTTCTATGATAAACGACTCTACTCATTACGAGGAGGGTAGAACATTAACCCCATCTAGCCAAATATTTGAAGTTTTGAAATCCCTGTTTATTAGTTTTTCTCAGGATCTCCGCTAGCTATTTTGACTTTTTTCTCCTGGTTAGAGGATACAATTCCAAGACGTTAAAGTGAGATACTAGGAATGTCATTGTCATCATTATCCTCCTCAGAACTGTGAAAGAAAGCCAGGCCTCTGGCAGCCCCAACCACAATCATGAGGCGTACTTCCCATGAAGGATGAGCAGTGGAGCCCTCTGTACCAGAGTAATGGACAGCGGAAAATGTAAGTAATGCTTAAATGAAGGACATGTTCAAACTACCTTGAATTAAGCACAGGCGTCAAATATTTTATCAACTAATCAAGAAGATATGCTAAACAATTGGCATTCTTAAGGAGACTTGTGAGAAATTAAAGAGCAATCAGGCGACTTACTTCTGAATAAGTGGTTGTTCAAGCTGCCCTTTGGCATGAACTCATACACGAACTAAATTTTCATCCTCTCGACAAAATCCCAGGAGCTTGGTTCTATCTCCGTCTGCACAACAAATGGAAAATAAGCAAAACGTAGTCTCACATATGGTCAATATGAAAAGACATGAAAGAAATGGAAGCCCCCACAGTAGACCAGGAAGAAAATGTTTTAATCCTTAGGCTTCAATTGGTCAACAGGAATGAACCAATGACAATAGAATAGCTGATATTGGATCTAGAGGTACAGAATGGGAATTGAGACCTAATTCCCAATGAAATGTTCAGTTTAACTAGTAGTTTGACTGAAGACTCACGGTCTTTGTGTGTCTTGTGTTGTAAAATGCATATCAGCATTGGTTATATGCACTTCAGATCATATTAGCTATTTAGAAAATGTCTAGCTCGCATGAAACCAGTAGTAACTTTGCAGAATCATTGAAATTTGAAACTGAAACCAATTATAATTTGCGATCATACTGGTAACTTTATCTTGCGGTGGTGTATCCACCCTACATCGTTTGATTGGCCTTGCAATTTGTTTCGGTTCTTGAACATGGAAGCAGAATTCGCTCGAAGGATGAAGGAAACGAGTACACTATGAATAGGACCACATTTCATTAGTCGAAGAAGGTTGAATGATTCCGTCAGTCAAGGCTGATGAGTGAGACCGAGTCTCCTAGGGGCTATGATCACATCGAAAAGGTGGATCATTACAGATGGGAGACTATGAAATTACAGTTGCGCAGTTTCTTCATTCCTTGCAATCGAATCCCATTTTGTAGGCTCGTCCAATAGTTAGGGTCATACAAGCCATTGGCCACAGACACTCTCATGGCATGGGTTTTCTTAGTCCATTGCAAAAGAAAAAAAAAAATGCAAAAAGAAAGTTCATTCTCTGTCAACTAAATGGAGTCATAAGATCTAATTTGCCAAGGACCTTAGTGACTAAATAATCTCAAGATCAAATCTAAAAGCATATTTTCAACTGTAATTAGATCTTCGATTTTTCCTTTTATCTCAATTATTGAAGCAAAATAGCTTCTTAGAAAATTCATGCATGTTCAAACACTTGACTAGACAAATTAAAAATTCAAGAACTCGGTTAGAGGAATAAAATGTGCTAGTCTAGGAACTAGACTAGCCTTTTGCCTTTCATAAACATATGACATGTTGTAGCCATAATTTCACTTCCAAGTACGAGCTCAAGCACCGTTAAATTGGCCGGACAGCGGCTCAGTTCACCAGGGTGGACTCCAAGAGAGATCGCAGCCTCCAAAAGGCTCGCCCACGTGACCTGATCGTGGGGTCTAGACACACAGACCCCGACCTTGAAGGCCAGCGGAGAGGGTGTAGACCCTTTGCTTAGCGTATGCGGGTTGGCTTAGTCCTCTCGCCAAGAGCACTTTACCCCTCAAAAGAAACCCAACAAGAGTATAAAAAAAAGTAATGTCCTTTGCCCAAAAGGTTAGTCGGATCTTCCCTTGGTACATTTCTCAAGACGGATTCTTTCTCCCATCCATTGATTTAAGTGTCGGAGGATCTTCATTAGGCCATATCTACGAGACTGCCTTTACTTTGTGGTAAGTAGTTAGGTTCATTCCTTCGAAGGTTCCAGCAAGCTCGGCAAGGGCCAAAACACCGCGCATCAACTAGACAGATGTTGCTGTGATTCAATTCAGAGTTGCAACAAGGCTAACCCGTTAGATAAATATGTTCTTTACTAATACAATGAGAAAAACCTCATTGTAATATATCATAATTTCTAGACCCATGATATGTACATGTCAACTTATTAAGCATCTAACTACTATGAACGAGTACCTTGACTCGCATGTCTACGGTGGCATGATGATGTGATCAGTTTGGGCAAGCTAGCCTCGACTGATCACTTGGGCCTAAGAACTTTAGGAAGCCCGATCTAAATCCATCGAACTAATCTTATAAAACCAGTCATCAAGGTTGGACTTTATACACGTGCAATTGCAATATAAAAAGTGCAAGAGCCCTGCATGACAAGCATTTTTCCATTTCCAAGCGAATTGAAACGGGTTAAAATTAATCTCGCAAAGTGACCTGGAGTCCTCAAGGAATAGAAAATAAGGCTCACCGGAGAAATATGAATGAACTAAAATGATATTGATTCAAAAGTGAATTACAACCGAAGAGACTGTAGCTTTTTATTTGATGCCGTTAGCTCTCCTGTTAATGCAGATTAACCTAAAACATTTCTTTCTTGTGCATGGATCTTTTTATGTCCCCTATAACAGGTTCGCAAAGCCATCACACCATTATGGTCTCTAAGAATGACAACAATTGCAGTTTCACCGCTTTGCACATTCGAAGTACCATTATGGCTGGCAACGACGACACCATGACGGCTGTAGTTACACGAAAAGGGCCATAAAGAAGAAATAAGAAACAAATTCATTAATTGATATAGTCTAGAGCCATGACGAAGAGATAAGAAAAAATATAGTAATTAATAAAAGTTCAGATAGTTTCGGTGATTCCTAAAAATGATCATATACATTTCAACCACACTTTTGAGTTTAATTTTTGGTTATGGAGCTCGTTGGATGTTACTGGTCAATATTCCTTGTTTACTGCATGTCCTTTGATGCCTTAACTTAATTGGATAAAACATCCCTTTTAGTAGTTGTTACACTCCCCACTATTCATAGTGTAATTGCGGTGACGACATACGAAGCTTGTCCTTCAATTTCTCATATATCTACCTGCATATATATCGGTTAGGCCTTAAATCGAATAGAGTAGCAAAAGTAATGGAGGATCAATTGATGCCAAACACTTGCGTTGGTAAAATTTTCCACCAAAGATGAAGAGAGTCAAACGAGCATTTGAAGAAAAGGTGTAGCACGTCGCACCAATAGAGGCAAGTGATCTGGAAGTGCAACCATTGTTGCTTTACCATATTGTCTTAGAGACTGCCGGTCGATTTGAAACAGTGTGCGTTTGGCCGAGAAATCTATTGACATACATATTGCCCAGTTTCCTACTTTGTGCCGTGAAGATTGCACTGGGGAGCAAGGTCACTAAAGATTTAGTTAGGTGCAAGGAGGTCCCAAGCCTCTTTAGCAGTTTCAAATAAATCACACAGCAGACGATAAATGGTATAGAAGTACTTTGTATCCAGGTGATGATTTGATGATTTTGACTGTTCCAATGTGGGAATTTTCTGCAGTCTCGCCTGTAGTTGTTGCGGATACAGTAATATCACCCGTTACTTATCGCCACAATTTCCTTCTTTTGAAGAAGCTATGCATGCCTTGTACCCATAAGTTGCAGTTAGAACCATCTAATGTGGTCTGAACTGGTGGAGAAACATCCACTATGCCAATTACATCAGAAAAGACAAAGGGAATGCCATAGAAATGTCTTTAGGGACCTTTGAGACGTGATTGGGTCCCCAAAAAGCTTGGCCGACCACTTAGTGATCTAGTGCCTGCATGTCTCCTCTCCCTCCCTTTCCCATTTGAAGAACCCATCACTCAGACTCTCCCCAGTAGATCTTCAGTGACTTTCTTGTCTTTGATTCCCTCTCTTCCGAAGAAACCAACATCATCCCTTCTACTCCGTCCTGATCCATTGACCTTTTGGCTACGCCGCCAGTCCTCCTCCTTCACATAGAAACACAAGCAAACGAATTATCTTCCGATATTACAATCTCAGGTAATTATTCATTTCAGCTTCTTCAGCTCGAAATTTTCTCGTTCTTCTATTCACTACAGTAATTATTCGCAACCATAACCTTGATATGGACCAGTAGGGGGTGTTTCCGGTGGGTAAGTGGGATCAGCTCAAGCACTAGCTCAAGAGTGTGAAGTAAGGGCCAGAAGAAAGAAGAAAATGGTGATGGCGATCATCAAGAAGGTACTGACAATAGTCATGCAGTTGATGTGGAAGGTGGTGAGGCCTGAAGATCTGAAACTCGGAGATCATATCTATAGATATGGGTTATATGGCTTATACAGCCATCATGGTGAGTCTTCCTTACTTGCTGTTGCGTTAGTATATTTTCTTTCCTTTATTTTTTTGAAAACTTCTGTGGGATTTTAAATTTCCTTTATGGGGTTGATTGATCATATGAGTAGTCCAAATTTGCCTTTCAAATCCGACTTGTGAGTCGGCTTACTCAACAGGCTATTACTCCCAAGCCATACTTGATTACACAGTTCCCTAGCCCAAAAATGAATGTCAAACTCAATCTCCACTTTTAAATCTTCAAGTGTTCCATGCCGAGCCTCGGGTTCGTCTTGAATGCTCCATTAGTGTTAAGCTTAATCCTTCCCAAATTTTTGCTCTATAACTCCATCTTATATCAAATGATAGCACAATCAACTTTTCTTAATTGTGCTTCCGTAAAAAAAAAAAATATTGTCTGATCGGAAGCACTCTCTAACAAAAATGATTATGGCATTTCCCAATTCACATAATATGAGAGCGAGAGCCTATTTTGATCGTGGCATAATGTGATGGGTGATGGCTATGACTATGGAGATATAGTGGATCGCGATACTTGTTAATAACGAGGTATAGAATTTTTTCTTTTAACTGGATGACAATAAAATGGAGGAATTTGTATCATTCTTACGGAGAAAAATTATAGTTCATTTTTTGGGCACATTGTCATCAATTATTCATAGTCTGGATGAATAATGAATACCAACATGGAAAGTAAGAGACATGAAAATAAGTTGTGTCCACAAACTTGCAATGGTTATTGAATAGAGAAAACAAGAAGAGCAAGAGGGTGGTAATAAGTGGCTAAGGCTTCCTCTTTGTCTAATTAAAATTTTGATAATACTTATTTATTTATTATATATCTTTCTTCTCGCTAAAACTCCAGCTTACTAAAATTTCATTCGAGCAGTACATCCAGTGACAAAAGATAATGCTCATTTAATTGGTTTTTATTGTATCATGTCTTCTTTTGGACATCATAAAAAAATTTATAATTATGTTCTTAGAAAAGGAGTATATTCCCACTTGACTTATTTAATTAAATTGCGCATGAGGTTTTCAAGTAGCTAGAGAGAATAGAATGCTCCATGCCACTTGTCACTGTCAAACATTCGCCTACCCATAAAGTGAAAGTCAGATGAAGAAAAATCCAAGTAGTCTCCCACCTCTCTCTCCCTCACACACTCGCGCGCGCGCGCGCGCGCACACCATCTTTTTCTTCATCTCTTTATTCTTCAACCCCAATCATTCTCTGTATCTCTCCCCACTTTTCATTCCCACTTCACAATTTCGCACCCCCCCCCCCTCCCTTTTCTACTTGAGTTGTCACTATGATAACTATATGATAGAGGGTTCATATTCGTATAATATTAGCAGCTAATTCTGTAAGTACTTTCTGAAGAATTTCGTGGATGCGAAGTTGAAAGGCTTTTGAAGATAGAAGATAAGTTAGTGGGGCAATAATATGTGCAGTTTTGCATCCAACGTTCAAACTAATCTACTTTGTTTTTCTTGACTTAAGGTTATTAGTATGTTCTGTGGAGAATAACGAAGACATATAGGTGAGGGTGACTAATCACGATAATTCAACAGAGTTTAGGACGAAAACGTTGTGGGAGACGTAATAAATCGGCAAAACTTCTGTTTTCTGACCCAAAACTGACCTACGCCAAGCCTTGATTTCGGTAAAAACATAGATTTTGTGGTTATTTTTAGCACATTCCGAAGCTTGTGCCGAAATTGTCCCTACAATTTTTTATCTTTCTTTCAAATTGAGTTTGATTCTTCATTGATTTGCACTTGCACATGACAAGAACTTATATCGACAGTGTTTACGTGATTCACTTCACCCGAGCACATAGCAAAAAACCATATGCCCGTCATTGTTTAGGACTAGCCACAGGCAAGAAATTTTGCCTCCCTACCTAGAATGTGAATATGCCAATGTTGTCAAAACTTGTCTTGATCTTTATTCTCTATTAATCTTAGAGTCTTCGACATAAAGATTTAACATCACGCACTCATCAAATTGCAGATCGCATTGCGCCTAATCTACTGTTGCTTAATCTGCAGCTTAATCCATCCAAACTTCTAACATATGATTCACTTGTGACAATCCTCCTTCGCTTATGGATCCACATCTATTTGCTTATCATTTCCAACGAAGTAATTGGTCCTACAGTAACTATTTGCTATGGCTAGTACGATTTGGACAAAAAATTCTTTTTTTATGTTGCGCTTACTCATTACTGATTACAATAGGAATCTACGTTGGAGAGGGTTACGTGATCCACTTCACAAGAACAGGAGTCAACAAGACGTGTCTCGATTGCTTCCGAAGAGAAGGCAAGAAACTCCATTCCCTCCACTCATATGCATATGGGCGGCCACTACTAGAGTATTGGCTGACGAGATGGGGGGACTTGCACAACCTTACCCAAAATCAAATCGACCCAGGAAGTAGTGAACAAGGCTCGTGAGCTTCACGAGGGCGATAGTTTCGGTGAGTACGACCTTATCAATAACAACTGTGAGCATTTTGCTTTATTTTGCCAGACCGGTGTTCGAGCAAGTGCTCAGACAGCATTGATCAATACTTGTGATTGGAAGATGAGGGAAGGCAAAGAATGGGCCACGAAGTTTCTACGAACGAATTAAACTAAGGTGAACAAAAAATTTCGCCAATTTTGCCTTCCGGATCTACTTGAATTTCTCACATTCGCATCATTCACTTTTGTGCATAGTTTAGGTACATCCTTTTGGTACTCGATAAACAATCGCATTGGTTCGTTTTGGAAAGGCACGACAACAGTAAAATGACACTAGACTATCAGAAAAGCTTTGTTCCACAAGTGCCCAAAATCTTTTTCCTTCACAATGATGTCTTTGACAATATGGTCATTTAGTTGGTTCTTCTTTTGTGCCCATCATTGTTATTTACTCTTTTCAGTACATTTATTTTCGATGCAGGACTATCAAACATGAAATGATGACAGATCCCTCCTTTTGCCCCACGATGTTCGATTCGGTCTTTCTGAGTGATGGTAGTGATGCGAAACAGAGGCCCACATGATAACAAAAGTAAATCTATGATTGGACTGCTTTCTGAGGCTTTCCTTTGCCTTGTCATAGTTGCGCAGGTATGTCTTTTTCTGGACGGGTTATTGTTAGATTCGGATCCAAAAATTGTCCAGCACACGTGGGGGGATGTTAATTGGTAATGAAGAGAAACTTCCAAAATCAGATCCCGACCACCCATATCTAATGATGTCTGGTCCCATCAGGATGTCAATCGTAGTTCTTTATGTCCATGTTTGGAGCGCCTAAATAAGCAAACATCATTCTAAAATAAATGAGACATCATTTCATTTTGATGGCAAGTTTCGACCGTCGCTTATTTAGTTAGCTTACAAGAGCAGCCAAGTAACAACTTGGACGGAAAGATTTATGATGGGTTGAAAAGAGTTTCGTGATAAAAAGTTGTGTTTTTCTTTTTTTATCCGGCCACGTAAATACAACTTATCTTATTGTGTGATTAAGGAATCAGCAAAACTATTGGGGGTTTTGGGTCATGAATTTGGCATCGAGAGCAAACTTGATCGTTGAGCAAGATCGAGCCGCTTGACAAAATTATAAGGCTAAGAGAACAGGGCCGATCTTGATCAAATCACGGCGTTTCAGCTTACTCTCTCCCAAACACATACCCAAACACACATACACACATAATCAACATGGGCCACATTTTGAAATTTTGGCTTGGACAGGTCAGTCCAACGTGGGCCGACAAGCAAATGCAATGGCCAAGCTAGTTCACACACAAGTTATTTGCGGCCCAGATAATCTAATGGACCCATGGACATGGCTCTGACTCACTCATGATGAAGTGAGAAATGCAGTACACACGACAGATACAAAAGTGCTAGAACAATTCCCATCTAATCTATATACATACCTTCCCTTATGCAACAACTGACTTTCTTTGCTCTACGAAGTTGCAAAATCTATCTATCCCCTTGAAGCAATTATTGACAAGGGGCATGAAAGAAATGCCATGCTGGATACGTGTTGAAAAAAAAGAGTACATTGTTTCTCCAAGAATCTAATTCAGATGTCGTTGTGGTTCAATCCAAGCTCGTAGGAGGATTGGTCCATTAGATAAAGAAGTTCTTTATTACTTATACAAAACGAAAGCCCTCATCATAATTTACCATAATTTGGGTTGTGTCTGCCATCGGTAGAAAGGACAATTTTCATGATTCCATTTAAGGTTTTTCTGACGTCAAATTATCTCTGATAGAACCAAACCCTCGAGCTTGATTTGCATGTCTACAATAACATGATGAAGTCATCAGTTTGGGCAAACCAGTCTCATTTGATGACTTACACCTAACAACTTTGGGGAAACCCGATCCAAATCCATCAAACTAATCTTGCAAATATTAGTCATCAAGGTCGTACAATATGCACCTGCATTGAGGAAATTGCTGCATGACATGCATTTTTTCATTTCAAAGCGAAGCTCATTGAGTTAAAATTATTAAATTATGTCTCAAGTTTCAGTCGTTTATGACCCAGTTGGAGGATAAAGATTAATTCATTAAATTGAATCTTTTTAGAAACAATATCCTGAAAGAATGTGTCTTTCCTTTTAATCTATAGGCGGTTTTCTTTTGGGTGGGGGTATTTTCCGTAATGATGCAATTTGACCGCACAGTGAACTACATATATAAAGCTGTGCAAAAGAAAGCGTGTGGAAGTGGTGGACATCTCTACAAAAGGGCACACATATATTTTTGTTCACCGGAAATGCTCCCACGACAAAATATAATTCATTGAAAGTCGTTCTTTAGTTTTTTTAAATAGAAGAGACCGGGTTCTGGGTCTAATTCCGGACATGAGTTATTGAAGCGTGAACAAAGAGTTCGATTGTCTTGATCAATAAGTCAAATTTTGTATAGTAACGAAATTTGACTTATATTTACGGACAATTTAGACGAGTCCGTCCAGTGACTGTCGGTATTCAAAGTTCATCAATACAACATTATGAGGCTCCTAGCTTAAAAAGTAAACAACTATAACCATGGAAATTAAAGGTGCAGGACTAGAAAGTAAAGATAATTGAAAAACAACATTTTGATTTGTATTCGGGGAGAGGGGGGGTTTTCCTTTGGCAGTCAAGTGTTATTTATAATGTGGGTCTGGTAACCGCCTTTGATATCGTGTTCACTGACCGCCATTGATCTCATATTCACCGTCCATCTAATGACATATGTCCATAAACTGCTATTGGTCTTATCTTTTTGTCTCAAGGTGATAACCGTCGTAGAGTTTATACTATTTGACACTTGTCCTTCTCAAAGCAGTAATTGTCATCGAGCTTATATCGTCCCGACACCTATCCTCCTCGAAACAGTAACCGTCATCGAGCTTATATTGTCTTGACACCTGTCCTTTCTGGGGTGATAATCGTCATTGAGCTCTTCCTGGCTTGACACATGTCTTTTCCGGGGTGATAATCTTCATCGAGCTCTTCTAGACTTGACACCTGTCCTTTTCGAGGTAATAACCATCGTCGAACTCTTCCTAACTTGACATCTATCATTTCCCTTGTCGACAACCTCGATAGCAATTTTTGTCGACAACTTTGGCACTCGCTCTTTTTATGACTCAAGCTCTTTCAATTTCCAATTCCTCGCCAGTATCTACCAGTGCTTGCTAGTTATTTTGCTTACGTGAGCCATCTCGTGTGGGCTACATCATTCTTTGACGTCTTTTATTTATTTATTTTTTATTTATTTCGATTGTCGATAAACTAATTAATTATAGGTGTCAACACTGAGTAGTGATAGTGATGGGATACATTGGCCTTTACGTGAAAAAAAAAACATATAATTTCTCTCCAGGAGTTTTATATAGGAATGTCGCACGGGGGGACGAGATTGTTAATGCTGAGGACCTTTCAAAATCATATCTTGACCACCCAAATTCAATGATGTTCGGTCTCATTAGTATGTTTGTTGAGGTTACAATTTCTAGGGTTAACATCACGAAAACTCTAGATTGGTATACCTGTAATAAATTTATCCTAAACTAATTTTTTGATCATAAAAAATCTAAAACTGGTACATATATGACAAATTTACCCCAAATCTGCTACACTTGTGACAATTTACCCTTTGTTAAATTGGATTAATACTATGAAAAATCATAAATCGATAAATCTGTAACAAATACAGGGGTAAAATCCTAAACTGGTACATCCATTAACTGTCATGTGTCATAAAATCCAGTAATTTGACGGTAAAATTTAATGAAAATTAATGAAGGATAAATTTGTTACAGGTGTACCAGTTTGGAATTTCTTCTGATAAAAAAATTAATTTAAGGTAAATTTATTAAAGGTGTACCAATTAGGATTTTTGTGATATAAACCCTAATTTCTAAGCTGAGATTTGAGATTTTGGCATCCCAAGCGTGTATATGGTTTTAAAATAATTTCGTAAATCTTTTTATAAGTTAGATATCATATTCATGTTGATGACCGATTCAGGCTCTCGTTTATTTAGTTAGCCTATAAGAGCAGCCAAGCACGAACTTGACCTGAAAAGCTTATCATGGGGTGGCAACTATTTCATGTCAAAAGGTCACACTTTTTTCTACTCTGGCCTCACAAACGCAACTTATATTAGGATTCGTTTATTTTGCGGAAAATTCAATGATACAGAAAAATGATTTCTTGGAAAGTATTTTCGAAAAATATGATTAGTTTTTCTTTATTTGGTGATACATGATAGAAATTGTTTTATAATATTTGGATTTCATTGGAATATGATTTCAATCTCATGATTTTATCTCACGCAAAAAAAAATCAATTTTTTAATAAATTTTATTATTTTAAAAAATTCGATTTTTTAATTACTTTTTATCTCTATTTTTTTATTTTCTTTTTTAAAAAAGTAAAAATTTTACTTATTTTTAATTTTATTTTTTATCTTTTCTTTTTCCTCCTTCCTCCATTGCGATTGGCCAGTGACGGCCACAGGCGAGCTTGAGCAAGCTAGCCTCATCCGAGCCTAAGCTTGCCTGGATTTGGCAAGCCACGAGCTCGCTTGCCTCGACATGAGCTTGAGGGCTCACCGGCCTATGTCTTGGCCACTCACTGAGGCACACGCAATCGGTGGAGGAAGAAGGAGGAAGGAAAAGAAAGAAAAAACTATAAAAAATAATTAAAATTTTGATTTTTTAAAAATATTTTTATAAGAGCAAACATTTCATTAACCAATGACTCGAGCCTAAGCGCCGAAGACCCGAGCACAACCTTTGTGGACCCAGGCCTAATGGTTGGGACTAGAATTCGAGCGTCGGGATCTCAAGCATGGCTTTTATGGAACCGAGTTCGGGTGCCGGAGTATCGGATACGAGCACTAGGGGTATAGGTTAGATCTTGATGGACCTGAGCGTGGGTGACGAGGTCCCAAGCTCAGGACACCGAAGTCCCGGGCCCGGCCTAGATGGACCTGGGCCGCCAGTGGACTGGTCCTGAATGCCGGGACCTGAGAACCAACATTGGGATTTCCAAGCCTAAGTGTAGAGTTTCTTGTCCAAGCGCCGATGATTAATCATATTTTAGAAAACGTTTTCTGGTTCTTTTAAAAAAGAAATCATTTTTCTTAATTTAAGCTTCTATAGGATAATATTTTCTGTGGAATCATTTTCCTAAGCCAACCAAATGCTGGAAAATTAAAAAAAATGTTTTCCGCAGAATTATCAGGGGTAGGGGTCGTGCTCGGTCATCGAAAGTAAACTAGATCATTGAGCAGGCTTGAGCTGCACAACAAAATTGTCAAACTTGGAGAACAAGGCCAGTTTCGGCTCTCTCTCTCTCTCTCTCTCTCTCAACAAGGGGCAAATTGAACTTTATGCATGGACGGATTAGTCCAACATGGGCCGACAAGCAAATCCATGGGCCAAGCTAGTTCACACACAAGTTCTTTGCGGCCCAGATAATTTAATGGACCCATTGACATGGCCCTGGCTAATTCATGATGAAGTGAGAAATGCCGTGGACGACAGACACAAAAGTGCTACAACAATTCCCATCAAATCTATATACATGAAGACTTATCACCTCTACAGCTCAACTGTCTTCCCTTTTGCAATAACTAACTCTCTTCCCGCTATGAAGTTACAAAATCTATGCATCACATTAGTAGTATCGTACAATTGTACAAAGTGTTACAAAGAAATGCTGGGCCGAACACATATCAAGAAAAAGAGGTGCAATGTTTCTCCAAGAATTCAACAATATTGACACCTAAATTATTTAGTCATTCATTGTATGGAAGATTAGGGATCGACCCCAATGCCTAAATAAAAATATTATTAAGTTGCATTGCATATTAAGAGTATTGTTATTTAGCAGTAATAAGCCCACATTAATTATATCATAATTGTACTGAGTTAAGCATGGATGTTCTGAGCTTAATTTGAATGTCTGAACTAAGCCCAAGAGAATAGAACATTCGGCCAAGCCCATTAATTTATCATAGTAGCCGAAATTTTGCATACGGGATGCACATGGGAAGCCAAAGTAGGAAATATTGCATTATCTAATTAGGGTTGGAGGCGATAAGAACTTTATCTTTAAACATCACAAAATAGAGGAAGAAAATACCCTAATTTCCTAATGAGAAAGTCATATGATCTAAAATAGGAAATAGGGATATCTCTTAATATTGTAAGATGCCTATATAAGCACATTGTTTTCTTGAAGTTAAGGAGGTTGTTCACAAAAGGGGATTCACGATAGAGGTTAACACAATTTAGAGAGAACACAGCTCCCATGGCTGCTGCCATACCGCGAGACAACACCGCCATCAGACTCCACGCTGCATGCAGCCAGCCCTATCCCAACGCTTGCCGTGTCGCCCAACACCAGCACTACTCTCCCTCACATCGCACTTGCTGCCTTCATCATGCAATGTTGTTGCTGCTCAGGTCCTCACCGATGACAAAACAATCTTCGGCATCAAATGCAACAAGCACCGGCGTCCCTGCACTACGAAAAAACAAGGATTTAGCCACGGAAATTTGCGACGAATAATTTTTCGTTGCTAATTTGCGACGGACTTTACGACGAACTTTTTTCCGTCGCAAATTTGAAACGAAAAATTATTCGTCGCAAATTTGCGACGAATTTTGCAACGAAAAAAAATTCGTGGCTAATTGTGACGGAATTAGCCACGGAAACAAATTCGTGGCTAATTGCGACGGAATTAGCCACGAAAAAAAATTCGTGGCTAATTTGCGACGGAATTAGCCACGAAAAAAAATTCGTGGCTAATTGCGACGGAATTAGCCACGAAAAAAAATTCGTGGCTAATTTGCGACGGAATTAGCCACGAAAAAAAATTCGTGGCTAATTTGCGACGGAATTTGCCACGAATTTTTTTTCGTGGCTAATTTGGGACGGAATTTGCCACGAAAAAAAATTCGTGGCTAATTTGCGACGGAATTTGCGATGGAAAATAATTCGTGGTTAATTTGCGACGAAATTAGCGACGAAATTTTTTCCGTTGCTAATTTGCGAAGAAAAAGACATTTAGTCGGTAATTTGCTACGGAATTTGCGACGAAAAATTCTTCGTAGCTAATTTGCAACGGAGTTAGCGATGGATTTGGCCGTTATTTAGAGCCCGAACTTTGGTGCCCAGCCGCGATATTACTCGGGATAGGTGAAAAGTGAATTTTTGATCGGGTGCTAATTTGGACTGATAGACGACCTCTCTCGCGGTGTGTTTTTATTAATTAGAATTTTTCGGGACCATTAGATCGTTTTTGAATTCGAATCGTGGCCGTTGGATCGTAAATTTTTAATAGGATTTTTCAAAATTCAATGTATGGACTACCACCAAATGAGTTCGACCGTTTGTGCGATGAACAATTTGCAGCATGGTTCAAAACATATGTATATGTAAGTGCATGTCGACTACCATCATTTAAATATATATTATTGACTTTGCGTGTGTAATCTTAAGTGCATCATGTGGTTCGACCCCGTCAAAGGAATGAAGGTGCATACGAAGTTTAATTTGGTTGAAATAAATCACTTCGTTTGGTATAAGAAATATGAACCATTTGTGTTGGCACAACAAGCATCATATCTTAGTTTGAAACGTGACAAAGCTGATTGATGGGCTGTATGTAAAATCAAAGCACGAAGAAAAATCGAGGAACACCGGAAGGATACAAAGATATCGCGAAAGAGGAAGTTTGTAACGCGGTTCAAACTGAGGAATATAACATTCCTACTCTACGAGATCCATGTGGAGCAATGATAGATGTAGTTGTAACTGAAATTCGCGAATCAAATTTAGAAGGTGTTGCAGAATCAGATTTTGAGACAGAGGATGATGATGATGATGATGATGATGATGATGATGATGACGACGACGACGATAACGATGACGATAACGATGACGATGATGACGACAACGATGATGCTCAAGAAGAAGATCAAGATGAAGACGAAGGTGAAGAAGAAGATTTGGATTTCTGAGACATTTTACTAATTATGTCGTAATTATTATTATGACAAAAGTTTATTGTTGTTGTTGTTGTTATTATTATAATTGTTGTTGAATATTATTGCTATTACTGTTAATGTTATTGTCCGGACAAAAAAATGAATTACGCGGGTGTGGGATAGTAGAAATGAAATTCGTGGCAAATTAGCCACGGATTTTAGCAAAAAAACCCACAAAATTCGATTTTCATGAAATTCGTGGCTAAAATCCGTGGCTAATTTGCCACGAATTCCATGAAAATCCAATCACTCAAATGACAAGACCGTGGCAAAAATTCGTGACAAATTTGCAACGGATTTTTGCCACGGAGTTCATAAAAAAATCCCGATTAGTCACACCACTAAGAAATTCGAGGACTTTTTTGAGGAAATCCCGATTTTTTGATGAAAATCGAATTTTATGGACTTTTTTGAGGAAATTCGTGGCAAAAATCCGTGGCAAATTAGCCACGAATTTCCTAAAAAAATCGAATTTTGTAGGTTTTTTTTTTATGAAAATCGAATTTTATGGACTTTTTTGAGGAAATTCGTGGCAAAAATCCGGGCTAATTTGCCACGGATTTTTAGCCACGAATTTCCTCAAAATCGAATTTTATTGGCTTTTTGAGGAAATTCGTGGCAAAAAAAAAAATAGCTAATTCGTGAAAATCAGATTTTATGGACTTTTTTTTGGAAATTCGTGGCAAAAAAACCGTGGCTAATTTGCCACGGATTTTTGCCACGAATTTCCTAAAAAAATCGAATTTTGTAGGTTTTTTTTTATGAAAATCGGATTTTATGAACTTTTTTGAGGAAATTTGTGGCAAAAATTCGTGGCAAATTAGCCACGGATTTTAGCCACGAATTTCCTAAAAAAATCGAATTTTGTAGGTTTTTTTTTATGAAAATCGAATTTTATGGACTTTTTTTTTTTGAAATTCGTGGCAAAAAAATTCGTGGCAAATTAGCCACGGATTTTAGCCACGAATTTCCTAAAAAAATCGAATTTTGTAGGTTTTTTTTTATTGAAAATCGAATTTTATGGACTTTTTGAGGAAATTCGTGGCAAAAAATTCGTGGCTAATTTGCCACGGATTTTAGCCACGAATTTCCTTTTAAATCAAAATCGAATTTTATGGAATTTTTTTTTTTTTTTAGCCACGATTTCCCAAAAAATCGGATTTTATGGACTTTTTTGAGGAAATTCGTTTTTGGCAAAAAATCCGTGGCAAATTAGCCACGGATTTTAGCCACGAATTTCCTCAAAAAAATCGAATTTTGTAGGTTTTTTTTTTTTTTGAAAATCGAATTTTATGGACTTTTTTGAGGAAATTCGTGGCTAAAATCCGTGGCTAATTTGCCACGGATTTTAGCCACGAATTTCCTCAAAATCGAATTTTATTGGCTTTTTTGAGGAAATTCGTGGCAAAAATCCGTGGCTAATTTGCCACGGATTTTTGCCACGAATTTCGTGAAAATCGGATTTTATGGACTTTTTTGAGGAAATTCGTGGCAAAAATCCGTGGCTAATTTGCCACGGATTTTAGCCACGAATTTCCTAAAAAATCGAATTTTATAGGTTTTTTTTTTTTATGAAATCGAATTTTATGGACTTTTTTTTTGGAAATTCGTGGCTAAAATCCGTGGCTAATTAGTCACGGATTTTAGCCACGAATTTCCTAAAAAAAAATCGAATTTTGTAGGTTTTTTTTTTTTATGAAAATCGAATTTTATGGACTTTTTTTTGGAAATTCGTGGCTAAAAATCCGTGGCTAATTTGCCACGAATTTTAGCCACAAATTTCCTAAAAAATCGAATTTTGTAGGTTTTTTTTTTTTTTAATGAAAATCGATTTTTATGGACTTTTTTTTGGAAATTCGTGGCTAAAATCCGTGGCAAATTTGCCACGGATTTTAGCCACGAATTTCCTAAAAAAATCGAATTTTGTAGGTTTTTTTTTTTATGAAAATCGAATTTTATGGACTTTTTTTTTGAGGAATTTCGTGGCTAAAATCCGTGGCTAATTTGCCACGGATTTTAGCCACGAATTTCCTCAAAAAAATCAAATTTTATTGGTTTTTTTTTTTATGAAAATCGAATTTTATGGATTTTTTTGAGGAAATTCGTGCCAAAAATCCGTGGCAAAATCAAATTTTATTTTTTTTTTTTTTTTTGGCAAAAATCGGATTTTTTGCCACGGACGGCTTTTAATTTTTTTTGAATTTTGGCAAAAATTTCGTTTTTTTATAGGTTTTTTTATGAAAATCGAATTTTATGGACTTTTTGAAATTCAATTTTCTGGCTTTTTTTGAAAAAATCCGTGGCTAATTTGCCACGGATTTTAGCCACGAATTTCCTAAAAAAAATCGAATTTTGTAGGTTTTTTTTTTTTTTTTATGAAAATCGAATTTTATGGACTTTTTTTTTGAGGAAATTCGTGGCTAAAATCCGTGGCTAATTTGCCACGGATTTTAGCCACGAATTTCCTAAAAAAATCGAATTTTGTAGGTTTTTTTTTTATGAAAATCGAATTTTATGGACTTTTTTTTGAGGAAATTCGTGGCTAAAATCCGTGGCAATTTGCCACGGATTTTAGCCACGAATTTCCTAAAAAATCGAATTTTGTAGGTTTTTTTTTTATGAAAATCGAATTTTATGGACTTTTTTTTTTCGTGGCTAAAATCCGTGGCTAATTTGCCACGGATTTTAGCCACGAATTTCCTCAAAAAAATCGAATTTTTTTTTGGTTTTTTTTTTTGAAAAATCCGTGGCTAATTTTTTTAGCCACGAAAATCGACTTTTATGGACTTTTTGAGAGGAAATTCGTGGCAAAAATCCGTGGCTAATTTGCCACGGATTTTAGCCACGAATTTCCTAAAAAATCGAATTTTATAGGTTTTTTTTTTTTATGAAAATCGAATTTATGGAAAATTTTGAAAATTCGTGGCTAAAATCCGTGGCTAATTTTTTTAGCCACGAAAAAAAAAATCGAATTTTGTAGGTTTTTTTTTTTTATGAAAATCGAATTTTATGGACTTTTTTGAGGAAATTCGTGGAAAAATCCGTGGCAAATTTGCCACGGATTTTAGCCACGAATTTCCTAAAAAAAATCGAATTTTGTAGGTTTTTTTTTATGAAAATCGAATTTTATGGACTTTTTTTTTTATGAGGAAATTCGTGGCTAAAATCCGTGGCTAATTTGCCACGGATTTTAGCCACGAATTTCCTAAAAAAATCGAATTTTGTAGGTTTTTTTTTTATGAAAATCGAATTTTATGGACTTTTTTTTGAGGGAAATTCGTGGCTAAAAATCCGTGGCTAATTTGCCACGGATTTTAGCCACGAATTTCCTAAAAAAAAAATCGAATTTTGTAGGTTTTTTTTTTTTTTTTTATGAAAATCGAATTTTATGGACTTTTTGAGGAAATTCGTGGCTAAAAATCCGTGGCTAATTTGCCACGGATTTTAGCCACGAATTTCCTAAAAAATCGAATTTTGTAGGTTTTTTTTTATGAAAATCGAATTTTATGGACTTTTTTTGAGGAAATTCGTGGCTAAAATCCGTGGCTAATTTGCCACGGATTTTAGCCACGAATTTCCTCAAAAAAAATTTTATTTTGTTTTTTTTATGAAAATCGAATTTTATGGACTTTTTTTTTGAGGAAATTCGTGGCTAAAATCCGTGGCAAATTTGCCACGGATTTTAGCCACGAATTTCCTAAAAAAATCGAATTTTGTTTTTTTTTTTTTATGAAAATTTTTTTTTTGAAAATCGAATTTTATGGACTTTTTGAGGAAATTCGTGGCTAAAATTTTATGGAATTTTGAGGAAATTCGTGGCGGATCCGTGGCTTATTTGCCACGAATTTAGCCAAAAAAAAAATCGAATTTTATAGGTTTTTTTTTTTTGAAAATCGAATTTTATGGACTTTTTGAGGAAATTCGTGGCTAAAATCCGTGGCTAATTTGCCACGGATTTTAGCCACGAATTTCCTAAAAAAAATCGAATTTTGTAGGTTTTTTTTTTTTATGAAAATCGAATTTTATGGACTTTTTTGAGGAAATTCGTGGCTAAAATCCGTGGCTAATTTGCCACGGATTTTAGCCACGAATTTCCTAAAAAAAATTTTGTATTTTTGTAGGTTTTTTTATGAAAATCGAATTTTATGGACTTTTTGAGGAAATTCGTGGCTAAAATCCGTGGCAAATTAGCCACGGATTTTAGCCACGAATTTCCTTTCAAAAAAAAAATCGAATTTTGTAGGTTTTTTTTTTTATGAAAATCGAATTTTATGGACTTTTTTTCGGAAATTCGTGGCAAAAATCCGTGGCTAATTTGCCACGGATTTTAGCCACGAAAAATCAAATTTTAAAAAAAAATTTTGTTTTTTTTTATGAAAATTTCGAAAAATCGAATTTTATGGACTTTTTTTGAGAAAATTCGTGGCAAAAATCCGTGGCTAATTTTGGCAATTTGCGGATTTTAGCCACGAATTTCCTAAAAAATCGAATTTTTTAGGTTTTTTTTTTTAAAAAATCGAATTTTATGGACTTTTTTTTTTGAAATTCGTGGCTAAAATCCGTGGCTAATTTGCCACGGATTTTAATTAATTTCCTAAAAAATCGAATTTTTGTAGGTTTTTTTTTTATGAAAATCGAATTTTATGGACTTTTTTTGAGGAAATTCGTGGCTAAAATCCGTGGCTAATTTAGCCACGGATTTTAGCCACGAATTTCCTAAAAAATCGAATTTTTTGTAGGTTTTTTTTTTTTTTCCTATGAAAATCGAATTTTATGGACTTTTTTTTTTTGAGGAAATTCGTGGCTAAAATCCGTGGCAAATTAGCCACGGATTTTAGCCACGAATTTCCTAAAAAATCGAATTTTATTTTTTTTTTTTTTATGAAAATCGAATTTTATGGACTTTTTGAGGAAATTCGTGGCTAAAATCCGTGGCTAATTTGCCACGGATTTTAGCCACGAATTTCCTAAAAAATCGAATTTTATAGGTTTTTTTTTTATGAAAATTTGAATTTTATTTGAATTTTTTGAGGAAATTCGTGGCAAAAATCCGTGGCTTTTTCACGGATTTTAGCCACGAATTTTAATCCGTGAATTTTGTATTTTTTTTTTTATGGCGTCGAATTTTATGGACTTTTTTTAAATTTTAAAAAATCCGTTCTAATTTTCTTTCCACGGATTTTAGCCACGAATTTCCGAATAAAAAAATCGAATTTTATAGGGTTTTTTTTTTTTATTTTATGAATTTTATGGACTTTTTGAAATTCGTGGCTAAAATCCGTGGCTAATTAGTCACGGATTTTAGCCACGAATTTCCTTTTTTGAAAAAATCGAATTTTGTAGGTTTTTTTTTTTTTTTAAAAATCGGATTTTATGGACTTTTTGAGGAAATTCGTGAGCAAAATTGCGGCAAATTTGCCACGGATTTTAGCCACGAATTTCCTAAAAAAATCGAATTTTGTAGGTTTTTTTTTATGAAAATCGAATTTCTTGGTCGAACGATTGAACCCCGTTTTTTTTCTTAGAAATTCGTGGCTAAAATCTGTGGCAAATTTGTTCGGTCGGATTTTTCCGCCACGAATTTCCTCAAAAATCGAATTTTTGGGTTAGGTTTTTTAGGAAAATCGAATTTTATGGACTTTTTGAGGAATCGTGGCTAAAACTCCGTGGCTAATTAGTCACCAATTTCAACCACCATTATACTTCAACCCAAACCATTATTCGAATTTTGTAATATGTTTTTTTTTTTTTCGCCACAAATTTGCTTCTGGTTCGTGAGCGGATTTAGTTGAAATTGGTATTGGTTTAAGTTGAAAATTTAGTTGAAATTGGTTTGAAATTTGGTCGGAATGAGGTGAAATGTGGTCGGAATGAGTTGAAATTTGGTCGGTCAAGCGGAAACGGTCCGCTGATCCAAAATCACGCCTTCAGCCGTGACTCAAGTCATTTTTTTGCTTTTCGGAGTCGTTTAGATGGGTTTTTTGGTAAAAAACGATTCTGGTGAATAGTATTTTCCGTGACATTTGTTTTTTTTTTTTTTTTCGAGTCATGCTATAATTATTTTATTTATATCTCTATGTTTGAAAACTATTTCCAAACCTTCTTTGGCCTAGGTTGAAGCTTTGGCCATCGGGGTAAAACTATTTCCAACACATAAGTCTGTCGTTGATTATTATTGGTTATCCGTTCCTGAAGAAGACTGTGGATCCAATCTTTGTATAGGCTGTAGATGTATGGGTTGGTTCTCCCACTCTCAGTGTTTCAATTTACGCCTAAATGAAAAAAAAATTGGGTGGAATAGTTCCTCCACAGGTTATATGCTATGGGTGTTATGTCTCCTTCTCATACCATATTGTTATCCTCAATTCTGTCTTTTGGCAATGATTTTTTGAAAATCATCTCTGACGTTACGTGTATGCCAACCTAAATTTACTGTCTCTGTCTAGATCTCAAGCGATATTGATATTAAGAGTTTCGGTGCAGAACCAGAACCATCTCTACTTACGAGAACCATATACATTCACCATATACAGTCACTGTGGTTATCAAAATGTTAAAGTACATTAAGCATTATGCAGTTAGTTTTTCGAAAGGTGCAAACTGTGGTTACTTCCTTCAATTTCTGGTAAGGACAATAGGGAGGGAGGGAGATCTGTCCATTTTTGGATCAGTTGATCTCATGGGTCCTAGGAAAAGTATCTTCTAAAGAAAGATGACTCATCCTTCCTCTTCCTTTCCACTGTCCTGAGCATTGCTTAAGTGTGCACATGTTGACGTCGTTTTGATTTCAGATTTCAGCGTCTGAAACAACCGTTGACGATTCTTCGGGCTTGAGAGAAGCAGAGAAGCCTCAAATTCAGCCATTAAGATTGCCTACACCTGAGGAAATTCGTGGTCAAGATATTTGGAACAATTGTGCTGTTCGCAGTGTTGTCAGTGGAGTCATGGGTAAGAGTTCTCAACTCTTTTGCTGCTTTTTTTCCATTTAGTGCCTCAGACCTCGTGAGCCGAGGGTAAAATGATGTTAAGATGCCAGATTTTGCTGTTTGTCAATATGTTTCATTGAAATTGCTGCAGGAGGTGGCCTTGGGATCTTTATGGGCCTGCTTCTAGGAGCACTGGACAATCCTATAATGCAGGACCAAATGACTGGAAAGCAACAGTTCATTTACACTGCAAAGCAGATGGGACAAATAAGTTGGCACTCAAATAAAACATTTGCAGTCATGGGCTTAGTTTTTTCAGCTGCTGAGTGTGTTGTAGAGAAGGTATCTTTGATATCACAAAATGAACAGTTTGCGAACTGCCCCTAATTTAGAGCTTTGTTTCATTTCTTTCTTTTTGGGATTTGTTCTTGTTAATTTAGAACTCTTCTTGGCAAGATGAACATGATTTGTCTTGACTGTGATTTTCTATCAATGTTAATTAGATTTCAAATTGAATTCGTCCCTAAACAACATTCGTCGCTAAATTATTCATTAAATTTCGTCGCCAAATTCGTTTTCGAATAATGTCCGTCGCAAACGTCATTAAATACTGACCAAAAAAAAAATTGGCAAATTAGCCACGAATAAGTTCGTCGCAAATAATTGAAAAAAAAAATTGACTCGCATTTTAGCCACGAACTTTGCCACGAAAAATTTCCGTGGCAAATTATCCACGAATAATTTCGTGGCAAAAAATGACAAAAATATGATATTAGCGACGGAAATTAGCCACGGAAATTTGCCACGAATAATGTTCGTGGCAAATTAGCCACGAATTTTGCCACGAAAAATATTCGTGGCAAATTAGCCACGAATTTTGCCACGAATAATTAGCGACGAATTTTGCGACGAATTTTTTTCGTTGCAAATTAGCCACGAATTTTGCCACGAAAAATTAGCGACGAATTTTAGCCACGAATTTTTTTCGTTGCAAATTAGCCACGAATTTTGCCACGAAAAATTAGCCACGAATTTTTTTTGTTGCAAATTAGCCACGAATTTTGCCACGTTAGCCACGAATTTTAGCCACGAATTTTTTTCCGTCGCAAATTAGCCACGAATTTTGAAATTTTCCGTGGCAAAATTTTGCGACGGCCTATTAGCGACGAATTTTTTTCCGTCGCTAATTTCGTCGCAAAATCATTTTGCCACGAATTTTGCCGAATTTTTCGTGGCAAAACCCGGCTTTTTTTGTAGTGCTGTCGTGAAGCATCGACATATCAACGTTCCCAAGCCAACGACCAGCACGTCCCTGCAATCCTGGTGCCAAATCTTGCCATCGTGATTTGATTTTTTCTGCTGGTTTCTCAACGAGCTACAGACCAATCTCGCCGAGTTTACTAGCCTTCCAGTAAACTCACGGCAACACCATCACCGTGAAGTCCAGTCCTCTAGCCACAACTCGCTGATC
Source organism: Syzygium grande (assembly GCA_024733475.1). NCBI lineage: Eukaryota > Viridiplantae > Streptophyta > Magnoliopsida > Myrtales > Myrtaceae > Syzygium > Syzygium grande. The sequence continues at coordinate 8,179,693 of JAMXDD010000005.1, read as the reverse complement.
ACACTTGTCCCTCACTGAATTCGCCCCTTTGCTGCCGGTTGCAGCAAAATACTTGTCGTCGGCTACTATGTTGGAAAGCAATTTCCCAAATTAATCAATTTTGATGCTCTCTGGTTGATAAAGGGAAAATTGTCCAAAAAGTTTCACCAACCAATTTAGTCATAAACCTTGTGACAATTTCTCAATTTAGTCATAATCATTTTGACAAATTATTACTAGTGCAGTCCTTCCGGCTAATTTTCGTTGAAAATCGCTAACGTGGCGGTCCAATCAGCGCCGGCCATCCTACGTGGTGCGATTGGCATTGATGTAAACGATTTTTTAATTTTTTCAAATTTTTTGATTAGATTTTTATTTTGCTTTTCTTTCTTTTCTTTTTTTCTTCACAAGGCCAGCAGGGTTGCAAAGCCCTTGCCAACCACAGCAAGGGCTCAAGAGCCCAAGCCCAGATCTGAAGATGGCGTCACGAACCCTCACCCAGGGGCTAGTGGTTGATGGAGGTCACCGACCCTTGCCTTTGCCAGCCCTCCACCAGTGGTCGGGTGGCCCTGCCAACCTTTGAAGAAAAAAAGAAAAAAAAAAAAAAAGAATAAAAATAATAAAAATTTGGAAAATTTTATAAAAAAATTTATCCACGTCAACGCTAACTGTACAACGTAGAACGACCGACGTTGACTAGATTACTATGTCAGCAATTTCTTGTCAAAATTAATCGAAAGGACTATATTGACAATTGTTTAAAAGGTTAATGACTAAATTGGCTGTATAATAGGTTTAGGAATAAATTAACACATTTAACAGGTCTAGAACTAAATTGACTATTGTACAATAAGTTTAGAACATTTTGGATAATTTTGCCGATCGAGAAAAACCCTTGGAACTATCAAATTAAAAGCCGAATATAGAAATAGGATGGCCGGTATATACAACCAAGAACGTTCCCACGTTTGGAACCTTCTAAAACAGTCATAAAACCTCACATCCCTACAATAAGATAAAGCGAAGAAAGTGTCCCATATAAAAATCTCATTCGGGGAATCTTTCGATATGAAGTGGCAAATTACATTTTGATGCTCCGATCCTGATTATTTATTGAACATCATCCCTAAAAAGCCGTGCCCACCGTCCATTTAAAAAGTCACAGGCGTGCCCACCTCTCTCACGCGGTCGGGGCTCATCACCCATGGCTGCTGGGTCTGCTCGTGGTCACACGGCAGATGTAGCTTTCCCTTTGGGATTAAGAAACAAAAGAGGAAAAATTCATCAGATTGGCCCAACGGTTAAGCGTTTGATTTGGAAATAACAGACGTTTTGCTTAATCGCCAAATCCCCTACTTTGAGTAACCTATGTTTATCGTGCGTATGTCAATTAGTTGATTCAAAAGATTTAGATATCTCGTATAAGAAAGGACAATGACATCGTAAGTACCTGAACTTTTGTTCATAAGTATCTTGACATTTTAAATTAGGGCTAGACTCTGTGCTTCCATTAAGCGAGGTACCATGTCATGTGCTTTTTGCTCATGTGGTTGCTTGAGCAGCAAAAATTGTCCAAAAGTCCCGAGTACCATGCCAGCTCCTATTATAATAAATTAAGGGTGTGTTTGTTTTGCATGAAATTTCATGGTAAAGGAAAATTCTTTCCGTAGAAATCATTTTGAAAGGTTAGCTTTCATTTATTTAGTGGTATACTGAAAATGAATAACTAATTATCATTTCGGGTGTTTGAATCTCACTTGGAATGGAATAATGAATATTGAAGAAGATGAAGAAGTTGGCGTCTGTTAAGAGATTTGTTGTGCTTGGGAAAACGGTTTCCTCTATTCGGAAACGAGAATACGTTTTCCCCATGCCTTTCATGACCGTAAATGTTCTCTCATTAACTACCATTTTTAGCGAACCATATACGTGAAAGCCCGAAAAACTATTTAGTGAAAAGTTCTTTTATCGAAACAAAAGCATCCTAAATGATAGTCTTTCCCTTTTTTTTCCTTTTTTTCTGTCACTCATTACTTATCGCCACAATCATCGAGTCTTTATGAGAATCTTTCCATAGGCTCGCCTATAGCTCCTATGGATGCTGTGGTATCACCCGGTACTCATCGCCGCAATTTCCTGCCTTTCAAGAAGCCACGCATGCCTTGTATGATAGAATATTTAAATATTAAACCAAACTTTCATGTAACAACTTAAACTTTTAGAACAAACGACGATGGTCCCACAAAATCTTATATTAGATAATTATGTGATTTAATATTTAAATATTTTATTACTCTCTCTCACTGCTAGTACTAAGCGTGAAAATATTTAACTGAAGAGGTATGTAGAGATCTGGAATTCGAACTTAGGACTTTCTGCTTTGATGTCACGTGAGATTTTGTGGGACCTGCCAATTATCCCACAAAATCTACCCTTTAGTTATAGTTTGTACCATCTAACACGGTCTGCATTGGTTGAATAACGTCCATTTTCTCCGTGACAACAAAAAAGACAACTCATTGCCATCTTGGACTTGACGTGGGCCCCAAAATATCATAGACCCGCCACTTTGGTTTTCTGGTGTCTGCGTCCCTCTCTCTCTCCTGTCCCCCGTTACAAGAACCTCTGACTCAGACTCTCCTCCTCGGTAGACTCTCAGAGACTTTCTTCTCTTTCACGTCCTCTCTTCCGAAGACGCCAAAATCATCCTTCTACTTCGTTCATCGTCTGCCATCTGACCTTTTGGCACTGCCACTAGTCCGTCAAGCAATCGATCGTGTTAGCTTCTTCGTCCTGAAGCTTTCTTGTTCTTCTCTTCACTACAGTAGTTATACGAGAGCTCAACCCAAACATGGTCAGTCGGGGCGTTTTCGGGAGGTAAGAGTACCAGCTCAATCTCCCACTTTCGATCTTCATGGTCCGAGGCCAACGGTCCTCCTAGTCAAATTTGCCCGAAGCAGGCAATAGCTGATGCCGGTGGATTCTGTCATTCTCGTATCACTTCTTTATTATATTTTGAAAGAAAAACGCACTGGTGTTAGCCTGTTAGGTAGGTCCCTAGAAACGTGGCTGATTTTATCATCAAGACCCCTTCTTATCGCTTTGCGCATGCATTTGCCATATCATCATTTTTTTCCTGTGTAGCACTATCGTTTTGCATGAAAGGAAGTGTCTTACCGAGAACACTGGAAGTTGTTAAATTTATTTTGTAATATCACATCACTTTGGAGGAAATAAATATAATATTTAATTTTGAAATATTCTAAGAGGGGATATGTACGTGGATCGTCACAAAGATTCAAAATTGATAGCATGGCCAAGTAAGATAATTTTTAAGCACTTCAGAATTTTGAGGTTGAATATTTTTACTATAGCTGAGGTGCAAATGACTCGACGGAATTGAGTTTTTCCAAGTGAAGGAGAATATCACAGTTATAGAGGAGATTTTTGTTATATCATCTTGTCATTAATAATTCTAGGATTTCAAAGATATTTGTTTGTTTTGATTTAGAATTCATTACTTTAGGGTAGGATTATCATTTATAGTTATTTATTTCCTAGTTTGAATATATTATATTTAGGTGTTTGTAGGATAAATGTTGCTTTAACTGCTCATGTACTACTGCTTTATTTTATGCAGAAGTTAATAAACTTATAATTTATGGAACTACTAACCGATGCTCTTATTCACTTTGTTTTATTTTATCACCTTTTGAAAGCTCAGTGCCCTAAACTCTCTCAGCTGCCAACGTTGGTATCCCAAGTTGTATATTTTGCGATCTAAGAAAAGGTGCTGGTCAGATCTGAGTTAGATCAGCAAACAATTTCTTGCTTTATCAATCAATGACTCTTATGTCCTATTATGTTGGTATGTACCGAATATAGTTTGCAAATACAGAAACTTGACCAACAAACTAAATAAATGGGAAGGTTTATTTGCATCCGTGGAGATCAATCATGCCGGAGGTTTGTCTTTTTTTTTTTTTGGTAAAGGTAAGCATATGTATAACTTTTCATAACACCAAATACAAAGAAATGCCAAAACCAGACCAGACCCGATAAAGACATAAAGATGTCCCAACAGGGTCAAGGTAGATACAGCAAAAACTATACAACCACTGACAAAAGAGTCAACCAACCACAACAGGGATTATTACAACGACTTAAGATGCCATCCTGATTTGATCGAAGATTGAAGGCGGAAGGTCCCACTTTCTTTGTAATATTCGGTTCCTAAATGTATCCTCAACTCCCCCCATGGAAATGGCTTTGTCCTTCACGACTTTAATAATATGCTTATGCATACCCGAGATGTAGACGCTCTTGTTTCTAAAGATGGTGTTGTTTCTTTCGGTCCAAACGATATGACATAGTGCACCAAAGGAAAATCTAGAGATGCGGTGAGCAAACGAAGATCCATCGCAAACTTTCATCGCCCACTTAACATGTTATTGCCAGGGTCCGTTCCGCCAAGGTAGGCTGCATTTTGTTGCCCAAAGAGAAGCCAACCTACTAGTAGAAGTGCATTTAAAGTAGAGGTGGTTGATTGAGTCTGGTCTGGCACCACAAAAGGTGCACATAGCATTGACAATTCTGCGACTAAGTAAAAGGAATACATGGGTAGGTAGTCGGTTAAGAGATGCTAGCCATAAGAGAAAGGCATGTCGGGGAGCAATGTGTTGATCCCATATGAAGCAATGCTAAGGGGCTGGATGCCCTTTCCTTCGGATATGATTCCAAGCAAGAGCAACTGAGAAGGAATTAGATGGATGAGGGGTCCAGAAGATGTTGTCCAGCGAACTATCCACAAAAGTTGGAGGAGCATCCATCCAGCTCAATATAGTGTCAAGAGTATTAGAAGGTTGCCAGGTACACTCGTAGAATGTGATGCACCTAGAGGACTGGTGGACCCGTTATGCGACTAACGATGGATTTTTGCGATTCGGGATCGTTTAGATGTTTTTTTAAAATTATTTTAGTAATTTTTTTATGGGTTAATTTAGTAAAGGGCAGTTTCATAATTTTACGTTTTGATGTTTATTAATCCTAGTAGGATTAGGTTTGGGGATATATAAGCTTGTTTTAGGGTTTTCTTTAAGCAGACTTTGAATATTTTTGATTTGATAATCATATTTGGAGGACGAATTGTTCTTTTATCGAACTTTCTTGTTCAGTCAAATTTTATATCGCGTTTTGGCATCAATTGGTATCAGAGCACAGGTTGCTTGAATCAATAGCTAAACAGAATCGCGGTTGTGGACGGCGGGCTCGTGGTGGCCGGGAGCGTGGAGGCGTTCCTGAAGCAGACGACCAACCGCGTCTAAGAGATTTGCGAGACGTAGAAATTGAAGAATAGAGAAGACGAATCCAGGATTTGGAGCGACAACTTGCGGAGGCGAGATTGGGCGTTCAATCCGAAGAAGGAGAGGAATCTGAGGATTCATCCGATGATGAAGAAGAAGACGTAAACCCTTTCGAGGTTCTGAACCAGGGGCGGAATCGGGGAGTACGACCTAGAAATTAGCGTTCTTCTCAAAATTTCGAAATGAAGATCGAGATTCCCGAATTTAATGGTAAGGCTCATCCTGATGAGTTTATTGATTGGTTGCATACGGTAGAACGGATTTTTGATCTTAAGGGTCTAACTGAGGGGCAAGAAGTGAAGTTAATGGCTATTAGGCTGCGAAAACATGCTTCGATTTGGTGGGAACACATGAAAAAGTAACGCGCTAGAGAGGGGAAGCCGAAGGTGGATCGCTGGGAGAAGATGAAAAAGTTATTGCAGAAATTTTTTTTGCCTACCCATTATAGGCAAGAGGCGTTTATTGAGTATCATAACGTCAAGCAAGGTGATAAAACAGTTGAAGAATTTACAGAAGAATTTGATCGCTTGCGGATGTGTTGTGATGTGATGGAGGAAGACGAGCAGACGATTGCACGATATTTGGTAGGGCTACGGTATGAAATCTCTGATGTTGTCCAATTACAGCAGTATTGGACATATGAGGACGTATGCAGATTAGCCCTAAAGGTGGAGGGGCAGTTTAAAAGAAATAGCAGTAATTCTAAGTGGTCAAATAGCACTTCCAAGTGGTTAGATAAAGAATCCCAAGGAAAAACGGGAGCATTTGCAGTAAATTCGACACCAGTCGCAATTAAGGATACGAGTTCTAAACCTACATCCAATGAGGGGCAGAGTAGTGCTGAAACTAGCAGGGGAGGAACTGCAGCCAAGCGGTGTTTTAAGTGTCAGGGATTCGGGCATTTTGCTGTTGATTGTCCGAACCGACAATTTGTGACACTTGTAGATAATCCAGTTTTTGATGAACGTCCAATTTATGATGAATTTGAAGGCGAAGAAGAGGATGCAGATGCAAAACAAGAAGAGATTATCTATGCTGATTCTGGTGAGTCCCTAGTCATTAGAAGAATATTAAATGTTGTTGTAGCAGATGATGAATCATGGCTTAGACATAATATTTTTCATACTAAGTGCACTAGTAGAGGAAATGTATGCAGCATGATAATAGATGGTGGTAGTTGTGAGAATGTAATGTCCACGACTATGGTGGAAAAGTTGGGGTTGAAAATAGAAGATCATCCTCAACCATACAAGCTGTCGTGGCTTAGAAAAGAGAACGAGGTGAAGGTGAGCAAAATGTGTCTTGTGCAATTTTCAATTGGAAAAAATTACATCGATGAGGTGTGGTGTGATGTAGTCTAAATGGATGCTTGCCATATTTTATTAGGAAGGCCGTGGCAGTTTGACAGAAAGACATAGCATAATGGTTTCAAAAATACCTATACCTTCAAGAAAGATGGCCGAACCATTACCCTAGGTCCTTCAGATTTCAAAAAGGAAGTGAAGAATAATCTGCTGTCTAAGTCAGAATTTCAAGAAGAGACAGTGAGCGCCTCTGAGCTTTTTGCCATTGTGGTGATGAAGCGGAATTCTGACAGTCCCAAAATTTCTACTCAAGTTCTGCCCTTGCTTGAGGAATTTACTAATGTCGTACCGGAAGAGTTACCACCTGGGTTACCGGGTGAGCACAATGTTTCTGGAACTTTTAATGTAGCAGATTTGTCATCTTACTACGCTAAAGAGGAAGAAGATCCCAAGGAGATTGACGACAATGAAGGCGAAGCAGATTCGAGGACGAATCTTTCTCTAGCAGGGAAGGATGATGCACCTAGAGGACCGGTGGACCCGTTATGCGACTAACGATGGATTTTTGTGATTCGGAATCGTTTAGATGTTTTTTTTAAAATTATTTTAGTAATTTTTTATGGGTTAATTTAGTAAAGGGCAGTTTCGTAATTTTACGTTTTGATGTTTACTAATCCTAGTAGGGTTAGGTTTGGGGATATATAAGCTTGTTTTAGAGTTTTCTTTAAGCAGACTTTGAATATTTTTGATTTGATAATCATATTTGGAGGACGAATTGTTCTTCTATCGAACTTTCTTATTCAGTCAAATTTTCTATTGCGTTTCGGCATCAGAATGTCCGAACCGAAGTATCCCGAGGAATGCGCTACTGATAAATATCCACATTACTAAAAAGAAGGTAGAGAGGGCCTCTATTGTGCCATCAATCAAACCAGAAGGAAACCGAGTGTCCGTTACCAATCTTCCACCGGAACATTATTTGAGCAGAAACACGCATGTCGAGTATTTTCTTCCATGTCCAGGAGCAAAATGTAGGTTTGGAAACAACCCAAAGGTTTGCCTTTTTTAAGAAGGTTGAGTGTACCCATTTACACCACAAGGATTCTTTATCAGTGAAGAGAAGCCATATATGTTTAAGAGTCATTGCATTATTGTACTCTACAAGCCGCCGTATCCCAAGGCCACCTTCATCTTTAGGTAAGCATACAACATTCCACGCTACCCTAGCTCCACCTATGCCTAGGTCAGGACCTTTCCAAAGAAATTGTCGCAAAATAGCCTCAATTCTATACAACACTGATTTCGGTATAAAGAAAATAGTGGCCCAATATATTTGAATGGAATGCATGACCGATTTGATAAGTTGTAGGCGACCAGCAAAGGACAAAAACCGTTGAGTCTAGGAGCTAGCACAAGCAGTAATGGAATCAATCAAAGCTTTACAATCCTATTTACGCAATCTAGTTGAGATAATAGACACGCCTAAGTATCGAAAAGGAAGTGTACCTTGCTGAAACCAGAGGCATTGGAGTAACTGGTCATGCAAAACCGGGGTCCCTCCCGAGAGAAAGATATTGCTTTTTCTATAATTTGATTTTAAGCCAGACCACTCAGTGAACATAAGGAGAGATTCCTTGATTAGCTCAACTAACCTCAAGTGGGCTTCTGAAAACAGTAGTACATCATCCGCAAAGAAAAGATGCGATAGACGGATTTTTTTGCAGCGCCAATACCAGTGGAAATCCGGCATATCTGTTTTAGCCTTTAGAATACCAGAGAAGACTTCCATAATTAGTATAAAAAGATACGGCGATAATGGGTCTCCTTGGCAAATACCTCGAGTGCTACCAAAATAGCCATGTAATTCCCCATTGATTGAGACCGAGAATTTGGCTGTCGAAACGCAAGCCATAACCAGCTTAACAAAGAAAACCGGAAAATTGAAAGCCATTAAAACCTTTTCAATGAAGCTCTAATCAACAGTATCATAAGCTTTTTGGAAATCCACTTTAATAGCACACTTGGGAAGGTAGGCCTGGTGGTGAAAATCTGCGAATAACTCTTGTGCAAGCATGATGTTGTCGCTAATCCTGCGTCCTTTGACAAATGCCATTTGGGCAAGGCCAATCAGGGTTGGAAAAACACGCGCTAACCACCTAGCCAAGATTTTAGAGATGCATTTGTATAAAGTATTGCAGCATGCAATCGGACGGAAATTAGACATGGCTGAAGCATTAGGGGATTTCGGTACTAGAGTTAGTATAGTGCTGTTTATCTCTTTAAGCATGCATCCAGACTCAAAGAAGTCCCTTACCGCCGCAAGGGTAGAGGGTCCAATGATCTCCCAGGTAGTTTTGAAAAAATCAGTATTATAACCATCTAGCCCAAGGGCTTTGCCTTTAGCAAGCGAAAAAAGGGTAGACCGGATTTTCTCATCCAAAACCGGATGTGCCAATAGGTTCCTTGATTCTCATCTAGAACCCGACCAATGAACTCACCTATCTCCCTAACAGAGGGCTAAATAGAAACAGTAGTACCGTTGAGTATCTCCTGGAAATGATCAACAATATGATACCTGACCGCTTGTGGATCAGTAACTAGAAGCCTGTCCTCTGTTGATACCGAGAGGATTCGATTTTGTAAGCGTCTTTTGTTGACAAAGTGATGAAAGAATTTAGTATTCAAATCCCCTTCCTTAAGCCATCGAATTTGGGATTTCTGCCCTAAGAAGGATTCCTCCTGTAGTCTCATAGTAGAGAAGGAACATGTGAGCTCCACTTCTCTATCCAACAGGCTCTGATCAAAAGGATAGAGCTCCAGGGTTGACTAAACAACATAAAGGTCTGATCTGGCTTGTTCAGTCCTTGTGGAAATGTCAGAAAAAGAACTCCTGTTCAGTTGTTTCAACTTTGTTTTGAGAAACCGCAGTTTACAACAAATAATGTACATAGGAGTACCTACTACAGGAGTATCCCAAGCTTGGGCAACTAGTTCCAAGAATTTAGGGTGAGTAGCCCAGAAAGAAGTTGAAGAACTTGAAGGGTTTCTTAGCACTATGTGACGAAAGAATTTTTATCACCATGAGAGAGTGATCAGATATCCCAGGAGAAAGAAAGATGGATTCCGAAAAGGAAAACTGCTGCATCCAGATGTTATTAGAGAGCACCCGATCAATCTTGCGGAGTTTTCAATTCTCACCTGAAGAATGAGACCATGTGTATCTACATCCTACGTATCGAAGATTTTCAAGTCCCGCCTGGTTCAGACATTCCCCAAATTCATCGAAAGCCGGGATCCAAGGAGTTGTACTACCCACTTTATCATCCGGTTCTTTGATGGTGTTGAAATCCCCAGCAACAATCCATGGTAAGTCACATGAGGAGATTCGTAGAAGATCAGCCCAAAGCGGACGCCGTTTCACAAAGGAATGTTCACCATAAACAACTGTGAAAAGACAAGATTTATTCAAATTTAAGAGCCTAAGCTGAACATTAATCAGTTGGTCAGAGAAGAATACAAAAGACTGATTTCCATCTCATCCGGGTTCCAACCAAACCAAATTCTGCCAAGAGGGGAGGAATCATAATTGGAAATCCATTGCCAATTACCACATAAACCTTGCGAGATACCAACAAAAAGAGAGGCGTTAGCTTTAGTTTCAACAATACCAATACAAGAAAGGTGGTGTATCCTGATAAAGGTACGAATTTCAGCTTGTCTAAGGGGACCTACTAGTCCCCTTATATTCCAAATACCAAAAAACATAGGAAGACAGGGAAAGTTATCTCTGAGATTTCCTTGGTCTCCTCCTCTTGGATTTCTTCTTCGAGGAGGACGGGCTAGGTATCATACCAGGACACATCAAGCAAGGAATAGACCCCAGAGAAGCTTTAGAAGTATCCTCCGTGGCATTGGATGCCAGAGTTCGAGAGCGGGTGTTTGGGGGATATACCAACAGGTTCTTCCACCACTAAATCTTCAGATTCACTATTCTCCAACCCTATGTGAGAGCCAGAAGAATCTTTAGAAGATGACTAAGAGTTTATTGCAAGGTCCTCAATTTGCTGGTTAAGACCTCCTGGAGGACAGGGTACAGAGGAATGACTCAGCCTTGCGTTAGATTCCTTAGGAAGATTTAGATCAGGACTTATTTGATCGGGTTCAGCGGTGGGTTCAGAACAGGAGGCAAAGCTTCCTCCCCCCTCGGATTCCGATCAGTAGAAGGTCTGTTGCAGGTCGGGTTTGGTTCGCCGTCTTGCCCGACGGGAGTTTGCCTCTTTTCGTAATGACTTGAGTCCAACCTTCTGCTCCTTGAGGTCTAAGAGTAGTCTCAGCTCTACCTTCAGTATGGTCAGATGCACAATCAAACCCACTTGAGCCAGATTTATGTCCAAATATGCCACAAGAAGAGCACGCCAGTGGTTTCCATTCATATTCAATATGGATCAAATTCACTTCACCATCCCAACGAAACTTCACAGCTTCCATTCGGGGTTTTGTGGTTTTAATTTCCACACAAACTCGCACATAAGAAATTCTAGTCATGTGTTCCGTTTGAATATCCACATAAAGTGGCTTCCCAATGGCGCTGGCAATCCTACCTATGCCAGCCGGAGGCCATAAAGAGAATGGAATATCTCTTATTCTAACCCAAACCGGAAGAGAATCCATAGTACCCTTCTTGAGCTTCAGTTTTGCGTGCCATTGCTAAAGTAACATTGTGCTGCTGAAAATAGATACCGGTCCCATATCAATTATCTTCCTGCGAAAGTCAGCATTCGGAACACGAAAGAAATAGAACCCATTTTCATGAAGTTTAACATCAACTACTTGCTCTCCCCAAGCTTTTTTAAAGGCTTCCTCGGTTAACTTAAAGGGAATTTTCTTCCCAATATAGTGGCCAACAATACATTCCAGCCATAATGGATTCTCATCAGTAGCTATCTCTAGTGTGATATCCACAATCACTTCACCATCCTCCTCTAACGGAGGAACAAAGGCTAAGTTGTAACCCTTAGTCAGCACCTTAGCAACATTTGCCCACGTTCTAGTAGCGGGAGTACGGTTAAGTTGGCCTTGAGGACGAGTAGAAGCCTGTCCCACCTCAAGTGTTTTCCTTTCTGGATTTGCTCTAGACGCAAAACGCATTGCAATACTAGCATCGTGTGTTCTTCTAAGAGAGCGACTCCTATCCTTGGTCGACCCCTACTTCAACTGCGACTAGAGTTACCCTTCAGGATAGGTCTATGACCAGAAAGACATTCAGCCTCATGTATAACATATGTAGATTTTCCTTTGAGTTCTACTGCTTTAGTGTTAGCAACAGAAACATTCACCGCCTGATGGGCCTCAATAATAGGGGATGGGTCAAGCAAAATGGTTATTATAGACTCCTCCATAGGGACACCACACCACTTCCACCAACCAATCAACCCACCAGCAACATAGACCTAGAACAGGAATTCGCATCAGCAAGACTCCCAATATTAATGCGACCACCAATCACAATCTCCAGCCCCAACACAGTAGGAGGGAAACGAAGAGAGAATACCTATAAGAGGGGATAAAAATATCCAGGAACACAATCCAGCAGCAAGCACTCAGTTAGGTCGAATTTCTCAGGAAAGGGAGGCCACACCAGGTGAGGATCAGATCTGGTGGCCTGGCCTCTACACTGAACGAGGAGAAGAATCCTTTGGAGGGGTGAAAGAGGAGAGTCCAAGAGACCTTGCCTCCAAAAATCAGCTGAAATGGCCGCCGGGATCCACCGAAATCAGCAAAACACCACCGGGTGAACAGTACCATCGAGAACCCCAGTAGAGAGCATATCAGCTCACGTGAACAGTGTCCCGAGATGGTGAAAATGAAAAGTCATCATGCCGAAGGTTTGTCTATCTAGTGCTATCCCAAGAAAATGTGTTTAGAGAGTAGAGACATATACAAATCACATTTTGTTTTCCCATTTGTAAACAGTATAGTTTTTTTGTATACCAACTCATAAACACGAATCACGTCTAGTGTTGTCTGATCTAATTGACAATTCATATGTGTCTATGTGCAGTTGTCTTTGTATCTAATCAAATACATTGTCCTTGTAGTGGTACAATAATAGACAATAACACTATATATTGAGGCTCTGTTTGTTCAGTGAAAAATGGATAATTTGAAAACATTTTCCAAAAAATAATCGTTTTCTTCACTTGCATATGTGAATGAAAAAAAATATATTTTCATCATCTAAGAAAATATTTAGATATAAATTGTTATCGACAATAAAAATAATGGTCATTAGCTAATTATTTTAAGCTATATAAGTAATCATTTTTACGAAAATACTTTTCAAATCATCAATTTTTCACAAAATAAATAGAGGATGAATGGCCTTTCGTGCATCATGTCCACAGATTAGAGGGTGGCACATATTTGGCTATCAATCAAGTACCAAGATGTGTCATTTTCTTGGGGCCTTCAACACACTGAATCAAGTCTGACCAAAACTCTAAGCATTGCAAGCTGGAGAAAAAGTGGAACGAAGAATAACAAGCAGCTCCTCCTCCACTTTCCTTTCCTCTCCACGCACGACATTGTGTTGAGTGAATTTTGTGATCTATTAATTAAATAGAGAATATCGCCCCACCAATCAAAGAAATCAAAATAAAAAAAAAAATAAATTGATTAGTACAAATTTATGTGCCAAGATCCCTCTAGAGGATGCATATATTTAGAGAGTATTTGATTTGAGATTAGTCGCTTAAGAAGTTCATGTGCAGTGTATGTCTTGATCATCAGAATGCAAACAAAAGATGTCTGTTGACCAATCAAAGCTATATAGAAAATGCTCACTCCACATTACAAAACTCCTGTCTATGTAACTCCCGGAATAAATCCCCCAAACCTCCACTCTCTCTCTCTCTACACACACTTGATAACAAAAAGAACTAAGTTGTACCAAAAGGGAGTGGCAAAAAGAGTCGCAAGAGTTTCCTCTCTCTTCATCTTTCTCCTCTGTTTTCATCACTGCCGCCATCGACTTTTTGGCAGCGCAGGTAGTCATTTCAGCTTCCTCATCCATATTTTTCTTGTTCTTCTCTTAACTGCAATGATTATCTGAGCTCTCAATCCCCATATGTTTATCTTTAGTTTTGGGGTTTTTTGCAGGTAAATCAGCTCAACCCCAAGTCCAAGAGAGTGAAAAGGGTCCATAAGAGAAGATGGTGATGGAGATTATCAACAAGGTACAGAGGCTATTGATTCAGTTGATGTGGAAAGTGGTGAGACCTGAAGATCTGAAACTTGGAGATCACATTTATAGATATGGGTTATCTGGCTTACAAAGTCATCATGGTGAGTCCTCATCATCTCCTTGATTTTGCGCTCCTCCTTTTTTTTGCCTTCTTCTCTTTCTGACCGGTCCGTTTGCTCCCTCTTTAGCCAATCCAATTACTCTCCCCGACCCAAAAAAACAAGAAACACACTGATCAACTCCATTTCCAGCAACACCTAGAAGCCTCAGCAGAAAGTAAAATATTCCCAGAGGACGGTCTGCCGATGTCGATACCATCAGAGAATAGAAAGACTACAAAGATGAGTACTCGTAGCAAATCCAAGGATGAGCCGTAGCTAAACCGAGGTCACCTTTCGAGGCCCAATCGGTGATGAGATTAATCCATCTCCCAGTTGCACTGTCCTCTCATGTCCTTTTCTTTTATTTCAAGGCAATTCAAATCTGGATTCAGTCAGGTATGCCATCTCGCTGGAGAAAAAGGCATGAAAGGTTCTAATAACAATATGGAAACCCTAGATTCTTGGAGGAGAGAGAGAATATTTGTCCGGAACTTGGCTTGCAAACCCCAACCAATCAACCGTGAAAGAGCTTAATGCTCAGCCATAAAACTTTAATAAACATCTTGTTTGAATGAGACTGTCATGATTGTACTTAAGAGACTAAAATGGCCATAGAAGAAGTAGCCGAAGGAACTATAGTTTACTAGAATAGGCAAATGGTAGAAAGAAGAGTCAAAAGCAAAACAAGTTCACGTAATGAGACTGAAATGGAGAAACTTTATCATTCTTTGGAGGAAAGATTGTTACTGATTTTGTCCTGCGGACAGTATTAATTATTTATAGTAAGGACGCAGGATAAGAGCAAACATAGAGATAATGCTCACTTAATTGATTTTGATTGGAGCATGTCTTCTTTCGGACCACGACTTACATGGATAGATATAAAACATAGAGTGTTTTTCAAAGATTTTAAGTGCTAGACCGATAACTTCAACTGGGAAGATTGCCAATGAGAAGGTCAAATTCAAGGCCTGGCATATTTAGTTAGACCACATTCACTCAAAAGTTTAAGATAATGAATTATGGGCCAACTAGCATTTATGAATTACTTCACGCCACACCTATTCTTGGGAAAAGAATACTAGAAGTGTCAAAAGTTGTGTACGACGTTCGCTTTAGTGTCAAAAGTTTTTTTTTTTGGATCACTTAAGTGTCACTTTTTAAAAAATTGGATCACTTAAGTGCCAACTCCAATATGAGTCGTTAGAAATCTGACGTGGCCATATTTTATTAATTTCCTAGTCCTACGTGGCTCGCAGGCGTGCCTAGTCAACATAAAACCTCTAAACGACGTCGTTTTATTGTTTTGCCCCAAATATAAACCCTAAATTAGACAATCAAGCTTTTTTCCAAATTCCCCAAATAAAAACCCTAATTCTCAAGAGCCACCAATTAGCTGAGGTCCTCTCATTGCACTCAAGGGCATGGAGGAGAGTCTGCATTTGGAGGATGTTGGCGGGGACGGATCGAGCAAGGGAAGACGCAACATTTGGGTTGTTCAAGTGAGGCATTTGGTCGAACAAGTTGTGGGCGTCATCGGGTGGGAGGTAAGGGTGAGAGTTGGGGTCAATTTGGCAGAACGAAGGCAAGGAGTGGGTAGTTCCTCTGGTCTGGATCCATGGATTTGTGGGTTTGGGTTTGATTAGGGAATTCAAGCAGAGGAGAACAGATTTTATAAGGGAAAGATGGTCCACTTCGAAGGTAGACTGGAGAGATGGATAGAACCACTGTCGATTGACACCGTTCGTTGCTTCCACTTGCCGGCCGTGCCTTTCTTCTCCCTTGTTTTTCTAATCGAAGTGTTTGAAGGTTCTTGCACTTACTCAATCTTTCTTCGCAGGCACCAATCACCAACGCTTCATGTTTTGTTTCAAACCATAACATCTTTCCAACCTAAGATACTTAAGAACAAGGGTTACCCTTCAAACCACAAAACTTGCTTCAAAATTGTCAAACAAGGTTTGAATTAGAGAGAAAGAGAGAGCAAAGAGAACGAGAGAGAAAGAGAGATGAAATTGCTTTAAAACGAGTCGTTTCATGATTAAAGGCCAACTAGTTATCCATGTCAACTTTTTTTTAATGAAAAAGCCACCTAAGCATTAATATTTAATTAAAAAAAACCACGTAATATTTTTAGCTGGAATTTTTTGCTAAAGGCAGTAAAGTGATCGTTTTTTTTTTTCAATTTAGCACTTAAGTGAGCCGGTGAAAACTTTTGGTACTAAAATGAGCGTTGTACATAACTTTTGGCATTTATAGTGTTCTTCTCCCCATTCTTCGATGTGAAACTTTTTTAACATAACTCATGTGCATCTCAATAATCTCTTCCTCACATATAAGCTCAATGTTGCGTCCAAATCCTTTTAATTCAGGTATCTTTTGGTATCAACATATCTCAACTTGAATATCCACTTTATTGCCTCGCAAAAATAATGATCTTCTTCATCATTGGTCTCTTTCTCCGGATTGAACCATGAAGGCTGCCATCGGAATAGTGTTGCGACACCATAACGCCCCATTGTCACCCCAAGTCTCTTTCACCATACCAAACCATGAAGGCTAACCGGAAACTATGTTGGCCATGAAATTCTTTCCTTGAGATATTCACCAAACAAGATACATATTGGGAGTGGACCACTAAATAATTATCAGCTGATACCATTTGTTGGTGTGCAAGCCGAAGTCCAATACCGTCACTTGAGAAGATTGCCAAGAGAGAACCTAAATCCGAGCCTATCAACGTAATCAATTAGACCGACCTTCACTGAAAAAGCTAAAGTCAATAATATATGGATCAATTATGATATATTAACTATTATTCACCATATCAATTCTCGAATTTAGAACTTTTATGACACAACTTACACGTACATGCAACATGGCTGCCAAGAAGCTTAATAACCCCAAAGTCCAAACTTACTCTAAATATCCGTCCGGGATTACCTGGGGGAATTTTTTCCTCTTTAGATTCTGTCCACGCTTTTAGTGCGTGGAAATTTTGTGTCTTTACTTGAGTGGAAAACTGGAGTGAGAATTCTAGAAGCTGAGCTGGAACCACAACAGATTTCATTTATAATTAACGTGCCAAACAAAAGATTAGAAATTCATTTAGATATCCAATCCTTATTGTGATTATTTCTAACATGTTCCAAAGCTCGCTCCAGAATCTTCCCTAACCGAAAGTTTATCTTCGTTCATTTGAATTAAAATTTGATTCTTCACCATGTTCCACACGCATATATATGACAAGAATTTACGTCGGTGATGGCAACGTGATTCACTTCACCTGAACGCAGACCAAGAACACCATATTCCCATTGCTGTCCAAAACTAGCCACAAGCAAGAAATTTTGCCTCCCTGCCCAGATTGTGGATACCAGGAGACCATCAAGTGCGGGGTCGTCAAAACTTATCTAGATTGCTTCCGGCAGGATGGTGAAAGACTCCAATCCCTTCACTGTTATGAATACGGATGGCCACTGCTGAGGCTTAGGCTCACAAGGCGAGGAACTTGCACCCCATTACCTAATACCAAATTGCCCCATCAGGTCATTGAAACGGCTCATAAGCTTCACGCTAACAATGCTTTTGGCAACTACAGCCTCATCGACAACAACTGCGAGCATTTCACAGCATTTTGCTAGACTGACATTTGTGCAAGTGAACAGATAACATTTGTCAGTGATTGCGTGAGCAAAATTAAGAAAGCTAAAGAACAGACCATGAAGTTGGTGCAGAAAAACTGAATCCAATCTTTGTATTCTCTGTCTGTTTTTACATGCAACTACTCGTTAGCGTTTGGTGTACTGTGTGAGCATAGGACTACGGTCATCCTAAGTCAAATATGTTGATGGAATCTCACATTTTAATATCACTTATCAATTATGATATTTGGGGGAAACAGGAAATGTTCAGGAAGGTTCACATGAAATTGATCTATCAATGACAAGGAGGTGAGGTTGTTTAGTAGGGTTTGTAAATGACTCGCGTGTTAACAAGCGTCCAACGAGAATTCGTTGTATAATTTCGCGTCAGCTTTGTATTTCATTGTTTTGGATTTTTAACAGTATATTTCTGCTGTGAAAGAACAGCTTAGTGTGGACTGATGCTATCAATAACGTGGAGAAACATAGAGACTCTATTGTAGCACTGTTGATCGATCACCATTTGTTTATCGTCATCGTGGTCATATTATTATTGCTTTATGTGGATGATATAGTTCTCTCTGGTGATTCCTCGAAATTACTTAACCATCTTGTGCAGGCACTTGGTCAAGGTTTCCCATGAAAGACCTTGGTGCCCTTCATTATTTCTTGGGCATTGAAGTCAATCGCTCCACTAATGGACTCTCACAACAAAACTATGCCTTGGATCTTTTGAGTCAAGCATTAATGGCGCAATGTAAGCCAATTTCTACTCCAATGGCTACTAACCAATCACCACTCAAACATAGTAATAGTCTAATGCTGATCAATCCCATTTTTGAAGCATTGTAGGTGCTCTTCAATACCTTACCCTCACTCGTCCGAATTTCCCCTTGCAATCAAAATAGTTTGCCAACATATGCATGCCCTAACTGTTACTCACTATCATATGGTAAAATGTATTCCGCAATATTTTGACGGTACTTTACACCTTGGGCTTCGCATTTTGTCTCGTAGTTCTCTTCATTTATTTGGCATTGCCGATGCAGACTTGGCTGGGTGAAAATCCACCCGACGTTCTATCACTAATTATTATACTTTTCTCGGCTAAAATTGTATTTCATGGTGTGCCAAGAAACAACTGACCATGGCCCACTCCACAACTGAAGCCGAATATTGGCTCTTGCTTTCGCAGTTGCTGAACTCACTTAGATTTCAAACATATTGCGTGACATCGGGATCTACCAACATAAACCTTTGTTACTTTTCTTGAACAATATGTCGGCATTACATCTCACAACCAATCTAGGTTTTCATGCTCAAACAAAGCACATTGAGATCAATTATCATTTTGTTCGGGAAAATATTGCTCTCGGTTCTACTGTAACTCGCTATGTTTCGTCTTCCTTACAAAATGCTAATATTTTCACCAAACCATTGACTCGAGATAGGTTTGTTGGTTTACAAATCAAACTTGGTCTCTGCTCCTCCCCACTGACCGGTTTGAAGGGGAGTATTGAAGTAACAAATCAAAAAGAAAAAAATCAAAATGGTTACAGTGCAAAATCTTTTACAAATCAACATGAAAATAACACATCAAGAAAAGTATCCATGAGTTGATCATTTAGAGATCTTTTTTTATTTGTCTTTTATTCAATTTGCATGTAAATCAAATTGCAATCTTTTATCTTTACTTCTATCTATATTTATATTGTACAACATATCAATGAAAAGTAACACTTCATCGACTCAATTCTTTATTTTCTTTAAAAGTCATAGTTGTATATGTAATAATTTCAAATGTTTTTATCTTCGCTTGAAAACCATTTGCATTGACATGATATTTTCACAAACAACCGAAAAGAGTTATAAACTTTAAGAATCCATAATCGATCTTTTTCGTCCATAAACTGTTTAGGAAGAGCAGGTCATGGAGAAATATTTTATTTCTATGGCTACATTTTAAATTGATGTTGTTTGTTTTTCCCCATTTCCTATAACGAAAGGATACTTCTCAATATATAGGATGCCATTGATTAAGAACATATACCATGCAGCCAATGAAAGATTTTTTTTTTGTTTGTCCTATGTCTAACTTTCCTTACTCTCTAATTTTTACTCTATCTCTTGGGAGCGCGGAAGTCAAACCCCACATCTGTGATACTAGCTTTCCCATCCTCTCGATCCCTTTATCAGTAGGGCGGCATGCCTAATTGCGCAACTCAAGTTTTATTGTTTGGCCCTTTTATTGTAAGTTTTCTCCATGTGAAAGAGGGCAAAAGTGTCAAAAAAGTCATAAACCTTTTGCATTTGTGCCAATTTAATCCTAAACCTTTTTTTGGTGTCAATTCAGTCCTAAACCTTTTGCATTTGTGCCAATTTAGTCCTAAACCTTTTTTCGATGCCAATTCAGTCCTAAACCTTTTGCATTGGTGCCAATTGAGTCCTAAATTTTTATTTGGTTTCAATTGATTTTTAAACCTTTTGTATTGGTGTCAATTCAGTCCTGAACCTTTTGTATTTGTGTCAATTCAGTCCTAAACTTTTTTGAGTTAAATTAATCGAAAGAACTGAATTGGCACCAATACAAATGGTTTAGGACTGAATTGACACAAATGCAAAAGGTTTAGGACTGAATTGGCACCAAAGAAAGGTTTAGGACTCAATTGGCATAAATATAAAAGTTTAGAATTGAATTGGCACTTAAAAAAAAAGTTTAGGACTCAATTGGCATTAATGCAAAAGGATTAGAACTGAATCTGTATCAAAAAAAGATTTAGGACTAAATTAGTATCAATGTAAAAGGTTTATGATTTTTTTGACACTTTTTCTCGTGGAAGACGCAAAGAAAAGATTTTCTTGGCTTCTGTTTTTTCTTCGTGATGGTGATGGGATTGGCCCGGCGCGCGGGGACAAATATTAATCTTATATGGCTTTTGACTGCCTTTCACAATCTACCAGTTCAGTCATGATTATTCACGTGTACAGCTGGACCGTTTCTGTATACCACGCTGACGTGGGGGATGTTAACGATGAGAGACTCTCAATTTTTGGCATATTATAAATACTTATCGGTTTGAAAACTCTTTAATTTCTGATTTCTACTAAATACCTCAAACATGTAATAAAGTTGTATGAGTAGTAGCACTGAAGGTGATTTCAAGTAAATGCGAAATCCCTAAAAGTATCTCAAAGTTTGGATTACTTTCTAAATTCCGACAAAAGTAAATCATGAGCAAAGAATCCTGCCCAAACAAATCTGCTAATAACTTGAAGATCTGGTCGCTTTTCTTGTCTGGCGATAATCACAGCGGTTGCATGCGTGTCGTTGTGCTCAGGAATATTTGAACGCAGATACCTCAAGATTCTGGATACTTTCAAAAAGAAATGATAAACAACAGGAAAAGGATGGGAGTAAGATTCCCATTATGACTGGAATTTCCGGGACTCAGTATTGTTGACTCTGCCCCTCCAGAGGAAGTGGAGATCAGAAATTCTACACCCTTTTCCTTTTTTTAACGATGTAAAGAGAAAAAGGGTGCACCCCTTTTGGCCAGAGTAAGATCCCGAGCGACTCACATCTCTGTCAGATGGATATTTATCCATTATTTTTTACCTTTTTGGGGATTTTTTTCCTCCTTTTTTTCTTTTTTTATGATGATGATCATCATCATGTGAAATTTCCAAGACCAACAACACAACCCTTTGAATTCGATAATTCATCGCCAATAGGCATGCGGGGCACTATTGATAAATGGGTTCGGGGATGAGAACGCTAATTGTGGGGTTCAATTTCTGTGCTCTACAAGAGATAGAATAAAAGTCAAAAAGTGAGGAAAGTTAAAGATAGGACATATCAAATAAAAAAAAAAATCAGCCATTCATTCATGGCTCTCTCTCTCTCTCACGTTGCACATATTCCTTGTACAAACTACATGGCTCTCTTTCTCTCGATAGTTTTACAGTCCATCAAGGGACAGACCTTGAGCCATAATTCGTTGCATTTCTTTTCACAATTCTTATACAAAATCTCGTAACATACAAAAACTTAATGACTTTATAATCGATGGGCATGATTCACTTTTTCGTAGTCCGTATACAAAATTTCGCAACTTCAAAAACTTTAAGAGATTAAGAAAATGGCAGGCATAATTTACTTCTTTTATTATCTGACGGTCATCGATAGATTAGAGATTCGTTCGTCGATATCCAACGTTTTGGCCGTGTGTTTTTGTGCACATGAGATGAGAGAGAGAAGAGAGTTTTTCTTCTTCTTTTTTCTCTCTTCTTCGCTCTGCCACCACCATGCAGTGTTTTCACTAAACTGTATGGACGGACAACCAGCCCGACATGGCCTAGGTAGCCCACACACAAGTGCTTTTTGGCCCAGCCAATCTAATAGACTCATAGACATCACACGCACACAGGATCAACTACGTTCCGTTCTGCAGCAAAACTAACTTTATTTGCTCAACTGAATTATGTAAGTTTACAAGTCTATGTATCCTGTCATAGTATCACACTGTGCTTGTGTCAAAGAAATGCCATGGCGAATTCGTATCGAGAACAAAATTGCATTTTCCCCCAGAATTAATGCAATGTGTCTTGTTTGGATGGTCGGGAAGCAACCGAAACACTTAACCTGAGGACCTTGGACTCACTACAATGACTGCCTTACCTGTACTGCATTACAAAATCTAAATCCTGAAATGGAAGGAGAAAAGTAGTAGCCTGGACAAACAGCATTTACACAAAGATGATGAATCTGCAACGAGTGGAGATGATGAATAAAGAATGAGCGACGGTGCCGAAGAAAGTTAGCCCAGTGGGATCACATGTCTAGGCACCAATGTTTTCTCTATAGACTGCAACTGATTATTTACAATGTTTCCATCACTTCGTTCATCTACAGTCAGTGTTAGGGTGAAAACTGGAGACATGGGAACGCGAGTGCGGCTGTGTCGAGAGCATCCTTCAGAGGATATTGCACTTCCAATCGCAAGTCCATGATTCTTTTCAATTTCCTTTTCGAAAGAAGAGGCTTGACCCACTCCACCAAATCTGCTAATCAGTCGGACAATGTGCATCGTATGCTCACATTCCTATCAAAAGCTCAAACGGTGCAACCCCTGTCGCGACCCTCCCAAGGAATAATGGAAACAGGTTTAAAGGTATTGCTCGAAAGACAGTCCAAATAATTCACCAAAACATGGTTCAAATGACCCATCAAATGATGATCCAAATGGTCCATCAATTAAGAGCACGGGCTCTCCCGAGCCCATATCTCACGTGACATTTGGGTTCATTTTAAAGTTCTTTATAACCTAAGTATTTCTAGGAGTTGCCACTAGTCATTTGGAGCCGGCTAGAAACCAAATGAGACGCGGGAGATTCATCTCGTTTTTTAAGCAATAAGATATTCTAAACATGGAGACTTGATTACGCTAATATCTATTAGCACCTTTTCAGTACTACTAACTTGGAAGGTTGTTATCTAAGTAGTCAAACATTCTTTGTTATCAATTATTAATCCTAATGGTCTCAAGCTGCTAAGTGATCATGCACATTTTTTGAGGGCTTTATTATGAGCTTAAACTAGCCCTAATCATTCTATAAAAGAAATTAACAAGCAAACTATTGAAATGACTTTTAAGTAAACAACCAAGTATTGAAAGCGTCTAATTTGAAGGTACGGGAAAATGAAAACCCGAAACAAGTCGGGTAATAATCACCCAATTGAGAACCTGATGCTAAGTCGGACAAAGAAAAGAGGATGCCTTGTTATTTAGCCTTGGGACATGAAGCCCCGTAAGCTTGACATTAAATTTTGATCCTATATAGGGTGAACCTAACTCTACTTATTATGATGGTGAAACTAACTTAAGTTATTATAACCATTTATTAAAAGGTGATTCAAAGTCTAACTTGATTTTATAGATTAGAATGTAAGCTAGATTAAAACCTAATTCACTAACTAGACTAGCCTAATAACACTTGATTAGTAACCAAAAGGACCACTTCTTAGTTTGATAGTGAACCAAAAGGATCACTTAGTTTTTATCACAATTCTGCCAAAATATGTTTTAACGCAATTAACCGACTAAATGACGTCAAAATTGGTTGTAGTTTAAAGTTCATTAAGGCCATTTTCCCAAATCTGGCCCAAAAGACCCGGAATTTCCAATTTAACCCGATTGCTCTGAAATTGATCCGGTCAGAACCCGATTTTTTAAATATACGGAAAAAATAGTAAACAAAGTAAAAAACGCTCCAAATTTGACAAACAACTAGCCATGCGTATTCTCTGCAACTTTTGTGTTTTAAGATTTTTCAAATAAGCCCTCAATCTAAGACAAAAAAACCAAATTTTCCTAAGGACTCAAATGCAAACCGTTTGGTAGGCCTGTCAGACCTTGTCCGACTTATTGCACGTAAGACCCCCTGAACTTTGCTAAAATGTCCTTAATGGTGTATGATCGTCCTTTTAGAGGGAGCTTTGGACGAACCAAATCTTAGCTGTAACTTTCACGAAGAACATTTTCCCAAATTCTGAACACAAAAAATTAAAAAAATAAAAGAAAGCACGGAGGTTGGCTACACTCCGAGTTTTTCCAAAATCAACTTCAATTTTCCAAATTCTGTTACTAGATTTCGAAATGAGTTCGACCTAGTAAACGATCCTCAGATTTAACTTATGACCTATCAAATCAAAACTTAAGATGTCAGGAACATGAAAAGGTAAAACTTCAACCACGGAAATTACCAAAATTACGCAAGCATGCTCTAACGAGTGGGCATGAACGTTTGACAAGTTAGGTGAGACTAACTTGTCCACAGCTTAGAGGGGCACAATGAACTTGATGCAGGCTAGATTGATAATGCTGCCCGCATTGAAGACGAGCTCACTCAACCAAGGAGATCAGCCCGCATCTGAGCTCGACAAGTCACTCGACCAGTCTTGGAAATATCGAAGGGATGCAATTCGAAGACCAAGAGTCTCATTCGTGAGTCCATACCACAATAAAGTCCTTGTCTTTCCCTATACATTGGAAGCCTAAAAGATACTTTGGGATTATCAAGAAGACATTGGTCATTTATCTAATTTCTAGTTTCTAAGTTCTTTAATGTTTTATGCCTTCTAGGGTCTTTAATGCTCTTTAGTCTCTTCATTTGCTTGAGTCTTGTCATTTGTTTTTCTTTGGCCATAAAAGACCATCTACTTTATGTATTCGACAGACAACTTGATAAATGAAAACTTGCCTTGAGCAATTATCCTGAACCTTGAAGGGTTTAACCCCTGAAAACCTAGAAGAATTTTCACTCCATCCTTAAAGAGTCGGAGGTTTTCAAAATTTGCATCCTTGAAGAGTTGCAGTCGTTGATCTAGAAGAATTGATCCCCTATCAACTTCCTTGGAGGCTTAGAAGAGCAACCATCGAAGTTTCTATCTATCCTCTATTCAATCCCCTGTTTCGACCATTCTAATCTGCCCATTTTCCATCGGAGTTACTCTCCCGATCCTTTCATTCGAGTAGCCTATTCCGAGACTGCATCAGAACTAGTACTTTTTTTCTTAGGTAGCAAAGTAGAAAACCATGTCCACAAGGATTAAACCATATCTTGGATGCTACATCGCACAAACTCGAATGCCTCGACTGAGCTAGGCAAACTAATAGACTTGAAGTGACAAGCTTGCGATGCCTGGTAAGGTGAGGCAAGCGAGTTCATTTAGATTTAGACTTCGGTTCTGAGCATCGGAATATCGGCCAACGGTTCTGTTGACACCCAAAATTACCCCTAGTGGGAGCGGGCCAATTGCAAGTCACAAAGGACGTAAAACACAGCCCACATAGCATGAATCCGGAGAAAGACCGTGAGTCAGGCCCAAAAGCATCGGAAAGATTTGGAGCAGTTATCGACAGGATACGTCATAGAAGTATCGACAGGTCGACAAGTCCAATATCACGAGCCTTGCACATGACGTTGACAAGTCCAAGATCACGAGCCTTGCACGTGACATCGACAAGTCCAAGATCACGAGCTTTTCATGTGATGTCGATGAATTAAGCACGTGGTGTTACATGGTAAAGAAATTCATTTCCATGTGTCGAAAGGTAAAAACATAATCGTGGACGTGAAGATCAAGGAAGCCAAATAGTGAAACGTGGGAAACAAAAGGAAATAAGGAAACACGTGGAAGAAAATCAATTGTTAGGTGATGCCCAAAGGGCGTAAGCAACATCGACAAGTCAGAAAGCGGTTAAAGTGCGAAATGTAAGGAAGTGGAAAACAACTTTCAAGGAGAAGTAGCCGATCTACAATTATCAGGCTGCTCTATAAATACTCAAGGATTCCCGACATAAAAAACATTCTCCGAACAAGACAACAAACCTCTTATATATCTTTATTTTCAGAATAATAAGAGTAGTAGTAGTTATAGCTTTTAGATTCCACGTTGTAGATTCAATTCCGACGCGAGTTTTTATTAGGCCTAGCATTATTGATTAAATTCCAATGCTGTGCCACCAGTTCAATGTTGTTGATTAGATTCCGGCATTGTGCTTGGAATGTAGTTGTTGATTGGATTCCAGTCATATTCTCTCAGGTCACGTCATTGATTAGATTCTGACATATCTGGAATTGCAATGTTGTGTATCGGTTGTGTCGTTGATTGGATTCCGACATAGCTTGGTCTTGGTATTTGCAAGTTGTCATTCTATTGTTAGTATTGTTGAGTTGGGTGTATTATCGAGTTAAGTTGTAAGGTAGAAGTTGGGTTTAATAGATGCATTTGACATTTTCTATCCGGGCTTAATTCAAGACCTTGGTCTCCACTAATAAAATCCAAAACACAATGTTCGGTGAAAGATTTTCGATAGAATAAAACCGGCGAAACAGGTTCAAAACGAAAAATTAGCAAGATAAATACATATACACCCTACCTTGAATGACGGGAGAAAGTGGACGAACAAGCTCGGACAACTAGCGGTTCACGGTCCCTCAACTCACGCTCAAAACACAAGATTCAAGCTCAGTTTCTTCCTTGTTTTTTTTCTTCTTTTTTTTTTTTTCGTGT
The DNA here is from genome assembly GCA_024733475.1 of Syzygium grande. NCBI lineage: Eukaryota > Viridiplantae > Streptophyta > Magnoliopsida > Myrtales > Myrtaceae > Syzygium > Syzygium grande. Next base: position 8,152,983 of record JAMXDD010000005.1, on the reverse strand, counting down.
TTCTCCACCCTTGATTACCCACCTCTCCCAGAAAGACCAGAACAACTGTTAGCTAACATCATATTGAAGCCCCTTGACTTTCGGCCACTGACAGCCACGTCCACCTCCATTTGTTTGCTCCAAGAAATACCCATTTTTAGCTTAATTCTGCAGTCCAACCCCAGCTGGCTTCACTGAGAAATGGGCAGCTGCAAATCCACTGGTTTTGCTTCCAATTTCCTCTCAACTCTAGCTCATTTCTTGTTCAATTTTCCTATATCCATTGGGATTAGATTGTGGCTGGCGTAGGGTTTAATGATGTGCAAAGTGTGGAAACAAATGGGTATGATGGTGGCAACCAGATGAGGAAGGAGAAGTGAGCATTTCGGACTAGACATGAGCTGATTGTGCAGTCGCACGGAAACTGTGAGTATGGACTCGTCGGTCGTCCAATTGGGTTGAACTTTTGTGGGCAATGAGCTAATTAACATATCAATCTAGCTTGTGTTAAAATTTCGCACCGAACGGATATTGGGAAGTCCACTTTCATAGCCCATACATCACCGGTTTTTGTCCAGGGGCATTAGCCGACACTCGTTCGGAAAAAGGCAAACTTGGAAAGTTATGCCTGGAGTTGGCGCTCAAGCCATATATCATTGGAAAATGCATTCAAAGACACTTGTTTGATGATCCCGATAACTTTGAACTTCTCACTAAAAAGCCAGACCAAGCCAACGAGAATGAGCTAATATGCCTTTAACCATACCTGATGTTCCAAACCAAGAGGGTTTGGTTTAAGAAGTCAACCAATTATAAGCAGTATCTCAAATCCCAACCAAAGAAAAATCAAAAGATGAAATGATTTTTCGAAAGTGTTTTCATAAAAAAGAAAAACTAAACATACACTTACATGTCAATCTACGGAGGAGTGAAATTAATTGAGTTTTCATTTTCACCCGAAAAAACCATTCCTACCTTCCCCAGATGGAACTGGACTTCACTTCATAATTCAACGTATGAATCATCTGTTAATGATAATTACTATGACCATGAAACAGCAAGTGGATAGATAACCTACTTGCTTAAAATACTCGGATAGGTGGCGCACATGCGAATCGTTCTACACTCGATGACTTGTCAGGAATCAAACTCATCTGCACGCGTCCTTTACCCACTAAACGAATCCCATAAGATATATATTAGGCAACGGGAATTTCCTAACTTATATCTTTAGAATACGTGCTCTAATCTTCAGTAAAAACAGTCTAACACTAGCTATTTTGTTTCCCGATATAATCTTGAAGCAATCAGATCTGGCTATATTTTCCTCTATCTCTATGTCCAATCATGTCTCTGCTTGATACAAGATGACCATTACCCATATGCAAACTTCACAAAATATGTATTTGAATGACATCAATATTTGTCATCCACCAATCAGACTGGCTGACGAAGGAACGGAGGAAAACATGACAGATCTTGAAATGGCACGTCATTTTCATTTCTCACTAGTTCTGCCTATTCCGTCAAGGCCTCGTGCGCTCTTTAGTCTTGCTTTTACTCTTTGGATATTACCTAGATTTTGCTTACTCCAATAAAGAAAACTTTGCCTGTGTGTCCCTCTCTCGCGTGCGACCCAACACATAAATTTTCCTCCGGAGTGTCTCTATTCCTCTCCATGCTAGTGTGCAACAAAGAAGGTCCATAATTCACTACATAATCAAAGAGGAAAAACCCCCTCTCACGGTGTTGAAAAATTGCAAAAATCCATCAAAAAGCAAACTTTGGGTGGAAAAGTAGTGAGAGCACTCGTGGAACATATCATCATGTAAGTTCGAATCGAAATGGATGCACAAGGCTGAGATGATCATATTCCTTTGTGAGAGCTCAAAAATTTAAAAGTCTCTCTAATGAAGCACAACTATCATTAGGGTATGGTGTTTTATGGTGGGGTCCTACTTCCTAGACGTTTATCTTTGTGAGGATTAGGTCTTCAATCCCCATTATATTACGTTGAGCTTTCTTAATTTTGGTCTATGATCTCTCAAAAGTAGTCGGTTTTGCTCGCTAGTCTTTCTATCTTTGTGAGGATCCGCCCCTTGCGGTGGCAAGTTCTGAACTTATTTTGGTGGAAACGTTCATGGACGCTCACGTGCCGCAACTTCTGACTTTTTTTTTTTAAAGGGATAGGCCATAAACAAACTAGTGCACTTTCATTTCCAGTCCATTATCATCAACGAGAGATCTTCCAGTATAAATAGAACCATATTTGAAAGACCGTATAAGTGTTCCGGAAAAAGAAAATTAGTTGAATTGATGCTCTCCGGTTAATGAAGACCACAAAGTATCAAACAACAAATAAAATGTAAAAATCAAGTATAATAAGGTACAATTGTATATATGTCTAGTTCTATCACTATCTTAATGCTTTCAAGCGATCGAGTGAGAAGCAATTTGTCTATTCTTATCATAAACTTAGTCGGAGGACATTATAATTAAAGAATGTTCTCTTATGAATTTACCCTTAAATCTATAATAGACCAAAAATCTCCCGGCCCCACAAGACTAGAAAACGAGGACAGTAAATGTTGGGAAATTTGATTGTTGATGAAGATAGAACATGAGTATATGGTTCTTTGATGCGTAATGACAATAACTATTATTAATGTATTATTTGCCCCCACTATTGTTTCTGTTAGGTTTAAAACGAATATACCTCCAGGATATACACCAAAACCACATAAAAACAAGTTCAATAATTACTCAATTTCTTGTTGTTAAACTTGTGTGTGAAAAAAGAAAATAAGAGAGAATTTTGTGAAGAAGAGAGAGTTATTAAGAAGAGTAGGTTGTTGTTTGTGAACTGGTATGTTGAACAATGTATGATTTGATCATATTTACAAACAACCAATCAACACATCTCTTAAGAATATGTATTTTATCCCCACCATCATCATTTTTCATGATAAACCATCAGTTCTTTTCATATCAACAATTAATTCTTTCATATCCAAAATCATCTCTTATCATGTCTAATAATATCCTCTTTTCACGATAATAATTCATTTCAACTGTGTACACGAAAAATCTCATTGGAGAAACCCTATCACATGAAGATGCAAATCAATCATTTCCATGATTCTAATTATCTATTGAGTCTTAACTCTAGGTCATGGCTCATCTCCCCCCTCATCTATCACAAGTCCGGGTTCGCTTTTTTTTTGAGAAGCCAACCTACTTCGTTTGGTCAAACAAAACCCTAATATTTCGTTGATGACTGTAGGGGCCAATGGATAATGATGACTCATTTAATTAAAGAAAATCCAGGAAAAAAAAAATTTGTCACGTTTTGCCCAATGTAATCTCCATAACCCAGAGAACGTAAGCGCACCCCAGAACAGAGAAGAAGAAGACGCCTGGACTCCTCCACAAAGGGGCGAAACCAAAATAAACATAGACGCAGCCCACCAACCTGGATCTCTCCAAGGATCAATCGCTTGTGTGTGCCGGAACTCAGCTGGTTCTTTGATCGATGGATTTGCAAAAACCGTCCCAGCCTCCTCAGCCGAGCAAGCCGAATGCCTAGCTCTAGTAGAAACCCTCCAATTTCTCTCACCCCGTGTGAACGAAAGAATGATCCTACAGTCTGATTGTCTGAACTTGGTCAACACCTGCAAGTCTTCTCATACTCTGCCGTGGGAACAGAGGGCACTAATTGCTCAAGCACGTGAGCTTTTGTCTTTATTTCCAAATTTAGAGCTGCAGTACTGTAATAGGAGCTCTAATTCTGTTGCGGACTGGGTTGCGAAGACCCACAGGAAAAAAGCACTCACCGATTTCTGGTTGATCTGTCCTCCGCAGGCTCTTAGAGACCTTCTTTGTTTTGAGACTCCGAAAAGGGGTTATGGTGTTTCTTATTATCAATGAAAGTATTTGGTTCTGATCAAAAAAATCTCCAAAATCGCCAAAAGTGGCTTGTCTTTTTGTCTTTTTCTTTCTTTGGTCCACACAATCACACGGTTCATTCTTTTCAATTTACATTCTTTGTGCGATTTGGTGAAATTAATAATGTTTGTACGTACGAGTTCAGTTGGGACCTATCTTATTCAAAGGCGGAGACCTTTTCTTTCCCCCAAATTTATCTCATCAATGACAAATCCCACCCCTTAAACTATTTTTTTTCAATTAACTGATCTTTGGTCAGCAATGGATGTTAAAATATCCCTCGTTGCTTGACCATATATACATGTTGTGACATTCTGAAATCCGACCCACTTGAAATTTATGAAATTGATGGTTTTATGAACGTACTTGTAGTTAAATCTCGCTCGGAACTAATCATTCCTGGGATACTAACCGTTAGGGAAAGGCTAGTTAAGGATTTAAATTCGCGCGACTAAAGAAACCGATCGTGAACCGACTTTTGACCATGAAAATTGTTGAGATGACATTTTGAGCTAATGAAGGCCAATCCAAGGATAGCTAGGGATCAGTTCGCCGCTGTCATATTGATGGATCGCGGGTGATTCCACTTGACCACGAGATGAACTGACGAATGACCCTAAACCTATACTAAATGATCGCGCCCGATGGAACTATCGATCGATCCTTGCAATTAAGTGACAACCGAGATCGTAACGATCCGAGTGAACTTGAATGTGGCATGATTTAGTATTGACCACGGGTCAAAAGTGCGAATTTCCCTAAAAGCCATCCGTTAGTCTGAGACATACTCAAGTTACGTTATTTAAAATTTAGTCATTTATTAGAGATCAAGTTGGGCATTGGAAATTTAGAAAGTCGTGACAAATCATTTAGACGATGTTGTTATTAGCATGATCAACTTTAGAATTGTTTGAATCCTTTAGAAAAATCGAATTTCGGCAAGAAATGGAAAATGACTGTTTTACCCCCGAGAATTTGTTAAGGCCAAGTGTAAATGGGGAAGGGCATTTTGGTCATTTCACCCTTACTTTAGAAATGACAATTTTTGGATAATTTTGCCCTTGAAAATTTTGTAAAATTTCAATTTTACCCCTGGATATTTTTTGCAAGAATTAATCCAAATCGTCGATCTTAGGATAAGATCGAATTTTGGCCGCTGATTGGAAATGTGAGAGAGGGGCATGATGGTCATTTAGGCATGGTCTAGACACCAATTATTGGTGTTTTCCTATTTAACCCTATTTCTCTCTTTCTCTCATCACTCTCTCACCTCTCTCTCTCTCTCTCTCTCTCTCTCTCTCCCACCTGACCGATCCAGCCCCTCCCCTCACCGTGACCGTGGCTGGCCATTCAAGCCAGCCATTGCCGCCGTCCACTCGCTTGGCCGGAGCAACCACACGCTGGACCCACCATCGCTCGCCTTATCTCGCGCTCACCTCACTATCTCTCTCTCCCCTGTTTTGTCCTCACCGAATCACCATCACCCTCATTCTATCCTATTTAGCTTAGCCGAGTCAAACCAGCAGATCGCCGACCCACCGCCGCCGACGTTTAGCCATGCAAGTCAATCACTTTCGCCATCAGCGTGGCGGCCGGTCGATCGCCCTTTCCTCTTCAGCCAAGCTAGCCTAGATTCCAAGTAAATCGCCCCCTAAACCCTATTTAGGATATTGAGTATTGATAGACTTGATTAGGGGCTTAATCGGGTCAATTAGGAGCTGTTTAGCGGTTATTTAAGGGTTGTTTAGGAGTTAATTTAGTGGACTGATTTGGGGACTGGTATTGGCTGAATTGAGGTTGAATTGGTGATGTTTCGGGGCTGATTTGAGGCTGAGTTGAGTGCTGAACGTTGTGGATTGAATTGACGAGCTTATGACTCAATTTAGGGACAAATGGTGTTGGTTTGGTGTATGGTATGGTGGCTGGATTGTGGTGCTAGTTATGACTTGAAATGAGCTTGGAAATGTTGAAATAGTACTCATGAATGTGGCTGCGATTTTGGATTGATGGTGGTCTTGTATATTTGTTGAATCGTGAGTTGATTGATTGAAATGTGAATCGTTATGTGCACACATGGGCTGAATTGATTTGATTGATAATTAGCCACAATTGAATGTTGATTGAGCATGTGAAATGCGTGTGGTTTGCTGCGTGCATGGGCCAAACTTGATCGGCTAGTATATTGGCATGTTGGCGTGTAAATCGAGCGAGTGAATGAGTGAGAGTTGTGTGTGATGCTGTATGTGTGGCAACGAAAATCCTTAAGGTGATACCATTACGTGGGGAATTGATTCGTCCTAAGGTGGTAGTACTACGCGGGACGATGCCCGGTATTACTGGAGGACGGTCAACCTGAGGCGATACTATAACGCGGGTTATGTCGTAGGTGGTGGATGTTGAGCCTGAGGCGGTATCATTACACGGGCAAGATACATAGCTTGAGACGGTACCACTACGCGGGCTAAAAAGTGTTGTGATTATGAGTTGGTCGCAGTGAACCTGATGTGGTATTATTACACGGGTCACTGGCGAGTCGAGTGGAAAATATGAGATGGTCGCAGTGAACCTGAGGTGGTACCATTACGCAGGTCACTGGCGAGTTGAGTGAAAATTGTATGTGAAATGTATTTGGAATATGCATGTGGTTGAAAATTATGTTATAGTGGCTAACATGCAGGTTGCACGCATGAAAAGCCAGGTAAGTATAATTGTGTGCATAATGTGTTTATTGGGTGATGTCATGTTTGGTCTCATCTGGAGGTACGTGTTAGCTTAGGTGGGGATTAGGGTGTGTACTTATTGAGACGTGTTCTCATGGTTGTTTCAACTAAACAATTTCAGAACCATGACCTGAGAATAAACCTTCCGCCGCCACTGCCGCAGCATTTTGGGATCCTATGCACACCGATCACAATGTTGGGGAATACCCTATAGATGAAAATACAACCTGGGTTAAGCATTCTACCGTAGTTTGGGTAGACGTAGCACTACTTCTTTGGCAGGCCCACACCTACACCGCCTAGATATTCGGGACGGGTTAGATGAGTTTGCTTCCGTCTGAGGTTTTGGCGTCCCATTTGACGGAGTTGGGGATTGGGATCCGTCGGTCATACCCCCTCCTGACGGTGAGATGACTAGTTTGGAAACTAGTCTAGGGTAGTCCGTACTTTAGCTTGCGCCCGCAGAACCTGAGCCCTCGGAAGCTGAGCATGAACCGGATCTGGAAGAATCCCAGGCGGAGTATGATCTTATGGATGTGGATTTTGATGTGATACCGGAAGAGGAAGAACCAAAAGAAGAAGACCCTGAGGAAAAACCTGAAGAGGCACCGAAAGAAGAACCCAAAGACAAGTCCGAAGAAGACCCAAAGAGGGAACCAGAGGACACACCCAAAGACGAGCCAGAGGAAGAGCCAGAGGACGAGTTGGAAGAGGAGCGGGTCGAGGTTCCGATGGAGTCGCGTGACACAGACAACCCGATCGAGATCAATGCTGGTTTGAAGTCCTCAGAAGAGCAAACAGTTTAGGAGGATTCAGATTCGGTCATAAGGAATCAAACTCAGAGTAGACGCTGTCCAGAGGACGTAGGGGCTAGAGTAGGAGTTGAAGGCAGGCTTTTTGTAATGTATCATTTTTGGAGATAGGGTATATCCAGGCTGCTAATCTTTTTGGATGTTGACAGTGCATAGTTTAGATATTCGGTGTGCTTGTATATTATGAATCGTATATGTGAATATTGTATAAGTTTGGATAAGTAATGGATGTCTATTCTCCCTCTTATCCTTGGTTGATTATTATTTGGGTGTTTGTAGCTTTCGTTGATATTTAAGATCTCTGATAAGTTGAATTGGATCGGCGATTTTCTAGGACATTGCGATATTTGAACAAAGAGGTGTGTCGTGTGCTCGATGGGGTTTGGAGCGTGACACATGTGATATCCCTCCACTTATCATCTTAAACTTTCTCATCGAACATTCTAACAAGTGTCAATGTCAAGTTCTATTCCATTTATTTCGCTTGTACATCCACCTGATCTATATGCTACATATATATGTTCTACATAATTTATTATAAAAAATTGAGACTTACATAACAGAAGAATTTCAGATATTTAATTTCAAATACGACATATTTTGGGAGGTAGGCAAAGAAAAGAAGAAAACAATCCTTAACCAAAACAGGTAGATATCATTATCATACATACATAAATATATGGTCACAAAAATAACAATTGGTATGATGAATCTTATATTCTCACTAATGTTACCAATTAAATCTTTTTTCTTTCAATGTATTGAACTATTCCACGTCGCTGGATTATGGGTTTTATATGCTCTTTATATACATATATTCTTCATATACCTATCAGTTTAAGTTTTTTTGTTGAACTTTCTAACATCATGTATTATAGCTGATTTGATGCACTAAAATCGTTTTGGTGGGCAATTATATGGCCTTTAGTGGTGAATAGTGCCTTGGCTTGATTGAGTACCCGAGTTCGCTCGGCTTGCGACGAACTTGTTCTATTCTAGAACAAAGACATTAATAATAATCTCATGTATGTTCATTAGATCATAATGGTGGCTTGATAATTTCGAATTAAAAATGAACTTCTTGGCGTGGGCGGCGTACTTTAAAGGCTGTTGGGACCCCCCACCCACTCTTCTTTCTCGGCTTCTCGACGCCTTTCCTCGTCCGCCCAACGCGGCCAACCGCTCATTAAAATAAGGTTCTGCGCGCAAGAGGGTGGGCGGGACTTTCCATAAGGGTAAAAGTAAAGTAACAAATGACCTGAAAGGGGTGGTATGCTCCATAGACCGACGTTGACTCGAATATTCCAAATTTGTCTGCATAAGAGCACAATGTCAAGCTGGATTGAAAATCTCTTCCAATGTCTTCTAGCAATTTAGAAAAGGCAAAGTAAGGATTATCCAAAATCAATCCAAGTTAGACGAGTATGCCAAAAGCCACAGGACGAGTGTTTTAATATAAATTGAAAAACGACTTTTAGTGAAAAGTATTTCGTTGCGGAGTCAAATTCGGGCAAAACACCTCGATCATAAATATCTCTTAGAAATATGTATATCCCTTTGATTGTCCTTATATCGATTGATTATAATTGATATTAGGTTTATCTCATTACCTTAGATAATTATTTAATAAAATCTATAAATAGACTTGTGTACTCTAACACATAAGAATATACATAAATTACAGAAATATCTCTTTTGCATTATTTCTTATCTTTCTTATCTCTTTTTATTGAACTCTAAAAAGTTTTCCCTATCTAAGAAAAATATTCAATGAAATTTTGAATAAATTGTTTGAAAAAGTCCTAAACCTATTATATAGCGATCAACTCAATCCTAAATATTTCAATTTGGTCAATTTAATCCTAAATATTTTGACAATTTGCTAATGTAATTCTTCCGACCAATTTTAGCAAGAAACAATTTTTTCCATTTTTTTTTAAATTCTTTTTTTCCTATTTCCCTCCGTCAGTCGCCAAGGCCTCGACAATGGGCGGGCACAAGTGAGGGCCGCAAGGCCCTCACTGGACCTCACCTAAATCTAGCAAGGCGAGCAACACAAGGGCGAGGCGAGGTGACGTAAGCCAATGAGAGGGTAAGGCGAGGGCGAGGTGAGGGCGTCGCGCCCTCACCCAAATCCAGCGAGCCCCACAACACCCTCGCCTATAACGAGCGACCTCCTCTAGTCTCGCAATGGCCGATGGAGGGAAATAAACAAAAAAAAAAAAAAAAGGAAAAGGAAAAGGATTGGAAAGGAAAGGAAAAAAAAGAAGAAACAAAATCAGAAGATTTAAAAAATTGTAATAATTGTCTAGTCAGCATCGACCCTGCTACATAGGATAGTCGACGTCCACGTCAGCGATTTCCGCTCAAGATTGGACTGAAGAAATACAATAGATCATTGTCAAATGGTTTAAAACTAAATTGACCAAATCGAAAAGTTTAAGACTAAATTGATCGCCGTACCATAAATTTAGAACTTTTTGAATAATTATCCTGTGAGATTTTTTCTGATCTAATTAAAAATTCAAATGTATGAATAAACAGTCGTCTTTGTATCCAATCAAACACATTTGTCCTTGTAGTGGTCCGGTAATAGACGACACACGCTATAAATTAATGAAATCTATTCGGCTTTTAATTAAGCTTTTACTTATATGCACATGATAGATCATGCTATTAATTACCATGCAGACTTCAAACCCAAGACCAAACAGGCAGCACATTTCTTAGACGTGTCTCACTGACCTATTTAATAATATGCTTTATAGATGGAGGATCAAAGCATACACTGCACATAAACTTTTTAATGAACCACGGCTTCAATTTTCTATGATTCTAACAAGATTATCTCAAATCATATACTCTCTAAATATATAAATATATGTATACTTTAAATGGACCTTGTCACAAAAGATTGTACCAATTAATTATTTCTTTCTTCTTCTTTTGGATTGATAGGGTGGTATTCTCTGTTCAGTGGAGGAGATGCCCTTCATTTCTCATTTTCGAAAGAATTAATACCACAAAAAACTCTAAATTGGCACACATGTGATAAATTTACCCAAAATTAATTTTTGGGTCATCAAAAATCTTAAACCGGTATATCTATGACAAATTTACCCCAAACTTTTTGAATCGCAAAAAACCCAAAACTGTTTCACCTGTAACAAATTTACCATAAAATGATATGAATTTCCATGTGTACTTATCATGTCAATTGAGTTATTGTCATGTATCATCTAGCTCAATAATTTCATGGTAAAAGTTGACAAAAGCTAACGGAGTGTAAATATGTCAAGAGTGTAGTTTGGGGTTTTTGATAATAAAAAAATTAGTTTGTGATAAATATATCATATACGTACCAGTTTGAGAATTTTGATGATCTAAAAATTATTTTGGAAAAGATTTATTATAAATATATTAATTTGAGGTTTTTTGTGATATTTAATTTTTTTAGAAAATGAGTTCATCGAAAAACTTGAACTGACCACCTAAAGCTTCTCATTATCTCTCTCTCTCTCTCCATGATTGAGGATCCCCAGGACCCAGGACGACCACCTGAAGCTTCTCATAGTCTTTCTCTGCACGATTGAAGATTAGTGGGACAGACCAAAAAGAGTAGCAAGATTCACTTGAAAGACTTCTCTCTCTCTCTCTCTGAGACACTTTAAGAACCCGTCATACCATCGTCCTCATCGCCATCGCCCACTTTCTCCCAGTTCATCCTCACTCACTTCTTCCTTTTTCCTCTCCTCTCTCTTTCGACAACGCCGCCATCTTTCTCCTCTGTTTGCCATCGACCTTTTGGCAGCACAGGTAATCATTTTAGCTTCCTCATCCTAAGTCTTCTTGTTCTTCACTTCACTGCCATAACTATCTGAGATCTCAACCCCGATACATCTTCAGTTCGGGGTTAATCAGCTCAAGCACAGGCCCAGGAGAGTGAGCCAAAAGCGAAAATGTTGATGGAAATCATCAGCAGGGTATTAACGATATTGATGCAGTTGGTGTGGACGGTGGTGAGACCTGAAGATCTGAAACTTGGAGATCACATTTATAGATATGGGTTGTATGGCTTATACAGCCATCATGGTAAATCCAATCCTCATCATCTTTAAAACATTAACAAACATCGATTGGTTTGAAATGGTCTGGTTGGAAGCGCTACCATGAAATTAATAAGGGTGTTTTTCCATTCACACCAAATGAGAGAGTGATGATTTTACTTAGAAAAAGAGACTGAGGGTCTGTTTGATAATCATCATGTTTTTCTATTTTTCTATTCTTTTATTTCCCAGAACAGAAAAACAGAATTCTATTTGGTAATGTCAATTAATTTTTTTATTCCTCGGAATAGAAAAGTGGTCAAGGAATAGATTTGTAACAAATATAAGAAGTAAAAAAATATATTTTTTTGTTTCCGGGAACAATTTCTGAAACAAGGTCATTTTCTTTTCTTTTTTCTTTTTTTCCTTCCTTCTTCTTCCTCCTCTAGCCGGTCGCCGGGCCTCGGCAATGGCCAGTGACTAGCCAAAGATGATGGCCGGTGACTGGCTAGAGGAGGAAGAAGAAAGGAGGAAAAAAAAAAAGGAAAAATTCAAAAATTAGAAAAATCTCAAAAAATTATTAAAAAATTCCATGTCACAAAAAAAATTTAGAGTTGTACCAAATGTTTTTCTATTCTTTTCCTATTTTGAGAATAGAAATTTTGTGCAATTACCAAACGCGTTCTTTTGCTCAAAAACTTGTCCAAAGAATATAAATAAAAAAAACTATTTCTATAAAGAAATTATTCCGTAGAATAGAAATGTTACCAAACGCATTCTAAAATGACCGACAAAGATGTAGCCAGATAAGCTATAGATAAGTAGAACTGGGAAATGGCAGAGAAGAGTTAAAAGCACAAAAAAAGGTACAGAATGACAATGAAATGGACAAACTGTATCCTTCTTTTGGAGAAAGATTGTAATTAATTTTGTAAGCCAGACTATAATTAATTCATTATAGTAAGAGAAGTAGAACAAAAGCAAACAAATGATATTCTCTTTGAACTGAAGTTAGTATTTCTAAAGTTTCTTCAATACAAGTCTCACCTACTAGCATTGAGATTCAGCTATTTCGGAAAGCTACTTTTAGGGTTAAAAGAGTTTTTTTTTTCTAACTTTACCCACACTAAATTATCTAAATTCCGCCTTACCAAAAAAAAATTATCTAAATTCCAATTTCATCCTCACCCTCACTTTCCGGTTCAAATCTGACCGGCATCACGTGTCGTCGGCAAAAAGCTCAAATGACCGATGTTGCCTTAGATCTGCCACCAGTGGTCAACAATAAAATTGAGGTCGCACAGCCCAAGCGTCGGCTCGCCTGGGCTGCACATCCTCGAGCAGGGCAACGCTGTGTTCAACTAAGGCTAATAATAGCTCCGACTGCTTCCAGTTGGGTTTCTTTGACCCTCTCCATTCTCTTTTTCTTTATTATTTTAAAAACAACTTTACAGAAAACCCTACTCTAAAACAAATATTATTTACCAAATATTATTTGTATTTCATGAGAACCCTTAGTATTAAGCTTTTTGCAATTATGGAAATGCATTTGGCTAAAGGTCTCCCAAACACACCCTTAACTATTTTGATTGTAGCACGTCTTCTTTCGCATCATGACTTCCATGGATATATTTTAAGAAGGATATATTTTAAAAAGGAGTGTCTTTTAACTTTGACATGATAAGTACTAGAGATCTAAACAAATCAAAGAGATTAAAAGCAACATGGCCGCTAAGAAGCTCAACAACTTTATCGAAATATCCCACATCGCTTGACTATGAAGTTTATATGTTATTTATATACTTGTGATTTCCATTCATCTATAAGCTTAAACTTCAGGTTTTGCTTCACTTTAGAAAATTCAACTCAAAAGATTACATGTGCAAGGCAAATTAGAAATGACATATGGAATTTGTCAAACAGGTTGAATGCACACAATAAATAAAGTCAGGCAAATTCCGACTTTGACCCATAATCAAGCGTTGTGATATATTTCAACAAACTCAATAATCCAATCTTGCTTTATTCATCCATCATGGATTAGCCGGTAAAATGTTTTTTTTTCTTTATTTCGATTCTGTCCTGGCTTTTAGTGCGTGGAAGTTTTGTGCCTTTCCTTGAATTGATAGCTGGAGTAAGAATTCCAGAGCAGAGCGGGATTTCCAACAGATTTCCTTTCTATTTAACGTGCCAAACAAAACATTAGAAACACAGGGTGCCTTTATTTGGAATAAAACCATTTCCAAAAAAATATTTTCGGACTTTTCACTTGTTTGGATGCTAGAAAATAAATCGATGGACAGAAAATGTTTTCTATTGCCCACAATTAATTGAAATGCTAAGATTTTTAAAAATGACTTCCCTTCCCATGAAAGGGAAAATCATTTTCCCCAAAGAGACACCATTGTGGTCCCCAAAGAGACACCATTGTGGTGCTGCCAATGCAATACCAGTGACCATCTCTCTCTCTCTCTCTCTCTCTCTCTCTCTCTCTCTCTCTCTCTCTCTCTCTCTCTCTCTCTCTCTCTCTCTCTCTCTCATCTTAATCTTACAACCGAACAAAAATCACTTTTGTTGAAAATGAATTTCGGGTGCAACTATTTCCTTCTAAATAAAGTTATTTTATGAAACAAACATATTCTTATATAGATTCTAATTCTTTTCAGTCAAAATTGGCCCACACTTTGAGTCAAATATAGAAGTTCGTGATTATTTCCAGCATGTACCGTAGTTCGCGCCAAAATCATCCCTAACCAAAAGCTCATCTTCTTTCAGTTTGAATTAAAATTTGATTATTTACCAAGTTTCACACGTGTATATATGACAGGAATTTACGTCGGTGATGACTACGTTATCCACTTCACTCGAACACAGAGTAAAAAACCCATATTCCCATCACTGTCCAAGAGTAGCCACAAGCAAGAAATTTTGCCTCCCTGCCCAAAATGTGAATACCAGGTGACCATCAAGTGTGGGGTCGTCAAAACTTGTCTCAATTGCTTCCGGCGGGATGGCCAAAAACTCCAATCCCTTCATTGCTATGACTACGGGTGGCCACTAATATGGTTTAAGCTTGCAAGGCGAGGAACTTGCACCATGTTACCTGGTACGAAATTGCCCCATCAAGTCATCGAAACAGCTCACAAGCTTCACGCTGACAATGCTTTTGGCAACTACAGCCTCATCAACAACAATTGTGAGCATTTCGCCACATTTTGCCGGACCAACACTCCTACAAGTGAACAGACAGCATTTATTAGTGATTATGAGCGTAAAATTATGAAAGCCAAAGAATGGACCATGAAGTTGCTGCATTGAAACTGAATTCAAGTGGATCCAGCCTTCCTCCAATCTTGTATTCTCTGTCTATTTGTTTTTACAATATCTGTTTCAAGGCATATTCCAGCGAGAGATATGCACACGACCACAAGAACAAAAAAATTGGAAAGAAGAACTTGCCATACTTAGCTTGTCCGTGTATGTACATGTTCATGTGGAGATATATTTATAAATTTATAAGCAACTACTTGCTGGCGTTTGGTGTTCCTGATGAGCATAGGCGGGTCATCTTAAGTCAAACGTACTGATAGAATCTCGCATTCTAATATCACTTCTTAATAATGATATTTGGGGAAAAAAAGGAAATGATCAGGAAGGTCCCCATGAAATTTTTTTTAGTGGGGTTGAAAATGACTCGTGGTTTAACAAGTGTCTAACGAGAACTCGTCGTATAATTTCGCGAGTCCATTTCGTATTTATTTATCTCTGGACGTATAAACAATATTTTCTGCTGTGAAAGAACAGCTTAGTGTGGACAGATACCATATATAACATCTAAAAACATGGCCGATGATAGTATATTGATGCATGTATCGGAGTATATTTTCGGTTGTCGCATTCAGCTTAAGTTCTCATCATTTCTTTAAGTGAGAGAATTCAAATTCCACACAAAATAAAGTATCAAAAGGGTTCGAGATTATTCTTGTTACAAATAGAAAACCTTTCAAGATCAAAATGAATATTTTCGTAAAGACTCGAAAAGAAGAAAGTATAGCATTTGAGAATGCATGAAATCGATCTTTTTCATCCATAAACTTTCTAGTAAGAGCAAGTTATGGAGACATATTTTATTTCTATTGAATGAGTGGATATACAATTCTTTTTTTTTTTGGCAATTTTGTTTGTTTCCTTTTTTCTTTTACTGTGTTTGCTATCTTGATAGAATACTTCTTGATGGGTAGAGGCCATTCACTTAAGAAAATATGTCATGCAGTGAAAATTTGACATATGTAAAATGTAATAACAACCTATCTGACACATATCATAATATGTATGTGAACAAATACCTTATATTATTCTTAGTTATCCAAATTAAATTGATAGCCAACATGATTTTTGCGAGATGTCCACTTTGTTAAATTAAGTTTGGGGGTAGACTATGTAATTATCATTTAGTGATTGTACAAACAGTAAGAACCTCTGAGTGTGCCAAAGCACCTGTTTTTTTTTCTAATTACAATTAAAATAAACTCAAGTTCGTTGATTGGCCTTTTTTGTCTATTTTTTAATCACAAAGAGACAAAGAAAAGATCCTTGGTTTCTGCTTTTCTCTTCAATGATTTGTGATGGGACGGGCCCCACGCGCGTGAAACAGATATTATTTTCAAATTAGCTTTTGTCGCGACAGTTGGACTCTTTCTGTCTAGGATGCAGACGTGCAGGGAATGTTAATGATGAGAGACTTTCAAAGTATAAATATTACTTCTTCTTCTTCTTTTTGGTATGAATACATATTACTTTTTAATAAAAGTACTCGGTTTGAGACTTTTTTTAATTTCTGGTTTCTGCTTTTGGTAGGCCTCTCTTGAGAGTTATTTTACATACTGGGACTCCTCAAATATTTATTAAAATTGCATAAGTACGAGGACTTAAAAGGCGATTTCAAATAATGTGAAATCATAAAAATATTTCAAAGTTGGGACCAATTTCTATCTTTTGACTCAAAAAATTCATAAGCAAAGTTAGAATCCTGCTCTGACACGCTTGCTAATAATCTAAAGGCAAGCGTTGCGTACGTGCCGTTGTGCCCATATATATTTAAATGCGGACACCTCAAGATTCCAAATACTTTAAAAAGCAAATGATTAGTAAAAAAAAGGGGGAGAAAGATGAAAGAAGATGACCAAAGTTGACAAGAGTCCTTGGCTTTAATTATCAATGTAGAAAGTGGAGATGAGAAATTCTACACTCTTTTCTGATTTAAAAAGTAAAAGAGAAATAGTGAAGCTCCGCCCTTGGGCGAGAGGAAGGTGCTGAGAGGCCCACATCTCTTGACTAGCTGAGAAGAAAGATAGATTTGAGATTTCCCTCGCATCTCTTGACTAGCTGAGAAGATTAGATAGATTTGAGATTACCCTTTACTCATTTTTTTAATCTTTTCCTGGGATTTTCTTTCTATCTTTTTGTCTTTTTATGATGATGATCATTACGTGACATTTCCAAAACCAGCAGCACACAACCCTTTTAAATTTTTAATACGGTCATCTATTCTCTCTCTCTCACTTTTCATACAACACATGTTGCATTCCCGTTAAGATTTTCGAGAAATAAAATTGTTAACTTGTCCTCTCCATTCCCGTCAGATTCCATGATTCACTTAGAGACAAATCCTCGGACCGTAGTTCTTTATTTTTTTTTCATAATTTATACATAAAATTTCGCAACATACAAAAACTTAAAAGTTTGACGATCAATGGACATAATTTACATTTTCATAATTCTTTTATAAAACTTTCCAATGCACAAAAATTTAAACAATATAAGACCAACGAGCATGATTTACCTTTTTATTGATGATTGTCGAAAAATTGGAGATTGGGCAAGAAACACTTCTCTCTCTCTCCCGTATGGATGATAATGGGGGAAATTGTCCAATCAAATTGCTTTTTGGCTAGCCAATGTAGTAGACCAGTAGAAATGTCACGCGCACCTGTAGGATCGAACTATCTTCGCTTCCGCGGCAAGACTAACTTTATTTGCTCAACTGAATCATGTAAGTTCACTAAGTCTATGTATCATGCTCTTAGTATCACACTAAGCAATTATTGATAGTGCACGCATCAAAGAAATGCCATGGCGAATCATGTCGAGAAAAGGAATCCGTTTTCCCTGATAATTAACCCAATGCCTCATCCAGATGGTTCGGAAGCATTCGAAACACTTGGCGTAAGGACCTTGGACTCGTTATAATGACCGCCAGACCTTCCCAATAAAAGTTAATTGAAATTGACATGTTTGTTGGACCCAACCAGAGGTTTAATGTGGACAGCTCGAGTGCAGTGTTCATGTAGAGAAATCTCATTACTCCAAATATGATTATTGACATCATCTTCAGAGTTTTTAGTCCCATGCATTAGCCGATATTTCACGCTAGAAAAATTTCTTTTCACGCTAGATCTGGCCCTCTCCCAATAGATACATCAGTTTCAATTAACCAGATTAGGAATCTGAGAGACTTGATTAATAAGAAAAAGTCTTGGGAATTCAAGAACTTCATTTTGGATAAATTAAAAATTTAAGGATTTGATTCGAAAAAAAAATGCTAGTTTAGGGACCAAAGTAGACGTTTACCTTTTAAGAAACACGGGACACATGTCATTGTTATTCACTTCAGATCTCGATACTTAATATGTACGCTTCAACTTATCAAGCATCTGAGTGTTATGAATGAGTATATATTCAACGTGTTGTATTGTATCCACGATCAGAAGAAAGAGCAATTTTTTTATGATTTCAGTTGAAGTTTTTCTTAACAGACATTGGGCCCATCCAGCCTCGCTTGATGACTTTGGGCCTACGAGATTTCGGCAAGCCTGAGCTAAATCCATCAAATTAATCTTGTAAAGTCAGTCATCAAGGTTGGACAATATACGCATGCATCGTGAAAATTGCAAGGGCCATGCATGAAAACATTGTTTCTTTCTACTTTCCAAAGTGAAGCATAATGAAAGCGGGATGGATTAGGATGAATTTTAGTGAAGTAATCTTGAATCCTCAAGGGATAGAAAATCTGGTTCACCAGAGAAACATGAATGAACTGAAATATTATTGATGCAAAAGCGAATTATAATCGAAGAGAATGTACGCAACAGGAGACCATGCAAAATTTTGCCTCAAAAGGTGCACGTAATAGCCCAAATTGTTTTGGTCGTTCAATCATATGGGCGCCTTGAAGGACAATCATCTTCGTACTTTTGGTCTATGATCTTTAACTCTCTAGACCTTTCTATCTTTGTAAGAACTTGATCCTTGAGTTTGTACAATTTGACTTATCATAGGGGTGCATGTACAAATCAAACTAATTTGAGCCATTAAACTAGATAGGCCCAGGAGATCCACATGATATAATGGAATATATGCCCCGGGCTCACGCGCATAAAGGTCAATTCTTGGATTGCCTATAATAATTATAATGCGGGAAAATTACCAAAAAAGTCCTAAACCTTTTGCAATTGTGCCAATTCAGTGCTAAACCTTTTTTTTGGGCCAATTCAATTCTAAACCTTTTGCAATTATACCAATTCAGTCCATCCGGCCACTTTTGACCAACCAGTGCTGACGTGGACGCCGACTGGCTGACATGGTAATATTTTAATAATTTTTTTTTATTTTTTTCTCTTTTTTCCGCTATCTTTTTCCCGATCGCGCGGTCCGTTGACCGGTAGGAAAATTTGAGGCCAGAGTTCAACCTCGCCAACACCCACGAGCGAGCCTCGCGCTCGTGAGCAGGTCGACCTCCATGGCCAAAGGACTCAAGCTTCGCCCGGCGACGATGAGGTCAGCTTCGCCCGACCATGGCGAGGCTCGACCTACTTTAGCGACGGCAAATCGAAACGGTTGTTGCGGCCTCACCCAACAATGGTGAGGCGCCCGGTTGAACCTGCGCCCGTCGCGGCGGTCGCCATGGCGAGGCGGTTGACCTCGCCGATGGCGGCGGGTCTCGCCCGGATCTAGGTGGCCTTGTTGGGCGAGGTTGACCTCGCCATGACCGAGCCTTGCCTGCGGATCCCCGCGGTCGACCTCTCCCGGTGATGGCGAGGCCGCCCAAATATGGTGAGACCTTACCATCACCAGGCAAGGTTGAGCCTCGCCCGAGCGATGGTGAGGTCGACCTAGCCCGGCAACGATGAGGCTCACCCTCGCTAGTGCCGGTGAGGGCCAACCTCGCCCGTGGCTAGTGATGTCGAACTCGTTGGCCTTAGCCTCTTGCCGCCGGATTAGCAACCGGGGAAGAAGATAGGGAAAATAAAAAAAAAAAAGAGAAAAAAATTTAAAAAAATTATTAAAATATTGCCATGTTAGCCGTCCGGCGTCTACATCAGCGCCAACCGACCAAAAGTGGTCGGATGGACTGAATTAGCACAATTACAAAAAGTTTAAAACTTTTTTGATAATTTTCCCATTATAATGCTATATCGTAATTCAATCTTGGGCATACCCACGAATCCTAAGATAGGATGTAAAACTTTTGGGTCAAGGCTAAAAGTTGGAAGTTTCGCCAATGGTTTGGAATTAATATAGTGTGAATATGGAAAAGTTGCCGCAACGTCTGACTTTTTTTTTGGGATATTCAAAAAGTTGGCTATAGATAGACGAGTGCACTTTTGCCTCTGTCCCATAAATATATATCGGGTTTTGTTAACGGATACATCAGGATATATGCTAAGTATAATAAGTAAGGAAATTTTTTTTATCCTAGGTATTGATTACAAAATAACACGGGAAAGACGGTGCATTGTAAATGATAGAGTCTTATTGTTGAGGTGTTTAACAAAGATAAGTGTTTAACAAAATCGATAGTTATTAGCATTGAGAGATTTCTATTGGCTTTCCCTCTCTTTTTGAGAAGGGGCCACACTGCATTTAATGGGACAAATGCAACAAACATGGTCAGTACCCTGCTTGCAAAGCACTAGCCTTCATGGATTGATAAGAGTGTGGCTGAATTAATCAACACCGAAATGGGTAGATAATTCGCTAGAAAAGTAAATAAATATTGCACAAAAATTGGATTCGTTTAACATGAAACTGAAAATCAATAACAATTTTTCTAGATAGTACAACCTACAGGATCTATGAAGCCACTATGCCCAAAACACAACAAATGAGTATTTATTAGGTGAAGTTGGTATACTAAATAAGTTGACAAACTGTATTGCAATAGATCTTTAGTCGGCAAGATACATTTCTTTTTGGGGATAATTACAAAAAAAAAATCTTAAATCTATCATACGAATGCCAATTCAATCATATACATTTCGATTTTGCTTATTGAGTCATAAACCTTCGGCCAATTATGGTTAACAATTGCTGACATAGATTCTAGTCATCCTATATGGCACGGTCTACATTCATGTGGACAATTTTTTCATTTTTTTATAAAATTTTCAGAATTTTTTATAATTTTTTTGTTATTTCTTTTCTTATTCTTTTTCTTTCTTTCATTTCCCTTTTTTATCTACTAAGTCCATCGCTGGCCGACCCTCACTAGCCTTAGACGGAAAAAAAAAAGGAAATGAAAGAAAGAAAAAGAAAAAGCAATAAATTTATGAAAAAATCATAAAATTTTAAAAAATTGTAAATATTGTTCACGTCATCGCCATTGTATCACGTAAGACAACCAACATATATGTCAGCGATACCCCGACTAGAGAAGTAATTTTTGGAGGTCAAAATTTGCCGGAAGGACTATATTGACAAATCATCGAAAAGTTTATAACTAAATTGGCTATATTGAAAGGTTTGGGATTGAATTGGCATTTGTATAATAGGTTTATAACCTTTTTAGTAATTTTCCCCGTTTTTTAAAACAAAAGGGCACGATAGTAAGTCAAACAAGATATTTTACAATCATTTCCAAATGAAGGTA
This sequence comes from Syzygium grande, assembly GCA_024733475.1. Taxonomy (NCBI): domain Eukaryota; kingdom Viridiplantae; phylum Streptophyta; class Magnoliopsida; order Myrtales; family Myrtaceae; genus Syzygium; species Syzygium grande. Next base: position 8,131,553 of record JAMXDD010000005.1, on the reverse strand, counting down.
ACATAAACTAGGATTAGATGGACCTTACAAGAAAAATGAATTTTACTTTAGGAATTTTAGTGTAGAAATTCTTTACGCTCACATTGGACCAGTACCCGATTATACTCCTGTATCATGCTTTCGCTCATGAATGGACGAACGCACGTACTTAACATTCCAAAAAGGAAATATCAATCTCTGTGCTTTCATGAACACATGCAATATGCCATAGATGCGTACGATACTATATAATATGGACCGACTGATACATTTCATACACGTGTGTCGGAGAATCGGGAGAGAAAGAATTTTTGAACTCGTAACAGATACTGCACAATGTAACGACGAGATATACAGTCCAACCTCTGCTTGTCATTTCGTCAACTGTCGGTAAGCGTTCAGCAAGTTAGCTTAGTGCAGATCTCATATTTGTCATCTTCTGTACAAATCAGCTTGCTTTAATGCAGCACGTACGACTACAGAATCACTCGGGTTTTCCTTAGTTTAGTTCACCACCTTAAACAGCTCACTGATAAAGACACTGATGGAGACGCGATCAATTTGTTGTATCCATCATCTTTCCATTGATCAAGTCCTACGGCCTCTCGAGAACAATGAGCACATCGATCGCATCAAAGCGATGCGCAACTTGCTTTACCACGAGACATGTTGATTAGTTTTTTCCTTACGTAAATATTCATCTGTGATCCAAGTGCAACTCCCTAAAAGCTCTCGGTTACCAACTTGTGATCCCAAATTCTATTTCCTTTTTTGATCAATCAATGAGTCTTATGTCCGTTTATGTTGGTATCTCCGAATATATTATGCAGATACAAGAACATTATCAACACAAAAAATAAAACGAGACAGTTCATTTGCATCCATGGAAATTAATCAGGCCGTAGGTTTTGTCTGTCGTATGCTATCCCAAGAATACTTGTTCAATACGATTGAGAGCTCACCCGGACCACGTTCTGTTTTCCAAGTCATGGACAGTATCGCTCTTTTCTTTTTGTCTTGTGCCTCAACGTTTTATGCCGAACCCAACTAAATCGTGTGTCGTCTTCAACGGGTCAAATCACGATTGCTTATATTGCATGCCATCTTTATCTCTTTGTTATGAGGTTTTGCATGATCCAGAATTGCATGCGTTGCATTTCTCCAACTTGCGGTCTAAGTATACCACATAATCCTGCAGCCCCCGGCTCGCTTCCTTGTTTTTGATCTTTTTTTTCTCCCTTAATTTTTGCAAGGAATTATCTTTTACAGCTGGAGGAGTTATGTATGTTGAAAACAAAAAGAATGTCGTGCCAAGAAGAGCGGCAAGATTTCAACATCAGAGACCGACCCCTCTCTCTCTCTCTCTCTCTCACACACACACACACACACACACACACATTGACCCACCCTCCTCATACTAATATCCTATGGCCATCCCCCGCTGTCCCACGGTTTGTTCTCACTCACTTCTTCCTTTTCCTTCCTCGCACTTCAGACGACGCCATCTTTCTCCTCCGTTTTCATCATCGTGGGCATCGACCTTTTGGAAGCGCAGGTAATCATATTAGCTTCCTCATCCTGAGTTTTTTTGTTCTTCTCTTCAGTTGGAGGGTCTTTTGCAGGTAAATCAGCTCAAGCACAAGGCCAAGGGAGTGGGAAAAGGGTCACGAGAGAAAATGGTGATGGAGATCATCAAGGAGGTACCGACGACATTGATGCAGTTAATGTGAAAAGTGGTGGGACCTCAAGATCTGAAACTTGGAGATCACATTTATAAATATGGGTTCTATGGCTTGTACAGCCATCATGGTGAGTCCTCGTCATCTTCCTCATTTTGCACTAGTCCTTTTTTAACCTACTTCTTTTTCTGGCCAATCTTTTTGCTCTTTAGCCAATCAAATTACACTGATCAACTCCATTTCCAACAACACCTACGCGCCTCAGGAGAAAGTAGAATGTTTCCAGCGGATGTCCGTCATGTTGAAACCACGAGAGAAGAGAAAAACTACAAAGATGTGTACTCCTAAGCAAACGTCACTCTACTGTTGAAGAGGATATAGGGTGAGTTTAGTTTAGCTTTTCCAAAAGACTTTAAGCCTCTAAAATTCTTTGGGAAAAGTTAGGGCCTTTGGTAAAAAAATTTCAGAGTATTGAATAAATGCAATATTGGCAAAGCTGAAAACCAAAGGCAAAACCTAAGTCAATACCTCCCTTGGGCTCTTATCATTTTAAGAACTCTATTGTGACGTTTAATGACTTTCTTTTCTTCCAATCTTGCCCTCACTAAAAATTGGGTATTCCACTCTTGCCCTCTAAAAACTCTATTGATCTTCTTTCGCATACACTCTCCATGTGCTCACCAGTTGCGCTGGTCGCTGAGGTTGAGGTCGTTGGTCGTCGTAGTTGAGGCTCACTTGGGGTCATGTGCACTTGGTGGCGGTTGCCTAGGGTCGCACGACCTCAGGGCGACCCAAATCTTGCCCTTCGGTAGTGGTCATTAGTGGTGTCAAATGGGTGGGTTAGGTCGGGTTTGGGTCAGGTCATAAATGGTCCGACCCAAACTGACCCATCAACCCGTTTATGACCCATTTATATGCAATGTAATTTTCTTAACCCATACCCGACCGACCCATACCCGACCCAACCCGTATTGTTAAAACACTTCCATATTTAACTTAATATAATTTTTTAACTTTTTCTTTTTCTTTCTTTCTTCTTTTTTTTTCACAAATCCTGAAATGGATTTGAGTTTTAGTTTTGAATTAAATATAAATGAGATCTTAAAAAATTAACATCTGTTGTTTTTTTTTTGTCGGATAACACCCATTTAATAATACATTATTTGATACAATATTTTTTAATTTTAATTGCCCATAAAGAAGTGCACAAATATAAAATAATATCGTTAACTTTAGAGGCTAATTCACATCTGTTCTTGTGTCATGGGCCATGACACAAGAACAGGCTAATTCGCTTTCCAACTTTAGAGGCATCGTCAACTTGCCATATTACGAGAACCTAGTTGATGAATTGTGGTGCAATTGATGCATTACGGCTGCTGAATCATTAGGCCATAACGTGAATGTGCGCGTCATCACTGACAAGCTTCGCCCTTCCTACCATGTCCGGCCTCACAACCCTTCGCCGACACGAAAGGATGGCCATCGAGAGGCGGACCAGAACTCTCTCGTTAATTCCGGACCGAGCGCAAAACTTTTATTTGATCGCCAAACCTAAACCTTATGCACGACGACCTCCATTGTACTCTTCTTTCTTAACTATCTCTCCTGGCATCTCAAAGGTCAAAGTCCAGAGAGAGGTGGAAGATCCCGAAGACATACTCCGGGCAGCTGCGGAGGTGTTCTTGGAGGATAGGTTCGACGGAACCCAGGGAGAGCATAGCATAGGGAGGAAAGAGAGAAGCCACCGGACGTCCCCATCGAAGAACCATATATTCTAGCCCCGAACGAGTATTAAGCTCGAAAATCCTCGAGAACTACATTCCCTTCCGCGCACATCGAACGCCACAAAATCTCATCACTTCATCGGAAAACAGCGCAAAGCGAACGGAGCCTCAAGTCACTCGACTTTTTCCTTCCAGAGGCGGCTTCTTTGTCACAAGACTTTCCTCGCCGATTCTCTTTGAATCTTACTGATGAAAGCGTGAAATGGATATCCTGATGTACAATTACCAGTCATGTGGTGATCAATCGGTGTCGAGTAGCGACAAGAGGCCGATATCTCTTTTGCCTGAAACATCCGAACTATATTTGCAGAGTGCTAAGTTCATTTTCAGAACATCAGTGCGACAACAAAATAAGTTCATAAGAAGTACCCGTATGCTCGGTCAAGACATATCCACCCTAAAACAAGAAATCAACAGAGAGATTTACATAGTTCGTGCTCAATGACCCACACTTAGGTCGAGCTTTGATCCTCAGAAAGACCGGAAATACCAGCTGTGTCATTATAAACTTATATAATCCAGGCAGAGTACTTCGTTTGGGGAGCAATGACTGAGTTTCAATACAGGTAGAACAAAAGCGAACGATAATGTATTGTCCTTGTACAACGAAAATATGTCTATCCAGAAACAGGACCTGTGATCAACATAAATCAGGAAATGTCATGGATCATGCACCCTCTTGTGGAAAAGTGTAGCTTTTCGTGTACTTCCTCATTATGACCCAACACCCAGTCTTTAACCTGAAAAAAGAAAAGCATTGACTATGATTGTAAGTCATAGCACCACCAAGAATACCAAGAATACATCATCATGAAGACAAGTGCATTAAATCATATGAGTAAACCAAAAGAATGAGATGAAAAAAGTACCTAATGTAAATAGTCTTGAAAGTCGACGATGAGAGACTCCTCATCCAATTCTTCCTCAGGCGGAACTCCAAATAACCAATCTCTAGTGCACAGCTCGGCCTCTACGCTTTCAGGCGAAAGGGAACTACGATATTTATTTAAAATGCGTCCTCCAATGCTAAAGGCTGACTCTGAGGCAACGGTAGTGATAGGAATGCTCAATATATCGCGTGCCATGAGAGACAACTCAGGATACCGATGAGAATGAGTCTTCCAATAATCAAGTACATTGAGATCCGCGTACTTCTTTCTATCAAGCCTATTCTCCTCCAAATACAAGTCCAACTGTGACTTAGTAGATTGCGATCCAAAATGTTCACTCTCAAATAAATCATACTCATCAATGTCATCCCCAATGTTCCCAATGTCCTCAATTGAAATGTTACCTCGACTAGTTGAAGAAGTAAAGTGATCATCTCTAGACATAGAGGTCACATATTCATCAAAAAGCATATACAGCTTTTCTCGAATGCTCCATACAAATTCCACGTGATCATCCATGTCCAACTTCAAATAGCAAAACTCTAACAATTGTAGCTTTTAGCGAGGATCTAATATAGCTGCAAAAGATAACACAACGCTATAACACTTCCAATATTTTTCAAACTTTTTGAGAATTGCCATAGCCATAAAACTAATAGCTTCATCCTTAGCATCCCTTACTTGTATCAAACGAAATTGAATCTGCCATACTCCATAAAAATATAAATTCGCCGTGGGATATCTAACTCTAGAGAAGAGAGTAGAAATATGATAAAAGGGTTTCAACAAGAATGCAATTTTCTTTGCTCTAACCCAATCTTCATATGATGGACATGTGATAAAGTTACAATCAATTAACTTCAAATGTGAAAATGCACATTCAAAGAAAAGTGCATCTTCAAGCATTTGGTACGAGTTCCATCTAGTAGCCACATCTTGACGTACCTTTTTACTTGTCTTCAAGTATGATTGTGCTATACATTCGCAAATTTTACTCTCCTCCCTTGTGTAGCTCTCACATACTTAACAGATTCTCTAATATTATGTACTTGATCCATCAATAACCTTTAAACCTTCTTGTACAATGAGATTCAAAACATGTGCACCACAACGCACATGAAAAAATTGTCCATCACATAACAAAGAGGATCTCACAGAGGGTGTATTTTTCCAAATATCAACCATATTGTCATTGTATGATGCATTATCTAATGTAATGCTAAAAATCTTTCTCTCAATACCCCACTCTCTTAACAAAGTCAGCAATTTTTCCAAAAGAATGGCACCACTATACGGGGGCGGCACATAGGAGAAACACAATACTTTTGAATGCAATTCCCAATCCTCATTAATGTAATGGGCAGTGACTGTCATATAATGGTCAGTAGTGATGGAAGTCCATAGATCAGAAGTCAAACATATCTGGCTCGAAAGAGACACTAAGTTGGATTTCAAATTTCCCTTCTCTTTCTCATAAACTTTGATCACGCACTTCTTGTTGTATTCCTTGATATGTGCTTCACATTAGGGTTGAGGTAACTAAACAATTCTCTAGTAGCTTCATGCTCTACAAAAGAGTAGGTATAATTGTGTTTGATTATTGCTCTTGCTAGCATGTCTCTAAAAACAGCTTAGTTGAATTGTATTGTGGAATCATCAACATTGACCTCGCAATTGGGACAATTATCTAAATGACGCAACAAGTTTTTTGTCCCATGACTAGCCATGTAAGTTACTTCGCACCACTTACATTTAGCCTTTCTCATGCCATCACCATCCGTGAATTTTTAAATTCAGACCATACAATCAAGTACATTTTCTTGAATGCTTAAAGCAAGTAGAGTTATCTTCTTCATCCTCATGAACTAAGGATGCAATTCTACGCCTTTCGAATTGTTCAGTAGTTGAATATTCTTCTCGATCCTCGTTAGCTCTTGACATTTCAGCTAATTAGTCGAGAAAACATAAATTATAACAAGTTCATGATTGCATGTTATGAGTTCAACATAAGGGGTAAAGACTGAGTTCATACATGAAAATGTTAATCAAATTAATAATGAGTCACTTGGAATTTTAAACCCCAAAACCCAAGTCTCCACTATCCATCAAAAAATTGCAACATCCAGCTGCCCATCCTACAAGACTATACAAAAAGCTCCAAACAAACATCAACCTTATGGAGGAACATTAAGACAGTGAGTGGATGCAACAACAAATGAGACTTTCGGTGTAAAGTCAACTATAAGAGGAACATTTAAAACTAAAGAAAACTACGAAAAAATAGCTCATCCAATGGAGGTTTTCCAGAAAATCCAGAAACCTAGTCTACCAACAATCGGAGAAGAAAGATATACGTAAAACATATACGGGAGAGCATATTTCTAAGGTCCAGCTCTACTCACATATTTAGACAGCAGCACCAATAGAAATAGACAGGCAAACAAGATCTGACAACTAATTTCGTATAATAATGTAGCATACAATTGTAAGATGTGATAAAGAAGCACGTTCAGACATAAGTAGAGCTGATGGTTATGGACAAACCTTATGGAATTAAATACCAAGTATAGTTAAATGGTCTTTTGATTCATGGTCATGGTCTCCCTTCTCGATCTTCTCTCCAGCTCCAGCGGCCAAAAGATCAAACTATATTTTAAAACTCTTCCAACCACACCATATTTCCGAAAAGAGGATGGTGCTTCCTAGACTTGCACACCAATTAGTTCACCAGCAATCCCTCTCCCAGTTCACTCTCCTATTAAATTAATAAAGGGTAAAGGGACCTTAATTAGCTTCCAGTTTTAGACGATCGCTTGTAGAATTAACTCACGGCGCCTGGCGATGTCAATAGAACCACGATTGGCGGTTGTCACGCCGCCACAACGAAATGCAGAACATTTTCAGCAAAGAAACCAACTTTCCTCAAGCCCATTGATCCGAACACTCGCTATCCGGATTCCCACTTCAAAGTGCCCCCATTCACGCTCGAACCAAACCCTTAAAATAGAGAGATCACACAAAAAGGGGCCCCCGCCATCGCAGATCCGAGTTCGATTCAAGGAACGACTCACCTGAAATCCCCCAAAGTCGAGGTGAACTCTCTCAAACCCTTCGATCCCCCGGAGTTACGCCGGAATGCAGCCAAGGGTATCACCGGATTCGCGGGTTCCCCGGGTCCCAAAACCCTAGTTGCCGGTGCAAAGTTGCCGCCGCCGGGCGTTGGCTCCGCACCGCAGAGCGGACCTGCTGGCGTTGCTTCGAATGGACCGATGTGACTCCGCTCAGCTTGGACTCGAGCAAGGAAAGACGAGCGAGAAAGCAATCGGCGAAGAAGATGGAGAGAAGATCGAGAAGAGAGAGGGAGACCATGAGCCAGGCTTTTCCTTAATGGGTTATTAAATGGGTCGTAAATGGGTTCAGAATATACCCATTTAAGACCCATATATTTTGACCTTCTTTTATTTGAAACCCATTAAGGCTGATTTAGAAAAAAAAAAAAGAATGACCCATTAGCGACCCATTTAAACAAATGTGGGTTTATAAATGGGTTCTGGACCCATTTGACAGGTCTAGTGGTCATCGAGGTCATGTGACCTCGGTGTTGCCTTGCCTAGCGTCATGCATCCTTGGCGGCCCATTACTTGGGGTTGCACAACCTTAGCAGCCCTCTCTTGGGTTGTGCCAACTGTCAAGAGGGCCAAAACTGGGTTGCTTCCTAGCAGCCCTCATCTAGGGTCACACGACCTCGGCGATGGGCCGTTGCCACTCTTTTAGGCTTTGCCTCGGCTGCTGTCTTTCGTTGATCTATGCTTCCACTTTCATTCTTCTTCTTTTTTAAACTAAAGCCCTTTGTAAGTTTGTGGCAAATAATGATGACCCAAATACTATTTGCATTTTGCGAAACCCATTTAACCTAAACTTCTTTGCATTTATGTAAAGGTATCTCACAAAAGTTATACCAAACGCACCTATAAAACAAGTCCCACGGCAAGTCGACATTTGGGTCGACTGTGGTTTGTGGAGTTCATTTTCTCATGCTATTTCTCCCAAGCCAAATTTAAACGTTTGCTCTCAGCCCAAATTAAATGATAAATCAATTTCCACTTGTCATCTCGAAGAATTCCGGGTCGAGCGGCAGCCCCACCCGGTTTACCTTTGGCTTTGGAGGCTCCATTAGTGTGGAGTTCAATCAATCCCCGCTGTTTCGCTCTCTTCTCATGCCATTTTCTTTCATTTCATATCTATTCCTGTCGCTAGAGAAAAGGCATGAAAAACTTCTGATAATCTTTCCTTTTTCTTCATTCAATCCTGGAGTGAGAGAATTCTAGAGCTGAGCTGGAATTACAATAGATTTCATTTCAATTGAACCTGCCAAAAAAGATTAGAAATTAATGTAGATTGCTAATCCTTTTTAGGTAAAATCGGCCTACACGTCTATCAAAATCAGATGTTTGTGAATATTTCTTGCATGTTCCACAGTTCGAACCAAAATCGTCTCTAACCAAAAGTCAATCTTCGTTCATATGGATTAAAATTTGATTCCTTACCGTGTTCCATACGCATTTATATGATAGGAATTTATGTCGGCGATGGCTACGTGATTCACTTCACCCGAACTCAGAGCCAAAAAACAATAGTCCCATCGCTGTCCAATATTAGCCACAAGCAAGAAAATATGCCTCCCTGCCCAAAATGTGAATACCAGGAGACCATCCACTGTGGCGTTGTTAAAACTTGTCTCGATTGCTTTCGGCGGGACAGCAAAAAACTTCGATCCCTTCACTGTTATGAATATGGGTGGCCAGAACTAGGGTTTAAGCTCGCGAGGCGAGGAACTTGCACCACGCTACTCGATACCAAATTGCCCGATGAAGTCGTCAATAAGGCTCACAACCTTCTCGCCAACAGTGCGTTTGGCAACTACAGCCTAATCAACAACAACTGTGAGCATTTTGCCACATTTTGCGAGATCGACGTTCGTGCCAGTGAACAGACGACATTTGTCAGTGATTGTGAGCAGAAAATTAGGGAAGCTAAAGAATGGACCATGAAGTTGCTGCAGAGAAACTGAATTGAAGTGATCCAATCTTCCTCCAATCTTGTATTGTCTATCTGTCTGTCTGCTTTTTTGTATATCTGTTTCATTGTATATTCAATTGCGAGAGACATCCACACGTGCACAGAAAAAAAATTTGAATAGAAAAATGTGTCCCACTTAGCTTATTCGTGTATGGACATGTTTATGTGGAGATTTATTTTTTAAATTTATGAAAAGGGTCTAGCAATGGTCATTATATTCCATGTCCAGAAATATGATTAATTATTTGTTGGCATTTGGTGTTCCTCATGAGTAATGCTTTGTGATATTTTTTGAAATCACATCCCAATATTCTAAAAGTTTAAACTTTCGCATGAAAATTTGATTTGATATCTATATCTCTAACACACCCCTCACAAGTAAGCGAACTTTAAGCTAAGACTAAGCATATACATGAACAAGTATAATATATATATATATATATATATATATATATATATCACGTTAGAGCTAGAGGTTTTTGCGTTTAAATCTTCCCAACCACTTATTTGCCTGCTACACACACACATATATATATATATATATATATATATATATATATATGTATGTATGTATGTAGCAGGCAAATAAGGGGTTGGGAAGATTTAAACGCAAAACCTCCAGCTCTAAGGTGATATATGATTTTGTGGAATCGTTGCCAACTATTATAAACATTTAGAATATTTTTTTTTGCTAGAAAAACATTTAGAATATTTAATGAAAGCGTGTTGTGATATTTTAATATTCTCACGAAGCGAAGGGTCCTCCCAGTCAAATATGCCGAAAGGCAAGAGCAGATGCTGATGGAACCTCACATTCTCATACCACTTCATGAATAATGATATTTGGTACCACATAAAATTGATCTATCGATGACAACGAGGTGAGTTTCTTAGTAGGGTTCGAAAAATGATTCGCAGGCCAATGAGTGTCTAGCAAGAGCTCATCCTATAATAATAATAATAATAATAATAATAATAATAATAATAATACAAGTAGACGTAGAAATACAAAACTTTCGAAAGCGATTTGAATTGCAGCATATGTACTGATTTGAATTTTTATTTCCTTCGCTTCAAACCCATTTGCATTGAAAATATTGGCAAAAACCCAAAAGATACTTGTAATTTTAGAATGCATCATTTATCTGTTTGCTCCATAAACTTTCCAATTAGGGTAGGTCATGGAGACACAGATTTAATTTCTAGGGAAAAATCCACCAAAAACCCCAAACTTTACCACCTTTGACACATTTACCTTGAACTTTTTTTTGTAACACCAAAAATCCTAAACTATGCTATTTGTGATATATTTACTTCAATGTACCTTAGGCCATGGGCATTTTCGTCTTTTTTTACTTTTTCTTTTATTTTTCCCTTTTTTTTCCTTTCCGGCGAGGGTGGCCCTCGCTTGATGCCGGCAAGGGCGGCCCTTGCCGGTGTCGGGCAAGGGTTGCCTCGCCTGGGCAAGCGAGGGCAACCCTCGCCCGACGCCGGCGAGGCTCACCCTACGCTGAGTTGAGCGAGGGTCACCTCGCTCGAGCGAGCGAGGAGGCCCTCGCTTGAGTCGGGCGAGGGCCGCCCTCCCTCGCCTGGGCGAGGCCCTCGCCAATGTTAGCGAGGCCCCCTCGAAAAAGGAAAAAAAAGGGAAAAAAAAAAAGAAAAAGCATAGAAAGATGAAAGTACCCATTGACTAAAGTACATTGGGGTAAATGTGTCATAGATAGCATAGTTTGGGATTTTTGGTGTCACAAAAAAAAGTTCAGAGTAAATGTATCACAGGTGGCAAAGTTTGAGGTTTTTGGTGGTTCTTTCCCTAATTTTTATTAGATGAGCATATATACCTTTTTAGTAGTGTTGTTTCTTTTTCCCTTATTTTTTTTACATTAAAAGAATACTTCTCAAAACCAAGGTGGTCCATTCATTTAAAAGAGGTAATACTAACCTATTTTTTATTTTAACGTAATGCCTTCCCAAACTTGTGGGTCCCTTCGACCTTTGATAGATGTTCGTGCTGAACATTTGTAATATTTCATAATACAGACCGGCTGATACATTTCGTACAAGTGTAGCACAGAATCAAGAGAGCATTATTATTTGAACTCTTAACAGATATTGAACTGCGCAACGCCATAGATTTATAGTCCAACCTCCGCTTGTCATCTTATCAACTGTCGGAAGTGTTATTCTTCTTCTTTCTTTTGTTTTTGTTCTTTGAGTAGATCAAATCAGTTTGCTTTCAATTTTAGTGCAGCATGGACGACAAGATCCGCTTGGGTTTTGCTTAGTTTTGTTCACCACCTCGAACAACTCACTGACAAAGACACTGACAGAGACACGATCAATCTGCTGTATTAAATATTCATCATCTTCCCATTAATTAAGTCCTATGGCCTTTCAAGAAGAATGGGGACATTAATCGTATGGAAGAAAGTCGCTTGGTATGAAACCTGAACATGCATAACTTGCCCAACCAGACCTGAAATTACTTGATTAGTTTTTTTTTTCTTACTTAAATATCAATTTGTATCGAAATAATTTCCTAATAAAGACGAAAAGGAGCTGTGCAACTTCAAAGTTCCTGCCAAAATTCTGTTTCGCGCGGGAGGCCTGTAGTACTTAGTGAGACCGAACCTTCGAGATGTATTTTTCATTTTATTGTATGAGTGGGAGATACATTAATCGATCGTCTCTTATATTTTACTTTTGAAAAGTGTTTTGTAAAATCGAGGATGCAATTTCACTTAAGATAAAAGTAACATCATTCTTAAAAATTTCGAATCATGTATTAGATATAAAAATGACCCCCTGTTTTAATATTAGTTCCGATGCCTTCTCATGAAGTTTGAAAAGTATAATATACATCAACAAATTTGAATGAGGCTATCTTAGCATGGATTGAGTATGATATGAATGCACAACTCATGTATTATGTAAGATGTATTCAAAAGGAAAAAAAATCTTATTGAAGGGAAAATTACAAAAAAAATCGTAAACCTTTTCATATGTGTCATTCTGTCTTAAACTTTTTACTTTAACCAATTTAGTGCTAAACCTTTTAACATTTTGTTGATGTAATCTATCAGGCCAATTTTCGCCTGACATCACTGATGTGGATGTTGGTCATTCTACATAACATAGCCAATACTGACATAAATAATTTTTTAAATTTTTAAATTTTCGTTTTTTTTTTCTTTTGCTTCTTCTCTTCTTTTTCTAATTGTGGTCAGCGAGCTTCGGCAAGGCTCGTCCAATGGGGCCACTAGGCCTTCGCCGGCCATAGCGAAAGGAAAAAAAGATGGAAAAGAGAAGAAAAGGAAAAAGGAAAGAAAAACGTAGGACGGTCAGCATCCACGTTTGCAATTTTTTACCAAAATTCAGTGGAAAATTTTCAAAAGGTTTATGAATTTTTTTGGTAATTATCCCTCTTATTGCACTACATTGATCAAGTCGGGATGGTTGCAGATGGTTTGAACTTGAGCACTATTAATATCCCATCTTATCAAGATAATTACATAATTTTTCCAATGGACCCAATTTCACGGTGAAATTTACTACATATTCTTGGGTTGTATTGGGAATTGCCAAATCCACATCTTCGTGTTATTAAAAAGCAAAGTAGATTTTTATTTTATTTTCGTATCTTTAATATTTTTAGGAATCTCAAACATATTGTTTATTTTGATTTAGAATTTATCAGTTTAAGTTAGGATCATCTTATTAGAATTTTATGGTTATATATTTCCTAGATCGAACATATCAGCTTTACCCTTTTTGTAGTTATAAATATTGCTCTAACTGCGTTTGACCAGCAGACAATTTCTTCTTTTTGATCCATCGATGAAACTTATGTCCGATTATGTTGGTGTCTGCCGAATATATCATGCAAATACAAGAACATTACCAACACAACAACCTCAAATCCCACAACTGGTACACTTGTGATAATTTTATACCGAATTAATTTTTTTACCATAAAAAACTCCAAACTGATACACATATAACAAATTTACCCCAAATTAATATTTTGACCACGAAAAACCCAAAACTGGTACACCTGTGACAATTTTAACCCAAACTAAATTTTTAACCAAGAAAAATCCTAAATTGGTACGCCTGTGATAAATTTATGCCGAATTAATTTTTGACTACCGAAAAACCTAAATTGGTACATTTGTGATAAATTTACCCTCTGTTAAATTAGATTAATATCACAAAAAACCTCAAATTCGTAAAATTTTGATAAACAAAGGAGTAAAACCCCAAATTGGTACACTCATCCACTATCATGTGTCATCAAACTCAGCAATTTAAAAGTAAAATTTAACAGAAACTAAAAGAGGGTAAATTTATCACATGTGTACCAGTTTAGGGTTTTTGAAGATCAAAAAATTAGTTCGGGGTAAAATTATCACAGATGTACCAGTTTAAAGTTTTTCGTGGTCAAAAAATTAATTCGAGGTAAAATTGTCACTTATGCACCGGTTTGGGGTTTTTTGTAGTCAAAAAATTAGTTGAAAATAAATTTGTCATAAGTGTATCAGTTTGAAGTTTTTTATGGTATTAATCCTAAATAAAAATAAGACGGTCCATTTCTATTTATGGAGGTTAATCGGGTGGTAGGTTTTGTCTGTTCCTATGCTACCGTAAGAATACGTGTTCAATACGATTGAGAGCTCACCCAAATCGCATTCTGTTTTTTTTCCATATCATAGACAGGATCGCTCTTTGCTTTGCGTCTTATGCCGAACCCAACTAAGTCATGTGTCCACTTCAACGGGTCAAATCACGAATGCTTATAGTTCATGCCATCGTTATCTTTTTGTTATGAGGTTTTGCATGATTTAGCTAGGATTGCATGCGTTGCCTTTCTCCTACTTGCGATCTAAGTATACCACGTAATCCTGCTGCCCCCAGCTTGCTTCCCTGTTTTTAATTCAATATTTCCTTCCTTTATTTTTGCAAGGAATTATTTTGTACAGCTGGAGGCGTTATATAAGTTGAAAACAAAAGGAATGTCGTGCCAAGAAGAGGAGCAAGATTTCAACATCAGAGACAGACCCCTCTCTCTCTCTCTCTCTCTCTCTCTCTCTCTCTCTCTCACGCACATTGACCAACCGTCCTCATATACCAATATCTTATGGCCATCGGCCACTGTCCGACCGGTTTCTTCTCACTTACTTCTTTCTTTTCCTTTCCTCGCTCTTCTTCGGCCGGCGTTATCTTTCTCCTCTGTTATCATCATCACCGGCATCGACCTTTAGGAAGCGCAGGTAATCATATTAGCTTCCTCATCCTGAGTTTTCTTGTTCTTCTCTTCAGTTGGAAGGTCTTTTGCAGGTAAATCAGCTCAAGCACAAGTCCAAGAGAGTGTACAAAAGGCCACGAAAGAAAATGGTGAGGGAGATCATCAAGGAGGTACTGACGATACTGATACAGTTGATGTGGAAAGTGGTGCAACCTCAAGATCTGAAACTTGGAGATCACATTTATAGATATGGGTTCTACGGCTTGTACAGCCATCATGGTGAGTCCTCGTCATCTTCCTCATTTTGCACTAGTCCTTTTTTAACCTACTTTTTCTGGCCAATCTTTTTGCTCTTTAGCCTATCAATTTACACTGATCAACTCCATTTCCAACGTCACCTACAAGCCTCAGGAGAAAGTAAAATTTTTCCAGCGGATGGTCCGTCATGTTGAAACCACGAGAGAAGAGAAACTACGAAGATGTGTACTCCTAAGCAAACGTCACTTTCCTGTTGAAGAGGATATAGGGTGCGTTTAGTTTAGTTTTCCCAATTGACTTTAAGCCTCTAAAATTCATTGGGAAAAGTTAGGGCCTTTGGTAAAAATTTCAGAGTATCGAATAAATGCAATATTGGTAAAACTGAAAACCCAAGGCAAGAGCCTAAGTCAGTACTTGCC
Source organism: Syzygium grande (assembly GCA_024733475.1). Taxonomy (NCBI): domain Eukaryota; kingdom Viridiplantae; phylum Streptophyta; class Magnoliopsida; order Myrtales; family Myrtaceae; genus Syzygium; species Syzygium grande. The sequence continues at coordinate 8,116,217 of JAMXDD010000005.1, read as the reverse complement.
TCGGGCTTTTATCATTTTTAGAATGCTATTGTGACGTTTAATGACTTTCTTTTCTTCCAATCTTGCCCTCACTAAAAATTGGGTATTCCACTCTTGCCCTCTAAAAACTCTATTGATCTTCTTTCTCATACACTCTCCATGAGCTCGCTAGTTGCGCTGGTCACTGAGGTTGAGGTCGTCGGCCGTTGTAGTCGAGGCTCACTTTGGGTTGCGCGGTCTTGGCGGCAGTTGCCTGGGGTCACAAGACCTTAGAGTGACCCAAATCTTGCCCTTCGGTAGTGGCCGTCGAGGTCACGTGACCTCGGCGTTGCCTTGCCTAGCGTCATGCATCCTTGGTGGCCCATCGCTTGGGTTTGCACAACCTTAGCGGCCCTCTCTTGGGTTATGTCAACCGTTAGAAGGCCAAATTTGGGTTGCTTCCAAGCGGCCCTCACCTAGGTGAAGAAGAAGACTCTCCTCTTTGTATTCAATGAATATTTTTTTCTGTACATTTACAAGACTCAAACCTGATATATATATGGACGTATGATAACCCTAATCAGGAGATATACAAAAAGAATTTATACAATAAAAAGAATCCCTAATAAATAGGCTAAAATAGCTCACCCACACTTCACATGACCTTCTTCTTTTGAGGCTTCACCTCTAAAGTCGATCCATGCTTTTTCATTCTTCTTCTTTTTTAAACTAAAGCCCTTTATAAGTTTGTGGCAAATAGTGATGACCCAAATACTATTTGCATTTTGCAAAACCCATTTAACCTAAACTCCTTTGCATTTATGTAAAGGTATCTCACAAAAGTTATACGAAACGCACCTATAAAACAAGTCCACGGCAAGTGGACATTTGGGTCGACTGTGGCTTGTGGAGTTCATTTTCTCATGCTATTTCTCCCAAGCCAAACTTAAACGTTTGCCCTCAGCCCAAATTAAATGATAAATCAATTCCCACTTGCCATCTCGAAGAATTCCGGGTCAAGCGGCAGCCCCACCCGGTTTACCTTTGGCTTTGGAGGCTCCATTAGTGTGGAGTTCAATCAATTCCCACGGTTTCGCTCTCTTCTCATGCCATTTTCTTTCATTTCATATCTCTATTCCTGTCGCCAGAGAAACGGCATGAAAAAGTTCTGATAATCTTTCCTTTTTCTTCATTCAATCCTGGAGTGAGAGAATTCTAGAGCTGAGCTGGAATTACAACAGATTTCATTTCAATTGAACCTGCCAAAAAGGATTAGAAATTAATTTAGATTGCTAATCCTTTTTAGGTAAAATCGGCCTACACGTCTATGAAAAACAGATGTTTGCGAATATTTCTTTCGTGTTCCAAAGTTCAAGCCAAGATCGTCTCTAACCAAAAGTCAATCTTCGTTCATATGGATTAAAATTTGATTCCTTACCGTGTTCCATACGCATTTATATGATAGGAATTTACATTGGCGACGGCTACGTGATTCACTTCACCCGAACTCAGAGCCAAAAAACAATAGTCCCATCGCTGTCCAATATTAGCCACAAGCAAGAAAATATGCCTCCCTGCCCAAAATGTGAATACCAGGAGAGCATCCATCGTGGCGTTGTCAAAACTTGTCTCGATTGCTTTCAGCGAGATGGCAAGAACCTCCGATCCCTTCATTGTTATGAATACGGGTGGCCAGTATTAGGGTTTAAGCTCACGAGGCGAGGAACTTGCACCATGCTACTTGATACCAAATTGCCCCATGAAGTCGTCGATAAGGCTCACAACCTTCTTGCCAACAGTGCTTTTGGCAACTACAGCCTAATCAACAACAACTGCGAGCATTTTGCCACATTTTGCCGGATCGACATTCGTGCAAGTGAACAGACGACACTTATCAGTGATTGTGAGCGGAAAATTAGGGAAGCCAAAGTATGGACCATGAAGTTGCTGCAGAGAAACTGAATTCAAGTGATCCAACCTTCCTCCAATCTTGTATTGTCTGTCTGTCTGTTTGTTTTTTTGTATATCTATTGCGTTGCATATTCAATTGCGAGAGACATCCACACGTGCACAGAAAAAAATTTTGAATAGAAAAATGTGTCCCACTTAGCTTATTCATGTATGGACATGTTTATGTGGAGATATATTTTTTAAGTTTATGAAAAGGGTCTAACAATGGTCATTATATCCCATGTCCAGAAATATGATTAATTATTTGTTGGCATTTGGTGTTCCTCATGAGTAATGCTTTGTGATATTTTGTGAAATCATAGCCCAATGTTCTAAAAGTTTAAACCGTCACACAAAAATTTGATCTGATATCTATATCTCTAACACTCCCCTCACGAGTAAGAGAACTTTGAGCTAAGACTAAGCGTACACATGTACAAGTATAATATAAATATATAAATATATATATGTAGCAGACAAATAAGGGGTTTGGAAAGATTTAAACGCAAAACCTCCAATTCTGATGTGATGTATGATTTTGTGGAATCTTTGCCAACAATTATAAACATTTAATATTCTCACGAGGCGAACAGTCCTCCCAGTCAAATATGCCGAAAGGCAAGAGCAGATGCTGATGGAACCTCACATTCTCATACCACTTCATGAATAATGATATTCGGCACCACATAAAATTGATCTATCGATGACAACGAGGTGAGTTTCTTAGTAGGGTTCGAAAAATGATTCGCAGGCCAATGAGTGTCTAGCAAGAACTCATCCTATAATAATAATAATAATAATAATTATTATTATTATTATTATTATTATTATGATACAAGTAGACGTAGAGATACAAAACTTTCGAAAACGATTTGAATTGTAGCATATGTACTAATTTTGATTTTTTATTTCCTTCGCTTCAAACCTATTTGCATTGAAAATATTGGCAAAAACCTAGAAAGATATTTGTAATTAGAGAATGCATCATTTATCTGTTTGGTCCATAAACTTTCCAATTAGGCCGGGTCATGGAGACACATTTAATTTCTATTAGATGAGCAGATATACCTTTTTAAGTAGTGTTGTTTCTTTTTCCCTTTTTTTTACATTAAAAGAATACTTCTCAAAACCAATGAGGTCCATTCATGTAAAAGAGATAATACTAACCTATTTTTTATTTCAGCGTAATGCCTTCCCAAACTTGCGGGTCCCTTCGACCTTTGATAGATGTTCGTGTTGAACATTTGTAATATTACATAATACGGACCGACTGATACATTTCGTACACGTGTACCACACAATCAGGAGAGCATGATTATTTGAACTCTTAACAGATATTGAACTGCGCAACGACATAGATTTATAGTCCAACCTCCGCTTGTCATCTTGTCAACTATCGGAAGTGTCCTTCTTCTTTCTTTTGTTTTTGTTCTTTGACAAGATCAAATCAGTTTGCTTTCAATTTTAGTGGAGCATGGACGACTAGATCCGCTTGGATTTTGCTTAGTTTTGTTCACCACCTCGAACAACTCACTGACAGACACTGACAGAGACACAATCAATCTGCTGTATTCAACTTTCATCATCTCCCTACTAATTAAGTTCCACGGCCTTTCAAGAAGAACGAGGACATTAATCGTATGGAAGCAAGTCGCTTTGGTATGAAACCGGAACATGCATGACTTGCTCAACAAGACAAGAAATTACTTGATTAGTTTTTTTTCTTACTTAAATATCAATTTGTATCGAAATAATTTCTTAATAAAGACAAAGAGGAGCGATACAGTTTCAAAGTTCCTGTCCGTATTCTTTTTTCGTGCAGGCCTGTAATACTTAGTGAGAACGAACCTTAAAGATGTATTTTTCATTTTATTGTAGTAATGAAAATATATTAGTCAATGCGTCTCTTATTTTTTACTTTTGAAAAGTGTTTCCTAAAATCGAGGATGCAATTTCACTTAAGATAAAAGTAACGCCATTCTTATAAATTTCGAATCCTGTATTTGCTATGACAATAACCCACTTTTTAATATTAGTTCCGATGCCTTCTCATGAAGTCTGAAAATATAATATACATCAACAAATTTGAATGAGTCTATATTAGCACGGATTCAATATGATACGAATGGACAACTCATGCATTATGTAAGATGTACTCGAAAGAAAAGGAAAAAAATCTGATTGCAGGGAAACTTACAAAAAATCGTAAACTTTTGCATATATGCCATTTAGTCCTAAACATTTTGACGTTTTGCTAATGTAATTCATTAAGCTAATTTTCGCCGAAAATCGCTAATATGGACACTGGCCATCTTACGTGGCACAACCAACACTAAAGTAGATAATTTTTTTCAATTTTCCATTTTCTCCTTTTCTTTTTTTCTTCTCTTTTCCTTCTTTTCTTTCTCTTTTTAATTGTGGCTAGTGAGCTTCGGCATGGCTCGTCGGCCACTAGGCGAGGGCCAGGAAGCCTTCGCCGGCCACTATGAAGGGCAAAAAAAGAAGGAAAAGAGAAGAAAAGGAAAATGGAAAGAAAATCGTAAGACGGTCAACATTCACGTTTGTAATTTTTGGGCAAAAATGGCTACTATATTGGCAAATTTTCAAAAAGGTTTATAATTTTTATTAGTAATTATCCTCTTATTGCACTACATTGATCAATTTAGGATGGATGCTGATGGTTTGAATTTGAGCACTGTTGACACTTAAATTTTAGCAACCCCCTTAACATTAGTTCACATTTTTATTATAGGCATTAGTAACACCTTCATAGCACTCAAGTGGGTCCGATCGTGAATGACATTGGCTTGATCGGGGATTGCATTGCAATCGGCCTAATATTTCCCTTTTGCCTAAATAAGATTGCATGCGGTGATTATGGTTGGCCGTGAATGGTGAATGAGAGAAAAAGGAAAAAATTCTAATCAGGAGCTAAAAAAAGAGAAAGAAAAGCTTGTGCAGATTCAGTCAACATGAAGGGATCAAGAAGCTTGACCATTATAAGATTTTTGCACGGAACAAAGAGGAAACTAAAGGCTAACTGGGTTGAATTTCAATTTGGACAAGGGGACCAATCAATCCAGCAAATTTCGATTAGCTAAATGGAGGAATTGGTGGGATATTTTCCGTGAATTGGACAGCTCAGTCAAAGAATTAGTCATGGAAAGATTGGGAGCTTGAAGTGATAAGAATGAACCAAATCCCCATTCTTTTGTGAGCACCTGCAATTTGATGAAATTCTTTTTGGCAAGACACGTTCTGGAGAATTGAAATCGTGATAGGAATCAATGGGATTTGTCCAGCAATATGGAAAGAATTAACACTCAAGAAAAGCCGAATTGAAAGATTGAGAGAAGAGGAAATTAAGGGGATAATGCTAGTCATGAAATCATAAACAATGGCAAGTGAATGTGGACACGTTCAAGGCAATATGAGTGGGAGTGGAAAAAGGCAACTTGAAGATTTCGAGGAGAGGCGAGATTTGAAGCACTAATTCACAGTGACAAATCAAGTCTAAAATTTGGCAATCCCCACGATCATAGGAGCACGGGTTTAGACTTTCAAATGATAAATAGAAGTTTTTTTGTTATAAAAAGAGGACTGGTTGAGTCATTACAGAACAGGGAGTGGAGCTCGAAATAGAAAGAGTTCAAAAATATGAGAGAAACAAGAGAGCTCTTTTTTGTGGTTATGATTTCACCACATCCTTCTTCTCGATAATTTGTAGCGAATTCCTTTTTTCTAGCGGCGTAGTTGCGTCGCTCTTGCTATTCTCAATCCCATGTCGCTGCTGTTTGCTGCTGTGTCGCTGCTGCTTGCTACTGCGTCACTACTGCTCGCTGTTGCTCATCGTTGCTGTTCACTGTTGCTCGTCACTACTGCTCACTCTTGCTCATTCGCTGCTGCTCACTGATGCTCGTCGCTGTTGTCTATTGTTGTTCATCGTTGTTTGCTGATGTGTTGTCGCTGTTTGTTGTTGTTTGCTGCTGTTCGCTGCTGTTGCATCCTCGCTGCCACTGTTCGCCATTATTGTTGTTGCTACTCATCGTTGCTGTTCTCTGCCGTTTGCTGCATTGTTACTTCTCGTCATTGTTTTCTGTTCATCATTGCCGTTTGTCTTTCGCATTTGATATTGCGCCACTAGTTGCCACTGTTTGCTGCTATTCGCTTCTATTATCCGCTATTGTTTGTTGCCATTCGTTGCTGTTCATTGTTGTTGCATATCTTTGATTGCTTTTTGCGGTTCACTGTCAATTTCTTGCGGTTAGCTCAAACCAAGGTGAGGATGAGATCGGTTTAAATTTGTGGATTGTCAATACATGATTTTAACTACATGTCATTTAGTCAATAAAACCTTAGCTTATCTAGTTATATATTTTCTTTACATTAACCAAGATATTTTAGGGCATTTGGGCCTTTAGACTCTAAGGTCAAACCCTTAATATTATTTGGACATAATTTTTTGATCCGAAAAAAAAAATTTGAAATAAAGAAAAGGTACCGAGTCCCCGAATCCCTTGAATCTCTAGTTCGTGGAAGTAAAATACGCTCTCTTATTTTACTTGGGTGTCTCATCGATCCATAACCAATTAGTGGCGACTCCAAAAGGTAAGATTAATTACATGATGAATTGAGTACCAAGTTGCGGTCGGATGGATTTGGGAGAGTTCGCACTAAGCTTAAAAAAAGTCTCGTGAGAAAAACCTTCGTTTTCATTTAGTAAGTCCGTTAACCTTCCCCTGGTGATTCACCTCCGGAAAGGTCGCGACAAGCACTATTAATATTCCATCTTATCAAGATAACAACATAATTTTTCCAATGGACCCAATTTTACGGTGGAATTAACTATATATTCTTGTGTTGTGTTGGGAATTGCCAAATCCACATCTTCGTATTATAAAAAGAAAAGTATATTTTTATTTTCTTATCTTTAATATTTTTAGGAATCCCAAACAAATTGTTTATTTTGATTTAGAATTTATCAGTTTTAGACTATTTTGATTTGGAATTTTATAGTTACATAATTCCTAGATTGAACATATCAGCTTTAGACTTTTTGTAGTTACAACTATTGCTCTAAGTGCGTTTGAGCAGCAGAAAATTTCTTTCTATTTTTTGATCCATCGATGAAACTTATGTCCGATTATGTTGGTATCTGCCGCCTATATTATGCAAATACAAGAACATTACTAACACAATAAATAAAATAAGACGGTCCATTTTTATTTATGGAGATTAATCGGGCTGTATGTTTTGTCTGTCCTATGCTATCCGAAGAATACGTGTTCAATACGTTTGAGAGCTCACCCGGATCGCGTTCTGTTTTTCCAAATCATAGACAGTATCGCTCTTTGCCTTTTGTCTCATGCCTCAACGTTTTATGCTGAACCCAATTAAGTCATGTGTCCACTTCAACGGGTCAAATCACGAATGCTTATATTTCAGGCCATCTTTATCTCTTCGTTACGTGGTTTTGCATGATCTAGAATTGCATGTGTTGCCTTTCTCTTACTTGCGATCTAAGTTTACCACGTGATCCTGCTGCCCCCAGCTTGTTTCCTTGTTTTTAACAATTTTCATTCCTCCTTTTTTTAATATTTTTGCAATGAACAAATTTTTACAGCTGGACGAGTTATATATAAGTTGAAAATGGTTTTGTTGTTTTGGCGACTTCCATTTCGTTCTCCATTTAAAACCAAAAAAAAATGTTGTGCCAAAAAGAGGGGAAAGATTTCAACATCAGAGACCACACGCGCATTGACCAACCCTCCTCATTCCAATATCCTCGTGGCCATCGACCGCTGTCCAACCGGTTTCTTCTCACTCACTTCTTCCTTTTCCTTTCCTCGCTCTTCTTCGGACGACGCCATCTTTCTCCTCCGTTTTCATCATCGCGGGCGTCGACCTTTTGGAAGCGCGGGTAATCATATTAGCTTCCTCATCCTGAGTTGTCTAGTTCTTCTCTTCAGTTGGAGGGTCTTTTGCAGGTAAATCAGCTTAAGCACGAGTCCAAGAGGGTGTAAAAAGGGCCACAAGAGGTGATGGAGATCATCAAATAGGTACTGACGATATTGATGCAGTTAATGTGGAAAGTGGTGGGACCTCAATATCTGAAACTTGGAGATCACATTTATAGATAGGGAAAAAGCCACCAAAAATCTCAAACTTTGCCATATGTGACATATTTATCCCGAACTTTTTTTTGTGACACCAAAAACTCCAAACTTTGCTATTTGTGATACATTTACCCCAATGCATTTAGTCCATAAGTATTTTCGTCTTTTTTGCTTTTTCTTTTTTTTTTTTTTTTTCCGCGAGGGGAGCCCGACGCCGTGAGGGTCTCCCTCGCTAGATCGGCGGGCGGCCCGGGCCCGCGGCCCTCGCCCGGGCGAGCGGGGCGGCCCTCGCCCGACTCGGCGGTCGGCCCTCGCCCGACTCGGGGGCCGGCCCTCGCTCGGCGAGGTCGGCCCTCGCCCGACTCAGCGAGGGCCCCTCGCCCGGCCCAGCGAGGGGCCCACGGAAAAAAAAAGAAAAAACAAAAAAGACGAAAATGCCTATGGATTAAATACATTGGGGTAAATATGTCACAAATAGTAAAGTTTGGGGTTTTTGATGTCACAAAAAAAAAATCGGGATAAATATATCATAGATGATAGAATTTAGGGTTTTTGGTGGCTTTTTTCCTTATAGATATGGGTTCTATGGCTTATACAGCCATCATGGTGAGTCGTCATCTTCCTTATTTTGCACTAGTCCTTTTATAACCTTCTTTTTCTGGCCAATCTTTTTGCTCTTTAGCCAATCAATTTTCACTGATCAACTCCATTTCCAACTACACCCACGAGCCTCAGCAGAAAGTAAAATGTTTCCGGCGGATGGTCCGTCATGTTGAAACCTCGAGAGAAGAAATGACTACAGAGACGTGTACTCCTAGCAAGCGTCCCTTTCCTGTTAAAGAGGATATAGGGTGCCTTTGTTAGGGCGTTTACTGAATATTTTTTTATAGAGCATTGAGTGACAGTCAGAATGTTGTTGGGGGTTTTATAACCCTTTTTTTTTCTTCCAGTCTTGCCCTGACTAATAATTGGGCATTTCACTCTTACCCTCTAAAAACTTTGTTCATCTTCTTTCTTATAAACTCTCTATGCTCACCAGTTGACTGGTCACCGAGGTCGAGGTCTCCAGTCGTCATGGCCGAGGCTCACTTAAGGTCGTGTGATCTGAACGGCAGTTGCCTATGGCTGCATGATCACAGAGCAACCCAGATCTTGCCCTTTGGTAGCTGTCGTTGAGGTTGCACGACCTTGGCATTGCCTTGCCTAGGGTCACGCATCCTCGGTGGCCCATCGTGTGACCTATATGACAGGCCATCACCTCTATTTCAAGCTTTGCCTCATATGCTATCTTTTGTTGATTTGTACTTCCACTTTCGTTCTTTTCTTTTTTTAGAAATTAAAACCTTTACAAATTTGTGGCAAATAGTAGTTATCCAAATAATATTTGCATTTTATGAAATCCATTTAACCTAAACTCCTTTACATTTGTGTAAAGGCCTTTCGCAAAAGCCAAACCAAACACACCCGTAGAACAACACCAAGGCAAGTGGACATTTGGGTCGACTGCCCATTAATCTTCTTAAGCAATCTAAATTCTTGCAATAAGTGCACTGGTTACTATCTGCAGTTGTGGTTTGTGGAGTTCACTTTCTCATGCTATTTCTCCCAAGCCAAACTTAAACGTTTTCCCCTGCCCCAAAATAAATGATAGAATCAATCCCCATTAAACTCCACCCGGTTTACCTCAGGCTTTGGAGGCTCCATTAGTGTGGAGTTTAATCCATCCCAATGGTTTCGCTCTCTTTCTCATGCCATTTTATTTCATTTTCATATCTATTCCTGTCTGCCAGAGAAAAGGCAAGAAAAATTTCTCACAATCTTTCCTTTTTCTCTATGAGTTAATACCACAAGGAGCCCCAAACTAATATACTTATAATAAATTTACTCTCTATTAATTTCAGTTAAATTTTACTGTCAGATTACTAAGTTGGATGACACGTTATAATTGATGGATGTGTCAATTTGGGATTTTACCCCTCCGTTCGTCACAGATGTATCAATTTGTGATCTTCGTGATATTAATCCAATTTAATGAAGGGTAAATTTATCACGAGTGTATCGGTTTGAGGTTTTTGATGATCAAAAAATAAATTTTAAATAAATTTATCATAAATGTATAAGTTAAAAATTTTTGGTGGTATTATTCTTTTCTTTATTCTGTCCTCGCTTTTATTGCACTGATTTTTTTGTATCTTTCCTTGAGTTGAAAGCCGGAGTCAGAATTCTAGAGCTGAGCTGGAATTACAACAGATTTTATTTCTATTTAACGTGCCAAAGAAAAGAGTAAAAATTCATTTTTAGTCAAAATCGGCCTACCCGTCCAGTGAAAAATAGTAGTTTGTGATTATTTCTAGCATTTTCCAAAGTTCGCGCCAAAATTGTTTCTAACCAAAAGTTCATCTTCGTTTATTTGCATTAAAATTCAACTCCTTACCGTGTTCCACACGCGTATATATGATGGGAATTTACATCGGTGATGACTACGTGATTCACTTCACCCAAACATAAAGCCAAAAAACAATATTCCCATCACTGTCCAATACTAGCCACAAGCAAGAAAATTTGCCTCCCTGCCCAAAATGCAAATACCAGGAGACCATCAACCGTGGGGTCGTCAAAACTTGTCTCGATTGCTTCCGGTGGGATGGCAAGAAACTTCGATCCCTTCACTGTTATGAATACAGGTGTCCAGTACTAGGGTTTAAGCTCGCAAGGCGAGGAACTTGCACCGCTTTACTTGATACCAAATTGCCCCATCAAGCCGTCGATAAGGCTTCCAAGCTTCGCGCCAGCAATGCTTTTGGCAGCTACAGTCTCGTCAACAACTGCAAGCATTTTGCCACATTTTGCTAGATTGATATCCATGCAAGTGAGCAGACAACATTTGTCAGTGATTGTGAGCGGAAAATTAAGGAAGCCAAAGAATGGAGCATGATGTTGCTGCAGAGAAAGTGAATTCAAGTGATCCAACCTTCCTTCAATCTTGTATTGTCTGTTTGTTTTGCGTATATCTGTTTCATTGCATATTCAATTGCGACTGGAATGGGAGGCTTAGAGACATGCACGCGTGTACAAGAAATATTTTTGAAAAGAAAAAAGTGCCCTACAATGTGGAGATATAGCTAAAGGCTTAAGGCAAATGTCTAACAATGTTCATTATATACAATGTCTGAAAATATGAATAGTTATATGTTGGCATTTGGAGTTCCTTATTAGTAAACAACAGTCCTGTTATATATTGTGGAACCACAGCTAGCTATTCTAAAAATTTAAACTGTTACATAAAGTCATGAATTAATATTTACATATTTTAGCACTCACCCTCAAGCGTAAGCTGGACTCTAGCTGAAGACAAAGCATAAAAATATCTATAAGTCAAGCAAATATTTGAACGTATAACCTCTAACTTTGACATAATGTAAGATTTTATATAATCATTACCAATAGTTTTGAAAATTTAGGAAATTAGATGAAAAAGTGTTTTAATATTTTAATATTTTAACTACGCCAACTGTTCTCCCGGTCAAATATGCCGACAGGCAAGAGCTGGTGCTGATGGTGGGACCTCAAATTCTCATACCGCATCATTAATTATGATATTTGGTGCAACATAAAGGTAATATATTAATGACAACGAGGTGAGTTGTTTTAGTAGGGTTCGAAAATGACTCGCGGGTTAACAAGTACTTCACCTGCAGCACAACTATGTAGGTGGACGTGGAAATAGAAAATAACCTTTTAAAAACCACTGACGAATAATGATCATCAAACGTACAAACAAATTTAACCGAACTATTAGCGTAAATTAGAAATAATACGATGTACAGTTCATATCTCATGTAATATATATACAAATGAATACCTTATACAATTGGATAAATTGTCCAAAAAAGTCCTAAATTTATTTCACTTTTACCAATTGAGTCATCAACATTTTCTCTTCTAGCTAATTGAATTCATTTGGCCAAGTTTGGCTGAAAATCACTAATATGGACGCCGGTCAGCCACGTGACACTAACCTGGATATTTTTAAATAATATTTAATAATATTTTGAATTTTTTATGATTTTTTATGATTTTTTTTTCCTTTTCTCTCTTTTTTTTGGAGTTAGGGCCAACAAGGGTCGCTGACCAACCCTCATCAGCCATAGGTGAGGGCCGGTAACCCTCACTAGCCACAAGTGAGGGCGATCGACCCTCGCTAGCTCTGGGCGAGGGCCGCGAGAACCTCACCAGATCTTGCTAGACGAGGGCGCGCGAGCCCTCGCCCTCGTCCAAATCCAGTGAACGAAGCAGCCGGCGGAGCCGTGAAGGCTTCACTAGATCTAGGCAACGTCGGCAGTAGATTTTCTAGAGAGGCAGATTGTCGATGACCCTTAGGTGATTGATTTTTTAAATTTATGACACTTAAGTAATCAATTTTTTCAAATTTGTGACACTCAAGTGAGCAAAATAAATTACAAAAACTGTCCACGTAGGCATTAGTGGTGCCACATAGGACAACCGACATTCATGTCAAATTTTCCGCAAGATAAATCACCAATTACACTTATATAATTGATTTTTCAAATTTGTGATACTTAAGTGAGCGAAAAAAAGGATTATGACATTCAAGTGAGCGCCGTATGAAAATTATGACATTCATGCTGTTCTTATACCTATGAAATATATTAACATTAATTCACTTTTTCATATTAATTGGAAAAAATTGGTATTAGCAAACAAACAAACTTATACCAAGTGGCAATCCCTGAGAATCCCAAAAGAGGCAAATTGTATATTGCTGAAAAGAAAATGTGGATAGGTACTATACTGAAAATAGTGAAAGATTATGATGGTCAAGATATAACTGTTTATAAAAATAAGATAAAGGAACTTGAAGAGAAAGAAAAGAGAAAGCCATGAACACCATGACACAAGGAGGAGCATTCCTTTACTACACCCTAAAAGTTTTCTTTTTTTATCTTGTGTCGGATGCATTTTTGTCAGTCCATCCTTTCAGAGATTGGGTTCTCCCTGGGCGATCGAGCCCTATCTTTCTTTTCATATATGGGCTGCTCCGGTGGATTTCCTAGTCGATAGTTTTTTGTGAGGGCCTTACTCACTACCGAAATGGACTATTCGGCAAAAACAAAAGACATGCTGAGGATGCCGTCTCCTATTGATATCAAGGAATCGAAAGCCTCCTAAGCGTTGATACCATCTATAATTATGATTCTCGCCAACATATAAGGAAAGTGCCAACCTTTTCTCGCCTATAAGTCAGAAGCCTAGGGTACTAGAGGTGATAAAGAAAGGAATGGAGCGGAGGAAGAGTGAAGGAGATGAGAATCAGGATTCTATTCTTTGATTGAACGCCCTGCAGCCAATCGATCAAGAGTAGGAGCTGTACCAAGACAGACTTGTTAACACAAAGATATTTCCTCTCGAAAGAAAACCACATTCCTCTTTTTTCTATATTTCTTCTTCATAAAAAATTTATGATGATCTAGAGGCGTATATATATGCAAAAAAAAGAAAAGAATCTTAAAGAATATATCCTCTAAACTAGCTAACTATAATCCTTGATTCTAGCTAATTACAATCACAAATATATTTTACAGTTCATTCTCACACTCTCCCTCGAAATTTGGTGCATCAATGTCGTGAATGCCCAACTTGTCGAAAAAGTGAGCTGTAGAAGATCCCGCTTTTTGATACAGCCTTTTTGTAATTTCTGAAAATTTCTCGGAGATTTTTTTTTTTTGAAAAAAAAAAAAATTGGAATATCTTTTTTTTGAAATTTCGCCAACCGATCTTTGCAAATTTTTTTTTTGATTGTATAAATGAAAATCGAATCACTTTGGCATTCAAGTTTTGCTTGATAAAATAATGGTCCACTTCAACATGTTTGGTACGGTCATGTTGAATTGGATTATGAGAGATATCAATTGCTGCCCTATTATCACTAAACAACTTCATCTTGGCTTTAGGAGCAAATCCAATTTCTGACATTAACTTCTTAAGCCATAGGAGCTCACACACCCCTTTGGCCATCCCTCTAAATTCAGCCTCTGCACTTGATAATGCTACTACTTTCTGTTTCTTGCTTCTCTAAGTAGCTAAGTTTCCTCCTCCAAAAGTGAAGTATGCTGAAGTTGATCTTCCGTCATGAACACTCCCAGCCCGATCGTATCGGTAAATCCTTCGATTTCAAGATGACCCCTTTTTAAGAACCTCAAACCACGTCCTGGAGAAGACTTCAAGTAGCGAAGTATCGCAACACTGCATTCATATGATCTTCACTTGGGGCATGCATAAACTGGCTAACAATACTCACCGCATATGCAATATCGGGATAAGTATCGATAGATAAATTAGTTTGCCAACTAATCTTTGATCTTTCTTTATTTGTAGGCACTTGATCATAATATTCTCCAAGTCTGTGATTCTGAACAATTGGTGTGTCTATAGGTTTGCAATCCAACATTCCCATCTCTTGCCAATAAATCTAGCACATACTTTCTTTGTGAGAGAAATATTCCCCCTAAGTTTCGACCTTGCTACTTCAATCCCTAGGAAGTATTTCAACCTCCCAAGATTTTTCATCTCAAACTCCTCGAGAAAGTTTCTCTTGAAGCTTAGATATTTCTATCAAATCATCTCCAAATGATAATCATATCATCAACATAGATAATCAACATTGTTACCTTCCCTTGATGTCGTTTTAGAAACAATGTGTGATCTGAGTCACTTTGGAAATATCCATACCTCTTCATTGCCAAAGTGAACCAGCCAAACCATGCTCATGGAGACCGCTTCAGACCATACAATAATCTCTCTAACTTACACACCGCCTTAGGCTGTGAGGATGAAGAATAACCTGGCGGAACATCCATATAAATCTCTTCTTGAGATTACTATGAAGAAATGGATTCTTGACATCATCTTGGTATAGTGGCCAGTCTAAATTAGCTGTAAGAGACAACAAGAATCGAACAATATTAAGTTTAGCAACCAGAGAAAATGTCTCTTGATAGTCAATTCCGTAAGCTTGCGTATACCCCTTTGCTACTAGTCTTGCCTTGTACCTCTTAATCGATCCATCTGCTTTGTACTTCCACGAAAAAGACCCACTTACATCCCACGTCTTCTTTCCCTTGGGTAAATCTACTAATTTCCAAGTCTCATTTTTTTTTCAATGCAGCCATCTCCTCCTCCATTGTTTGAACCCACTTTGAATCTTTCGAGCATCCTGTACCCCTTCCGGAATACGAATCATGGACACGTTCGATATAAATGCCTTTATCGGGGCACGACAACCTTTTGGTTGACACATAATTTGCAATAGGATATGTACATCTCTTCTCTTGACATCCGGCGAATATCTATTTGGAGGCTTACCTCGATTGTGTCTAGCGGGTAATTTATATCCCACATATTAAGCTCATCAAAGATACAAAGAGGAGTAGGAGAGGTTACCTCGGGAATATTTTCAGGAGTTGAGTCGGGTATTGGAGAAGAGGGAAGTCTGTTCTTCATGATTTTGCTCTGTAAAAGTTGGCCACCCTCGGATGATACCTCTTCTACTCCTCGGGACGATACCATCGCCTCGGACAATGTCTTCTCCACACCCCTAGACGATGCCTCTTTCGCCCCTTGAGACGATGCTTTCTCCACCCCTCCGGATAATATACTACCATGCTCTTCCGCCCCCTCGGACAATGTTTTCTCCACCTCTCCGGATAATATCGACCAGGAAACTCCCACCAATTCGCCCTTTTTTTTTGTATCTCCCCCTAAAGGAAGAATGGAAATCCGGATAAAAGGATTCAGCTTCCACAAACGAGACATCCATAGTCACATAGGTTCGCGGGGGTAAAGGGTCATAGCAACAATATCCCTTCCGGTGTGTACTATACCCCAAGAACAGACATCGCCATGCACAAGAATCAAGTTTCATTCACTGATTCTTTGGGATATGAACAAATGCAACACACCCAAACACCCGAGGAGGGATGGTCAGGACTGAAGGTAAAGGCACATATGTGGACAAATTCTGTAGTGGTGTCTGAAAGTTTAACACTTTAGACGGCATCCGATTGAGGAGATGGACAACCTGTAGTCACACTATTGTCCCAAAATCTCTAAGGCACGTGACTTTCAATCAACGGAGCTTGAGCTGTCTCAAGGATATGTCTATTCTTTCTCTCTCCGCCACACCATTCTGCTAAGGTGTTTGAGAGCAAGATGACTCATGGATTATGCCATGTTGTTGAAAATACTCCTTAAGGTACTCATTCATGTACTCCCCATCATTATCACTTCTTAGAATTTTAATCTGTCCACTAAATTGTGTCCGTAACATAGTATAAAAATTTCTAAATATCTTGGCTACCTCATTCTTACTTTTCATCAAGAAAAGCTATGTCATTTTAGTACGATCGTCAACAAATATCACAAACCACCTACAACCCGAAACAATAGTAATAGGAGATGGACCCCAAACATCCGAATGTATCAAAGAGAAAGGAGCTTCATTGTTATTCAAACTTATAGGAAAAGAAACTCTATGACTCTTAGCTAATATACAAGTCTGACATTGCAAATCTAAATCTTTCAAATTCAAAAACAATTAAGGAAATAATCGCTTCAAATAACCAAATGACGGATGTCCTAACCGTCGATGCCAAAGCCAAATCTATTTTTCTCTATTGATGGATGTACCGCTAACATGATTTGCACTCTCGAAACTGAAGTCATCCATATAATACAGCCCCCTTTTCTTAATACCACGCCCAATTATCTCCTTCATGATAATATCCTAAAATAAACAAAAGTGAGGATACATTATAACAACACAATTCAAATCTTCAATAACTTGTCCTACTGAAATCAATTTGGTCAATAATGAAGGGACAAGCAAGGTGTTAGGAAGAGAAAAAGTAGTAGAAATCACAACAACTCCAGCCTTAGTCACCGAATAGGTGTATCCATTAGCATTTAAGATATCATCACGTCTTGGTTACGAAGTATGAACAAAGTCATCGGGAGTAAATGTCATGTGATCGATAGCTCCCGAATGAATAACCCAATGATTGCAATCAATCTGATTAGAACTAACCAAAGCACTTCCATAATTACCTCCCGACATCAAATTCTGAGAATCAACATGAGGTATCGAACAGGCCGAGGCTCATCAATCGCTAAAGAAGCTTTCCGTTTTCCTTCTGCTTGTTATCTAGCTTTCAACTCTTTCCACCAATCTAGATACCCATGAAGCTTAAAGCACGTCTCTCCGGTATGCTTAGAATTACCACAATTCGAGCAACCTCCCCCCGGAGAAATTTTCTGGCGTGGTGCCGAGCTAGGCTTTCCCCCTTCCTGCGTAACTCCTGGCTTCGCTATTTGCAACAGCGGTTCTTGATTTGCTTTGACATTCGTCCTATTCCCCCGAGATACCATGGCTGCCGAATCATGGACTGTGTCACTGTTGGTCAGCATTACAGTTTGTCTCATGTCTTCTCGACGAACACGCGCATAGGCTTCTTCAACAGTAGGAAAGCGGTTATATTTGCAATACATATGCTCGACCTCATCAAGGCGGTCATCCAACCCATCACGAAATATGTACACCCGATCTTCCTGTATAGCCATATTGTATCTTTCAATATCTTCAGGATACCGCATTGGGTTCGGACGGCGAAAGTCGATTTCTCTCCACAAGCCTTGAAGGTTGTTGTAGTACGCCTCAATTGGTCCTCCTCCTTGTCGCATCCGAGTAACACGCCTCTTCAAGTCATAAACTTGAGAGGCATCCGTTCCATCAAAAAAGTTGCTGCAACCGCATCCCGGATAGATTTCACTTTTTGGAAAGCAAATGAAATTGCCAATCAACGTCGAATCCATGAAGTTGATAAGCCATCCTTTCACAGTTGAGCCTTACATTTTTCCACCTCCGAAAGCCAGGATCTATAGGCAGTGGCTGAGGAAGATCTCCATTGATATATCCCAGTTTGTCTTTACCAGTGATGTACATCTCGACAACCTGAGACCATAATCCATAGTTGGCTCCATCCAATTTAATTGCAATCTGAGATGAAGCCGAATCATTCTGCGGTGTTGGTGATGGAGGAGGAGGGTGCGTCTGGTTCTGAGTGAGAATCTGAGTTAATCTTGCAGTCAGATTCTCCAAAAAAGCTTCCGTGGTCGAATTCCCCCTTGGTTCTGATGGGGAATCACCGCTCCGGTAGGGTTCTGATCCTCCATGGATCCAAATCAATCGTGACAAAGAAGAAAAAGATCGAGTAGGGCCGCACGCCAAATGGCGTAATAGAAAAGTGAGCCAAAAAAAAAAAATGGGCTGCCCCCCAACCCCAACCCCGCTCACCAACAAAGCGAGACCGCCGTAATCAAGGATTCACGTACAGTACTCACAAAGAGCAAACCCTTGGCTCTGATACCATGTTAGCGCAAAAGATATTTCGAGGAAAAAAACCACATTCCTCTCTTTTCGGTATATTTTCTTCATAAGTTTATAATAACCTAGAGGCGTATATATATACAAAG
Source organism: Syzygium grande (assembly GCA_024733475.1). Classification (NCBI taxonomy): domain Eukaryota; kingdom Viridiplantae; phylum Streptophyta; class Magnoliopsida; order Myrtales; family Myrtaceae; genus Syzygium; species Syzygium grande. The sequence goes on along the minus strand of JAMXDD010000005.1, from coordinate 8,097,645 downwards.
AAAAGAAAGAATCTTAAAGAATATATCCTCTAAACTAACTAACTATAATCCTTGATTCTAGCTAATTACAATCATAAATATATTTTATAGCTCATTCTCACAAGATTAGCTCGCCTTTGGTGATTAAGAAGAAAAAAAGATACCAAAGTTCGGTTTAGGAGAGAAGATTCATTTGACTTTCTTCTTAACCCTACTTGAAAGAGAGTGATTGCCAGATTCAGAGAAAGGCTATTCTTTTGCAGAGAGAAAAAAAAGTCTCTGAGAAGGAAGAAAGTCTCACACAAGCATAGAAATGGAATCGAGACCGGGACTTTCAAACAGGATAACTCTTAGGGCACATAGAGATATAGCTATTCTCTTTCTGACTTTCCCCTCTCAGCAGGAATTGACTCTACTCTTCGAGCAGCTAAACGCCTCTGGAATTAGTGAATTTGATTGAATGAAGATAAGCGGAAGAAGAGACTAAGAATGAGCGGAAGTTTCAATTAGTGAGTCAATTACATCCCTTTTTTAAACGGGCGAGAGATCCTCATTGGCAATGAAAGGACCTTAGGCTCAAAAGAGTGTTAGCTCTTAGTTGGCTTCGACCTCGCATCTTTCCTACCTTACTAAAATACTCTTAGTAGGGAAGACTTTAGTTACAGTTGAAACTATCCCATTTTGGTATTAGTTTTTTGGGTTATTACCACGAAAAATCCCAAACTGGTACACCTGTAACAAATTTACCCTCCGTTAATTTCCGTTAAATTTTACTGTCAAATTACTTAGTTAAATAACACATGGCAGTTGACAAATATACTAGTTTGGGATTTTTCCCTCCATTTGTCCCATGTGTACTAGTTTGGGGTTTTTTTATATTAATTCAATTTAATGAAGGATAAATTTGTCACAAATGTATCTATTTGGGGCTTTTGGTAATCAAAAAATTAGTTTGGAGTAAATTTGTCAAAGGTGTACCAATTTAAGGTTTTTCGTAATATTAACCCTAGTTTTTTAAATCGATTCCACTTCTCTGAATGACTTATTCCTACTTTTTGCACATCTTTTTCATTACTTCTGCACACATTCGTTACATATATATCGTAATACTAACCTATATCATCAATCTTACTTTCCAATTTCTCCCTTTCATTAGGGACCATTTCCACTGGTATATTCAAAACTAGGAAATATTTTAGATGCTCAAGTGGAATTGGATTCTTAACCCAATGAATAGGTTCATCTATCTTACCCCTTAAGAGACTCAATAACTTATTCAATTGAAGATCTTTCGTTTAGAATTTTGCAGTTTCTCTTACGAGAAATCAAAATAATTTATAGGATAGATCATATTCGTATAAAAGAATTTGTTGATAAATTGAATTGGAGAACCAGTTTGATAAATTTATTAGTATATATTTTGTACACATCTTTAGCAAAAGGAAAACTGGTTACAAAATTATCATGTACCGTGTACACGGGTGCTCCATTATTCAATAATTCATTCAAGACCTTCATTGCTGTAAAATCATCTTTTTGATTAATAAAGTTAGCAAAAGTAGACACTTGCGTTTTGCGCTTATTCCTTTTTGTGGTAGGAATTTTGAGAGTAACACGATGTCTTTTCTTGGTTAATCGATTATAAGTCTGAATATTCTCAGATACACTATACATATAATCCTGTATAGTAAAATAGTAATCAGTGTTTAAATGACAAGTTTATTAATTGCTGAACAAAACCAAGCAATTTTGCTAATCAACTTTGTTAAACTCACAATATCAATAAATTTCATGCAAAAAAAGTCATTGCAATTTTGAATTAGTTTTATACAATTCTTTCCATCGAGATATGAACCGAAGGTGAGCTTTATATCATTATTGATGCCAATAAGTGTCTTGCCATATATCAATGGCATGAAAATGCTTTTGACAAGCTTTCTTGTCATAAATTCTTTTTTTACTTCCATAATTGAATTTACAAATTTATCTTCTAGGAAAAGGAGTTCTTTTTGCAAAGATAGATACATATCTAGTATAATCCATCATCAGTGGGAATAAGATTCGTTAGCTTAGCCGTATCTATGTTAAGCAATAGATAATTTGATAAGCAGATGCGAACGCAGACGCACCCTGACTTGCTGGTTGTTTACACAATTCAACTAAATCCAAAGATTGGATAGTCAGTACCTTGGACATAAACTGAAATTGATCACTAGCATTCACGGCAAACTGAATAAGACTTTTGGGTTTATTATTGAATTTAGACTTCACGCTTTTATACCAACCAGAAGAGTCATTGTTCGTAGAGAAAGTATACTTAAAAGGATGCAGCACTGGCTAAATGATCACGTAGCATACGTGGGTCACTTGTTTTTTTAATACTGTTTACTATTGAACTCAACAAGACTTTTTGATAAATCTCGCTCAAGATTATGCAAGACTCCAGCGCGGTACATTCTACCGCGGAAATCCGTGAAGGCTGGAAGATAAAAAGTATAATTCTCTAATGCTGATGCTAGTTTAATAAGAAATCCTCAAACCTAGCGCTCTGCACACACTATTGAAATTCTGGTAGCAAGTAGTCTAGCCTACAAGCAGTTTTCAAACAGGCTGTTGTCATGTTAATGTTGGCTAGTTTACACGGCATAAGAAGACCAACTTCCTCTAAAGAGGAACGTCGTTCCTTAATGAAATGCAAAAGTGTGCTGTTGACCTCAAAGGGCACGAGTGAGTTTTTGCCGCTGTACAGTGCACCTATACTGTTGTACAGATTGAGTTTCATGGGCAGGAGATTGAAGTCAAAATTGCACGTAGCATAACATGGCAAAGGGAAATGAATTTTCTTATCAAGGATCGAATTAAAATTCACCTCCGTTGACGAAGTTATCAACTCTCTCTCCAGCAAAAATCTGACCTAGCCGTTCCCAATTGCAAAAGCTTCTCCATTGACTTTCTTTTCCCTGATCTCACCCTCTGTTGATTCAGAATCAACCTCGTCTTTGTCCTTCTCTTTATAAATTACTTTATTACACGACCTTTCAATTTGGGATTGAACTCGTACAGCAGCATCCAGTTGGTCTATCAAAGTAAAGAGCTTAACAACCGATGATTCTTTTACACTGCTGAAGACTAATCCCAACACATAAACACGGATGGCCACCAGCGTATAGGTACCTTTTGAAAAAGAAATGACATACTGTTCCTCTTCTTTTAATAAATCCTTGATAAACTCTTTTGCAGGAGAATCGACCGAAACCAATCGATTCAGCAAATAAGGTGAGGTCTTAAACACGCTCTCCTCGTCATAATTCATTGTTAAATTTTCACATTTTCATTTGTAAAGAAAAAAAATTTTCCATTTTGGTTATTTTGTTGTTAATTAACAACAGAGAAACCTCATCGTGATACATCTTAATATTTCTAGAACTTGACTCAAGATTTATCTTAAGATTGTCAATAAAATGATACCAGAACTTCTCAATGATCATATTGTTTGACTGGGATGAATTTTTTTCCTTTCATTTTATCTACTAACCATTGCTGGTAAGCAGACAAAGAATAAAATCGAATCCAAATTTTTTTTTTTCCTGAAAGGAAGGAAAGAAATTGCGAAGGGAAAGAATATATCATACTGAAAAGTTTGACTATGAAGACCACACTAAAAAGTTTGACTGTGTAGACTCACATCTGTGAGTTTTGCTTTTCAGCAATCTAGAACTCTAAATAGGATTCTCCAAATTACTGTCTCTGGTGGGGAACAAACCTATCCTGAATAGGTAACTTGCAGGTTGGACGTAGTATCCTACGGACAGGATGTGTAATCCCTAGGCTTCATGCTCATCCTCCTACACCATTGCCAATCATAAGAGCTTTGAAGAACGAGGGAAAGAAATGGAATGGGAAGGTATTATCAGACGCACGGAAAAGATGCATGAGACTAGTTGCTCCACTCCATCATCAGACAGCAATGGCAAGAACTTTTAGTGTTTGTCTGCCACATGTTGTACTATTAGTGCTTGTTGGCCATATGTTACATTATTGATGTAAGTTTGTTTTTTCTTTTCCTTTTGCCCATAAGGCATGGGTAATTAGTAACGCTTCAGAGGCAAGAGAGCCTTCTAGAAATAAACCAGCGTCCTTGAATATAATGCAAGGCTAATACCACTCTTTCCTTCCCTTTAAATACCTGTCTAATATTAAAGACCATAGAATGGTAAGATAGCACCTCATGTCTGTGGTATGCTATACGCTCGCCTCTATAAGGACCTTGTGTATCAGAAATTGTGATCCGAAGCCTTATGCCTTGAACAAATATTAAAGCTAGATAATAAAAATCGATCCAGATTGAGTAAGGATTGGGAGATACCTTACTAGGGGACTGAATACAGGCATTAGTTTTGATATTCTTCTGGGCATAGCCCCTTTTAGGCCTTTTAGAGGCCCAAAGAACTTGATAATGTGGTCCCAAACACACCTTAATTCATTGTTGCGGAGCGATGGCCGGCAGCGGCCGTATATGGTTGATAATGAGTGACTATAATGTTTTATTTTATTTTATTTTTATATGTCCTCTCTCTCTCTCTCTCCTTGCAGAGAATGAGTGTCAAACCATACATCTAACACTAAACATCCCCACTGTATCCCACCCAATTCCCTTGGCCAGTGGGTGAGTGAATATAATGTTTGAGGTGCTAAGACTTTGTGATCAATCTGGGGCTTAATATAATTGGGATGTTTCTCAAGACGACATAATTTATTTTTCTTTTAATTTAAAGCGAGGATTTTAGGAAAATAAAGGATGCAAAATAATTGCGAAGCAATATGCGTACAGACGGGCTTTCGTCCTTTTCAATTAAGAATAAAATATCATTATTACGACTCTCGAACATGAAATCTTATCGTCTCTCGTCCAAAAAGGATATGACATCCAAAGTTATGAGCTCCATCCTTGCTGTCTATCCTCGTAGAAGAACACAAACGCAAACTACGAAGCACGATCCGCACAAAGCTCTTCATCGCATCCTCTGGACTTCATCTTCCAATCTTCACACACAACAGCAAGCGATGCATCAGACGAACCGCCATGACTCAAGCTCTCAACCGAGCTATCTCTAATCTCTCGAGCCCTACGTCTCATTCTCTTCCCTTCTTCTCCCCTCATCACGGCCCTCACCACCCTCTCGATCTCCTTCCTTCCCACCACCTTCCTTCCTCCTCGACCGACGGCCTAATGGCAACGTTGACATCTTCCACCAGCATTGCTGCGTTCGTTCTCTGCTCGGCGTAGAGTGGCCAGGCTATCATCGGCACGCCTTTGGCCAAGCTCTCGACGGATGAGTTCCAACCGCAATGCGATAGGAATGCTCCAATCGAGGGGTGGCTCAGTATGGCCACCTGGGCAGCCCAAGAGGGCACCACCATGCCTACCTCTCGAGTCTTCTCCAGAAAACCTTGTGGTAGATACTTGGTCGGATCGTCTTCCTCGTCGCTCCCCACATTGAAAAATGCAGCTGAGACAAATTGCTAATCTTTCAGTTGATTGGATAATACATAGAATTTAAACATACTACTGTAAGTCTCTAGTGTTCACACAGATATGCACAAATATTCCTAGGTTCTTTCATTGTGAAATCAAGATGGACATGTTTCATGATGCGATTAAAAGAACAGTCAATAGATGCACAAATTGAGATTAAGGTTCATCAACTTAATGGATCAGTTAAAAGTATTATCAATATAGATTATATGCACCATACCGGTTTGATTCAACAGTCACCTAGAACAAATATCATCTTGTGTGGAATAACAGCTAGATGTCAACTTGCACTTTATTTGAAGCATAAAATGGTTGGTCTCCCCCCTTATTCACCTCTCTCTAGAAAGCCCTACTAAACCCCGACTTTTCGTACACTGAATGCATTCCTTTTTTAGTCTTTACCAGTCCCCGAAATGATTGCTCTCTCGCTTTTCATGGGAACTACTTTTCATATGAGATGTATGATAGATATGTCGGGTAATTAACAAAACCCCTTTTCTGTTTTCGTTTTGTCACATCATTATTTTCTGTCGAGATTTGCCACTTTATGTAGCATTTCGGTGGAGCAAGTGATAACAAAGTCGACAAATATTCCCAGTTGCCAAGCACGCAACTGTAAATGCAGAAAAAAAAAAAAAAGAGAAATTAAGATAAGAAAAATCTAATCTAAAATTAGGCGGATAAAATATTAGCAACCTCTTGGTTTGGATGAAGTAAATTATGTGAGCAAATGACATCCTTCATTTAGAGCAACCTTACGTTACACTCATATTCTAATTGGAATCATATACAAAAGATAAATGATTAAGTGACAATTAGTCTACTGTGAGATTCATAGTATGTTCTGAACCACAAATAAATAAATAATAAATAATTATAAATTGTTATATGATCTACTTCTTCAAGAATTTGTGGTTCATAATATGTTGTTATTTTCCAATGGTCCAAAAACTGATATTCTAGCAAAATCTTATACAAAATGAGCGATAGGTCACTCATAATCATTTGCTCAAAAACCCACCTTATAATAGGAAAGAAAATTTGAGGTGGTTTTTACCCTCGGCTGTTACATTAACATTTGAAATTACTTCAAATTATTCAAATTATTGATTAATTCGATATCAAGATGATAATTCTTATTTTGTCAGGAAATTCAGATATTGTCTCGTTGGCCAAAATAAGAACATACGCGACACGCCCTCACTGAGGAGTTTCTTGGTCTTACCCGAGGCAGAGGCATCCGTGGGCTTCCGAACGATCCACAAGAACCTCTGCTGGCTCAGCTCCAGACCCCAGGCCATCTCCGCCTGCTGCTCCCTCGTCAGCGTCCCGCCGCTTCCCAGCGACACCAGCACAACCGACTCTTCCGGCTGCCGGTCCAGCCACGCGAGGCACTCGGCGTCCGTCGAGCGCAGCCCCTCCGCATCGCCGTCCTCCGTGCACGAGCGGCCCGATCGCGTGGACCGGTGGGGCCGGCACCTTCCTATAGAAGGAGTCCTCCCTCAGCGCCCGGAGCGAACCCGGCTCGAGGCCCTCCCACGTGTTCAGGAAGATCCCGGCCGCCATCGGCAACCGGCTGAAGTGGTACAGGTACCACCGGTACTCCTCGTTTTTCGGTCCTTCACCTGGTCCAGCAGGTCCTCCGGTCGGACCGACGGGCAACCAGGGACCCGGACCGGCCCGTGGCAGGTCCACCAGTTCACCCGTCACCTCGCGGTCGAGCGTCGGCAGGTACAACGAGAACGCCAGCATCGTGGCCGACGACGTGAAGAACGAGTAGGTCGGGATGCCGAGCTCGCTTGCCACGCCGAAGGCTTGGGTGCAGAACAAGTCTACGACTAGCGCCCTCGGGTAGTTCAGCTCGATGAGCGTGGCTTTGAGGCTCTTGAGGCTCGCTTCGACGACGAGGCATATGCGGGTGAGGACACGGGAGTCTTCCGGGACGACGGAGGTGGTGTCGACGGCCGGGAGGCCGAGCACGCGCAGGTCATGCGGGAGGCCCGGCGCATTTAGTAGCTGGTCTTGAGCTGGGGTCGGGTCGACGGTGGTGACCACAAGGAAGGTGACGCGGAAGCCGTGGCTGACGACAAGGCGCTTTGAGAACTCGAGGAGGGGGATGACATGGCCGAGCCCCGAGTTCGCTAGGACCGCCACGTGGGGCTTGTCGTCATGGTCGTCGGCGACGTGCGACGCAGTTTCCGGCATGGTGTGGGCTTGGGAGTAAACGGGGCAAGGGAAGCGGGAGATGGAAAGCGCTTGTTGTGGTGTTGGCTTTTTGTAAGCGTGCATGTGCAAGCGGGTCTTCTTATAGACTGATGATTGATATTGCACTCCTGTCCCTCTACGTCAGCCACCCGGCCCACCACCACTCCTTTCATTGATCGCTACAAGTTCAAATGGGACGGCCCACTCTTGACCTTTACTCTCTCTAGCCTCCACCCTCCGTCAACTGTCTCTCTGCTTGTACTTTTACATCTTCTCTCTTCCTCCCACTGTCACCATCATGCACACTGTTCTTTTCTCTATACTGTTCACGAACAGTTTACAAATCTAATTGAACCTATGTAGGTTTTTTTGCTTAAAGCATACTTCATTTGGTCATCTGAATTGTGTAGGTTTACAATTCTACGTCTCCTGTTCATGGCATCACACTGGCATAAAGCAATTATCGACGGTGCGCGCGTCTGAAAAATGTCATGGCTTTACATACCAAGAAAAGGAATACGTTTTCCCCCAAGAATGAACCCAATGCCTCATCTGGATTGGTCCGGAAGCATACGAAACACTCAACATGATGTCCCTAGACTCACTAAAATGACCACCAGACCTTCCCCAACAAGAGTTGATTGAGATCGACGTGTCTGTTGGACCCAACGAGTGCTCGTTACTCCAAATTCGATTATGGACTCTATCTTTAGAGTTTTTAGTCCCATACATTAGTTTTTTTTTGTTTTTTGGTAAGGTAGTCCCATACGTTAGTTTTTTGGTAAGGAGTCCCATACGTTAGTTGATAGTTCTCTGTAGCAAAACTTCTTTTCACGCTAGATCTTGCCCGCTCCAACAGATACATCCACTTCAATTAACCGGATTAGGAGTTTGAGAGACTCGATTAATTAGAAAGAGCCTTGGGAATCCAAGAACTTGATTGAGAAAAAGTTTGAGGTTTTGATTAGGAGAAAAAATGCTAGTTCATGGACCAAACTAGATTTTTACTTTTTCAGAAATACAAGACACATACAGTTGTTATTGACTTCAGGCTGGTAGTATGGCCAGTACATTCGATAAGTAAGTTCTTTACTTGTACAAAAGTAAAAACTCATTGTAATTTACCATAGTTTCTCTATCCATAATACGTGTGCTTCAACTCATCAAGCATCTAAGTGTTAATAATGAGTGTTTATTCAACGTATTGGATCGTATCCACGATTAGAAGAAAGAGCAACTTTTATGATTTCATTTGCAGTTTTTTCTGAACAGACCTTGGGCCCATCCAGCCTCGATTGATGACTTTGGGCCCGAGAATTTTCGGCTAAGCCCAACCTAAATTGGTCAAAATCAATCTTGTAAAATCAGTCATCAAGGCTGGACAAAAGTACGCATGCATCATGAAAATTGCAAGAGCCATATTCTTTTCATTTCCAAAGATTTGAAACCGGGACGGGCTAGAATGATAGTGAAGTAACCTTGAATCCTCAAGGTGTGGAAAATTTGATGCACTGAAGAAACATGAATGAACTACGACGTTCCAGAATATTAAAGGTATATACATGTGTCACGGGCCGATCGATCTCGCGTTCCCTGACCCGTGCGGCCTTAGGAATTTCTTCCCAAGTCAGCCTTCCCCACACTCAACTCACAAGAACTCTTTAGAGAGAGAAACAAACTTCTAGAGAGAGAAGTTCTGGATTTCTATTGCTTCTAGAGAGAGAAACAGTATCCGTAGATCTCTCCCCGATCTAACGGTGGAGATCGTATCTCCCCAACTACCCAACTACCTCATTAATTACAGAGGTTTACAATTAATGTATTTCCCGCCCCCAGGAGTATTCTAGAACACATCAAGAAACCCTAGTACTTAGAACACTCGGGACTCGCTTTCTCGTTCAAGGTTCCGTCACGGTCCATCGTCCAGGAAACCTCATGAACGAGCCAATTCTTCGGGCCATGACACATGCGTATAACATGTTAGAATTATGTACAGAGATGATCTATGGCGCTGGTATGTCAAATATACACAAGTTAATATTTAACACGTAATGTAGGTATGCTAAGTACATTGGCAAATTGAATTGCAATTGATCTTTAGTCGCCAGGATATATTTCTTTTTTATAATACGATGGGGTGACCGTAAGTCGGCTAGATATTGTTCCCCCCATTTCCAAATGAAGGAAAAAATCACGAGCCCACTAACTAGCTAGGATGTCTATTAAGTCCATTGTCGGTGTAAGATATTTCTACGCATTCATCATTGGACAAAACGTACGGAAAGACTTCATTATGCCGGACAATGGACCTGATAATTATTCTTATATTTATATATAGTACCCGATTATATCCATGTATTATGCGTTTCGCTCACGGACCAAAATTCGAGACGTACGTAACATTTCAGAAAGAAATTGACGGCTTGAAAAGAAAACGCACGCTTAAACGTAGATGGTTGTCCTTTCATGAGCATTTGTAGTATTCCATAAATCTGGATGATACTATATAAGATGGACCGACTGATAAATGTCGTACACCTGTCCCGGAGGATCAGGAGAGTATTATTATTTGAACTCTTAGTGCATATTGGTCAATGTAACGAGGGCACATATTGTCCAAACTCTGCTTGTCATACGTCAACCGTGGGAAATGTCAACAAGAAACAAGTTGGTTTTATGGGAACTAGTGCATGAACCATATACCATTTTGAACAAAAGGATAATGACACAAATGATTCGTGAACTTTGACTAAATATGTAATGTGGTAGTTAAATTTTGAATTTGTTCAACGTGATTCTTAAACTTTAGCTTAATATGCAATATAATCGTTGAAGTTTAATTTGTTTAATATGGTCCATAGACTTTTAGTACATGTTCAACTCAATATGAAAATGTTCAATGTTTTACTTCCATTAATTCAAGTTCATGGACAAATTTGAACATTTTCATAAAATTCTGGAACTAAATTAAACATGTATAAAAAATCGAGAGATTACATTGAACAAATTGAAAGTTCATGGACCACATTACACATTTGTCTACAATTTAGGGACCACATTAAGTAAATTAAAAGTTTAAGACGATATTGCAAAATTGGCCAAAATTCATGAATTATTTGTATCATTTTTCCTTGGACAAAAAGACCCGAAGGTGCTCGTCGTCACATCTAGCTTGCAATTTTCTGAGTTCATTTGGGCCTTCACTCGATTGTAACTCGGGTCAAAATTATCGGGAGGAAGATTGGGTCCAAACGTGAACTGGTGTGGTTGAGGCTCTTAGGAGTCACCATCTATCACAAGTTTCATTGTGCGGCCCAAGGTCTCTCAACTTGAACATACCGTAGATTAAATATGAAGAAAAAACCTATTGAAAGAAATTGAGTGAACGATGACGTAACGACAGTGTTTTCGATTAATGTTCAAATTTCTTAATTTGACCAAAAAGTCAGCCTTTAACCTGTGCATGCGTAATCTAATGAGATACAACCTAAATCCTGTTGGGGTGTAATGGTCCCAATGTCTACATGCGGAAGGGATGCTATGAGTGCGGGACTATATAAGAACTGACTATTTTTTCACCAACGATCGATTCGCGCCACTGATGACGAATTCGATCCTTGAAACGATGTTCTATGAAAATATATGTTTCACTAGAGGGCGAAATTCAGGTGTCAAAAAGCCAGTATGCCAAAAAACAACAAATTAATATTTAATATGTAAAGCCCATATACTAAATAAGTTGGCAAACTATACTGCAATTGATCTTTAGTTGGCAAGATATATTTCTTCTGATGATATAGGGGCACGATCGTAAGTCGGACAAGATATCGTTGGACAGTTCTCAATTGGAGGATTAAGATTCACACACACAAAAACTAGGATTAGATAGTCTTTTTGAAAAGCAAATTACATTACACGAACTAAAGGATGCTCCATCAAATTCGAGACGTACGTAACATTTCAAAAAGAAATTGAAAGCTTAATTCAACAAGGAAACACGTCCGACACAAAGAGGGTGGGTCCCCTTGAGGTATATATACAGATGGCTTGTCCTTGCATGAGCATTTGTAATTATTCCATAAAAGGGGGACGATACTATATGAAATGGACCGACTGATATATTTCATACCGGTGGACCAGGAGGGCATCATGATTTGAACTCTGCTTGTCAATTTTGTCAAATGTGGGAAGAGTTCCACGAGAGACGAAGTTGGTCTTCTTGGTGCCAATTGCCAACATGCATTAACAAAAATTCCCACGCCTTCTTTCTCCTTGAACTCGTCTTTTTTTCCTTACCCTTCTTTCTGTTTCCACTATATAGAGTTGAACTGTTGCACACAACTTGCATTTGAATCATATGATATTCGGAGAAAGTCATGGTACAGCCTTTGGCCGCAAGTTGCAAATGTCTTGTTACATGTGTGGATACGACTAGGGGAGAGCAGTTTCAGATTCCAGACAAGTTTCACCTAGAACCAAGAACCTATTCATAAGAATAGGTTTTTCATTTTTGAAACTTGGAACCTATCTTGTCACAGGTTCTAAGATTAATTTTAGGGCTTGCACAGGTTTCACGTGTATTATTAATTGAATAATTACAATAAATCATCACATTTAATGACTATCACTTGCTACTATGATTCACTGATCACAACTTATATTTAGACACATGAAAAATGTGAAATATTAATAAGTCATAAAATAAAAGCTCAAACTAGTAGTTCCAGATTATACACTCATCATCTAACACTATGGAACACTGCAAAATAATGCGACGATATAGATCAAGAAAAAAATACAAAAAACTTGTTTAAGATTTCAGGTTCTAGGTTTCACCTAACTAGAACCCGGAACCTACCTGTCGAAACAAGTTTTCTAACATTTGGATTCTGAAACCAACCTGCAATCCATGAAACCTACAGGTTCCCACTGGTTAGATTCTCAAGTTTCAGGTTTCCCAGAACTAGGAATCATGCTCACACCTAGATTCGACCTTCCATTTGGCTAAGATTGCTGTGAAATAGTGGAAAAGCACAAAAGGTTTTGTAGATTGGTGGAAATTGATGGGATTAGCTAGGGAAAACAAATATGGGAAGACATTTACCAAATATTCAAAGTTAGGCTGACCATTTTTTTTTCCCTTTTTCATCATTCAATGGGCATGGTTAGAATTGTTGGACTTGACAAGATTCAACCCATTTATGTGGCTTATCAGGTCTATTATTTAACATTTGACATGAGCCCAATTTAATTAAATATATTATGGCCATATATTTGTGATACCCAATTAGGCATATCTTAAACCTTGATGGACGGTTGAGATTTGATAGTGCTAGGATTAGTCCCATCATCCCTCTATATAAGGTCTCTCTTTGGTGGTGAAGATTCATATCCACATAAAGACATCTTCTCTCTCAATGGATCAATAATGGTTTTCTTTGGTTCAGGTACGCTATATTTATCAATTTAATCTCATGTTCATGTGAGTGAAAAATCCTATTGATCTAACAAGAATTAGCCGGTTTCACGTAGTGGGACTAGCACAACAATCTTACCACCATAACCCTTCCACTTAAATCTAAATCACTTAAGATGCACAAATCAAACTACGAACATCGAATTCCTTAGTCGAAAATATGGAAATGCCTTCGCTAATAAATCAATTTCAATGTGAGTCAAAGAGAGCACTAACTAATTTAGTGTACGTTGACTACATTGAGAGGTGCGAGTGATCTTTATAAGATAAGCAAAAGACAAATATCCATTATTTTCTAAATAATATAAATTAGACAAGGGTATTCACACGTTTCTTTGACTAGAGAATTTTGATTAGAAAAAAAAATTCACGTATTCAAGATGGGAAAGTTTACCGCAGGCGTCAAACGTCGAACAACGTCGCTGACAAAGACACCAAAGCTGGTCGTTCTAATCATCATTTCCCATCAATTATATCACATCGTACGTAAGTTACGAGCCCCGTAAGTTTTGACCCGACGGGAATAAAGACGAGAAGGAGCTGTAGGATTTCAAAAAGGGTTCTATACAATTTCACTTGAGACAAAAGCAAAAAAAAATTATTAAAAATTATTTACGTTACCATCGATCGTACTACGCAAGATAGCCGACATTCACATCGGTGATTTCTGACCAAAATTGATGGACTCAATTAGCAAAATGCGAAAATAATTTAAGACTCAATTAGCAAAAATTAAATATATTTAGGAATTTTTGAACTATTTCCCACTAAATAGGTAGGTAAACTGTATTGCGATTGATCTTTAGTCAGAAAGACATAATTCTTTCTGATAATATAAGGGCGTGACCGTAAGTTAGATAAGACATCGTTCGATCATTCCCAAACGGAGAATTAAATGTGCACACACTAACTAGGATTCGAAAGTCCTTTGAAAAAAGAAGAAGAATTGCACGAATTAAGGTACGCTCCATCTTCGACCAAAAAAATAAAGTACGCTCCATCAAATTTGAGACGTACGTAACGTTTCAAAAAGACATTTACATCTTAGATGGTTTGTCCTTGCATGAGCATTTGTAACTATCACCATTTGTAACTATCACCATGGGATGAGACTAATATGAAATGGACCGACCAATGATTTTCGTCCAGCGGATCCGGAGAGAATTATGATTTGAACTCTGCTCGTCAATTTGTCAAACTTAGGAAGATTTCAACGAGAAAAGAGGTTGGTTTTCTTGGCAAGTTGCAAATGTCTTGCACTAGGAACTCACATGTGTGGACACGACCTTTCTATTTGGCTAAGGTTACTGTGTCTCGTAGTGAAAAAGCATAAATGGTTTTCTAGATTGTAGAAAATTGATGGGACTAGCTAGGGGAAAAGCAACGTTACCATCATGGCCCTTACTTAAATCCGAGTCTCCTTGGGCGCATGATTCGGACTTCTCAATCGTATATCGATTCCTTAATTGAAAGTATGAAAACGCACTTGCTATTAAATTAATTCTAGGGTGGGTCATTTAATTTAATACACGTCGAATATTTTGATAAACCCAATTGATCTTTACAAGATTAAAGATGAAAACACATCAATTTCTGAATAATATAAATTGGACAAGGGTATTCACATGTTTCTTTGACGCGGCAATAAACTTTCCTTTCTATTTGATCCACCCCATTGGTAAAGTTACATCCAACATAAGTTACAACTTACAAGCCCATGCTTTTGACACGACGGGGGTATATTTATGGTTTAGACCGATCTAACTTTTTAATAAAGATGAAAAGGAGCTACCTGATTTCGACGTTCCTACTCATGTTCTTTGTCGTCTAGGCCTCTAGTACTTAGCGAGAACAAACCATCGAGATCAATTTGTCCCTTATCTTTTTACCTTTAAAGAGTATTTCTCGAAATCGAGGATGCAATTTCAATTGCGATAAAAGTAGCATCAATCTCATAATTGCCGAGTCGAGTTACTACACAAAACAATAACCCACATTTCAAGATCAATAGCACTGCCAGAACATGAAGTATGAAAGGTATCATGTACGTCAACAAACTTGAATGAGACCACATTAGCGTAGATTTGAGTATGATATGAATGCACAATTCGCGTATAATGTGAGTTGTATTTGAAAGAAAATCTTATAACAATACCTTAATCGATTCGGGATAGATGGGTTGAATTTTTTTTCTGACACTTTCCCATTTTTTCAAGATAGCTAACACGATTTGTCCAATGGAATCGATTTCATAGTGCAATTATACATTCTTCGTTTTGTGATGGGAATTACACCATCCACACGAGGGCATCGTAAAAAAAGTTAACTTAAGCACATAAAACTATCCGACCAAAAAAAAAAGTACATAAAACTATATTTTTTAACGTGATCATCAAGCTTGCTTAAATCATGCCAAGATGGAGTTCTATTACACGATGCGCATGTAGAATCATTGTGAAAATGGTAAAATATATACAACAATATATAATTTTAGAAATAATATGAAATTAAAAGATGAAGATGGAATGTTATAGATGATTAAACAGAAATTAAATTAATGGAGTAGTTGAGAGGATGAGAGAGTATAATTGAAGGGTTAATCCCTCTTTTTTCCTTCTAAAAACTGGACTTTATGTTTTTTTGGGGTAAAATCTCGGACTTGACGTTGTCTGGTTATAGAAAGTCGTGTGGTTATACAAGGTTCTGTAACCTGTCAACGTTAAGCACAGTAACATGCAGATTAGACGTGTAATCCTTGGAGTAGAACCTTCTATAACCATTCGACGTTAAGCACTGTTTGCACATACTCTTCGAGTATATCTCCCATCATTTCTCTTCTCTCTTTCTATATATATAACCCTTCGAGGAGATCTTCCATCATTTCTCCTCTCTCTCTCTCTCTCTCTCGTCAAAGCTTATCCAAGACCAGCTCGAGCGCACGAGTCCAAGAGAGTGAAGAAGGGCCCCAAGAGAGAGGAAACGGTGGCTCAGATGATCGACAAGGTGTTCACGATATCGATGCTACTGACATGGAATGTGGTGAGACAGGAAGATCTCAAACCTGGGGATCACATCTATACTTATCGGCTATATGGCTTGTACACCCATCATGGTTAGTGACTCACCATCGTCTTCTTCCTTTTCCATTATCCTTATTATCTTTTCTTAACGTGGTTATCTGAAGTGGCTCGACTAAATTATCCTTTCTTATATTTCGTTTTTGGCCAAAGAACAGTAGTTGTGCGTGCTTGATAGATCATTTCAGCATTATCTTGCCGTTGTCTTCTTCTTTTCGTTTCAAGGGCTGTTCATATTGTGAGGTTTTGTTCATTTGGATTGCACGTGGATTTCCATAAGAGGCAAGTCACAAAACCATGAACAGTTCATGGTTTGGATATCCATATCTATTCGCTTCTCATTCCCTATTTACAATTTGATATGGGTATTATTTGGAAAACCGATTCTTTTTTCTATATTGCATACTCATTATTGATTACAACAGGAATCTATGTTGGAGAGGGCTATGTGATTCACTTCACAAGAATGGGAGTCGACAAGACGAGTCTCGATTGCTTCCGGCGAGAAGGCAAGAAACTCCATCCCCTCCCCTCATATGCATATGGGCGGCCACCACTAGAGTATTGGCTGACGAGATGGGGGACTTGCACAACCTTGCCCGTTACCAAATCCCCCCAAGAAGTCGTGAACAAGGCTCATGAGCTTCACAAGGGCGACTGTTTTGGCGAGTACGATCTCATAAATAATAACTGCGAGCATTTCGCCTCGTTTTGCCAGACCGGCGTTCGAGCAAGCGCACAGACAGCACTAGTCAGTGCTTGCAAGGGAAAAATCAAGAAAGCCAAAGAATGGTTGGCAATTTATATTGCAATTGACCTTTAGTCGGCAAGATATATTTCTTTATGATAATGTAAAGGGCACGACCATAAGTCAGACAATATATCGCTCAACCATTCCCAAATGGAGAATAAAAATGTGCACACACCAATTAGGATTAGATAGTCATTTGAAAAAAAAAATTACATGAATTAAAGTACGCTCAATCAAATTCGAACCAACAATGAAACACCAGGAGAGAATTATGATTGGAACTATGCTCATCATTTTGTCAAATGTGGGAAGAGTTCGACGAGAAACAAAGTTGGTTTTCTTGTTGCACAACTTGCACTTGAATTTCATGTAAGTATTCTTACAAAGTTATGATATAGGCTTTTAGCCATGAGTTTCAAATGTGCCGTGCTGGGTACTTAGATGAGTGGATGCCACCTTCTATTGGACGACGGGTAATGTGTCGTGGTGAAAAAGGATAAGATGGTTTTTGTAGATTCGTGAAAAATTGATGGAACTAACCTAGGGGAACTAACAGGGAGAGACATTACTGAATATTCAAACAAGGCTAATTGTTTTTCCTCTTTTTATAATTCAAGAGCACAGTAATAATTAGCCGGTCTTGTGTGTAGCGGAACTAGCACAGCAATCCATCATGGCTACCCTCCCACTTAAATCTAAGTTACTTAAGGCGCATGAGTCAAATCACAACCATCGATTCTTAAATTGAAAGAGTCAAATCACAACCATTGATTCTTAAACTGAATTTCAGGATGGGCCCTCATATTAAATTAATTTCAGGATGGGCCAAATAAATGGCCCTAATTAAGCCAGTACACGTGGTATATATTGAGAGGTCTGAGTAATCTTCACTAGATAAAAGATGAATATCCATCAATTTCTCAACAATATAAATTGGACGAGTGTATTCACACGTTTCTTTGACTAGACAGCGTTTGTTAAGAAGAAAATTTCCATGTGTGAAAGATGGGAAAGTTCATTACGGCGTCGATCGTCGAACCAACGCGGGGTTTCCTTAATAGAGTCAAAAGTTCCACCATCTTTGGACAACGTCGCTGACAAAGACACCGAGGAGACGGTTCGTTCCATTCATGATGTTCCCATCAATCAAGAGACGGCAACGTAAGTTATATGAGCCCGTACTTTAGACACGACGGCAAAGTTCTTGTGCGTTGACTCAAATGTTCGTGCGCATCAAACGGACTTCTTAATAAAGACAAAAAGGAGCTATACAATTTCAATGATTTTAGGTCTTCAGTACTCGGTGAGACCGACCACTCGAGATGAGTTTTCAAATCTATTAAATGAGTGGGAGATGCATTGACCGATTTGTCTCTTATCTTCTTTTTTACCCTTAAAAAGCGTTTCTTGATGTCAAGGATGCAATTTCACTCGAGATAAACATAGCACAGTCATTAGACGGAATAATAACCCACATTTCAAGATAAATTCCAATGCCTTCTCATGAAGTATGAAAAAGTATCATATATGTCAACAAACTTGAGCGAGGCTACATTAGTAGAGATTTGAGCATGATATGAATGCACAATTCACGTATCATGTGAGATGTATTCAAAAGAAAATCTTATAACAGAACATTGATTGATCCGGGACAGATGGATTGAATTTTTTTTGGACAAATGATTGATGAAACATTACTAATTTCCCATTTTATGAAGATAGCTAACATGATTTGTCCAGCGGGCCGGGCCCAATTTCATGGTGCGATTATACATTCTTGTGTTGTGATGGGAATTACCACGTCCACATGAACGCATTATAAAAAAAAGTTAACTTAAGTACATAATAATATATTTTGTAATGTGATCAAGCTTGCTAAAATTATGCCAAGAACAATATCGAGTTCTATTACGCAGCGTGTATGTAGCATCATTGTGAAAATAGTCAGATGTACAACAATATATAATTTTAGAAAGAAAATGGAATAATATAGATGATCAAACAGAAACTAAACAATGGAGTCGTTGTGAGGATGAGAGTATAATTGAAGGGTTAATCCCTCTTCGTTTTCCCTTCTAAAAGCTAACACGTCTAGATTTGATTGAATTACAAAAGGAAAAATTGGAATAGCAGTGAGAGGGTCACTCGACTTGATGTTGTCTGGTTATGGAAAGTCGTCTGGTTATAGAAGGTTCTATGTAACCTTTCAACATTAAGCACAGTAACACGCAGATTAGACATGTGTAATCCTTGGAGTAGAACCTTCTACTATGACCCTTCAACATTAAGTTTCGAATATAGACGCCTTTTGAGTATATATCCCATCATCTCTCTCTCCCTCTCTCGTCAAAGCTTATCCAAGACCAGCCTGAGCGCACGAATCCAGGAGAGTGAAGAAGGGCCCCAAGAGGGAGAAAATGGTGGCTCAGATGATCAACAAGGTGTTCACGGTATCGATGCTACTGACATGGAATGGGGTAAGACAGTCTCGTAACTAGAGGCGACAATATGGATCACAAACACATGTATTAACTCAGATGTAATGGGTTTAGATTGAATATGAGTCACTTAAAATTTTAAAGTGGATCAAAATGGGTTTGAAATATTAAAGCTTAAGTTTATATGGGTCTATATGGGTTTGCAACAAACCCATATTCAATCTATTTAGCAAACCTATATAGACCCCATAACTTATTTAACTTTTTTTTGGACAAATATAATTTATTAACTTGAACCGCTATTTGTCGGTTGCCGCCGCCGCCAATTGCCTACCGCCGTCTCTAGTCACTACCACTGCCGGTCGTCCCGGTCATTGCTGTCTCCAGTCATCGGTATCCACCACCGTCGGTCGTTGCCATCGCCCGTTGGTTACATGAAATAGGTCCATAATCCCTATAAAATTGCATTAATCAATTAATAGAATACATAGCAAGAAGCAACAGTCTACTTTGCCATCTCCACTCGTCCTTCTCTCAAAACCCCTTGAACTCAAAACGCTTCAACCAATGAAACTCCCCACATTACCAACACCTGTGCGGGAAACTCCGTCGAGATCAAAACCGTGCACTCCAAACGCAACTCGAAGGAAATGCTGATCGCTGCTCCTCAATACCGCGGGCACGAAATCCGAAGAAACCTAAGAGAAACTACAGCGTGAGAGAGAAAACATTTGCCGACTATAGGCAGGAAAATTGTAGGGGAAGATGACAAATGAGATTGACATTTACTAAGATGCCTCAGTTCATTCCATCCAAGGATTGCCATGCAAGAAAGAGAGGGAAAATGAGGGGGAAACAGCGAGAAAATGAGGGAAAATGAGGGAAATGAGAGAAAATCACGAAGGGAGGGGGATCAGTCGCAAAGAGTGAGAGAAACAGAATGAATGTAGAATGTTGCGTACAGGAGGCATGAAAGAGAAAAATAAAAGGGAAAAGGCTCACTTTCACTTATAGATTTTTTTAAATAAATATATATACATATATATCCAAGAATTGGATAGATACTCATCAGTTCCAATAAATTGGAATCGGAAATCGGACCGATCTCCGCAAGAATCGCCGATTCCAGGCTAGTCCAATTTGATTCTAGGCGGTTCCTAGTTTCTTTGCACACCCCTAACTGCAACCCTCGCTAGATTTAGAAGAAAAACAAAATATAATAAAATATAAAAAACAAAAAAAATTATAAAAATTGTCAACTAGCATGAAAGTATTTTAGTAATATAATTTTTTAAAAAATCATTAGAAGCATTCTTCTATATTTGGTTAAATATGAAAGTTTTTAAGCAATACGAGTTGGGTATGGGTCGAAAAATTTGCATTACACTAAATGGGTTAAATAGATCAATTTAAATCAGATCATTTATGACTCGAACCAAACCCAACCTGACCCACCCATTTGATAGGTTTAGTCATAACCTTTCCAAAGGTGAACTACTAATGAGAAAGCTAAGTCCAAAGACTAAGTACAGGTTCTCTCAAGCCTATATCAACAGCAACTTTCGCATTTTAATCAAATTATTTAAACATGCAAATTAATTCATTTAGAAGTCGCTATTAATCAATTATTAGTAGGTCAATTAGACACCTAACTTGAAGGAGGCCACATCAAGATAGATTTGAGCAGGATATGAATGCACAATTCATGTATCATGTGAGATGTATTCGAAAGAAAATCTTATAACATTACATCAATCAATTCGGATGGATCAATTTTTCCTTTGACAAATGATAGATGGGTTGAACTGGAACATTACTAATTTCCCATTTGATCAAGATAGCTAGCATGATTTTGTCAATGGACCCAATTTCATTGTGGAATTGACTGTACACTATTGTGTTGTGATGAGGATTATCGCATCCACATGAACGCACCATAAGAAAGTTAACTTAAGTACATAAAAATATATTTTTTTGACGCAACCACGGTTAATAAATTCAGGCTTGCTAAAGTTATGCCAAGATCGAGTTTTATTACACGATGTGCATGTAGCATCGTTGAAGAAATTGTCAGATACATAACACTATATAATTTTAGAAATAATATGAAATGAAAAGAAGAAAATGGAATACTATAGACGATCAAATAGAATAGTGTAATTGAAGGGTCAATCCCTCATTTTTCCCTTCTAAAGAAAGTCCGCTTAACGTCTAGATTTTATCGAAGAAGAACCTTCTACCATAAGCCTCCAACATAAGGCACGGTATATGCAGATTGGACATGTGTAATCCTTGGAGTGGGACCTTCTACTATAAGCCTTCAGCATGAAGCACTGCATAGACACACCCTTCCAGTGAGAGTATGTCTCCCATCATTTCTCTTCTCCCTCTCTCTCTCTATATATATAACCCTTCGAGTAGATCTTCCATCATCATCTCTCTCTCGAGCTCTCGATGTCGATCTCGAGGGAAAATGGTGGCTCAGATGATCGACAAGGTATCCGCAGTATTGATGCTTCTGACATGGAATGTGGTAAGACAGCAAGATCTTAAACCTAGAGAACACGTCTATACGTATCGGCCATATGGCTTATGCACCCATCATGGTTAGCGATTCATCCTCATCTTCTTCCTTTTTCATTATCATTATAAGTTCTTCTTATGGTTATGTGAAGTGACTCGACTAGATTATCCTTTCTTATCTTTCGTCTTTTGCCAAAGAACAGTAGTTGTACGTGCTTGATGGATCATTTCAGCGTCATCTGGCCGTTGTCTTCTCCTCTTTTCAAGGGCTGTTCATATTGTGAGAATTTTTTTCATTTCGATTGCACGTGGATTTCCATAAGAGACTGGTCACAAAACCGTGAAAAGTTTATGATTTGTATATCCACATCTATTCGCTTCTCATTCCCTTTGGAAACTCGATTCCTTTTCTATATAGTACACACACTCATTATTGATTATAGCAGGAATCTACGTGGGAGATGGCTACGGGGGATTCACTTCACAAGAACGGGAGTCGACAAGACGTGTCTTGATTGCTTCCGGCAAGAAGGCAAGAAACTCCATTCCCTCCACTCATATGCATATTGGCGGCCACTACTGTAGTATTGGCTGATGAGACGGGGGACTTGCACGACCTTACCCAATACCAAATCACCCCAGGAAGTCGTGAACAAGGCTCGCAATCTTCACAAGGGCGACGGTTTCCGCGGGTACGACCTCATCAATAACAACTGCGAGCATTTTGCCCCGTTTTGCTAGACCAATATTCGGGCGAGCGCGCAGACAGCATTGGTCAGTGCTTGAGGGGGGGGAAAAATCAAGTAAGTGCAAGAATGGGCCATAAAGCTTCTGCAGGGAATCAAGTTCGAGTGACCCAAAAATTTGTGGGTAAAATCGACATGGTCCACATTTTAAACTTTGGGCATGGACGGGTAGTTCACAGACAAGTTCTTTGCGGCCCAGACAATCAAATGCACTCAAAGACATGACACTTGATGAAGCGAGAGATGCAGAACACACAACAGACGCAAAAGTGCTACGACAATTTCCCATCCAATCCTTATACATGAAAAATTGTTGCCTCTACAAAGTTACAAGATCTATGTACAGAGCAATTATTGACAAAGTGCGTCGAATAAACGCCCTGCCAGAGACATATCAAGAAAAGGACTGCAATGTTTCTCCAAGAATTCAAAAGTGCCTCGTTGGATGGCTCAGTGAGCCATCCAAACCATTCACTAAGAGGACCGTGGGAACTCTCTATACTAACTGAACCTTTCCTCCAAGAAGAATGTTGAATAAGCTTACGCCGATTTCTAGGATGACTAAACATAACTTATCAGGGCTGCTGCTGAATAGCTACAACAGAGACCTTGATAACTTACTCTACGTTACCCGCGTGATATAAATCTCACTATTTTTTTTTGGTCAAAATTCCATCTTATTTGATGTTATGTTTATACACATCTTCCTTTTGATTGGTTGACTATACCATCTCATATCGGACATAAAATATATTCAAGTGAGGTAGGGTCGTCCATGATGGAGCCTCTGAGTTGGGCCAGTTGAAAGAGGAAGGCCTATTTCTGTCTATCATGCACATGCGGGATTTAAGCTCTGTTTTACGAAAAATGAATTATTTAAAAAATATTTTCCCAAAAATAATTCTTTATATTGTTTAAAAAAATGACTGGACAATAAATATTTTCACCATCTACGAAAATATTTAGATATATATTATTGTCAATAATGAAAATATTTTCCATTGACTTATTGAAAACACCACACGTGTGTCTTAAGTGTGTAAGAGAGAGAAGAGAGCGAGAATGAATTTCTTTTTTTATTTTTTCTTCTCTCTTTTTACTCTTCTTCACTCTGCCACCATCATGAAAAGTGTTGTGTGTGTGAACACGGGTGCCAAAAATATTCGAACCAAACCAGTTTGTCATATGTTAACTTGATCATTGAGTAGGCTCGAACCGCTCGCCATGACCCTTACACTTGAAGGCGGAGGCGGGTTTAGGCGCAATCACGGCGGCTCAGACCTTCTCTCTGTCTCTCTCAATGAGACGCCAATAAACCCACAACATAAAATTGAAGTATGGACGGACTACCAGCCCGACATGGGACAATGAAGCGAATCAATCGGCCTAGCTATAGCCCATACACAAAAGCATTTTGGCCCAGCCAGACATGACACGCACACAGGATCAAACTACCTTCTCTTCTGCAGCAAAACTAACTTTATTTGCTCAACTGAACTATGTAAGGTTACAAGTCTGTGTATCCTGTTCTTAGTATTACACTAACAGAAAGCAATTATTGATAGTGCGTGTGTGTCAAAGAAATGCCATGGCCAGTGCATATCTAGAAAAGGAATACGTTTTCCCCAAGAATTAATCCAATGCCTCGTCTGGATGGTCCGGAAATATCCGAAACATTCGACCCGAGGACCTTGGACTCACTACAATGACTGCCAGACCTCCCCCACCCCCAAAGAATAATACAAATAGTATCAGAGACGACTCCTAGCACAACTAAACATAACTGGCCAGGCTTGCTGAGTCACTACGACAGTGACATGGATAACCTATGCTGCTTTACAAAATCTAAATCCTGAAATAGAAGGAGAAAAGTAGTCGCCTGGACAAACAGCATTTACATAGAGTAAAGACGATGAAGCCGCAGTGAGAGGAGGTGATGAATAAAGAAAGTGGCCATGCCCGTGAAACTTTGCTGAGTTGGGATCAATTGTCTAGGCACCAGTTTTTTCCATCGGCTGCAAACTAATTTTTTCTAGTGTTTTCACAACTTCGTTCATCGATGGCCGGTACTTGGGCAAAATTTCAAGACATTGGAGTGCGAGTGCGGCTATGTCACGAGCATCCTTAAGATGATATCGTCCGTCCAACCGAGAGTCCATGATTCTTGTCAATTTCCTTTTAGAAAGATGAGGCTTGACCCAATCCACCAAAATCCGCCGATGAGTCGGACGATCTGCATCGTACGCTCGCATCCCCGTCAAAAGCTCAACCATTACAACCCCAAAGCTATAGACATCACTCTTCACATACAAATGACCTGTTCAACCAGAATAATGTGATACCCTAACATGAGTTGCAATGTTCTGGGCAATGATCACCCCAAGCAATTCAGAAAGTCCATCACATTACCTGTGGCTATGTACTCGGGTGCTGCATAGCCCAAAGTTCCAATAATCTGTGTTGACACATGTGATCTGCCTTCATCTGGACCATTTCTTGCCAACCCAAAATCTGATATTTTGGCATTATAGGACTGTCGAAACACATGCCAAACAAAAGGTCAAAGTGGATAAGGTCTCATTTCTGCTGCTAGTGTGATCTATGTATTTATGAACTTGGACTATGCAGATTTAAAAGCTTAGCTCGGGCCAATGATTGGTATTATAAACTAACTCCGCACAGAGTAGCTTGGGAATATACATTTTTAAACGGCCATAACAACAAAGCCCCCGGACCACAAAAGAAGGAAAACTTACGAGGAAGTAAGATCTGGCGAACCAGGTTAAGCATTAATTTTGACGATGCATTGCAACGATAGCTCCCATGTTTTATGTGAAAAACTTGACAGAATGAAAGCCTGAAACCGTGAGGTTTCAAATTCTTGCTGCTTCCAGAATGGCAAAAGAGGATTGTGGAAAGAGGGATGTTGCAAACATATGTGCATTATTTCAGCACAGGAGAAGACTTGGAACCAAATTTTAAATGTAACAACAATGTGTTATTTGCTTAATTTAATCTAATAACAAACATGTACTTACTGAGTCCAGCAATATGTTTGAGGACTTGAAATCTCTGCAGATTATTTGCCTCTCTAACTGGTGCAAGAACGCAAGACCTCTGGCTGCTCCTATTGCAATTTTAAGCCGCGTGGCCCATGGAAGTGGATCCATAGTCCGCCCCCCTGCAACAGGAAAGACACTTGATACATATAGTACATTGAACCAAGAAAAGATCGTATTTGCCATAAATTCAAAGCAAGGATCTATATATCACCCAAGAAAGAACCTTACTTCGAAAGAGGTGGTTCTTTAGGCTACCCTTTGGCATGAACTCATAGACAAGAAGTAGTTCATTATCCTCCAAACAATATCCCAGTGGTCTGATAATGTTTGGATGAGATAAGCTGCCTAGGAACTTCACCTCTGACTGCAAAAAGTTATCACTCCCAGATCAAAATAGGGCAAGACCTCATAATTTCTCATTTTATTTAAGTATTACGAGTAAACAAGCATAACCTTGAAAAAGAGAGAGGAGACAGGACGATGTATTTATGTGATAAGAAATAGAAGAAACCCACAAGGGCACCCTAAGAGCCATCTGGCATGGATGCACTCTAAGAAATTTAGATGGTAGCAAATAATCTGAGATAAAAACCGGGATGAATATCCAATGATGCATCATCACACCTGTTCAATAGTAAATCCTGACATGTGATCCGCAGGGTTGAATTTCAAATGCCTTGCTTTAAGCACACAACCTCATATTCATGAAAACAAACAAAGGAGCAAGCAAATCTTAAGTGCTTGACCTATTTATAAAGCAAGTAAACATCCCTCACATGATTTTGACATTGGCAATGACTATAGATGATAAAATTGATGGCTGTAAGGGTGACCATGTAGAGTCTAAAACATAGAATCAGATGAGCTCCGATATGCAACATGATAAAAAAAGAATGCACTCATCTTGTGTTGTGCACAGTAGATGTCCACCTTCCAAGAAAGACAATAGCATCTCAAGTGATGATCAATTTTGAATATATAAGTGCTGGCTAATTTATGTGGAGGCTCAGTCCTTCCCTCTTCATCTTTTACCTTTTGAAAGACTTCTATGCTAAATAACATGTACTGTCAATTTATTAGGTGACTCACAAAAAGTAAATGGCCGGATCTTATTTATTCTTTCAAGGATAATGGAGAAGAAAGGTTATGTCCAGTTTCTCGTACTGTAGCATAAGTTTGGACTCAAACAATTTTTTTACCTCACTTTCAGGGCCGGTCAGCATATTTTTCCACAAATAGATAATCCTCACTAAGGCTGATTTTAGTTCCTAGCACTATGTTGAGAAATTACAGAGTAAACAGCACTAACATCATAGAAATCATATTGGGATTTAATGTTTCAGGTACATCGTAGTTTAATCCTCTGAGTTTATCTTATAAGGCTAGGATATAAAGTCATAATATTTCTGATGCAGGGCATAAAGTCCTCTGGGAATGCAAGAAGAGTCCCTACATTTTGAAGCTTACAAGCCATCATGGGACTTTACTATATTACTTATAAACAATGAAGATGATTCAGAAGACATTTCTACTCCAGCTCTCAAGGATCTAAGATATAGAACCAAAGCTGGCTAGCTTCTCTCCTCCACCTACTTGTTTCCTCCACTTCCACACTGTTTGGCAGCTGGAAAATAAACAAACATGCAATATGCACTGCACACCATAGGCATATTAATAGTAGGACAAGATTGTGGAATCTCAAGATTTAGATCAAGTGCACAGTTGCTCATTTAAGGTATTTATTGATCAAATGGTCATAGGATTTACAGTAGCTTTACTTCCCATCCACACAACCCTCACAGCCGCTCAGATGTGCTTTCCAAAACGGATATGCCTCAACCGTTTGTCTCTCATGGCTTTTCATCCCGCTAATCTGTTCAGCAAATCTTTGAAAACAGCTCTTCTCAAAATGTTTTGACTATTTGAAAGTCCAATTGTACATGCTTTTGGAAACTTATATGGGCCATGTATTTCACCCAGCACTGTGCCTGCTGTATTGACTGGAATAGAGAAAAAATAAACCTTGAAAATTAATGGCACCAGGCACAGGATAAGCAAATTTTTACCATTGCATGTCTAGAAAATACTTGCAATAACCCCAGAAGTCCTTGAAAACGGAATCTCACAAGATTTTTTTAATGTTTTTTATGTGGACTTGTCCCATAAAATGGAAAAGCAAGGCCACTTTTCTCCAACCTTTTGCCTACAAATACTCCTGGTCACAGGACAAGCCACGGAGCCTAAATAAAGGATAAGAGGAGCACGCACTGTCTTATACTAAATAATGCAATCCTAAATAGAATAATCTGGTCCAAATCATTGATAAAACCCCAGAGATATGTGTTCAGTTGGGCAATGACGTATATTCTTGGAAGGAAGAAAGCAAACTAAGATAGTGAGCTTCAAATGAAAATAGCCGGACAAAACCAGAACAATCTCTCCCCAAAAAAGGCCACTAACATCTATCATCCCGTTCTCATTCTTCTACAACAAACCACATATCTGGACAGTATACTTCTCCCACCATCATAATAGAGCTTCTTGCTACAAATGCAAAGTGATAACATTTAATTCTGTATAGCACATGCAACCCGAGATTTCCAGAGAGGAACTAGGATTACCTCCCATTCGTTGAATCCTTGCATGCCCTCTTGGTTCAACCTTTTGATGGCAATTGGATTCATTCTCTTCTCATCAAGGTGGCCTTTGAAGACTCTACCAAAACCACCCTCACCAAGAAATGCATCAGGTCTGAAGTTTCTCGACGCAACTTTCAGCTCTGCAAAACTAAAGACCCTAATATCTGAAGTGGGAGCAACAAAACCATTTGGAATAGACTCATTTAATGTCCCTCCCAAGGTCCTGCTAAGGGCATCCTCAGAAGACGATGAACTGCTTATAGTCAGAACAGATCCTCCTGTGATTACACAAGTGAAGAGAAAACAGTGAAGAAATTGCCATGAGCTGAAGACAGATGCTAGAGACAAGCGGGAACTAATTGAGTTATAGAGATATCAGCTGATGGAAAATGAGTTAGTTAGTGTAGTTAGAATCTGAAATTGTTATTGGACATGTATATTAGCATACTCTTTAATAATCTGCTTTCTCTGTAAGTTGAGGCTTGCATGAATGTCAGGATAAATCGGAAAGCAGGAGCACAATCACTATAAAAACATGCAGAATATCTAGAAGATGTACAGCTAGGATTCAATCTCTTGCATTGAAACTCTGACACCATGTTAAACTGCCCTTCATTTCAGCCGCTCAAAATGTTGGGAGTGAGTCCATCTTGTATATCAAACATTTTCCATAAGTATACCATGACCAATATGTTTCATTGTCATAGCAAATACCTTCATCTTTTCCTTGTTCAGATCCGCTCTTTCAATCAGATTATTCTCATTTCTCGCCTCAATTCCTTTCTAATTTTCTTTTACCTCAGAATTCTAGCTAAAGCATCAAAACTCAATTCTATTCATCCAGTGAAATGCCCGATCCAAATGCGAAGGGTAACAAAGTCCAACCACAGGAGGAAGTAAAATCAAAATTCTGTAGCAAAAGTTCCTACATGCTAACTCAAATCCAACAATAACGACTAAAATATCAAAGCTTTAACCCATGGAAACACAATTAGAAGTCCAGAATTATCATAAGAGGACAAAAAAACCTGCATTCTCAGGAAAGGACCAGCTGCAGATCACATCCTATAAACGCACGAGCCATGGTGAAAAAGACACCAAATGAAAACAAAACAAGAAAGCAAGCAAGAAAAGAATTGCAGAGCAAACAAGGGAATTACCAGGCCTAAGATGACCAGTGAAGCTAGGAGTTGGGTAGTCAGGAACTCCCCAGCAAATTCCCATGGGATGATTTATCTTCCCTCCTCCTCAAAGCAGAGTCTTTCGAGCTTCAACAGCACAAGAAGAAGATGGGTAAGTGTGAAAGGAGGAAAAAGGGCTCTTTTTCCTCTGGTGCTGATCATGGTTCATGAGCCAGTATCATTCGAAACGTTTTTGTCAAATCTTACAAGCAATTTCGATCCATGGGCGCCTCATTTCTTCGCTCTTTCTCTCTCTTTATTTTCAATTTTATAGTCTTTTGGTGCGATGACAAATTAAGAGGAAGGAGAGGATCATCTTCTTTGACTTGTGTTGCTCGGATTCCGCTGGCTCAAGTCGCTGACTTCGAGTCCGCGTGGGGAAGGAGGCAAGAAAGCGAGGGAAACGGGCGAGAGGAAACGGGATTTTAACTGTCCGAACTTCAGTAAAATATATCGATGTCGGAAAATTCGATGGTAAGGGAGGAAAAAAATTTAACGTAGGATGGCCGTAGAAAAAAAGAGTTAATATCGTGAAAAATCCTGAACATGTACATCTATCACAAATTTATCTAAACTAATTTTTTAAACATCAAAAATCACAAACTGGTACATTTGTGACAAATTTACTCTCCGTTAGTTTTTGTTAAATTTGATTAATATCACAAAATAGTAGACTTGTGAAAAATGAAGGGTAAAATCCCAAATTGGTACACCAGTCGACTATCACAAATTATCCAACTTAGTAATTTGACAATAAAATTCAACAGAAAATAACAAATAGTAAATTTATCACGAGTGTACCAGTTTGAAGTTTTTTGTGGTCAGAAAATCAGTTTGGGGTTTTTCATGGAATTATCTCTAGAAAAAATAGTAATTGACAAACATTTAAGAAAAAAATCGCTATAAACTTGTAAATTTTACTGTTAATAAGAAAAATTCCGATTCATGGAGATAATTACTCGATAATAGGGCTCTTAAATCTACGAACTGTAAAGAATAATGTTATGATCATTGAGCTAAGTTATTGAGAATAGGGAAACAAAACTTACCATAAATTTAAGTTGTTTACAATATTTGAACCATGCGAGACTTTGACATAAATTGCAATACTCGAAGGATGATTGCCAACTTAAAAGTAAGTTCATTAGTTATAAATGAAAATGAGTTACGACGATTCAAAATAAATTACAATCCATAAAGTTAAGTTATCATCTCATACTTGACCCGTCCCGGACCGAAAAAGGGCCCTTTCGAATCTAGTCCTAAATTTGCTCCTTCTTGAGATGGACACAGGACAGAAAAAAAATTGGCAGAATTCCGATCCGACTCTATGTAATACTGACACGTAATTTTGCACGATTTAAGGGTAATTTGCTTTTGGAAAAATCAGAGGGTAATTTAATTTAAAAAACAAAATTATTTGTTCATACTTTATATTAAGTAACACTCCCTTACCATGGGCACCCGATCTTATACATCACAATAGTCAAAAACTGATTTAGGCTAACATTAGTTTTGTGCCGTCGAGATTTCAAATTTCCAAATCGCTGCAGCTTTTCGTATACCATAATTTGCGTCTTCGGCCTATATTGTTACTTCCATGTTCAATAAACTGTATACAGATTGAGCCTAGATTATTGTGCTTGATTTGGAAACCTGATCCTGCCTTCAATTTACTGTTATCTCTTTTCAGGGAAAAGAAGAAAAGATAACAAAACAACTCGACATGTCTTAGCTGAACCATGAATAGCACCAAATGACATATCTTGTTCATTCTGAACAAATGGACAACTGAGCAGCAATTTGCTTCCATCAGTAACCCAACCATGCCTCAGAGGTCAAAAATCACTGCGAGAATCAGACCAAACCGCATAACAATTGCTGGAGATTGAATTCGGACCGAGTACCGTATGAACAAATTCACGACAGCAATAAAAAGGAGCTTCTCCTGATGTTCAAAGCCTGAGCATGAAAAAAACGAAAGAGGCCGGACTCTTGAAGAGCTGCGAACTTGTTTTTTAAACCGCAGATTGTTGACAGAATCGAGGATTAGACATAGAAAAATCGTTCCTCTCTGAAAGAAAGCACAATAACATCTCAATTTACCAGCCGGTGGACGGACTGATATACACGTCATGAATATTCCAAAGATCTTACAAGAGAACACAACAACTAGTAATTGTTGGGTACAATGGAGATGCACATTCAGAGCCCAAGATTAATCCCGGGAAAAATGGGAAAATGCAGAGCAACATACTTTGATTTACATCATATGAAGTACAAACAACATACTAAGTGAATTCAAGCATCCCGTGTTATTCTATTAGCACTAGCAGCTTCTACTGATTCCAGTTCTTCCACGACTTCAATCATGGAAGGCCGCCCCTTAGGAGTCTTTTGGAGACATTTTAAAGCTAGCTGTGCTATTTGGAATGCAGAATCTATACAATAGTTGTCCTCCAATCTAGAGTCCATTATAGTCTTCAGTTTTCTTTTACTAGATAAGAGTGGTCTGGCCCACGTCACTAAATCTTGTTGTTTTATCGGACGGTTCCGATCAAATGCACTTAAGCCTGTTAGTATCTCAAGCGACACAACGCCCGAAACTGTAAACATCACTCTTCAGATAGAGATGCCCTGCAAAATCGAAGAATTTTATGTAATGTCGCAGCGAAGAGTAAAAAATAGCTTCCTGATACACTTCCTATTATTGTGGAAATTCAAGACTGAACGTCCTTCAGCACTAAGTCAACAAAAAGCACTTTTCACTGGAAAACGTTAGATTGGATTACCAGTCATAACGTATTCAGGGGCAGCATAGCCATAGGTACCCATAATCCGTGTTGAAACATGTGACTCGCCCTCTGGAGGACCAGACCTCATCAATCCAAAGTCCGTGAGTCTGGCCGTGTAAGACTGCAGAAGAACCCGACGGTGGATTAGACTCAGTTTCCAGCCTAAATATAGACTGCAAACTTTCATGAATCTAGCAAAAAACCATATGGAGATGTATAAAAGCAACTGGGGACTGACTCATGGTCTCGCCTTGTTTAATATCCACTGTAAAAAGATTTGCAATCAACTATAGCCCTTTCATCAATTAAGCAGAGGGAAGCATAGGATCTCCACTTCATATTATGACTCTTTTCTCTTGGTTAGAGGACACGACTCCAAGTCTTCAAAGTGAGGTGATAGGGACGTCATTGTCATCATTATCCTTCTTTCAAGAATTTGAATAGATTAATCATAGAATTCATATGGATGTTATGATACAGGACAATAATCATTATAAGGAGGATAAAATATCAACCCCATCTAGCAAAATATTTGAAGTTTTGAAATCCCTGAGTATCATGTTACAGGAAGTGTGCAAGAAAGCCAGGCCACTGGCAGCCCCGACTGCAATCTTGACGCGCACATCCCATGGAAGATGAGCAGTGGAACCCTCTGTACCAGAGTAATGGACAGTGTCAAATGTGAGTCATGCTTAAATGCGAGTACATGTTCAGAGTAGCTTGAATTTTGAAATAAGCACATGCATCAACTATGACTATCAACCGATCGAGAAGATATGCTAAACAATTGGCATCCTTGAGGAGACATTTCAGAAATTCACAGAGCAATTAGGCCAATTACTTCTGAATAGGTGGTTGTTCAAGCTGCCCTTTGGCATGAACTCGTAAACAAGAGCTAAATTTTCATCCTGTCGACAATATCCCAGGAGCTTGGCAAGGTTAGGGTGAGATAGCTTACCAAGAAACTCTATCTCCGTCTGCACGAATAGAAAATAAGCAAAAGAGAGTCTCGCACATGGTCAGCATCAAAAGATATGAAAGAAATGGAAGCCCCCACACTAGACCATGTAGGATGTTTTTCCCCTTAGGCTTCAATTGGTCAACAGGAATGAAACAATCACAAGAGAATAGTTGATAGAGAAACAAAAGGTGCAAAATGGGAACTGAGACCTAATTCGCATTAAAATGTTTAGTTTAACTAGGAGTTTGACAGAAGACTCATGGTCATTGTGCTTCTTGGAATATAAAATGGATATCGGTAGGATGTATCTCAGATCATACTAGCTCTGTAGAACATATCTTGCCCGTCCATTATTAGCTATGCAGAATCATTGAAATTTGAAACTTAAACCAATTGTTATTTGCGATCATACTGGTAACTTTATCTCGCAGGGGTGTATCCACCCTCTATCTTTGATTGGCCTTGCAATTTGTTCCAGTTTTTGAATATAGAAGCAGAATTCGCTTGAAGGAAGACAAGATCACTATGAAAAGAACCACATTTCATTAGTCAAAGAAGGTTGAATGACTCCGTCCACTGAGGCCAACGAGTGAGACCAAGTCTCCTAGGGGCTATGATCACATCCAAAAGGTTGATCATCACATAGATGGAAGACTGTGAACTTAGATTTGCGCAATTTCTTCAGTCCTTGTAATTGAATTACACTTAGTAGGCTCTTCTAATAGTTAGCTTCATACAAGCCACAAACGCGATCATGTTTATGTAGTCCATTACAAAATTTTAAAAAGAAAATGCAAAAAGAAAGGTCATCGATCTAAACTAAATGGAGCCTTATAATCTGATCTGCTGAGGACCTTAGTAACTGAACAATCTGAAGAACAAACTAAAAGAGTATTTTCAACTGTAACTGAATCTTTGATTTTTCCTTTCTATCAGAATCATTGAAGCAAAATTGCTTCTTAGATTCTTCTTTTACTTAATTTAAATTGAAAAGATTCACATTGTGTACACTAATGTTGGGTTGGTTAGGTAAATGATAACTTCATGAGGATCATGAACATACATGTTGGAAATATCACCAAACAATTAATTCAGGTTACAAGGCCAGGGCCACCACTTATGCAAAAGCCTAGGAGAAATAACTTGCAGTACATTTGGATTTGCGTTTACATATCCATCATAATTCAGGTTGTCTAGCACTTCTGCTGCTGCTTTTTCACAAAAAGGTGTTTATTGATGCGTTTGAGTTTGGCATGACAAGCTCACTGGAGATTGGGAACAGATGGATTTTCTAAACGACCTATTTTAATGACGGGATTTATCACCGCTTTAGCTACTTTAGTGACTAGGCCAATTTACTTGAGAAGCATTTGGGTTGCTTCGATTTAGTAATTGACAAAGCAAATTATTTATTTTCCAAGAAGACGACTAAGTTCATACCAGCCACTCTCTATACCCTTGAAGGCTCTCCTGGTTTAACCTTTTCACAGCTATTATAGTCTTTGTCCTTCCAGACTGTTGCTTCCCATGAAGCACCCCTTTATAGACACGACCAAATCCTCCCTCTCCAACCACCGCATCGGCTGGAAAATTTTTGGTTGCCTTTTTCAACTCTGCGAAACTGAAGACGGTCAAGTTGGGTGCTGCCAAAATCTCTCCATCTCCGAAGGCCTGATTGTCGCGGGCACCCACCAAGTCGTGGCTATTGCTGGCTGCAGAAGATGATGAACTACTGATTGTCAGCTTCATCCCTGCAGTTTCAAAAAAAGAAAACAGAGAAAATTGCTTTAGATGGTCACAAGAAGAAGATCAAAGACTCCAAACTGAAGCACACAGATTCATTTTATAGGGACGAGATAGATGTACAGATGAAGAGCACTCTCGCAAAAAATTTTAATAGTACCTGATTTGAGAGAACCAGTAAAGCTAGGAGTAGGGAAGTCAGGAGTACCGTAACACACCCCCATCTCTCTGTCTCTCTCTAACAGAAACTCCCGTCTTCCCTCTTCCTTGCCTCTCCCAAAACTTGTTTCCTCAGGAGAAGATGACAATCAAACCACCCAAAAGCTCCCAGATCAGGCAACAGTAACAACACTTGATTAACTTATGCTGAATAGTCCAATTTCTTGACCTTTTTCTGGCCGACCAAACACTATCTCCTTTCTAGAAAATATTGGGTAAATTTAACACCTCACGTAGGATTGGCAGAAAACCACAAACAAATTGGCACGTGGCGATCGGAGCCCACATGTCAGGGAAAAAACTTGTCTCTCTCCTCTCTCTCGCGCGCTCTGCTCTCCATCTCTCTGCAACCCCACGCTCAACTCCCTCTCTCTCTAACACCTTTGCTCATGCCCGATGCACGACTAGCTCTGCTCTTTCTAGTCGCCATCGCCTCCGATCCATCTCTGGCGACAACTTCCCAAGATATTCAACCTCCGGGGACTCCGGAATCGTGGTCAACGCGCCGGACTTGTCGTACCCAACGTAAAACCCGTCGTCCTCGCCAACGACGGGCGAGTACAGACCGGCGACGCCGACGGCCGGGGTACAACTCCTCTTTGGCTTGAAGACCGAACGCAGCAGCTTCCGGATCGATCACGAGATTCGGGAGTGCTTCTTCGCCGTCGTCGAGGTCGCTGGTTGCGGCCGCGGAGGAAGAGGGGGAAGGCGCGGCGGTCGGGGAGGTGAGGCATGGATAGGGTGCGGGCGGAGATGGCGGAGTCAAGCTTGAAGGACTTGGGCTCGAAGGAGAGATGAATTGAAGAAGGCTCGTCAGAACATGAGCGAAGGTGTTAGAGAGACAGGGGAAGTTGAGCGTGGGGTTGCAGAGAAAGGAGAGGGACAAGTTTTTTCCCCGACACGTGAGCTCCGATTGCCACGTGTCAATTTATGGATGGTTTTCTGTAAATCTTATATAGAGCGTTAAACTCACCCAATATTAAGCGACCTGGGTCCACACGTCCCTGTCACATTAGTTTTTTTTTTTTTTTGATGAATCACTGTCACATTGGTTGACTTTCTTGTCTGTATCCTAGCTGATGGGGAAACAATAGAAGGAGAGAGAGAGAGAGAGAAAGAAAATAATTCAATGAGGCACAGCGAATTAGTTCCCTCTAAATTAAAAGCCTCACCTTTAGCCAGACGAGTGCTTTGGGGTGCTTATTAAGCATAATTCATAGGAAACGTTTTTCAATATTCGATTATACATGACAGAAGAAAAATAATTTGTGAAAAGTCGCATACTTAATTTAAATAATTTTCGACGGTGTCTTAACAAGTGTCAAACATTTTAACAAAATCATTCAAGAAATCAACAAGAGCATGCAAGAGATGGGGTTCACATACCTACTTATTTTTACCTAGTTACCTTAGGCTGCTTTTCCAGATTATTAAACAAGAGAAATGATTTGTGACACATGTGTCACGTACGTACCAGTTTATGATGAAAATGTCTGACTACTGACTATTTTGTTCATGACTACAAACACACCAAGTCCCTGGAAGGGAACAAATCGCTAATATGTAGTGTTCAGGTACTGAGCATACCTCCTTATGACCATGAAAAATGTCTGAGGGCAGCCAGATGGTCTTTATTTGTGTCCAAACCGTCTGCCCTTTTGTCCCGTGCGACTACGAATATGATGTATTGTCTGTCGAGAGAAGCCAAAGGCAAAGCCGTGTTGCCATCCTTGTCTTGTCCGTATATAAGACCCTCTAGGTTAGGCATTTCTGAATATGTAATCGACCACATTTACTTTTCCACCTAGAACAGCTGTATAAAGAGTTGCTTGCCCGTTGTTTTTTCTTGCATCCCTAGCGTCAGGACCCAATCTAATCAGCTCGTCAACGATATTCACGTGGCCTTGAAATGCTGAAATATGTAGAGGGGATTCTGCATCTTGGTCATCGAGGTATGCTGCGGAGTTATCACGTCGCCGGAACAGCTGACTGCTTCAACTCCACCCAAAGCAAGCAGCATAGTGAAGACGAATCCACCCAATCTCATCTCCTTCTCTTATCATTCCAGACCTCCTCTCAACAATCATGTCCAAGCAACCTTCGCAAGTGAAATATTATGAGGGTCACAAGAACAATTAAGACAGTTTTCTGCACCTTCAGGCTGAATATTGATATTTAAGATGCACTGTTCATTGAAGTTTTACCTTTATCCTTCATCCTTTCTTTAGTCTTTGCCAGTCTCAATGCCCGACAGATATACGGTCGTCGATCACCATTTTAGCTATAGCCACTTCAATAGACTCCCCCTGGGTCTGAGTAAGCGCTAAGCTCATATTTCTCCACAAAGGTCACATCATGTTTACCGGGCTTCCTATCTCTTTCCTTCAGTAGATTTTCATGCCTGATTGCCTTAGTTGCTGACTGAAAAAGGTCATTGTACGGTTTGCCTTCCGTTCTTTCCCTTACAGGGAATTTCATCCCACAGAAAGCTATCTCAGCAAAAGATCTCTCTGCTAGCGGCAAAAGATCTCTCCGCTAGCGGCAAAAGACACCGATTTCTGGCTTTTCTGAATCGGCATATGAACTGTTTTCCGATTCATTACTATATAGTTTCATATGAATTTTATGACTCATAAAGTTAAATTATGGTCTTACATGGGACCGGTTCCGGACCCAAGATGCATCCTTTTTATGTCCAGCCCTACATTTGCTCCTTCTTGAGATAGAAATAGGATAGATAACATTTTGAGAGAATTTCAATTCAACTTTATCTAATACTAGCATGTAATCTTGCAAGACTCGAGGATACTTTGATTTTGGAAAAAACAAAAGTGCAATCTTTTATAGAACTAAAAACTTGTTCATACTTCATATTTAAGCAATAGTCCCTTAGCATAGCTACGCAATCATATACATTACGATAGTCTGAAATTGATTAAGTTAACATTAGTCTTGTATCGAGAATCGAGATTTCAGTTCCCGAATCCCTGCAGATCTTTGTATACCATGATTTCTGTTTTTGACACTGTATTGTTGTTTTCATGTTCAACAAACTGTATCCAGATCGAGCCTAGATTATTGTGCTTGTCGTGCCTCCAATTTTACTGTTATCTATGCTCTGGGAAACCAAGAAAGGATAACGAAACAATTGGACATGTCTTTGCTGCAACAAAATAGCACCAAATTACATGTCTTGTTCATTTTGAATGGAAAACTGAGTAGCTCTTTGCTTTAAATAACTTAGTCAGTAACCCAACCATGTCTCAGAGCTCAAAAATGACTATGAGAATGGACCAAACCGCATAATACTTCCTGGAGATTGGTGGCGGGCCGAGTACCATATGAACAAATTCATGACAGCAACAAGAATGAGCTTCTGCTGATGTTCAAAGCCTGAGCATGAAAGGTGTTGGAATACAACGCGAAACGATACGATCTTGCAAATTAAGTCAATGCGAAAAATATCAGAGAAATAAATTAAAAACGATAAAGGACACCAGAGATTTACATCATTCGATCTGAATATCGGTATTTACATCCATAGGGAGAGTCAGTAATAAATAATTTACTATAATCAGATAATCAAAGTTACAATTCGTTCATATGCTCGAGTATTTTTTACATTTAAATTTAAACTTAAATTTAAAATATTTACAAATAAATGACTTAATTAGACAAAAATAAATTTACTGTACAGATAACCGCGTGTTCAAGCCACGGCTCGTAACAAGAACGCGCCTCGCGACTTTCTCTTCTTTTCTTCTTCGCGCGGCTCGTCTTCAGCACCGTGCGACTTCGTGTGGCTTTCGGATCGTGCGGCGGCCTCAACCACAGAAAAGATATCTTCTTTTCTTTTGTACGGGTGTCAAGACCTAGCCCTTTATTTTCTTTTCTTTTATTACCCCTGGGCCCACAAGCTTTTCTCTGCAGCTTCATGGAGTCAAAGGATTAACTCCTTTTGTGGGCAATAATAAATGTTAGAATATCATCTCCAAGATACTGATCTTCACGAGAGTCAAATTTTCCGAACGATTCAAACTCGAGTTATAATCTAACAAAGAGAAACAAAAGAGCTCGGAATCTTGAAGAGCTACGGACTTCTTTTGGTAAACCTTTGATTGTTAACAAAATTGAGGATTAGCCATCGAAAAACCGTTCCCCTCTCCCTCTTAAAGAAAGTGCAATCACAACAATCTCAATTTACAAGTCGATGCACATAATGATTGACATCGCATGAGTGATTCCAAAGAACTTACAAGAAAACACAACATCTAGTAACTACTGGGTACAATGGAAAAGAACATTCAATGTAACAGTCCGGATTTTGACCCATTTTGGGGTTTATAAAGCGTGTAATTAAATCGGTCTTGCTTATAATGGAATTTCGCCCGGAACCCATCACTCTCGGGTTCTTGTTTTTAAAAATAGAAATTCTGCTAGAATCGCTTTTCTCGATCGAATTTGGCCGTTATTTATACCCTGAACTTGGCAGTCGATTTCCAGGAGTCTCGGGACGAAATAAATTGGACGGTGTCGATTTTATTGCAGCCGGTGTCGAGGTTATCGGGAAAAGCGAAAAAGTGGAATTTTGGACCGGGTACAAATTTGGGCTGGTAGACCTCCCTCGTAGTGTGGTCTGGGTTGTTTTATTTTGACTGTGTGCCTTAGAATATTGTTGGGATTTTTCGGGGATTATTAGGCCTTTTTCTAGAATTAAATCGGGATCGACTAATTGATTTTTGGTTTGGACCGTGTCCGTTCATTCGCGCTTAAATTCAAAATTTAAACTCTCTTTCTCTCTTTCTCTCTCCTCTCTCTCTCTCCCTCTCTCGGCCGGAACCTCTTTCTCTCTCTCTTCCTTTTTCCCCCCCCCCCTCTCTCTCTCTCTCCCTTTTCTTTTCCCTCGGCCTGCCGCACGCTACCCCATTCCCCATGCACTCACGCTCACGTCCTCTCTCTGCATGAACCATCCCCTCACTGTCTCTCTCTCTTCTCTCTCCTCTCTCCCCGCCTTTCTCTTCTTCTTCTCTTCTCTTTCTCTTCTGGTGGGGTCTTCGCCGGACTGCCATTTCCGCCCCGCCCAGCTCGCTGACGCCGCCCGAGCCACCGCGTCGCCACCGCGCCGTCGTCGCCAGCCACGTCACCGCCAGCCCCGCCCTCGACTGCCCCTCCCTCCCTCTCCGTCTCTCTGCCTTCCTCGCCGCCGCGAGCTTAGCTCGCCGGGCCGCCAAGGGCCCGCCGTCGCCTGCTGCTCCGGCGACGGGCAGCCGCCCCGCCCCGGCCGAGCCCCGCCACCGCCCCAGCAGCTCAGCCCCCCTGCTTCTTCCCTTCCCCAGCGCCCCCTGCCCTGCTCAGCCCGAGCCCGAGCCAGCCCAGCCGCCGCTCGTTCGGCCGCGCGCCGTCGCCGCCTGCCCCGCCGGCCAGCCTCGCCGGCCCGTCCGCCAGCCGCCGCCGCCCTCAGCCCCTCTCCCCTCTCTCCCCTCACCTTCCCCCCCCTCTTGGCCAACCCCTTCCCTTCCATCGTCCAGCCGCCGGTCGCCGGTCGCTGTCACCGCCGCTCGCCGCCGTCGGCCAGCCCCGCCGGCCAGCCGCCGCCAGCCAGCCCCGCCGGCCAGCCAACCGGCCAGCCAAGGCGTGGCCCGTGTGCTCGCAAGTCGCGCGCCCACCGCCGTGCCCGTTGCCCGTCGCCGTGCCCAAGCCGCGCCCGTGCTCGCGCCCGTTGCCCAAGCGCGTGGCCCATTCGCGCGCCCGAGCGCCCGGCACGCCATGCGCGTTCGTCGCGCCCGCGCACTAGGCACGCCGATCGGCCATTGTGCCCACTTTGGCGGTCAGCGCGCCCGTGTGGCCCGCGCACGCGCCCGATCAGAACTTCTCCCCCGGGCAATTTTTGGCCCGAGCCGACTTTTCCCGGGCCAAATTTTGGTAAGCGACTTCCTAGACCCGACTTAGTATTTTGGGTATTTCATTGACCAGTTTCGGGCTAGAACGGCTAGGGCGAGCATTAATTTAGTAGTATGGTGATTTATTTATGCAATTTAAATTAAAGTGAATAGTATGCCTGATTTGTGAAATTATGCGTGACCGACTTGAACGTCGGGTTGGTGGATGAGGTGGCGTCTGTGATTTCGGACTGAATGTTGGGTATGTGTGATTTGATGTGATTGGGCGTGGATTTGATTGAAATAAGTGGCGTGTGCCTGTTTGTGAGAGGTTAAGCCCGGATCGATCGGAGGGCTACGGACTTGGGACGTGTTGACGGCGGTCCGTGTAAAGGCATGAATGGCCAGGGTGCCAATTGGATTGCGGGCTTGAGACGTGCGGACGGTGGCCCGTTAAAGGTGTGATTGGACCGGGACGTATTCACGTCGGTCGTTGGAATTGTATGATTACCGTGGCTTGGGACGTGCGGACGGCGGCCACTGGAATTAATTGATTGAATAATATGGCTTGGGACGTGCGGACGGCGGCCATTGAAATTGATTGAAATGTGAGGCTTGTGAGCCTGTGAGATTGAATTTGAGGCGCAGTGGCGCGAGTTGTGAGAAAGATGTTCGGACACGCATGTGATTCGAGTGTGATTGAAATGGCTGGTTGAGTGTGACTGGATTGGCTGGTTGAGCGTGTGACTGATTGGCTGGTTGAGCGTGTGACTGATTGGCTGGTTGAGCATGTGACTGGATTGACTGATTGAGCGTGTGGATGTTGATCGAATTGACTGATGTGCGTGTGGATGACTGGTTGGATGGGTTGGGTGCTTGTTTGGATTGACTGGCTTCGAGTGGAAGTGTGCGTGCTGGTGATTGTGATGTGGCGGTGAATTGTACTTGCATTATCATGTCTGGACTAATATGCAGGATTGGCACGTGGTTCGAGGCGAGGTAAGCCTTCTATGTGAAATTGATTATATGACTGGTAGTTCGCATGTTAGATTGGTCTGGGTACGCATTAGCCTAGGTTAGGTTTAGGTTGTTGCTTATTGAGACTCTGTCTCACGGTTATTATATAACCACTTTCAGATCCGCGACCGTGATGGATTCGAGGAGACCGCCGGAGTACCTTTTTGTAGAGGAGATAGGCTTGTCAACCACCGCCCCCTTCTCAAAAACCGGGTTGATTTTGAAAGCCGGGTGACCCTTTTGTAATATTGATTACTTTTTAATGTTGGTTATTTATTAAATTTCAATGTCTATTCCTTAGTCATGTTTTTATTGTCTGGTTATTTCTACTTGCTTCCGTGTGTATTTAATCTTTGAAATTTTGGGTTTGGATCGACAACGATCCTGGACGTCGCATTTAATATTCGACCGTCGAAGGGATGTTGCGGGCCCGTAGGGGTGCTTGGGCGTGACATTCAAAGCCCGAGATTAGTCCTGGGAAGCAACGGACTTTGATCACATCACATGAAGTGCGAACTACATAATAAATAAATTCAAGCTTTCCATCATATTCTCTTAGCACCGGCAGCTTCTATTGATTCCAGTTCTTCCACGACTTCAGTCATGTTAGGCCGAGACCTAGGTTCCTTTTTGAGGCATTTTAAGGCAAGCTGAGCTATTTGGAATGCAGAATGTATATAATATTCGCCCTCCAATCTGGAGTCCATTACAGTCCTCAGTTTTTCTTCCTGGGATAAGCGTGGTGTGGCCCACTCCCCTAAATTGCCTACCGGACGGCTCATATCCAATGCCCTCAAGCCTGTTAGTATCTCAAGCAGCACGACACCGAAACTGTAAACCTCACTCTTTACAGTTAGATGCCCTGTAAAATCCAAGAGTTTTATGTGATGTTGCTGCGAAGTGTCAGAAAATAACTTCATGATATTATTGTCAAAATTCAAGACTGAATGTTATTCAGCAATAAGTCACCAAAAAGCACTTTACAATAAAAAAAAAATTACCAGTTTGTAGGTATTCACGGGCAGCATAGCCAATGGTACCCACGAACTGTGTTGAAATATGTGACTTATCCCCTGGAGGATCAGACCTCACCAATCCAAAGTCCGAGAGTTTGGCCGTGTAGGACTGGAAAAGAACCGGACAGTGGATTAGACTCGGGTTCCAGCCTAAATATCAATTGCAAACTTTTGTGAATCTAGCAAAATACAATATGGAGATATCTAAAAACAACTTGGGACTGGTTATTCGTCTTGTCTCGCGTTCTGAACTTAACATCAAATCTAAGAAGGATAGATTTGCAATGAACTGTAACCCTTCCATCAATTAAGCAGAGGGAAACATAGGATCTTCACTTGCTATCATGACTCTTTTCTCCTGGTTAGAGGACACACTTCCAAGTCCTCAAAGTGAGATACTAGGCATGTCATCATCATCGTCATCCTTCTCCCAAGAATTTGACTAGATTGATGATAGAGCTCATATAAATTTTATGATACAGGACCATAATCATTATAAGGAGGATAAATAATTAACCCCATCTAGCAAAATATTTGAAGTCTTGAAATCCCTGTGTATCATTTTGCAGGAACTGTGCAAGAAAGCCAGGCCTCTGGCAGCCCCAACGGCAATCTTGAGGCGTATATTCCATGGAAGATGAGCAGTGGAGCCCTCTGCACCAGATTAATGGACAGTGCAATATGTAAGTAATGCTTTAAAGCAAGTACATGTTCAAACTAGCTTGAATTTTGAAATAGGCACATGCATCAACTATGACTATCAACTGATCAAGAAGATATGCTAAACAATTGGCATCCTTGAGGAAACTTTTCCGAAATTCATAGAGTGATTAGACCACTTACTTCCGAATAGCTGGTTTCCCAAACTGCCCATTGGCATGAACTCATAAACAAGAGCTAAAGATGTATCCTCTTGACAAAATCCCAGGAGCTTGGCAAGGTTAGGGTGAGATAGCCTTCCAAGAAAATCTATCTCCCTCTGCACGAAAATAAGCAAAAGGGAGTCACACATTGTCATTAGTAAAAGATATGAAAGAAATGGAAGCCCACTAGACCAGGTAGATGTTTTTCTCCTTAGGCTTCAATTGGTTAAAAAATTGAAACATTCACAATGGAATAGATGATACCAAAACAAAAGGTACAGAATGAGAACTGAGACCTAATTCCCAATTAAATGTTCAGTTTAACTAATAGTTTGACTGAAGACTCGAGTCATTACGCCTGTAATATAATTAAAATACATATCGATAATGGTAAAATGTACTTCAAATCATCCTAGCTCTGTAGAAAATATCTAGCTCTAATGAAACCAGTAGTAGCTATGCCGAATCATTGAAATTTGTAACTGAAACCATTTATAATTTGTGATCAAACTGGTGACTTTATCTTGCAGTGGTGTATCCACCCTATATCATTTGATTGGCTTTGCAATTTGTTTCAGTTCTTGAATGTAGAAGCAGAATTCACTCGAAGGATGAGGAAAACAAGTTCACTATGAAAAGAACCACATTTCATTAGTCAAAGAAGGTTGAATTACTCCGTCCATCAAGGCCGATGAGTGAGACGAAGTCTCCTAGGGGCTATGATCACACCGAAAAGGTTGATGATTACATGGATGGAAGACTGAACTTATTGTTGCGCAATTTCTTCATTCCTTGCAATCAAATCACACTTAGTAGGTTCTTCCATAGTTAGCATCATACAAGCCAATG
The DNA here is from genome assembly GCA_024733475.1 of Syzygium grande. NCBI lineage: Eukaryota > Viridiplantae > Streptophyta > Magnoliopsida > Myrtales > Myrtaceae > Syzygium > Syzygium grande. The sequence goes on along the minus strand of JAMXDD010000005.1, from coordinate 8,052,690 downwards.
GCCACACACACTCTGATGGCATGGGCTTACTTAGTCAATTACAAAATAAAAGAAATGCAAAAAGAAAGTTCATCACCATTAACTAAATGGAGCCTTATAATCTAATCTGCTGAGGACCTTGGTGACCAAATAATCTCAAGAACAAACCCAAAAGCGTATTTTAAACTGGAACTAAATCTTTGATTTTTCCTTTCTATCGGAATGACTGAAGCAAAATCACTTCTTAGATTCTTCTTTTACTTCATTTAAATTTAAATAATGTACATTGTGTAGACTGAAGTGGGTTTAGATAACTGAAAACTTCACGAGGATCGTGAACGTTTAGGTAATATCACCAAACAATTAACGCTACTCAATCAGGCACCAGCAATACTGTTGTCTGCCGCCCACTGCCTTCATTTTGCACCCTAACAAAGCCGATGAGGCAATCAATTAACTCTCAGAAATATCTGATCTCTCTATAACCAAAATCAGATGCAATCCTACAAGGGCCCTTTCAGAAACAAAATTGCAAGGCAAGGCCACCACTTACAGAAAATCCTGGGATTATCAACTTCGAGTACATTTGGATTTGCGTTTATATAGCCATATAAATTCAGGTCGTCTGGTATTTCTGCTCCTTCTATTTTCCCAACGAGGGTGTCTATTGACACAGTTGAGTTGGGCAGGGCAAGCTCCCATCAGTACCATCATGCATTTGGGTTGCTTCGTTTTTGTAATGGACAAAGCAAAGTATTTTTTTTCCAAGAAAGGAAAATGAAGACGACTTAATACTTACCCGCGACTCTGTGGGCCCTTGATTACCAGACTGGTTTAACATTTTCACGGCTATGATAGTCTCCGTCCTTCCAGACTGTTGCTTCCCATGAAGCATCCCTTTAAAGACACAACCAAATCCTCCCTCTCCAATCAGTGCACTGCGATGAAAATTTTTGGTTGCCTCTTTCAACTCTGCGAAACTGAAGACGGTCAAGCTGGGGTCTGCCACAATCTTTCCATCTCCGAAGGCCTTTCTGTCGCGGGCAGCCAACAAGTCATGGCTGTTGCTCGCTGCAGAAGATGATGAAGTACTGATTGTCAACTTCATTCCTGTAGTTTCAAAAAAGGAAAACAAAGAACAGAGAAAATTGCTTCAGACGATGACAAGAAGAAGATTAAATACTCCAATCTGATGCACAAAGATTCATTTTACAGAGACTACATAGATGTAAAGATTAAGATCATTTTCGGAAAAACTTTAAGAGTACCTGATTTGAGAGAACCAGTATAGCTAGGAGTAGGGAAGTCAGGAGTACCGTAACACACCCCCATCTCTCTCTCTCTCACACACACACACAACAAGCGTTGTTTAATCAGCGCTGCGGCGAAAACGGATCATAACTTTGTAATTAAGTCGGGAGGCGTAGAAATTTGATAGAGAAATGAAATGAGGAATAATAAAAAAAATAAATAAATAACACGTGAAATTTACGTAATTTGGTCCGAATGTCGGGAACCTACGTCCATGGAGAGAACCGACAAATAATCTACTAATAAATCGAAAAATTACAAGGTTACAATTACCCACACACTCGAGTATTTTCCAACCCTAGTAGATGCCCAATACCTACGGTGTTTAATAACTCAACTTGATGGTCTCACTCTAGACACAAATCTCTCCTTCTTTGGAGAGCTCTCTCCTTCGTTTCTTCTCTGGAGCTCTCTGGAGTCTGTCTTTCTCTCTTCTTCCGTCTCTTGTTTTTATAGAAGCGGGGAAGCAATTTCAAGAGAGAAGAAAGTCAAGAATGCGCCCATAATCTTTGAAGATAATCATAAGAAGGGGTGGGTTACGGTCTTCATAGATCTTATCCATTGACGTTCAGCTCCTTCAATTGACGCGCACATGGAAGCTTCATTGTTCTTTCCTTTTGTCGGTCTCGGCTGAATGAGCTAACAGAGAAATATAGAGACCAAAGGAAGTCCACAACTTTTACTTTTGCCTTCATCTTCAACGTCCATTATGGGGCATTCAGGCACATGTGCATGCATTTAAAGAAGTGGGAAATTGATGGACTTGAAAAACGTACACATCTTTGACAAATATACGCATGTGTAGAGGACGTTCATGCTATCCTTCTTGATTGTCAATGAGCAATAAATGATCTACGTGTGCATCGAATCTCGTATACGAGCTCAAACTCAAAACATAATTTAACAACAAGAATCATTGTCTTCCCTCTTCCTTGCCTCTCCCAAATCTTATTTCCTCCGGAGAAGAGGACATTGACTTGATCTTACATATAGACAAATGAAACCACTCAAAAGGCGCTCGATGCTGATATTTTCTGGCCCACGAAACACTCTCGGAAGAGGATCAACCAGGCTTCCCGCATCATTTTCCACACTAGCTGATTTTCTTATTCCCATAGCACATCCCACAAATTTCCAATGCATTCACATATTGACTCCCGGTGGACTTTGACGGATAGAAAACAATAAAAGGAGAGAGACGAAGAAAGTTCGTCAATGAGTTCGTCAAAAATGAGGCAAAATTCGGCCAAAAATTAGATCCCATCTAAGGAAAAAAAGAGCCACGTCAGTTCCGGCCATGTCAAGATTGGCACTAAAGTGATCGTTTTTTCAAAAAACCAAAAGTGATCCAAAAAAAATTTATGGCAGCAAAGTGATCTTACACAAATGGCACTTTGGTGTACTTTTGCCCACAAAAATTAGATCCCTCTAAGGATGCGTTCGTTTTGCGAAAAATGATTGATTTGAAAAATATTTTTCGAATAATAATCGCTTGTGTCGCTTACAAAAATATATGAATGGAAAATTTTTTTATTGCCCAAAAAAATAATTAGGCATAGATTGTTATCGACGATGAAAATATTTTCTATTGACTAATTTTTCTAAATGACATGAGCATTCATTTTTCGGAAAATATTTTCCAAATTACTCATTTTCCGTGAAATAAACGCACTCTAAGTTAAAAATCTCACCTTTAGCCATGCATGTGCTTTGGGCACTAATTGAGCATATATAATAGGAATTTTTTTCAGAATTTGATTATTCATGACAGTAAAAAAAAATTATGAAAAATTGAAAACTTGCTTTTAATAGGTTTTGGCAGTTTCTCAGCGTCGCACTTTTTAACGAAATCCTTTAGAAAATTAATGAGAGCATGCAACAGATGAGGTTTACATCCCTACTTTACCTTGGAATGCTTTTCCAGATTGTCAAACAAGAAGAAAATTGAACGGTTGACAATGGACAAACTGTATGTATATTTGCCCTCCTGCTCTCTCTATTTTCAGTTCACATCTTAAGTTGGATGCTCTCATGCTCTCATCCCTCTGACTTTGTCAATTTTTGTTAGCACTAAGATGAAATTGGACTTATTCATGTCATCCTACAAATTCAATATATTATGTCTTGTCGTATTCGGGTATTCTCCTTATGTGTCGTACTTTATCTAAAGTTGTGTCCACCATTACCCGCCCTAAATAGTATGTTTTTAAGCAAGAAGTCAAAAGGTAGGGATAAAAAAGGAAAGTACACATAAGGAGTGAGAAAAAAAAAACTTGGTTAAAGTCACAACAAAGATCTGCTGTAATGGCCAGGTGCACGGCCTATTGAGGTGAAATGAGCAAGTTGTCACTGGTGAATATTTTCTCTTATCTGAGTGATTTTGATTATTAGTAAAGATTCTCTCTTCCTCGTCAGGATAAATTACCTAAATAGTCTTAAATTTATTATAATTATATTAATTTAATCTTAAATTTTTTTTCCAATTGAGTATTAAATCTTTTACATTTGTGATAATTCAATACATCCGGTCAATTTTGATAAAAAATTGCTGACTTAGACGTCGATTGTCCTACGTGACGCAACCAACGCTGACCTGAAGAATTTTTTATATTATTTTCATTTTTTTGCGAATTTTTCATATTTTCTTTTTCTTTTTTTTCTTTAGCCGGTCGTCGAACCCTAGCGACTGGCCAGAGGCAAGGAAGCTCAGCCCCACCAACCACTGGCAAAGGCAAGCCTCGCCCGCCCTGGCGAGGCAAAGTGATGCCGGAGCATTCTTTGGAGACGTCGAGTTGTCGATTCCAAGTCGACTCTTGTCGATATTATTAGTTACAAGTCGATTTTTATCGATATTGTCGATTCCAAGTTGACTTATTGATTACGATGAACCGAATGCTATTCAGTCCCTTCAAAATATGAAGGCCATTAATTTGTTCACTTTGGAAATGGTAAAATCATGGAGACCTTCAATTGGTTACGTTTAGTTCTTATATATTTTCAAGGTTTAGTTAATGTCGTTCAAGTTTCTAGAGTCCTTATTTATTTATGGTTGTTTTATAGTAAATGTTGTTTGTCTTTCCTACGAGTCTTTGTCTTTTCAAAGAGTCTTAGTAATTACTCAAGCTTCGAGGGCTGTTCCATGCTCTATATAAGCGTGCTATGATGAATAACAGAGTAAGACTTATTTGATTCAAAATTAATTGAGCTTTTGGCTTAAGAACAAGAAGGATTTCTTGTTTTACTCTTATCCTTTAGGTGGATTCCTACTTGTAGCGAGTATTGCTCTTATCTCTTTGGTTAATTACCTACGAGTGACAAGCGACCTCTCAATTTAAGTTCGCACTTGTGTTGCCTCCTACTTCTCTATACTTTTTCCGGCGTCACGAAGGTCGACGGATTTGGTGAGGTCAAGCCCTCACCATGGCTGGGTGAGGATCGAAGGGAGAAATCGAGGTGGAACTGGAAAGTGTCGGACGAATGGCTTGCGCTCGAAGCTTGTGTCGTCCTCTGAATCAGGGAAACCGCAAGCAATCTCTCTCTGTGAATTTGCGTGACTCGGCTCTACTTGTGGCACCTGCAACCTGCACTCATAGCAAAAACAGAGAAGACCATAACTACGCAGAGTCCAAGTCCACCCGTAATTCCATTCCGTATTTCTCGAGGAACGAATCACCGGCGATTTCACGGTCTCGTTTGCGTTCTCCTCTACGTTTCCGGTCAAAATAGCTGGTTCCTGATTCCGAGGACGACAACGAGCTTCAAGCGCAAGCCCTTCGGTCCTATACTCTCCAGTTCCACCTTGATTTCTCCCTTCAAACCTCGCCAGTGGCCAGCAGGGGCGAGCTTTGCCAGAGGCCGGCAAGGACTAGAGGAAAACGGATAGAAAAAAAAAAGAAAGAGAAGGAAAAAAAATAAAATAAAAATTCAAAAAAATATTAAAAATTGTCCATGTTAGAGCCAATCATGCCGTGTAGAATAGCCGGCATAGCGATTTCCGGCCAAAATTGGTCGAATGGATTGAATTGGCACAAATGCAAATGGTTTAAAACTCAATTGGCCAAAAATAATTATGACTGAATTGACACAATTGTAATAGATTTATGATTTTTTTTATAATTTTCCCTCCTCATTAAGGTTGGTAATTTTCAATACAGAGACTTTTAGGACATTCACCTTCACACAAAAGATATATTAAGGTCGTCGAGGAAACAAAGGCTGCTTTTTTTCCCAATAATCAAACATGATGTAAAGATGATCGCAAAGTTGCATCAACTGAGCAAAAACTCGTTCAGCCATCTTGGGCAAAAAGACACTATAAGTGCCATAACTTATGTACAGTGCTCACTTTAATGCCAAAAGTTTTCACTGGCTCACTTAAGTGTTAATCGAAGGAAAAACGATCACTTAAGTGCCAAAAGTTTTTTTGTGATCACTTCAGTACTAAAATTTTTGAAAAACGATCACTTAAGTACTAATTTTTTTGAAAAACGATCACTTAAGTACCAATCTCCAGTGAGCCACGTCAGCTTCAGAAATTAATAAAAAAATGCCACGTTGGATTTTCGGCGAAAAATTATGTACGGCACTGAAATTGGCACTTAAGTAATCGTTTTTCAAAAATTTTAGCACTTAAGTGATCGTTTTCAAAAATTTTACTACTAAAGTGATCAAAAAAAACTTATGGCATCAAAGTGAGCCCCGTACATAAATTATGGCACTTATAGTATTATTTTGCTTCCAACTTGCATTCCAATTCCAACTCAAATTCTGATAAGGTGGTGCATCTGCTCTGCCAAAAGGCTATCTTAGTAGAAAGATGTACTAGACTATCCAATACTTAGAAAGCAGCTCTCGAGACATATTTTGCACTGTCAATGTGGCAGATGTTTCTAAGGCAGAAGTAGTGTCAATTAGGGGTAAGCAGTTCCAGGTTTTGTACATGTTCCACTTGGAATATGGAACCTACTCATGAGAACAGGTTCCTCATTTTTTTGAACCTAAAACCTATCTTACATAACTTGGAACCTTGAACCTACCATATCATAGGTTCCAGGATCAGTTATAAGATCTACCCAGATTTTATATGTATCATTAATTGAACAATTGTAGTAAATCGTCACTTTTAATGTGTTGACACCTATAATTAATTAGGTTATCGACAACAAAAATAAATGGAAATAAACTTGTAAAGGACGTCAAGGAATGACGTAGTCCATAGAAGATTGCTCATGTAAGCAAACATCTGGCAAACACTAGAATATCTCGGCAGGAAATTTAAGGATTTGAAATTGGAAAGATGGAATTGCAGAGGAAGCAAGCATCACTTGAATTCCCATACCAAAAGTTGCCAACAAAAATTACCATATGGAACCCAAGTCACCGAAGTTGCCAACGAGAAAAGAAAGAAGAACAGGTGTCAAGATGAGAAGAACTCGATTACGGTTATTACCTTAGGGAGGACAGGTGTCAAGATAAGAAAAGCTTGATGACAGTTATTGCCTCAGGAAAGACAGGTGTCAAGATGAAAAGAGCTTGATGACAGTTATTCCCACAGAGAGGACAAGTGTCAAGATAAAAAAAAGCTCGATGACGGTTATTACCTCGGAAGGATAGGTGTCGGAACAAAAAAATAAGATCGATGGCAGTTGGTGGATAGATGTCATTAGACGAACGGCAAAGATGAGATTAACAGTGATTATTAAACACGGTATCAGAAAGAGGTTATGAAGTTCACATTATAAATAGTACCCGACAGTCAGAAAAAGCCCCCTCCCGCGAACACAAACCAAAATGCTATTTTTCAATTATATTTATTTTCTAGTACCGCACATTTTGTTTCCATAGCTGTAGTTGTTTACTTTCTAAGCCAGTAGCTTTGGATTGTTGCATCGATGAAATTCGGACGTCGCCAGTCAATAACTAGACGGATTTGTGTGAGTCATTTATAAATATAAGTCAAATTTCGTTATTGTATGAAACTTGTGTTATTGATCAAGACAATTAAACTCTTTATTCACGCCTAGATGTCTCCTCTCCGGAATTAGTCACAAAACCCGATCTCCTCTAATTAAAAATCAAAGAACGGTTTTCAGTGAATTATATTTTGTCGCAGAACATAATGACTATCACTTGCTGCTATGATCCACTGATCACAACTTATATTTAAACACACAAAAAATATAAAATATTAACAAGATATAAAATGAAAGCTCAGACTAATGGTTCCAGATTATACACTCATCGTCTAACGCCAAGAAACATTGCAAGATCACGTGAAGACATAGACCAAAAAAAAAACTTATTTAAGGTTGGAAGTTTCAGGGAACCTGCTCGTCGAAACAGGTTCCCTAATTTTTGAAACTTAAAACCTACCCTGTATACTTTGGAAGGTTCCCCCACTAGTCAGGTTCCAGGTTCTACCCTAGAACCATGCTCACCTCTAGTGTCAATCATAGCAACAATCAGGTCATAATCACGAGACAACCGGCCGAGACAAGAGGAACGATTCCTAGTCCAATGGTTTGGGATTTGGACAATACGACCTACATACGAGAAGCGAAGGTGAGTGCCATCCCACCAATGGCGATTGCAAGTTTGGGGGAAAAGTACAAAAAAAGTCTTAAACCTATTGTATTGGTATCAATTCAATCATAAACATTTCTATTGGATCAATTTAGTCCTAAGTTTTTCACGTTTTGTCTATTGAGTCCATCCAGCCAATTAGGCCGGAAATTGCTGGCGTGGCTCGCTGGCCACAGTGGAAAAAAAAAGGAAAAGAGAAGAAAAGGTAAACTTAATAAAAAAATTTAAAAAATTCGGAAAAAATAAAGAAAATTATTTAAAATTTATTTTTTTTAAAAAAAAATGCCTAGTCGGTGTCAACTGTGCCACGTAAGACAACCGGTCTTCACGTGAGTAATTTCCAGCCTTAATCGATCGGATGGACTCAATTGGCAAAATCTGAAAAGATTAAGGATTAGATTGGTCAATTAAAAGATTTAGAACTTAATTAGTACCAATACAACAGATTTATGACTTTTTTTGTATTTTTCGTGCAAGTTGGGCATATATATCTCACCCCCCTTGAAATTGCCTCGAAAGCATTTGCATGTCACATATCACACCATAACGTCTAGGTTTTCATTTCTTGGCATCTTTTCCTCCTTCACATAAAGACTTACCAACTTGTCCTAGAATATCCCGTGATCATACAAGAAGTTCCGAACGTGCATCTTCGAGAGCCCCATTGTAGCCAGAAGAAGGGAGCCGCCGGCTCAAGGAAATCCAGCCGCAACATTAGGAGTGATTCTAATCCCGATGATTTTGGACAGTGCGACATACATACCGCAAGCAAAGCGCTATCCATACGTTACAGAGAAGCCGTAGTGGTCATCTCTTGGAACTAAGATAGCGGATAGCCAAAACCTCCAAACTAAAATCCATCAAGTTAAGAAGTACAAACTTTAAGCGCACACTACCTAAATAAAGCTATCGAGAAATTGTCTGAAATTTTTTTTCTCAGAAGGGCAGAAGGAAGGTTCTTTCTTTCACCGCAAACTATTTAAAAGGAGGGGAAAAAAAAGGCCGAAATCGAAGGATTATAGTTATGATGTGCAAAATGTTTTTGCTTCAGTCAAATAATCCCGTAAAATAGTTGTTCCAAAGGGAAAAGGCGCATTGTTGAGCAGACAATTACTTTTTTTAACACAAAGCCACATATATCTAGAAAAATTATCCAAAAAGTCCTAAACATATTGCATTTTTGTTAATTCAGTCATAAATCTTTTCACTTCTTATCAATTGAGTCCATCCAGCTAATTTTGATAGGAAATCGCTAACGTGGGCACCGGTCAACCTACGTAGCTCTAACGTGGATAATTTTTAATTTTTAATATTTTTCGAATTTTTTCATTTTTCATTTTTGTTTTCTCTTCTTTTTCCTTTTCTTCTTTTTCTTTTTTTATTTTTTTTCCTCCCCTTCTTCCTCCTCTAGCCAGTTGCCAGGCCTTAGCAACTAGCCAGAGGCAAGGGATGGTGAGGTCAACCTCACCGCTCGCCCAAGGTCGGCATGGGTAAGGTTTGCCCGAGGCTGGCAAGGTCGACCTCTCCGGCCATCTCCTTTGGCCGGTTGCCAAGGCCTAATGATTGGCTAGAAGAGGAAGAAGGATAGAAAAGAAAAATTTTAAAAATCGACAATTATTAAAATATTATTAAAAATTATCCACGTCAGCAATTCCCGGCCAAAATTAGCTTGATAGACTCAATTGGCAAGAAATGAAAAGGTTTAGAACTCAATTGACAAAAATACAATAGATTTAAGACTTTTTGGACAACTTTCCTCATATATCATATGTTGTGTGAAATCACTTCTCTCTAAACCCGATTGTCAAATTAATGTCTAGCAATCGAAAAAGTATTCCGGGCTACTATTCGCTATGAAAAAGTTTAACATGTAGAGTATGCTTAAATCGAATAGGCCAATTCAGTCTCACCTGGGAAGGATACCGAAGAAGATGCCTGACTAGTGACTACTCCGTTTATAGGTACAAACAGATTAAGTGAACAAACCGATAATACGATAGATAAAATTGAGAGAAAGAAACGAGCAGTCCCGTTTCTTTCCTACGGACCCAAGAAGCACCCTACATATGCTCATTCCTGAGATAGAAATAGGATAGATAAAATTGAGAGAATTTCAATCTGACTTTATCTAATAATGGCATGTAATCTTGCACAATTCGAGGATAATTCAATTTGGGAAAAACTAGTGTATAATTTAATTTTAAGAACTAAAACTTTGTAAATAATTTATATTTAAGATACAGCCCTTAGCATAGACACCCGATGATATACATCACAATAGCCAGAAAGTGACTAAGTTTACATTAGTTTTCTACTGTCGAGATTTCGAGTTTCCAAATCCCTGCAGATTTTTGTATACCATAATTTGTGTTTCGATTCTGTATGGTTATGTCGATGTTGAATAAACTGCAACCAGATTGAGCCTGGATTATTGTGCTTAAGTTGTAAACCTGATCCTGCCTCCAATTTACTGTTATCTACGTTCTGGGAGAACAAGAAAAGATAACAAATGACAATTGTGTAGCAGCTACTACTTACCAAGAGGATATTCGTCACAATAAAGGAAAAAGAAATCTTCGTCTCCTTGAAATGTGTCTCAGGGCTCAAAATACTATGTGAATGGATGGAACCGCATTACACTTTACTGGAGATTGACCGCAGACCGAGTACCACATGAACAAATTTATGACAGCAATCAAAATGAGCTTCTGCTGATGTACAAAGCCGAAGCCTGAAAGAATAAACGAAAGAGCTCGGACTAAGAGCTACGGACTTCTTTTATAAACCTTAGCTTGCTGACAATCGAGGATTAGCATAAGAAAATCCGTTCCTCTCTTAAAGAAAGTACAATGACAACATCTCAATTCACAAGCCGATGCACATATTGATACATGTTGGGAAAACCTCCTAATAGATTTTGATACATGTTGGGAAAACCTCCTGATAGATTTGGATGTTAACAAAATTATCCATGAGTAAGTCTGACATATGCTTTTGAAGTATGCTAAGTCCAGAAAGTTATATTCTCCGAAGTCCAAACTTTAAATGAATCAAAAGAAGAAGTTCAGGTTCTGCACTGCAAAAGACAAAGTTCAGACTTTGTACACAAAGTTGAAGAACTTCAGTTTATTTATTGGAATCAAAAGATTCAGAATTTACGGAACAAATCATTTTGACTCAAGTTCTGAGCGCAAGGACTTTATCCAGACGTTATCAGAAACTTAAAACAACGGCTAGTAATCTGGCTTGGATTTCAGAAATGGAAAATATTGATTGATTCAATTTTAAAAGGCTATTTTGGAAGGAATATTTACATCGTAAAATATCTTGAATTAATTGACAATCAACCCCACAACAAGTTTATTTCTAAATGAAGAAGCTCTGCTTATAGAAACCAAAGTTCTGATTGTATGGATGACTAGATTCAGCGGGATTTAGACTTTGTCACTTAACGGCTACTCAATCTTTTTTCATACAAATCTATCAAAGGTGAAGATTGGAAGATGATTCTCTAAAAACTATCCAGCGACTAGTTTGAAAGTGGAGAAGTATAAAAGGAAATAAATTGTCAAAGAGCATAAGCAGAGAGATAATATCTAGAATCATCCATTCCAAATTTTGAGCATACTCCAACTAGTGTGACTTATCCTTCTTGAGCTAAAAACTGTGATATCGAGAAATCTATTATAAGAGTGATTGAGTGAGATAGAGTGATCTATCTTTCACAGAAAAGTTATTACTCAGAATTTGCAATCTCTTGATTTAACATTTAGCGGAATCTAGCCAGTAAGCTGTCAACGTAGGAGAGTAGAAGTAGGCATGATATGAGCCAAACCACTATACATATGTGTGCAAATTTCCCTATGCCTAAAACTCCTTTTATTTAGTTAATTGCACATTTATTTGTTTGCCATTCAAAAATTGATCAAAATCTGAATATTGTTCAAACTTTACCTGTGATCAATTATTTCCGCGTTAAATTAATCAAATAGTGCTAAAATCACCTATTCACCCCTCTATAGGTGATATCTGCTAATCTCATCAATTGGTATCAGAGCTAGTTGCTCGTTTATTTGAATGTTTTATTTCTGAGCCAATGATCTTTATGGCTAGCATGAGTGCTCCAGGTCTAGTCGAAGGACAGAGCAACACCAAACTTCCATACTCTTAAGGCAAAGAATATAGTGTATGGAAAAACAAAATAAAGGCATTCATAAAATCCATTGATCCCTTACAATGGGACGTTGTTCTCAGAGAAATTGAACTACGTCCTCCTTCAACTACCTCAAGTGAACAACAAGATGGGGAAACTCCAACAGCTGCTTCATTATCTCAATCTAAGATAACCAAAAGAGAAGCTTTAGATGCAAAAGCAATTTAATCATTTTATTGTGCTTTAGCGCCTATTGAATATAAAAAAAAATTGCTTCTTGTGAAATAACAAAGGAAAAATCATAAGCAAAGGAACTGTTAAAATCGGAAGTCTAGTGATAAATGACGTCTCCCTGGTAAAAGGTCTTAATTACAATCTGATTAACATAAGTCAATTATGTGATACAGGATTCAAGATCAACTTTCAAGAGAATATTTGTTCTGGCTCAAGCAAAGATTGTTCTTAATCCTTCATTGGTCGAAGACATGGTAACATTTATCTTCTTGATGTAAAATCTGACATTGCTCAATGTTTAGTTTCTATCAAGGAAGATACAAACTTATGGCACAGAAGGTTATGGCATATTAGTATGAAACAAATATCAAAGCTTTCTACAAAAAGGCTTGTTCAAGGACTACCAGAACTAAAATTCAAGAGAACAAAATTATGCTCAGCTTATACTTTGGAAAAACAGGTCAAAAGTTACTTTAAATCTATACATCATGTCTCTATTAATCATGCTCTGTAGCTTCTTCATATGATCTATTTAGTCCTACAAGAAACAATAGTATTGGTGGTTAGAAATATTGCTTAGTAATTATTGATGATTTTACAAGATTTACATGGGTATTCTTTCTTGGTTATAAAAATGAAGCTTTCTCATATTTTTCAAAATTTGCAAAAAGAATTCAAAATGAAAAAGGTTACGCAATTTTTAGCATCAAAGCTGATCATGGGGGGAGAATTTGACGGTTAAAGTTTTGCAGACTTTTGTGATGAAAATGGATTTCAGCATAATTTTTCCTCTCCCTATACACCAGAACAAAATGGTGTTGTTGAAAGGAAAAATCGCACTTTACAAGAAATGGCAAGAATTTTGTTGATTGAAAGCAAAATTTCATATCATTTTTAGGCAGAAGCTGTTTCTACAGGCTATTACATCATTAACAGAGTCTTCTTAATGCCAATTATTGAGAAAACCCCCTATGAGCTTTACAAAGATAGAAAACCAAGCATTTCATACTTTCATACTTTTGGTTGCAAATGCTTTATTTTTAAAAATGCAAATGACCATGTCAGAAAGTTTGATGAGAAAGTAAATGAAGGAATTTTTTCATGGCTATTCCATAACAAGCAAAGCCTATAGAGTCTACAATAGAAACACTCAGACTGTGGAAGAGTCAATAAAGGTCAAATTTGATGAGCAGAAGTAGATTCAAGATGATGAATCTGAACAACTTCAAGTGATTAAGCACTTACAAGAATCACAACAGAACTCCCCAGATGATGCTCAACCAGCAGAAGATGACAAAAATGTTGATCAGACTCAGCAAACACCTTCAAAAGCTAATGGTGAGGAAAATGACAAATACAACAAAAACTGGAAACACAAATCCAGTTATCCAAAAAAATATCATCATCAGAAAGGTAAAAGAAGGCATCAAGACAAGGTCAAAATACAAGAAAAACATCAGTATCTTGGCACTTATATTTGAGATAGAACCAAAAGGAATTGATGAAGCACTCTCAGATGAAAGTTGGATAGAAGCAATGCAAGAAGAACTCCATCAATTTAAAATTAATGAAGTATGGGAACTTGTATAAAAACCAAAGAATCAATTTGTGATTGAAACAAAATGGGGTTTCAGAAATAAACTGAAAATGACAAAGGGAAGGTTACCAGAAACAAGGCAAAACTAGTAGCAAAGGGTTATGCACAAGAAGATGAATAGATTATGATGAAACCTATGCTTCAGTTGCTAGGTTAGAAGTCATAAGGCTACTCTTATCCTATGTCTGTTTTCATAACTTCAAATTATTTTAGATGGATGTCAAGAGTGCATTCCTTAATGGATACATCAAAGAAGTATTTGTGGAACAATTACTTGGGTTTGAAGAACCAAGAAAGTCTGACCATGTCTACAAACTAAAGAAAGCACTACATGATTTGAAACAAGCACCTCGTGCTTGGTATGAGAGATTAAGGAACTTTTTTATGGACAATGACTTTGTGAAAGGTAAAGTAGACACAACTGTTTTTATTAAAAGAGAAGGTAAAGACATTTAACTAATTCAAATCTATGTTGATGATATAATATTTGAATCTTCTAATGAATTACTTTGCAAGGATTTTTCAAAGTCTATGTAGAATGAATTTGAAATGAGCTTAATGGGAGAACTAATACTCTTTCTGGGACTTCAAGTGAAGTAGACAAATGATGGTACTTTTATATGTCGAGAAAAAGTATGCTAGAGAGATTGTGAAGAAGTTTGGCATGGAAAACTACAAGAAGACAGATACACCAATGTCTCATTCTTCCAAATTGGACAAGGATGAAACTGGTAAATATGTTAACCAGAAGATATACATAAGTATGATTGGATCTCTATTATATCTCACCGCTTCTAGACCTAATATTCTGCTCAATGTTTGTATGTGTGCTAGATTTCAATCAGATCCAAGAGAGTCACATCTTACTGCCGTTAAAGGGATAATCAAATACATTGAAACTTATCCATTATTAGGCCTTTGGTATATGAAAGGCCCAGATTTTACACTAACTGGTTATTCTTATGCTGATCTTGCTAGTTGTAAAGTGAACAGGAAAAGTACTTCAGGAACATGCTAGTTAACGGGAAAATGTTAGTATCCTAGTACTCAAAGAAACAAGTTACAGTTGCACTATCAATAGCAACAGCAAAATATGTAGAATTTGGAAGTTGCTGCTCTTAGATTTTATGGATGAAGCAACAACTGAGGGACTTTGGAATTGAAGAATCATGCACGGAAATCAAATGTGAAAACACTAGTGCTATAAATCTGACCAAAAAACCAATCCTTCATTCTCAAGCAAAGCATATTAAAATCAAGCATCACTTCATAAGATATCATGTTAAGAACGGTGATTTTATTATACAGGAACAGGATCAAACTCTGACGAGCAAACTATGCAAAGTCTAGATATGCTATTAGATCCTAAGTCTCCGACGAAAGATAGAACTTATCATATATAGACATTCAATTTTTTGGCGAGCAAGTCCTATTTTTGGAAAATAATCAGGTACGTATTTGATTGGATTATTTGATTGCTATTAAAAAAACTGTCATTTTAAAATTTCCTATAATTTCGGATCTCTAAAAGAAACTGCCAAAATTCAGTTTTTATCCTTTTATTTAAAAACTGCCAAATTTTACTTTAAAGAACTCGACTTCATTCTTCAAGGGTTTTAGTTCGTATCACTCCCGACTCCGCTCTTCATTTTTCTCCTCAAAAATTCAGACTTTCTCGCTCAAATCCACTCCCAAGTTGAAATGTCTGCAAAATTTGAAGCATCATGGAGAAATTGACGATCTTCTCGAAATGCCAACATGGAATCGAGGACGAAAAGAAGCCCTGGGCATTTGGAAGTCACTGACTCTTTTGGAATAGAATCAGACCAGAAAGCATCTCCACAACATTCGTCTCAACCTAAATCGACAGAATCTATGGGTAAAAAGGACTTTTATTTTAAAGATTCTAGATTAGTATGGAAGGCCTACAACTATCTCAAAAAGGGAGAAGCTTCTGATGACGTAATGTTATCATTCTTCAAAGATAAGGGTTTCGTTCTGAGGAAGAATTTTTTATTTCCTACACTTTTAAACCATTACAAACTGTGTTGCCTGTGACTAACTCTGAAAAGAAAGAAATTGTGTCCCGAAAAGGGAAAGAGAAAATGGGTGAACCTTCTGGATCCACGTTGAAAGAATCTGTTCTTAAATCCCCAGAATTCGAGAGTGGTTTTGAATCGAAGAGTGAAGGAAAGAAAGAGGATGATGATGACAAGTTATTCAGGAATTTTGAAATTAAGACTAGAATTGCTCTAGGGATAAAGAGTTTTGCTAGAAAATTATTCAGAACTAAGTTACATCAAGAGTATCACTCTCTTCTTCTGTCTAGAGGAGTTATGAATCATCGCACTGTGGATTTCTCTTTTCTTGATTCAATCAGCATTTCAGTGAGAAAACACTTTGAAAAATTAGGAATGGAAGCATTTTGCCTGCAATCTTCCCGTGTTTATCCTGAATTAACTGCTTATTTCTATTCCAACTTGTCAATTCTCTTTCCGAATAGAATAAGCTTTTCTGTATTTGAAAGGAAGTATGATCTTAATGCATCTCAACTTGCTGATATTATTGGAGTAAAGTCCTGGAATTTTATTCCAATTAATGTTCCTCCTGAAGAAGCATATAAAGTAATTTTTGAGAATCCAGATTTTACTTGAGATTCCAAGACTTACATTTTTACTCCAGTCTGACAAAGAAGAATATGATTTTGCACAAGATCATCATCAATTGTCTAAGACCAAAGGCATCTTCAAGGACAGACTTGTCAAAGTTTGAAGCTAAGATGATATGGGCTATCATCAATGAGGTTCCTTTCTCCTTACCTCATATCATTGTCCTTCATATGTACAGATTTGTGCTGACGAACAAAGGCCAACTTCCATATGGTGGTCTAATCACCAGGATTTTCAATTTTCTTAACATTGAAATTCCTGCTCAAGTTGACCAAGAATTGTCTTCCTGAAATGTCTGTTGGTGAGAAAATGATATCGAAAATGAGGTTTACACAGCTTGACATGAGTACGAAAGACCAAACTTCAGAAAAGTAAGAGAAGATGAATAAAGGACAAACTTCATAAAAGTCTGAGAAAAAGAAGAAGGGCCAGTTTACCCAAGTCTCTAGGAAGAAGAGAAAAATAGAGACTATTCTGAGGGATAAAGAGGGTGAGGAAGAGAATCAAAATGAAGAGGCACAAGAAACTGTTAAGATAAATGCTGAGAAAGCTGTGGACATTCCTACTGAACAAAAACTTATCAAAGGTGTTGAATCACTAATGAAGGAAACAGATCTTAGTGATGCTCCAGCTCAAACTCAGGAAAGCAAATCTCCACCAGCTGCAGACATTGAAGATTTTGAGGAGAATCCAGAAACGGCTACTATGGGTGCTAACATTCATAGGAAGTTACAGCAAGATAAAGGAGTCCAAATTGAACAGCTAGACCTTGAAGAATTCCAAGGTCATACCTCCCATGACCAGACCATTATTTCTTTGTTGCTTGAAATTAAAGGAAAACAATCTGCATTGGGTGAAGACATGTAGAACTTGAAGACAATTGTTGAAGAAAGAATTCAGAATGTTAATCTTCAAGCAGAACAGAATATGGCAACAATTGAGAAAGCAATTGGTCAATGCACGTCTAAGGTTAAGGATGTTGTTCAAAACTTGGAGAACTTTCAACTTGTTCGAGCCCCTTTTAAGGCCGTAGTTTTTCATAATCTATTTCTGTGTGTTAACTTTTTGAACTCAATGTCTATTCTGAACTTTTGGTTTGACTTGATTTGTTATGGCTGATATTTTGGATATTATAATTGTGATTAACTATTTTGTTGTTGATAAAAAGGGGAAGAAAATACGTTGAGTTATGACGCAAAATACTATGATCAGATTTGAAATGCAGGTTATAGGTTATGGTGCAAAGAAAGGTCACAGATTATATGCTTAAAATATTTCAATCATTAAATGCTATTCATCATTATCTCTGCCTTAGTGCAATACTTGAATATATGCTCAATTACATGTTTTTATCTTATTACTCTATATTTTACAAAATCTATTTATCTGCATGGAAAATTTTATCATCATCAAAAAGGGGGGAGATTGTTGTGAAAACCTCCTAATAGATTTTGATGTTAACAAAATCGTCCATGAGTAAGTCTAACATATGCTTTTGAAGTATTCTAAGTCCAGGAAGTTATATTCTAAAAGTCCAGACTTTAAATGAATCAGAAGAAGAAATTCAGATTCTGCACCGCAAAAGATAAAGTTCAGACTTTGTACACGGAAATTGAAGAACTTCGGTTTATATCTTGGAGTCAAAAGATTTAGAATTTATTGAACAAACCATTCTTACTCAAGTTTTGAGCCTGAGGACTTTAGTTAGATGTTATCACAAACTCAGAACAACAGCTAGTAATTTGGCTTGAATTTCACAAATGGAAAGTATTGATTGATTCAATTTTGAAAAGGCTATTTTGGAAGGAATATTTACATCGTAAAATATCTTAAATTGATTGACAATCACAAGTTTATTTTTAAATAGAGAAGCTCTACTTATGGAAACCAAAGTTCTGGTTGTATGGGCAATCAGATTCAACGAGATTCAAACTTTGTCACTCAACAGCTACTCAATCCTTTTTATACAAATCTATCCAAGGTGAAGATTGGAATATGATCCTATGAATATTGTCCAACTGCTAGTTTAGAAGCAGAAGAGTATAAAAGGAGACAAATTGTCAAGAAGCAAAAGCAGAGAGATAATATCCAAAATCATCCATTCCAAAGTCTAAGCATATTCCAACCAGTGTGACTTGTCCTTCTTGAGCTAAAAACTGTGAAATCGAGAGATCTATTATAAGAGTATTGAGTAAGATAGAGTGACCTATCTTTCACAGAAAAGTTATCACTTAGAATTTTTAATCTATTGATTTAACATCTAGTGGAATCTAGCCAGTAGGCTGTCAGCGTGGGAGAGTGGACGTAGGTTTAATATAAGCCAAACCACTATACATTTGTGTGCAAATTTCCTTATCACTAAAACTCCTTTTATTTAGTTAATTGTACATTTATTTGTTTGCCATTCAAAAATTGATCAAAATCTGAACACTGTTCAGACTTTACCTGTGATCAATTATTTCTGCGTTAAATTGATCAAGTAGTATTAAAATCACCTATTCACCCCTCTCTAGATGATATTTGCTAGTCTCATCAATATACACGCCATGAATATTCCAAAGAACTTACAAGAGAATACAACACCTAGTAATTGCTAGGAACAATGGAGATGAAAATTCACAACCCAAGATTAATCCTGGGAAAATGGAAAATTTTGGAGCAATAGACTTTGACCACATTACGTGAAGTACGAACAACATAATAAGTGAAATCAAGAACCCCCTGGTATTCTGTTAGCACTAGCAGCTTCTATCGATTCCAGTTCTTCTACGACTTCAGTCATGGAAGGCCGCTTGTACGGAGTCCTTTGGAGGCAATTTAAAGCTAGTTGTGCTATTTGGAACACAGAATCCATAGAATAATTGTCCTCCAATCTAGAGTCCGTTATAGTGTTCAATTTTCGTTTACCGGAAAAGAATGGTCTGGCCAACTCCACTAAAAGACGTTTTGCTTTTGGACGGTTCACATCAAATGCCCTGTTTGTATCTCAAGCAACACAATGCCGAAACTGTAAATGTCACTCTTTACATAAAATATATTCTTGTGAGGTAGGGTTGTCCATCATGGAGCCTCCTCTGACTTGGGACAGTTTAAAGAGGAATGCCTCTTTCTGTCTACCATGTACTTGTGCAAGATTTAGACTATGTTTATTTTGCGGAAAATAAATAAATTGAAAAATATTTTCCAAAAAATGATCCTTTATATTGTTTAAATAAATGAATTGACAATAAATATTTTCATCGTCTATGAAAATATTTAGACATAAATTATTGTCAATAATGAAAACATTTTTTATTGATTAATTGAAAACACCACGGTATCTTAAGTGCATAAGAGAGAGAAGAGAGGTAGAGCGAATTTCTTTTCTTTTTTTTCCTTCTCTCTTTTTACTCTTTTTCACTCTGCCACCTTCATGCAGTGCTATGTCTGTGTACACGAGTGTCAAAAATATTTGAACCGAACCGAACCGGTTTGTCATATGTTAACTTGATCATTGAGTAGGCTTGAACCGCTCGCCACGACTCTTACACTTGAAGGCAGGGGCGGGTTTCGGCACAATCACGGCGGCTCAGACCTTCTCTGTGTCTCTCTCTCTCAATGAGACGCCAATAAACCCACAACTTAAAATTGAAGCATGGACGGACAACCAGCCCGACATGGACCAATGAAGCGAATCAATCGGCCTAGCTATAGCCCACGCACAAAAGCTTTTTGGCCCAGCCAGACATGACACGCACACAGGATGAAACTACCTTGGCTTCTGCAGCAAAACTAGCTTTATTTTCTCAACTGAACTATGTAAGTTACAAGTGTATGTACCCTGCTCCTAGTATCACCACTAGCAGAAAGCAATTATTGAAAGTGAGTATGTCAAAGAAATGCCATGGCCCAGTACATATCGAGAAAAGGAGTACGTTTTCCCCAAGAATTAACCCAATGCCTCGTCTGGATGGTCCGGAAATATCTGAAACGCTAAACCTGAGGACCTTGGACTCACTACAGTGACCGCCAAACCTCCCTTACCCCCAAAGAATAATATAAATAGTATCAGAGCCGACTCCTAGCATGACTAAACATAACTGGCCAGGCTTCCCAAGTCATTACGACAGTGACATTGATAACCTATACTGCTTTACAAAATCTAAATCCCAAAATTGCAGGAGAAAAGTAGTTGTCTGGGCAAACAGCATTTACATTTTATATAGAGTAGAGACGATGAATCTGCAGTGAGAGGAGGTGATGAATAAAGAATGCGACCATGCCTGAGAAAGTTCGCTGAGCTGGGATCAATTGTCTAAGCACCAGTGTTTTCTATCAGCTGCAACTAAATTTTTCCAGTGTTTTCACGACTTCGTCCATTGATGGCCGATGATTGGGCGAAATTTCAAGACATTGGAATGCGAGTGCGGCTACGTCAAGAGCATCCTTCAGAGGATATTGCCCTTCCAGCCGAGAGTCCATGATTCCTGTCAAGTTCCCTTGAGAAAGATGAGGCTTGACCCACTCCACCAAAATCAGCTGATCACTTGGACGATTTGCATCATATGCTCGCAATCCCGTCAAAAGCTCAACCAGTACAACCCCAAAGCTATAGACATCACTCTTTACATACAAATGACCTGTTCAACCAAAATGATGTGATACTCTAACATGAGTTTGCTAAACACAGCTTCATGCATGGTCAAACGAAGTCCAAAGTGCAATGTTCTTGGCAATGATCACCCCAAGCAATTCGGAAAGTCCATCATATTACCTGTGGCCATGTACTCGGGTGCTGCATAGCCCAAAGTTCCAATAACCTGTGTAGACACATGTGATCTGCCTTCATCTGGACCCTTTCTTGCCAACCCAAAATCTGATATTTTGGCATTATAGGACTGTCGAAACACATGCCAAACAAAGGTCAAAGTGGATAAGGTCTCTTTTCTACTGCTATGTCTAAATAAATTTGGACTATGCAGACTTAATAAGCTTAGCTCGGGCCAATGATTGGTATTATAAACTAGCTACAAACAGAGTAGCATGGGATTATATATTTTTAAATGGCCATAACAACAAAGCCTCCCGACCAAAAACAGAAGGAAAACATAAGTGGAAGTAAGATCTGGCAAACCAGGTTACGCGTCATTTTGAAGATGCTTTGCAATGATAGTCCTGTGTTTTATGTGAAAACCTTGACAGAATGAAAGCCTGAAAGCATGAGGTTTCAAATTCTTGCTGCTTCCAGAATGGCAAGTGAGGATTGCCGAAAGAGGGATGTTGCAAACATATGCGCATTATTTCAGCACGGGAGAAGACTAGGAACCAAATTTTAAATGTAACAACAATGTGGTACTGCTTAATTTAATCTAAATAACGAACATGTACATACTGAGTCCAGTAATATGTTTGAGGGCTTGAAATCTCTGCAGATTATTTGCCTCTCTAACTGATGCAAGAACGCAAGACCTCTGGCTGCTCCTATTGCAATTTTAAGCCGCGTGGCCCATGGAGGTGGATTCCAGCCCCCTGCAACAGGAAAGACACTTGATTCATATAGTACATTGAACCAAGAAAAGATCATATCTGCGATAAATTCAAAGCAAGGATGTATATATCACCCAAGAGAGAAACTTACTTCGAAAGAGGTGATTCTTTAGGGTACCCTTTTGCATGAACTCATAGACAAGAAGTAGTTCTTTATCCTCCAGACAATATCCCAGTAGTCTGACAATGTTTGGATGAGATAAGCTGCACAGGAACTTCACCTCCGACTGCAAAAAGTTATCACTCCCAGATCAAAATAGGGCAAGACCTCATAATTTCTCATTTTATTTAAGTAAATAGGCATCACCTGAAGAAAGAGAGAGGAGACAGAACAATCAATTTATGTGATAAGAAGTTGAAGAAATGCACAATGGCACCCTAAGAGCCATCTGGCGTGGATGCACCCTAAAGATATTTAGATGGTAGCAAATAATCTGAGATAAAAACGGGGGATGAAATATCCATTGATGCATCATCACCCCTGTTCAATAGTAAATCCTGACGTGATCTAAATGGTAGAATTTCATATGCCTTGCTGTAAGTACACAACCTCATATTCACGAAAAGAAACAATGGAGCAAGCAAATCTTAAGTGCTCAAACCTATTTATAAAGCAAGTAAACATCCCTCACATGATTTTGACATCGGCAAAGACTTTGGAGGATAAGATTGATCGCTGTAAGGGTGGCCATGTAGAGTCTAAAACATAGAATCAGACGAGCTCCAGTATGCAACATGATAGAAAAGAATGCACTCATCTCGTGTAGTACACGGTAGATGTCCACCTTCTGAGAAAGACAATAGCATCTCGAGTGATGATCAATTTTGAAAATTCAAATGCTAACTAGATTTATGTGGAGGCTAAGTCCTTCCCTCCTCATTTTTTACCTTTTGAAAGACTTGTATGCTAGTACCATGTACTGTCGTTTACCAGGTGACTAACAAAAAGTAGATGGCAGGATCTTATTTATTCTTTCAAGGACAATGGAGAAGAACAGTTATGTCCAGTTTCTCTAAGGTAGCATAAGTTTGGACTCAAACAATTATGTCACCTTACTTTCAGGGCCGGTCTGCATATTTTCCACAAATAGATAATCCTCACTAAGGCTGATTTTAGTTTCTAGCACTATGTTGAGAAATTCCAGAGGGGACAGCACTAATGTCATCAAACTCATATTGGGATTTACTGTTTCGGGTACATTATAGTTTCATCCTTTGAGTTTAGCTTAAAAGGCAAGGTTATAAGTCATAATATTTTCTGATGCAGGGCATAATGTCCTTCTCTGGAATAAAATAAGAGTCCCTACATTTCGAAGCTTACGAGCTATCACGGGACTTTATTATATTACTTATAAACAATGACTTTTCCACTCCAGCTCTCAAGGATCTAAGATATAGAACCCAAAGCTGGCAAAGCTTCTCTCCTTCTCCTACTGGTTTCCTACACTTCCATGCTGTTTGGCTGCTGGAAAACAAACATACATGCAATGTTCTACACAACATAGACATAATAATAGTAGGACAAGATTGTGGAATCTCAAGATTTAGATCAAGAGCACAGTTGCTCATTTGAGGTATTTATTGATCAAGTGGCCCTAAAAATTTACAGTATCTTGCCTTCTCACCACACAACCCCTCCAGGCCACTCGGATGTGCTTTCCAAAACGGATATGCCTTAACCATTTATCTCTCTCATAGCTTTTCATCCCGATAACATGTTCAGCAAATTTTTTAAAACAGCTCTTCTCGAAATTTTTTGACTATTCAAAGGTCCAATTGTACACACGTTTGGAAACTTATATGGGCCATCTATTTCACCCAGCACTGTGCCTGCTGTTTTGATTGGAACAGACATAAAATAAATGCTGGAAAATTAACGGCGCCGGGCGAAGAATAAGCAAATTTTTACTCTTCCATTGCATGCCTAGAAAACAATTGCAATAACCCCAGAAGTTGTTGAAAACAGAATCTCAAAAGATTTGTTCAATGCTTTTATGTGGACTTGACCCATACAATGGAAAATAGGCCGATTTTTCTCCAAACTCTTGCCTACAAATGCTCCTGGTCACAGGAGCAACCACGGACCCTAAATAAAGGATAAGAGGAGCATGCACTGTCTTCTCCTAAATAATGCAATCCTAGAAAGAATAATCTGGTCCACATCATTGATAAAACCCCCCAGAAATATGTGTTCAGTTGGGCAATGACGTATCCTCTCGAAAGGAAGAAACCAAACTAACATAGTGAACTTCAAGTGAAATTAGACACACAAAACCAGAACAATCTCGCCACAAAAAGGCCACTAACATTTATCATCTCGTTCTCATTGTTCTACAACAAACCACATATCTGGAGACTATTTTTCTCCACCATCACAATAACCTTCTTGCTACAAATGCAAAGCGATAACATTAAATACTGCAAAGCACATGCAACCCAAGATTTCCTGAGAGGAACTAAGATTACCTCCCATTCTTTGAATCCTTGCATGCCCTCTGGGTTCAACCTTTTGATGGCAACTGGAGTCATTCCATTCCTCCAGGAAGACTCCTTCTCGACAAGGTAGCCTTTGTAGACTCTACCAAAACCACCCTCGCCGACCAATGTTTTAGCTCTGAAGTTTCTTGCTGCAACTTTCAGCTCTGCAAAACTAAAGACCCTAATTTCTGAAGTGGGAGCAACATAAATATTTGGAATAGACTCATTCGACCTCCCTCCCAAACTCCTGCTCAGGCCATCCTCAGAAGACGATGAACTGCTTATAGTCAGAACAGGTCCTCCTGTGATTACACAAGTGAAGAGAAAAAGGTGAAGAAATTGTCATGAGCTGAAGACAGGTGCTAGAGACGAGCAGGAACTAATTAACTTATTGAGATGTCAGCCGGTGGGAAGTAAGTTAGTTAGGGTAGTTAGAATCTGAAGTTGTTATTGGACATGTCTATTAGCATAGTCCTTCATAATCTGCTTTCTCTGTAAGTTGAATCTTGCATGAATTTCAGGATTAAAAGAATGCAGGAGCACAATAACTATAAAAACATGCAGAATATCTAGAAGATGGATAGCTAGGGTTTGATCTCTTGCATTGAAACTCCGACACCATGTTAAACTGCCCTTCATTCAAATGCTCAAACTGTTGGGAGTGAGTCCATCTTGTATATCAAACAGTTTCCATAAGTATGCCATGACCAATATGTTTCATTCTCATACCAAATGCCTCCTTGTTCATATCCGCTCTTTCAATCAGATTGTTCTCATTTCTTGCCTCAATTCCTTGCTAATTTTCTTTTACGTCAGAATTCTAGCTAAAGCATCAAAACTCAATTCTATTCATCCAATAAAATGTGCGATCCAAATGTGAAGGGCAACAAAGTAAAACCACATGAGGAACTAAAATCAAAATGCTGTCGCAAAAGTTCCTACATGCTAACTCAAATCGAACAAAAACAACTAAAATATCAAACCCATGGAATCACAATCAGAAGTCCAGAATTATCATAAGGGGACAAAAAAACCTGCATTCTCAGGACAAGACCAGCTGGAGATCATATCCTAAAAACGCACCAGTCATGGTGAAAAAGACACCAAATGAAAACAAAACAAGAAAGCAAGAAAGAAAGAATTGCAGAGGAAACAAGGGAATTACCGGGTCTAAGATGACCAGTGAAGCTAGGAGTTGGGTAGTCAGGAACTCCCCAGCAAATTCCCATCGGATGATTTATATCTTCCCTCCTCCTCAAAACAAAGTCTCTCGAGCTTCAACGAAGAAGAAAAAGAAGAAGATGGGTCAGTGTGAAAGCAGGGAAAGGGCTTTTTCCTCTGATGCTGATCATGGTTCAAGAACCATTATCATTCGGAATCGTTCTTGTCATACCTCATAAGCAATTTCGATTCATGGGTGTCTCATTTCTTCTCTCTTTCTCTCCCTCTATTTTCTTTTTCCTATTATTTTTTGTGCGAGGACAGAACAAGAGAAGAGGGAGGATGGTATTCTTTGACTTGTATTGCTCGGATTCCGCTGGTTCAAAGTCGCGGACTTCGAGTCCATGCGGGGAAGGAGGGAAGTGGGGCAAAAACGGTAGAACAAGAATTGGAAGAAAGCGAGGGAAACCAACGAGACGACAAGGAATGTAACTGTCTGTGCTTTATGGCATAATATCTTTGATGTCCGGAAATTCTGTGGCAAGGGAGGAAAAATTATCGGGTGGTTGTAGAAAAAATAGCAACTAATAAACTTTTAAGAAAGAAAACGACTATCAATTTGTCAATTTTAATATTTATTAAGGGAAAATTACGATATATTGAGATGATTACGAAATAATAAAGCCCTTAAATCTACAAACCGTAAAGAAAATATTATGATCGATGGGCTAAGTTACCAAGAATATGAAAATGAAATTTGTTCTTTACCATATTTTATGGATAATTACAAAATGTTTGGAAATTCTAGCTTACAATACTTTAAGATGTATTAAAATATTTGAGAGATCCTCAGGTTATCATTACGGACTCTATAGTCAAGCTACCATTTATAAATTTAAGTGATATGTTGTAAGTGAAAACGACTTACGACGATTAGAAACAAATTATAATCCGTAAAGTTGAATTATAGTCTTATACGGACTGGTCCATTTTCTTTCCTACGCACCCAAGAAGCACCCTTTCCAGGTCTACATTTGCTCATTCTGAGATAGTAACATGATAGATAAAATTTAGAGAAAACTTCAATCTGACTTTGTCTAATACTGGCATGTATGAGAATTATGTCTCTGGTTCAGCAACGAAACAATTGGACGTGTCTTGGCTGCAACATGAATTGCACCAAATGGCATATCTTGTTCATTCTGAATGGACAGCTGAGCAGCACTTTGCTTTGAATGACTCCATCAATAATCCAACCATGTCTCAGAGCTCAAAAAATCACTATGAGAATGGACCGAGCTGCATAACACTTCGTGGAGATTGATTGCAGAGCGAGAACCACATGAACAATTTCATGAAAGTCTGCAGATTTTCAAAGCCTGAGCATGAAAGAAAACAAAAGAGCTTGCACCCTTGAAGAGCTACGGATTTCATTTGTGAACCTCAGATTGCTGACAATATCAAGGAATAGCCTTAGAAAAACCGTTCCTCGCGTAAACAAAAGTACAATCACAACATCTCAGCTCACAAGCCGATGCATGTACTGAAATACAGGTCATGAATATTCCAAAGATTTTACCAGAGAAGACAACACCTAGTAACTGCTGGGTACAATGGAAATGAACATTCAAAGCCCAAGATTAATCTTGGGAAAAAATGGAAAAGTGTGGAGCAACAGACTTTGATTTACGTCACATGAAGTACGAAAAACAAAAGAAGTTAATTCAAGCATCCTGTGGTATTCTATTAGCATTGGAATCTTCTATGGATTCCAGTTCTTCCACGACTTCAGTCATGGAAGGCCGCTCGTTGGGAGTGCTTTGGAGGCATTTTAAAGCTAGCTGTGCTATTTGGAATGCACAATCTGTATAATATTTACCCTCCAATCTAGAGTTCATTATAGTCTTCAGATTTCTTTTACTAGGTAAGAGTGATCTGACCCACCCCACTAAATTCTCCCTCCCTGCTGGACGGCGCTGATCAAGTACAGTTAAGCCTGTTAGTATCTCAAGCAACACGACGCCGAAACCGTAAACATCACTCTTCACATAGAGATGCCCTGTAAAATCCAAGAGTTTTATATAATGTGGCGGCGAAGTATCAAAGTAACTTCCTGATACACTTCCTATCATTGTCAAAATTCAAGACCAAACATCCTTCAGCTCCAAGTCACCAAAAAGCACTTTACCCAATGGAAAACGTTTTATTGGATTACCAGTTTCTATGTATTCAGGGGCAGCATAGCCATAGGTACCAATAACCCGTGTTGAAACATGTGACTTGCCCTCTGGAGGACCAAACTTCACCAATCCAAAGTCCATGAGTTTGGCCGTGTAAGACTGCAGAAGAACCCAACAGTGGATTAAATCCAGTTTCCAGCCTAAATATCAATTGCAAACTTTCATGAACCTAGCAAATAAGAAAATGGAGTCATCTAAAAGCAACTGGGGACTGGTTCACGATCTCGTCATGTGTTCTGAACATAATATCAACTCTAAGAAGATTTGCAATCAACTATAGCCCTTTCATTAATAAAGCAGAGGGAAACATGGGATCTCCACTTGCTATTATGACTCGTCTCCTGGTTAGAGGACACAATTCCAAGTCGTCAACGGGAGATACTAGGCATGTCATCGTCATCATTATCCTTCTCTCAAGAACTTGACTAAGAATTTTATGATACAGGACCGTAATCATTATGAGGAGGATAAGATATTAATACCATCTAGTAAAATATTTGAAGTTTTGAAATCCCTGTATATGAGTTTCCTCTCAGAACAGTGCAAGAAAGCCAGGCCTCTGGCAGCCCCAACCGCAGTCTTGAGGCTTACATCCCATGGAAGATGAGCAGTGGAGCCCCCTGTACTAGAGTAATGGACAGTGCAAAATGTAAGTAATGCTTAGATGCAAGTACATGTTTAAACTAGCTTGAATTTTGAAATGAGCACATTTGTCAACTGACTGTCAACCGACCAAGAAGATATGCTAAACAATTGGCATCCTTAAGGAGACTTTTCAGAAATTCACAGAGTGATCAGGCCACTTACTTCTGAATAGGTGGTTGTTCAAGCTGCCCTTTGGCACGAACTCGTAAACAAGAGCTAAATTTTCATCCTGTCAACAATATCCCAGGAGCTTGGGAAGGTTAGGGTGAGATAGCTTCCCAAGAAACTCTATCTCCGTCTGCACGAATAGAAAATAAGCAAAAGAGTCTCACGCATGGTCAGTATCAAAAGATATAAAAGAAATGGAAGCCCCCACACTAGACCATGTAGGATGTTTTTCTCCTTAGGCTTCAATTGGTCAACAAGAATGAAACAGTCACAAGAGAATAATTGATAGCAAAACAAAAGGTACAAAATGGGAACTGAGACCTAATTCCCATTGAAATGTTTAGTTTAACTAGTAGTTTGACAGAAGACTTATGGTCATTGTGCATAGCCACGGGTACCCATAACCCGTGTTGAAACATGTGACGTGCCTTCTCGAGGACCAGACTTCACCAATCCAAAGTCCGAGAGTTTGGACGTGTAAGACTGCAGAAGAACCGGACAGTGGATTAGACTCGGGTTCCAGCCCAAATATCGATTGCTATCTTTTGTGAATCTAGCAAAAAAACAATATGGAGATATCTAAAAGCAACCGGGGACTGGTTAATGGTCTTGTCTCGTGTTCTTAACTTAGCATCAAATCTAAGAAGGATAGATTTGCCATCAACTATAACCCTTCCACCAATTAAGCAGAGGGAAACATAGGATCTCCACTCGCTATTATGACTCTCTTCTCCTGGTTAGAGGACACAATTCCAAGTCTTCGAAGTGAGATACTAGGCATGTCATTGTCATCATTACACTTCTCCCAAGAATTTGTCTAGAATGATAAGAGTTCATATGAATTTTATGACACAAGACCTCAATCATTATAAGGAGGATAAAAGTATCAACCCCATCTAGTATAATATTTGAAGATTTGAAATCCCTGAATATTATTTGCCTCTCTAAACTGTGCAAGAAGGCCAGGCCTCTGGCAGCCCTGACCGCAACCTTCAGGCGCACATCCCATGGAAGATGAGCAGTGGAGCCTTCTGTACCAGAGTATTGGACAGTGTAAAATGTTAGCAATGCCTAAAAGCAAGAACATGTTCAAACTAGCTTGAATTTTGAAATAGGCACATGCATCAACTATGACCATCAACTGATCATATGCCAAACAATTGGCATCCTCAAGGAGACTTTTCCGAAATTCAGAGTGATAAGACCACTTACTTCTGAATAGCTGGTTTTCCAAACTGCCCATTGGCAAGTACTCATAAACAAGAGCCAAATTTTCATCCTCTTGACAAAATCCCAGGAGCTTGACAAGGTTAGGGTGAGATAGCCTTCCAAGAAAGTCTATCTCCCTCTGCACGAAAATAAGCAAAAGAGTCTCACACATGGTCAGTAGTAAAAGATATGAAAGAAATGGAAGCCCCCACACTATACCAGGTAGATGTTTTTCTCCTTAGGCTTTAATTGGTCAAAGAGATAAAACAATCACAATGGAATAGTTGATATCGAAACAAAAGGTACAGAATGGGAACCGAGACCTAATTCCCGATTAAATGTTTAGTTTAACTAGTAGTTTGACTGAAGACTCGTGGTCATTGTGCATCCTGTGATATAAAATAAATATCAATATTGGTAAAATGTACTTCGAGTCATACAAACTCTGTGGAAAATATCTAGCTCGCATGAAACCAGTAGTAGCTATGCAGAATCATTGGAACTTGTAACTGAAAACATATGTAATTTGCGATCGAACTGGTAACTTTATCTTGCAGTGGTGTATCCACCCAATATGGCTTGATCGGCCTCGCAGTTAGTTTCAATTCTTGAGTACAGAGCAGAATGTGCTCGAAGGAAGAAGAAAACAAGTTCACTGTGAAAAGAATGACATTTCATTAGTCAAAGAAGGTTGCATGACTCCATCCATCGAGGCCGACAAGTGAGACCAAGTCTCCTAAGGGGCTATTATACACATTGAAAAGGTTGATCATTACATAGATGGAAGACTGTGAACTTAGATTTGCGCAATTCCTTCGTTCCTTGCAATCGAATTACACTTACTAGGCGCTTGTAATAGTTAGCATCATACAAGCCATTGGCGACATTCACTCTCACAGCTCTCCAGGTATGGGTTTATTTAGTCCATTACAAAGTTAAAGAAATGCAAGGAAAGTTCATCGCTGTTAACTAAATGGAGCCTTATAATTTAATCTGCTGAGGACCATAGTGACTGGATAATCTCAAGAACAAACCTAAAAGCACATTTGCAACTGTAACTAGATCTTCCATATTTCATTTCTATCGGAATTATTGAAGCAAAATAGCTTTTGCTGGGTTGTTAGATAACTGAGGACTTCATGAGGATCGTGAACATATGTGTAGGCTATAGCACCAAACATCTCAGTCAGGCACCAGTAATCCTGTTGTCTGCTGCCTACTGCCATCATTTTGCATCCCAACAAAGCCGATGAGGCAATCAATGAACTAAAAAACTGCAAAAAGAAAGTTCATCACTGTAAATTAATGGAGCTTTACAATCTAATCTGCTGAGGACCTTACTGACTGAATAATCTCAAGAACAAACCTAAAAGCGTATTTGCAACTGTGACTAAGTCTTCGATATTTCCTTACTATCAAAATGATTGAAGCAAAATAGCTTCTTAGATTCTTCTTCTACTTCATTAAAATTCAAATTATGCACATTGCGTACACTAATGTTGGGTTGGTTAGATAACTGAAAACTTCACGAGAATCATGAAGATAAGTGTAGGCAATAGCACCAAGCAATTAATACTAAGTCAGGCACCAGCAGTAGTGTTGTCTGCTGCCATCATTTTGCACCCTAACAAAGCCGATGAGGCTTCCATGAACTGTAAGAAATATCTGATCTGTCTATAAAAAAAATCAGATGCAATTCCACAATGGCCCTTTCAGAAACATAAATTCCAAGGCAAGGCAACCACTTATGGAAAAATCCTAGGATAATCGACTTCAAGTACATTTGGATTTGCTTCACATAGCCATCGCAATTCAGGTCGTCAAGTATTTCTGCTCCTGCTATATTCACCATGAAGGTGTTCATTGACACAAATGAGTTTGGCATGACATGCTCCCATCAGTACGTACCATCATGCATTTGGTTTGCTTCGTTTCAGTAATTGACAAAGCAAAGTATTTATTCTCCAAGGAAGGAAAATGAAGACGACATAGTTCTCACCAGCCACTCTCTATACGCTTGTGCGGGACTCTGCTTTAATCTTTTCACAGCTATTATAGTCTTTGTCCTCTCAGACGGTTGCTTTCCATGAAGCACTCCTTTATAGACATAACCAAATCCTCCCTCTCCAACCTGCGCATCGGCTCGAAAATTTTTGGTTGCCTCTTTCAACTCTGCGAAACTGAAGACGGTCAAGCTGGAATTTCCATCTCCGAAGGCCTTTTTGTTGCATCCAGCCAGCAAGCCATGGCTGTTGCTGGCTGCAGAAGATGATGAACTACTGATCGTCTTGCTGGCTGCAGAAGATGATGAACTACTGATTGTCAATTTCATTCCTGTAGTTTGAAAAGAAGAACAGAGAACAGAGAAAATTGCTTCAGATGGTGAGAAGAAGCAGATTAAAGACTCCAGTCTGAAGCACAAATATTCATTTTATAGAGACTACATAGATGTAGAGATAAAGATCACTCTCGGAAAAACTTTAAGAGTACCGATTTGGCATGACCAGTAAAGCTAGGAGTAGGGAAGTCAGGCGTACCATAACACAACCCCATCTCTCTCTACTCTCTCTCTCTCTCTCTCTCTCTCAACAGGAACTAGTGTCTTCCCTCTTCCTTGCCTCTCCCAAATCTTATTTCCTCAGGAGAAGAGGACGTTGACTTGCTCTTACTGAGACAAATGAAGCCGCCGACAAGCTCCTCAGACCAAAACTAGAAAGCCCCTCGATAAATAACTATGGCTGAATTCGTAATTTCTAAAAGTTTTCTTCTGGGCCGACAAAGACTTAGCAAGCAGAAAAGCACCCTGGCTCTACACAACTTTGTCCAAACTAGATGCTTTTCTTATCCCACAAAATTCCAATGCATTTTACATATTGACTCACGGTGGACTTCTACATAAGGGAAACAATAAAAAGAGAAAAAAAAAATGAAGTACATCAATGAGGCAAAAAAAAATTAGATGCCTCCGAATTAAAAAGCTCACCTTAAGCCATGAAAGTGCTTCGAGGCACTTATTAAGTAAATTTAGTAGAAATTTCTTTTTTGAAAATTTGATTATACCTGACAGAAGAAGAACAGATTATAAAAAGACCCAAACTTACTTTAAATAGTTTCCAACGGTTCCTTAACAAGTCTTGCAATTTTTAACATGGTCTTTTCATTTCACATCTTGACTTGGCAGTTCCTTGTATTTTATGATCTTGTCATTTTTGTTAGCACCAGATGACATTTATTCATGTGATCATGCGAATTCAACATATTATTCTTTTCATATTCGGAAATTCTCCTTATATTTTATCTCAAGTTGTGTACATTGTTACCCACCCTGAATAATATCTTCTCAAGCAAGAAAGTTGTCGTGGAAAGGAAGTAATCGAACGATATAATAGACAGAACAATAACATATTCAAACACTAGATTTACACAGTTCAATCGATATGACATACATCCACGAGGAAAGCAGTATAGAATTCAGTTATAGATCAAATTATATAATAAAGATTACAATCACCATTGACTCACTCAAACACTCTCAATATTTCTCAACCCCTCAATTACACCCAACAGTGCATACAGTGTTTTAGCCCATCAATTGCTCATAATATAATCTCTCAATCTCACGAAAGAATTTGTAAATCTTGCTCGCAAGATTTAATCGCCTTCAACATTAAGACTCTTGATGTTATTACGCAAACAAAACCAACGAAAGAAATACCTACTGTCAAGCACTCGGTGAAACAGCGCTTCGACAGCCCTGCTCAACTATGGCATTACTTGAAGTGTATCAATGCAAGCGAGACCCACAAAAGATAAACCCTTGAATTATTAATATATTTATCTACCACCAGAAAGTAATCCAAACTTGGAGTTGATCAAAGCAAAGCAACCGAATCCGAATAGGGTCAAAGTGAACGTGAACTTTCCTTTTCCATTTTTTTTTCATCGCCGACTCCAATAGCCCAAAAAAAAATCGTGTGCCCCTTTTCTTTTTTCTTTAATTTCACGATCAAGAAGCACTTCACTTTCACATGTCTAGTTATTTTAACCACTTCAATTTGGGTCAAGTTCTATTTAACTTACTCAAACTCAAATATATTTTAATAATCTCCACATTGACTCGACATTTAAGACAAATCATAATCGTTTCTCTAAAAATTAGAACTTCACTGCGAACTCCTTCAGAGCCCCTAATAGACTCAACCGCCACAGATATCTTCTAAGCCCAAGCCGCCCCTGAACTTTGCCATAACCATGGACCTCGTTAGATAACCAACTTCACATGTTCCTTTAGTTACTCCACAAGGATTCCAGGACACAACCTCCTTAACCATAAATGAAGCAAAATCATACTTACATCTATATCTGTTAGGAAATCGAATACACACATTGGCATACTCAGCAACTATTGGCTCTATAGGCTAGGGGTGATCGATTCCCGGTCCGGTTTGGTTCTAAGTGGAAATGGGAACTGGACGAGCCGGTCTTGGAACCGGGAACCGGACCGAACCGTCAATCCGGGTCCAACCCAATGGAAACAATCAATGTAGAAATTCCCCAACCAAACATGGTTAGATTCCTTAGCCATACATGATATCAGCATGCTCAAAAGAAATAAAAATACATGCTAACATCATTTTAGTGTCTAAATAGTAAAAGCCAAAACATCTAAAACAAGAATGTAGCTCACGCTTGCAAATATATATATATATATATATATATATATATATTGGTAGGTCCGATTCCTACCTTGGAACTCGGAACTGGACCGCTCGGACACTGGTTTCACTTTTTGGAACCTAGAACCGGACCAATATTTCTGGAAACCATACCGAACCAACTGGTCCGATCCGATCCGAGCAATTCCCGGTTCGGGCGGTCCCATTTGGACACCCCTTCTACAGGCTCCACCTCTCTACAAACACCATATGTGTCGATTACCACATTAGTATTTGCTACCTTAGGAGTTTCTAATTGCAACTCCAAATGAGCTAAACACCGTCCAGATCCGTATGAACACTGCTATAATGACTCTTATCTAAAATTGTCGGAGATTTGTCAAACGTAATTTTTTTGCTGATAACAAGTGAATTTAATCCAAACATCACAACTAATAACCCTTCACCTTGTACATAGCCTAGGAACATTTACTTTCTTGCCTTCCCATTGAGCCAACCATTACTCAGTCGATCATAACATGGGCAATCAAATATTATAAGAATAGAATAATCAAAAATGTTACCTCACCACACGTCTTCAAAGTCTGACATCTATTAACCAGATAGCTTGTCGTACTATCAACCATTAACCGAGAAACCTAAAAAGATTTGTAAGGAGTGAGATGAACAACCACAACTCAGTGAATAGAATATCTCTTATAAGCAGATCGAGCAATCACTATGCATATATATAAACCAATACCAAATGGCCATACTTCAATCCCAAGATATAATAGACATATCAAGTCAAATATGAATTAATTCATTTCAACAAGGTTTCACACAAATTAGAAATGCTCATTTAAACCACCATCATAATTCGAACATCAATGGTCAAATCCATTGATCAATCTCTATCAAAAACCACGCCAATGGTCCATTCCATCAACCAATCTCAAATCACATGTCAAAGGTGATGAGACTAGCAAATATCACCTAGAGGAGGGTGAATAGGTGATTTGAATACAAAGTGATTAATTTTAATTCGGAAGTAATTGATCTCAAGTAAAGTCTTAACAACGTTCAGATTTTAGTCAAACTTTGAATGGCAAATAGACAAATGTGCAATAAAGAGATTTAGGGAATAGAGAATATGCACACAGATGTATAATGATTCGGCTTATAACAAGCCTACGTCTAATCTCCCACACTGACAACCTACTGGCTGAATTGTACTAGATGATCAATCAAGAGATTACAAGTTATGTGTGATGTTCGGAAGGATCACCCTATCTCTCATACAACAAGTCTCTCAATATCACAATTTTAATCTCGAGAAGGACAGGTAAAAAACTAGTCAAGAGTTTGCTCAAACTTTGAAATTGATAATTTTGGATTTCGTCTCTCTGCTGCTGCTCTTCGATAATTTGTTTTCTTTTATACTCCTCCACTTCCAAACTAATCGTTAGACAATCTTCAATAGATCATCTTCCAATCTTAATCTCGGACAAATTAGTATAGAAAGGATTGAGTAGCCATTAAGTAATAAAATCAAAATCCCATTAATTCTGATCGTATATACAACTAGAGATTTGGTTTCTATAAGTAGAGCTTATCCATTTTGGAAATAAACTTGCCGCGGGATTTGATTGTCAATCAATTTAGGATATCTTGCTATATAAATATTCTTTGCAAAATGGCCTTTTAAGATCGAATCAATCAATTCTTTTTGTTGGTGAAATCTAAACCAAATTACTAGCTGTTGTTTACGTTCTGAGTAAGCGATAAAGTCTTTGCGCTCAAAACTTGACATCAAGGTGGTTTGTTCGATAGATTTTGAATATATTGATTCCGGTATACAAACTGAGGTACTTCAACTTCTTTGTATGAAATTTAAACTCCGTCTTTTGCGATGTAGAACTTGGATTTCTTCTTAAAGTATGGACTTCCAGAATGTAATTGCCTGGACTTAGAATACTTCAAAAGTATGTGTCAAACTTTACTCATGGATAGTTTTGTTATCATCAAAATCTACTAGGAAGTTTTCTCAACAAAAAGTCCATCCATTGACAAATCTATTGCTCAGTATACTACCATGGTCACGTCACAAGGCCTTGTGACAAAGCAACCAAAATTCCTCCCTTGGCACCTACAAAGCCAATGGCTTAACCCAAAAGAAATTGTAAACTAGTATGCATACCCCAAACCCCTACCCGGGGTTCACAGTCATATTGAGCATCAAACAATTATCCTCCAATACCAAAATTCCACATTAATATCACCATCTAATTTCAAAAAAAAAATACATAATCTTTCTCAATTTCATTCATCAAACATAATACATTTCTCAAACCATTTCAGAATTCATTCATAAACCACACTCCCAAATAAATATGTATTACCTCTCGAATTGTCTTTCATAAAACCTTTCTCAAATCATTTTAGAACTTATTCCATAAACCAATTCGCAACGCAATACATATACCTAAACTTTCACACTACCTTGCAAAATGCGTTTTCTAAAACATCCGTAAATAAACAACGAGTAGTAAATACTTAATCCGGCTTTTTATGCAACAACCATGCCATCTCGTAACTCGGACTCTATATAATCTATATCACTTTTGAAATGCGTGCTTACAAACTCAAAGTAAAGATAGTACCACTCACCTGAAAATATTCAAAACAAAACAACATATAGCTAAACGAGCTGACGATCTTGTAACCCTAACAATTAATCGAGAAATCACGTCAAAACCAAATAAAATAATATAACAATTACGAATTGACTAAACAATGCTTAAATTCTAACAAAACAACTTATATGGCGTCAACAAATCACACACTCAAAGCGATTATGCAAGCCATTCGCAATGCAGAACTCGTATGCGAAACCCTAAAATTCTCACTTCGACTAAATTATTGATTCAAATCGACTCCCATCAAAACTCATGGCTCTATAATGCCATAAACCACCATTTCCATGAAATCCCATAGCTCAATAACTCAAAAATAGGATTTCGCAACTCAAATCTCACGTCATTCTGAATTTAAGCTCTAACCCCGAAACCTACTCCAATGAAAGAGAAAAGAAATGACACGTTCAGCATAAAGGGCCAAGAGCTCGCGCAGCACCGGGGGAAAGAAGAGAGAGAAAGGGAAAGAAAAAGAAAGAAGGGAAGAAGAAGAAGAAGAAAGAGGAGAGGTTCTTGCCATGGACGTATTGTCAAGCCGATTTAACTTCGTATCGCAATGCTTGATAAGTACTCACACCCCTCATTTGTCTAATCAGAGCATTTTTTGAAATTAGGGCTTATGTTCAAAGTTTTGTGAAGTTCGAGCCGTGAAGTCCGATGTCTGAGTTGTTGAGCTACGTAATTTAGGGTATTATGAAGCCGTGAAATTTTACAGATTTCGATTTAAACTCACAATTTGTCCGAAATAAAATTTTGAAATTGGCCGCAATAGTTTGACGGTATGTTAGTGAGCTCCCAACTTTAGGAACCGACCTAGGGGTGAGCGGTTCCCGGTCTGGTCCGGTTCCAAAGTGGAACTGGGAACCGGACTGAGAGAACCGGTTCCCAATTTTGGGAACCGCGGACCGGACCAGTTGGTTTTAGGACCAGGAACCGGACCGGACCGTCCAATAGAACCGGTTACTTAGAGTTTGGGGTTTTTTTTTATCAAACATTTACGGTTTGGTTCATATTTTACTAATTTTTTTTCAATAAATTTATATCAATGAAGTTCACTTAGGGTTTAATTCACATTTTACTAATTTTTATTAATCAATTTATGATAATCAAGTTCACTTAGAGTTTAGTTCATATTTTATTATTTTTTTAAAGAAAAAAATAAAAATATATATGTATTAAATAGTCGGTCCGGTCCGGTCCGGTTCCCCCTTGGAACCGGGAACCGGACCGCTCGGAAACCGGTTCTGCTTTTAGGAACTGGGAACCGGACCAATAATCCCGAGAACTGAACCGAACTCATCAATCCGGTCCGGTCCGGTCCGGTCCCAATTTGGATGGTCCAAGTTGCTCACCCCTAAACCGACCTATCCTCTTTTTCCTTTTTATCTTTGACTCATGAACTTTCTTTGCTTTTCTTTTCCTTTTCTCGTGAGTCCCACCATGATCTTTCTGACTAGGTCAAAAAAACAATCTAAATATTACATCCGCCACGCCAAATAAAAGGTCGACTCTTTTTCATCAGAGTGAGTCGTTTTGATCATGTTGAATTGTATTATATGGAGATGTCAATGTCCATTGAGGGTTTTGCAACGTTCTCTCTCTGGGGCATCTTTCTTGCATTCCAGCCACCAGTCAATTGAGTATTACATAGAAGCCGCTAGTTGTCAGCTTAACTGGCAATGGTCCAAGAGAGAAGTTTATTTGAGGGTTAATTTCATGAAAAATTTTAAATTAGTACATTTGTAATAAATTTACCTTAAATTAATTTTTAGACCACCAAAAACTCTAAACCGGTACACCTGTGATAAACATACTTCAAACCAATTTTTTTACTGTCAAATTGCTTTGTTAAATGACACACAATAACTGACAGATGCACCAGTTTTGTACTTTACCCTCCATTTGTCACAGGTGTACTGATTTGTGATTTTTTGTGATATTAATCCAATCTAACGAAAACTAACGGAAGGTAAATTTATCACAAATGTACCAGTTTGGAATTTTTAGTGGTCAAAAAATTAGTTTGGAATAAATTCATCGCAGATGTACTAGTTTGGGGTTTTTGGTAGTCTAAAAATTAATTTTAAGTAAATTGGTCGCAGGCATACAAGTTTAAGATTTTTCATGATATTAACTCTTTATTTTATTATCTATTTTTATATGGTTAAGCCAGGTTTTTGCTCTCTTGCAGTGCATCCATTCACAAACATTCCCAAAGCAGCAGCACGAATTGATAATCATCGGACAAAAAGACCATCTCATTGCCATTACACAATCGAGAATTTGTTTCAGCCGTTCCTTTTTTGATCCTTTTTTGAAAGTTGTCCAAAAAGTCATAAACTTATTGTACTTTTGCCAATTCAGTTATAAACTTTTGAATTGTGCCAATTGAGTCGTAAACCTTTTCAAGTTTTGCCAAATGAGTCCATCCGACCAATTAAATAATTTTGAAAAAATATTAAAATACTAATAAAAAATTTGCTTATATCAACGCCGATCGTGTCACATAGAACGGTTGATATTTATGTCAAAGACTTCTGACCAAAATTAGCCGGATGGACTCAATTGGCAAAACGTGAAAAAATTTATAACTTAATTGGCGCAATTAAAATATTTAGGACTGAATTTAGTATGTTTAAGATTTTTTAAACAATTTTCCCAAGATATATCCATGAGCATAACATGATAGGATATATATGGAGACGATCTATGAAGCCGGTATGCCAAATATACAACGAGTTATTATTTAATATGTAAAGTTAATATACTAAATAAGTTGGCAAAACTGTATTGCAATTAATCTTTAGTCGGCAAGATAAATTTCATTTTGACAATATAGGGACACGACCATAAGTCGGCAAGATATAGATATTGTTCGTCCATTTCCAAATGAAGGAAAAAAACAAACAAGCATTAGATGATCCTTCTCAAAGGACTTGGATAATGTTCAAGATTTTTAATGGGTCCGTATTAATACTAGAGATTATGTCCGTTGTCAGTGTAAAGAATCTTCTACACATTCTCCGTTGGATAGGGCAACACGTGTAAAAATCCTTACGCCGATAATGGACTTGATGTTTATCCGTGCATTTTCTTACACGTGTACCACAGAATCAGGAGAGAACTGATGTTCGAACTCTTGATAACTATGGTTTGGCAAGACATTACCAAACATTGCTAATATTTTCACCACATTTATTAGCCACTTGCTAAAAGAGCACGCTTGCGACATTTACAACATTTGCAATGGGCACGCTCGAACAATTTAGAGATGTACCTTGCTTAATTACGATCGGCACATTCTATCCACTTCTTTATTTTTGTAGAAGGGCTTCTTTGCCTCCCCTTTTTTTCACCGCTCGGACAAATTGAATCTAAACCCAAGTATACTCCGGATGGACCGAAATACAAAAATTGTCGGCGTCATTTTTCATAATATGTTTCGTATGACGGTGATCGAAAGTAGCTCGCGGCGTAAAACCCAGCTTACAAAGTAATTTTCTTTGTTTTTTTTATTTTTGTTTTTGTCTCGCTGCCTCTCTTTCGTGTATATATGTATACGGTAGCATTCACGGGAATCCAACCCCGGACCTGGCCTTCCGACCCCACCTCCTAATGCCGTTGGCTAGTTTCCTTTGCTTTACTCCGCGCTGGAAAGGCTCGAAATATAGATAGGATAGGACCCGCCCGCTCTCCCTTTTTTGACCGGGTCGCCTTGATTTTCTCTAGGATCCCACACACGTATGATGATGGAAAGCTTCAACCCAGGCAGCGCCACTTTCTTTCCGCTCTCTGTCACTGACTCACTCACCCACTCACCCCACTCACTTCACCATACCAGATCCAACTACCCTTCAAATGATCTGTCGCTCGCTCGCTCGCTCGCTCACTCACTTCATCATACCGGATCCAACTACCCTTCCAATGATGGAAAGCTTCAACCCCGACGCCAGTTTCTTTCAGCTCTCTGTCCGCTCGCTCGCTCGCTCACGTCACCAGACCAGATCCAACCACCCTTCAAAGCTTCCTATATAACTCTTAACCCCCACAAGTTCATTCCCGCCCAGCTCCTTCCTTTTTCCTCCCTTCCTCCTCCTCCTCCTCCTCCATTGCCAGTATCTGAGACCGGCTCGAGCACAGAGAGCCCAAGAGAGAGGAGAAAATGCTGGCTCGGATTGCCATCGCCATTGGGATCGCGATGTCGATGCTGCCGACAGGGGATGTGGTAAGGCAGGGAGATCTCAAACCCGGAGATCACATCTATACGTATCGGATGTATGGCCTGTACACCCACCATGGTTAGTGATTCATCCTCCTCTTCTTCCTTTTCTCATCATCGTTGTCAATTTTTCTTGAACATGGGCATCTTAATATGTGGCTCGACTAAATTATCCTTTCTTATCTTTCGTTTTTTGGCCCCAACAACAGTAGTTGCATAGCTTCAGAGATAAAGCGTCTACAAAGCTGTCCGGGTGTTCAACGAAATGCCACAGAGAGAGAGAGAGAGAGAGAGAGAGAGGCTCTGACTGAGCTGTGCTTCATTTCTTTCTTTCTTTCCGGTCGCCCATCCAGTTCCACTTCGATCGCCGCTCCATTTCCAGCTTCGCCGTTATATTTCTCGGCAGTTCCGGCTTCGACCTTCTCCATCTCCAGCGAATCTCCACCTTCGGGTCTTCGTCTCGGCCTGTCCACTCCGCTACTTTGTTGGCGTCGACGAAGTGTTCGACAAAATGCCAGAGAGACGGTAAGATTGAAGTTCTCCTCCGCTCCACTTTTGCTACCATTCCTGCTGGTAGCTGTTCATGGTCCAGGTTCACAAGCGCATCAACCCAGCATCTTTCCCCCCGCTGCCGACTACGATCCATCACGCTGCACATAGATCCGACAACAGTGGCACGAACGCATCGTGGGAAAAAGCAAGCGTCCCAAAATCCTCGTCATCGGGAAACAAGCTTGTCTCTGTTCCTCCCCACGAGGCTTTAGTCGATGGTAAATCACATTTGAAAATCGTCTTGTTGGATATTTGCTTGCTGTCAATGCATCATTCTGCTTAGCGAAAGGTACTGCGGAGAAATTGTGGTGATTCTACGGTAACTATTTACCACAGGTGGAATGATTTGGAAAATCGTTTCTTTTTTCTATTTTGCATGCTCATTATTGATTATAACAGGAATCTACATTGGAGAGGGCCACGTGATTCACTTCACACGAGCAGGAGTTGACAAGACGAATCTCTATCTCTTCCAGCAAGAGAACCTCTATTCCCTCCGCTTATATGCATACGGGCGGCCACAAGTTGGGTATTGGCTTACAAGACGGGGGACTTGCACCACCTTACCCGAGACCAAATCGCCCCAGGAAGTAATGAACAAGGCTCGCGAGCTTCATGAGCACGACAGCTTCGGTGAGTATGACCTCATCAATAACAACTGTGAGCATTTCGCCTCGTTTTGCCGGACTGGCATACGGGCAAGCGCACAGACAGCATTGATCAGTGCTTGCAGGCAGAAGATCAGTGAAGTCAAAGAATGGTTCATGAAGTTTCTGCAGACGAAGTAAGTTCGAGTGACTCAAAAATTCCACCAATCTTCCCTTCCCTACCTGTCTCTTTACTAGCAATTATATTACCTGTTTGAGAGTTATTGTCTGTCATTTACCTGTAAAAGGAATGAAACTTTAGTTTTGTATATTCAGTTTTGGACTGGAATGGGCAGCGAGAGGCATGCACACGTGCGGAGGCAGAACTGAGATACGAAAATGTATGTAAGCCGCAAGACTACGGTCATTTTTATTTAATGTGCCCGGATATATGTAAGGACTTCTGTCTGTTGGTGCTTGGTCCTCGTAGTTAGAATTCCCAAAAGAAGGCAACATCTAATCCTGCATGAATTTCTCGCATTCAAATCACTTTACTCTGGTGCATATTGGATACATTCTTTTGGCATTCGAGAAACAATTGGAGAAACGAGACGACAGTGAAATCACACTAGACTATTCAAAAGAGTTTGTTCCACGAGTACCCAATTTTTTCCTTCGCGGCGACCTCTCTCTTAACAATTTGCCATTTTATTTTGTTGTTCCTTTGCGGCCATCATTGTCATTTACTTGAAGCATGAAATAAATTACCTTGTTTTTTTTCAGGGGATCTCTCTCTCTCTCTCTCTCTCTCTCTCTCTCTCTCGACAACAGGGTTCCAATTAAATAACATTAATTGGGTGGCCACACACAGCAGAGGGTATAAGTCAGATTGGTGTTGGCGTGATCTCTCCCTCCATCTCCAGCGAAACTCCATCTTAGACTCTTCATCTCGGCCTGTCCACTCCAATACTTCGTTGGTGTTGACGAGGTGTTCAACAAAAATGCCAGAAAGAGGGTAAGATTGAAGTTCCCCTCCAGTCCACAGCGGAACCATTCCTTGTGGTAGCTGTTCGTAGTCCGGGTTTACAAGCGCATCAACCCGGCATCTTCCCCCTGCTGCCGACAACGACCAGTCGCGCTGGACATAGATCCGACAACGATGGTTCGAACGCAGCATGGGAAAGCAAGCATCCCAAAATCCTACGCGGAAAAGCTTACCAACTTGTTTATTCCCATAATCCGGACGTATCTTCAAGAGCCACACTGCAGCCAGAAGAAGGAGCTGCTGGATCAAGGAAAGCATCGACCACGTAAATAACCATGAGACATCTGGCTACAACATGAGGAATAATTCCAATTGCGAAGGTTTTGGACCATACGACACATGTACCGCAAGCAAAGGCTAGCACCATTGCACTATGGCGACAAAAATGATATGTCCTGTAATGTCGGTGTACCTTATCCGTTGGCCGCTCAAGAAAGATGCATCGAATTGTAAGAATAGTGCCATGATCAAGAAACGAACTCAGCAGTATCAAGTATCATAAAGGCTTTGAAAGCTGCCCTGCTTGCAAGAGTGGCCATTCCTCGGTCAGGTCCGTCGTTGCTGTATCCTCTAGGCATTGTGAAGGCTGCAGCAAATGAGACGGTGGCTATGAGCACTGCCGCTAACAGATGGAAATCAATGAAGCTTCTTTTCGACAAATTAAAGTTTTCTTGGTCAGGGGTATTACTTCCTATGGTTGTAGACATTGCTGATTGACCCTCAACCAAGCGTCTGTCTAGCCTCTTCTTGATATCGTCCATCACCCAGTCTTGCATACATGGGATTCCAAATTTCCCTTTCAGCACATATTCAATTTTTGCAGCTTTGCAACCAACCTAGATGTACGGAACGGAGTGATTAATGAGCTATCTCTTCACTTCACACACGAATGCCATCTATCGCATAGCTTAAGTGCCAACGAATTCTGTTCTATACCGTTACAGAGAAGTCATTCAGTTCATCTCTTTTAACTAAGATAGCTGATAGCCAAAACCTCCAAATTAAGTTCCATCAAGTTAAGAAGTACAACTTTAAGCGCACTCTATCTAAATGAAGCTATCGAGAAATGGTCTGAAGTTCTTTTCTGAGAAAGGCATAGGAAAGGTTCTCCCTACTACCTCAAACCATTTAAAAGGAGGGAAAAAAACTGATACAAAAGGATGTTAGTTATTATGTGCAAAATGTTGCTCCTTCATTCAGATAATCT
Source organism: Syzygium grande (assembly GCA_024733475.1). Classification (NCBI taxonomy): domain Eukaryota; kingdom Viridiplantae; phylum Streptophyta; class Magnoliopsida; order Myrtales; family Myrtaceae; genus Syzygium; species Syzygium grande. The sequence continues at coordinate 8,007,777 of JAMXDD010000005.1, read as the reverse complement.
GGCAGAACATTTGTTCCAGAGGAAAAGGGTGCATTGTAAGATAAGTCAAGCAGGCAGTCACTTTTTTTAACACAAAGCCGCATGTATGTCAAGGGCAGTCAAATGGTCCTTATTCGTGACCAAACTGTCCACTCTTGTCTCGTGCAAGTGTGAAAATGCCGTGCTGTAATCCTTGTCTTGTTCGTTTATAAGTTCCTCCGGATGAGGCATTCATTATATGTAATTGACCACATTTACTCTTCCGCCTATAACAGCAGCATGAAGAGCTGTTTCCCCTATGTTGTTGATTATATCCCAAGCGTCGGGACAAAATCTAACCAGCTCATCAACGACATTGACGAGGCCTTGGAATACTGCAATAAGAAGAGGGGATTCTCCATCTTTGTCTAAGAGGTATGCTGCAGAGTTATCATGTCGCAGGAACCGGAACTGCTTCAACTCCGCCAAAGCAAGGAGGATAATGAAGAGGAGTCCACCCAATCTCATCTCCTTTCTCTTATCATTCTTGGCCTCCTCATCCATGATTATGTCCAAGCAACCTCAGCAAGTGCAATATTATGAGAGTCACGAGAACAATTAAGACAGTTATCACTTATCAGCACCCTCAGAATGAATATTGATATGTAAAATGCATTTTTCGTTGACGTCATCCTTTAATCGTTACACGAGGGAGAAATATGGCATGGTTATCCTGAAGTTTCTCCACTAATGTTGCAGAATACACCACAGAAACAAACAAACTTCCATCCAGTAGAATGTAGAATTCACAAAGTCGATCGAGAAGGATCGAGAAGAAGCTTCCTCTTCCTTTCAGTAAGTCGTCTGCCCTGCTTACGCTGGAATAAAAGGTCAAGCATTTTCATCAGATTGGATCAATTTTGAAAGATCATGTCCATTTCTATTTGATGAAGATGTCAATGTCTACGGAGGGGTTTTGCACCGCAGTTGGTGTTAATTCTCTTCTCTGAGGCATGTTTCTTTGCATTCGAAACAATCGGGTAATGAGTTTTTCATGGACGTAGTTCGCTGTCAGCTTAGTCGGCAATAGTTCTGTAAAGCCGAGAGGGAAATTGATTCCATTATCTGCTTTCGTGTGGTTAAGTCAGGTCTTTGGCCTTCTTGCAGTGTACCCATCCACAAACAAACCCAAAGCAGCAGCACGAAACAATAAAGTATCATTAGACCAAATAAAATAAGTTATTTCATTTCCATTACACAATCGATTTCCTTTCCCAATTCTATAGACGGCAAGAGATCATGGGAAGACCAGCTCTGATCTTAGGATCACTCGAAACAATCGGACAGTTTGGCTGCGCAGATTTCTTAACCACCAACACGAAGGTGACTGGCTTTTCTCTTAAGGCCCTACGAATCAAACTATCTATAGAATTTTAGAAACGTACATCCTCTGGAAATCTTTGGTCGCTACAATTAGACTTCCAAAGCTTTAGACCTAGACAGCTACCACAGAAACAAGCCACTTCCAGGCATGCTACTAGCCTGATAGAAAGCAATTTTCAAGCCACGGTTTCTTCAAAGCCTACATGATTCAAAGTAATTAGCCAGCGACCCTTAAAAAGCATTTCGTCCTTGGCAATTAATTCCAAATGCATTCTTTAAAGCTCTTCCTCTTTAAGAAAGAGGTCAAACTGATTCGTCTTAGAGATGGTCTGAGGCCTCATGCGGACCTCAGCACCCATCCCTCAAGACGTTAAACACTTAGGGTATTCTCTCCTGTGGGGAAAACAAAGATATAGGGGAAATTAGGGAAACTAGGCATGCGGGCACCAGCTTGTAAAAATAGAAAATACAACATTATCAGTCTGCCAATTGTATATACCTAGATAGGCGAGGCCAGGCAAAGATGATCTGATTTAAGATGGGCTTTTTCTTTCATCATGGCGACAGTTCTAATAGAAAGCTGTCCTGATCAACACCCGAACCACCTGTTTTAATTAAATAAAGATGCAGAGCTGAGCCTAGGAATCATCATCAGGCACACACTTGTGTGGTCAAAAAGAAATTGCAGGAGCAACCGACTGGTAAATTCATGAACTCAAAATTGAACACACTAAAGGAGTACGATGTCATGCACATTCCTACTAAGTTGTTAGACGATCAATAAGCTTGATGAAAATGTAAGGAAATCCTTAACAAAATATGTTATGTGCCTATCGAGCTTAGCTGACATCCCTCTCAATTACACAACAGCATTAATTGGACAACCCCGCTTAGTACCCATAGTTGGTCCCATAGACTGAGCCATAAGCTCCACCATGTGCACCGTGTCCTGGGTTTGATGCCGGAGATGCATAAACAGAACCATGAGCTCCATAAGAATTATAACCTTGGTCCATGTGCCCAGCTGCTGGTGCCTGTGATGGTGCTGCTGCTGCCTCCGCCATAAAATTCTGCAAAATGGAATTTTTTTGCCATTAATGAGCAGAAGCCTACATTAATTGGTCAAAAGGAAATGTAGCAACATCGTCCATCTCTCCTCAGTTGAACCACTGTAGTAACTCTGTCTACCACAAGATAGAATGTACGTGGCTGTAGAGGCACTTTATTTATGCTAACACCATTACACTAACTTAACCTTGAAACTAGGGCCAAATAGTGGAGCCATTAACAGCTGGAACATTTGACATAAGATAAATGCCAGTACTTCTCCAAATGCAAGGCACTTTACCTGTATTAATTGCTGTGCAGTCTGAACTTGCGAAGCAGTTCCACTAATTTCAACCGTCATTTCTCCAGGAACGCCCCTAGTTTCCTGAATGGTAACAGTAGCTCCGCTGGTTCGTCGAATGTAGCTTATGCTGGAACCAGCTGACCCAATGACAGCATCAGCATAAGAAAGGGGGAATTTGCATTTGCTGCGTGATCTGCAAAATTGAAATGGTAGCAATGTTAGCAGAGGATCAAACGAACACAGTTCAGCAAGCAAGATTGAGAGAGAGAGAGAGCCGGCCCAAGTTTCTAAACCAAGTTAAAATTTAACAATGGCCAAAATCATGACAAGATGAAGAACAGAGGAAACACAGGAATTACCTGCTTGATCATGGATGGTGCCGATTGGGCATTGGACGGTGCATGCATTCCCACTGGTACATCTCTTCCATAAGCAGATATACCCTGATGAGACTGTGGCTCCACAGGAGGTGGCAATTCAGGAGGTTGATAATAACTGTCAAGCTGCCGTGGAGGGGGCATATATTGAGAATTATGTCCAAAACCAGGGCCCCCACCAGCATTTGGAGGAAGACCAGGTGGTGGACCCCAGGACTGGTGTGGTGGCATATGCTCCATCGGAGGATTCTTTGCCATTTGCATCTGATTTAAAATTTAGGGTAAGGCCCTCGCATGTCTTTTACTATTAAACATACAAATTGTTGCCAAGGGAAGGACAGGACTTACATGCATCTCAAACAATGGGATGATACTGCGATCAACTAAAAATTTCCTCAAATGAGATGCAATTAGCTCCACAGCTTTGTGAACCCCTGTTGGCTCTCCAACAACCTCAACAACTCTATCATCTTGAAGAGCAAACACTGGCAGTTCTTCTGCACCATTTAGTTGAAGTATAATATGTTAAAGGACAAACACAAATGTTAAAATTACACCAAAAATCCTACACCTTTTGTACAAAATGTAATCAAGAACTAAATCTTTTTAATTTTGCAATGTAGTATTAATACTAAATCATTTTGAGAGGTTTCATTCCACTCATCTCAGAGTGCCCCCAACGGTTGCTTACATGGTACAAGTTACATGACGCCAGATAGGAAAATTTTGTGGACACCAACGATCGAAAGATTACATTGCACTCTTTTAAAAAATTAAGGACTTAATACACTATCCAATTAAAAAAATTGGAGAGGTCCAAAGAAATTCTCCCGATGCAGAAAGGGAGAATGTAAACCCAATGCATGCACATGAAAGAGCATGCCTGCACAAGTTCGTTCATGATGCACCAATAGCTAAGACTCATGCTCAAAATAGACACCGAATCAATAATAGATGGGAACAAACTCCACAATTTAGAGAACCCACATTTACACACCCACAGGCTACAACTCAATTTCGATGATCCTAAAAAGTAATAGAACGTCAATATTAAGCGCGTGAGCCATATGATTGCATGACAGGATCATTGGGAAAAGAAGCCAATCACTTGCATCTGAATTCACAAAAATGTCAGATGCAAATGGAACAACAACGATTATGCTCCTCCAAGTACTAAGGGACCAAATGAACACAAACAATGCAGTGCAGACTAGCTTAGCAAACAAAGATGCACTAGAATCACTCTGCTGCATCATGCAATGGCAATTTGAAAAGGGAGATAAGTTGTATATAGGAACCTGTGCCGAGAACTCTAACTATGCAGTTTGATTCTTCCTGTATGGATTTAACTGTTCCTCCTTGTTTTCCGATTAAGCTTCCTGCCTGTGAGGCTGCTACCAGTAGCCTCGTTGAGATCTTTCCAGATGTGCCAGAGGGAGGAGTAGAGTCACCAATTAAACCATCAACAATGCGGTTGTGAACTCTCAAAAGGCCATCCACAGCAGGAGGAAAAGAAGAATCAGGCTCCTCCTTCGCAGACACCATGACCTTCAATAGATTACAGGCAGAGACATCAGTTTTAGCAGTACATTGACTGGGTCTTGCCAGCTAAGGATAATTCCTACATAGATTACTTGTCATCTGGCACATGATACAAAAACTATAGGGTGCAACCAAGTATTATTCACAATTAAAAAAGGTCAGATTATGAAAGTCGTTTAGCACAGCTAACTACCAGCAACCAAAAGTTATACTGGATACCATTTGAGACCCAAATACAAGGTGAACAAAATGGGAGCCAAAAAATAGCATATTCTTAGCTCCCGATGTATTAATAGAGAGGAGGCCCGTAATCTTTTTTCATACTATAAATAACAAAAAATCTGATGATTGCCTTCCATTTGATTGCATCTACTTAATAGCTCAAATAAACAACTCGAGCTCCTTTAGCAAATCCTGTGACATCAACTAAAATTCCCAAATGAACTACTTGCTAAAATAAAAGCATGTGCTTATGCTATACTTAGGAATACATCTGTAATGACTTGGTAGATATGGATGGCCAGAGCTACCAGAATACACAAGATAACACTTGTCTTTCCATGTATGGATCAGGTACTTTTTGGTCCTCAGCTTCTGAAGTAATCAAAGAAATAAGTCCAGAAATGTCCAATGCAAACGAATGACCAAATTCTCAACATGTCATATATTCTTGATCAACCATATGTATGCCATATCCTATTCCCGTAATAAACCCACCACTTCGTCTTTTCTAACTAAATCATGCTCTTCATATTGAAAGAGACGACATAGAGTCCAAGATTTGGATAGTTCTACTCATTCAAATGGCAATGCCGTACATTAGCTTCTTGTAAAATGCATTGCCCAGCTACAGCTCTCGTCATTCCGCAGGGACAAGAGGGAACAAGTGAATTTGAGATCCAGCCTGAACAATAAACTTTACAAACGTTGGACTCCAAAGGTACGTTCTTATTTTTGTCAAAAGTTAAGATCATGTTGTTGCTATTATTCCTAAAGATTAGATGTCAATTTCCTATCAGATGCCCCAATCGTGAGAGTTAATGTTTAACAATGAACAGGGCACCTAAGCATGCATTATAGAAGTCCATACAAAGTTACTCTCGCAACATTCTTTATTGACATTAGTGTGACGTTAGAAGTATTATTAGCATTTTATAAGCACTCTACATCTAATGCTGCTTCTAAAATCTTCACATGCTGATTAAGAAGATAACGTTCCCCCTACCGCAGTGTTTAACATCTGCAGCAAATCAATCATCCAGGCTCTGAAGTTACCCGATAGCACGCAGGGCTTCTTGGTACAGTTGTTCGTACATGAGGTGACTGAAATTAATCAGGCCAGCTTATCAGCACTTTGTAATGCTCAAAGCTGATCCCTGCAATCTGGAACTTTGTTTCTGCATATTGGGGTCTTATTGAGGATAGATTCGTGGCCTTAAAATTTGCCGACGGAACCTGCACAGACCCATTTCGGTTACTGGAGTAAAGGAATTGCATTTCATATTCCATATTTCTTTTAGTGATTCTTCCTTTTTTCACCTTCTTTTTTGTACTCGATTCATATGACAAGTGTACTCTTAATGTTGAGCATTGATTCGGTCACCACTCATCATTTCTCTTTATAATGTGCTTTCGGTTTTCACAGATTTCGAATGACTATTTTTAAAATACAACTTCCATTACTTGAAACATTTTGCCATGTCTTTACTTCATGAAGGACCAAACTCGCACTATAATATATCTACACCATCAACACGAAGTTATTCATACTTCCACTCATCTATATAGTGGATATCAGGTCTTACACCTCCACAAACCACAAAGAATAGCATATCCTGGTTTGCACTGTTGGCTGTTGAATTTTAGAACCTTTCATATTATTAACCATTAGATTACTCCTGATAGAATGGATTATAAGCCAACAAGACTTTTAGTCTCCTTCTTGGCACCAAGCCCCAGTTAGAAAGGATAAGCTACCTGGCCGTTCTGCATTAGCGCCAAGCCAGTCAATGGTCTATGACAAGCCATTGTACTTGCCCCAAATAGAAAGAGGAAAACGCCAGAAAGAACAAGCATCTCGGAAATTCTAACAAAATTAGCTCGTGGATTGTGTGATCAGCTTGAACAAAAGTTTCTCCAGAAACACTTTGCAGCGTTCACCCCAAGATGGTTTTTTTTTTTTTTACAGAAACAGATATAGTAACAGACAAACCATATATCCATCGAGCTGTTGGTTATTCTCCATCTAGGAGTCAGCTTATTACTAAGACCTAATCCCAATCAGAATCTGGTAAAGTCGCGTGAACTTTGAAAATTTGTTTACCAGTCGGCAAATATGTGCCACTAGAACTTCAAAGCGAGTAACCCTCGAAAACCGCAAGCCATCAGAAAAGTGGGATAGAGGACTTACAGCTCTTTCGGCAGTTCCAGGAGGACCGTCGAGAATCTTAATCCGAGCTCTCGTCTCCTCGACGATTTTCTTTATGAACTCCCCCTTGCGCCCGATTATACTGCCGACCTTTTGCGCCGGGACCAGCATACGAAAGACGCTATCTCCCGGCCATCCGGGCCACTTCTTCTCAGCAGCTCCGGCCGCCGCCGGGCTCTCTTCCTGCGGCTTCTCCTCAGGCAGCTCCTCCGCGGGCAACTCCTCCGCGTTCTCCTCCGGGGTGGTCTCCTCGAGGGTCTCCTCGAGGGCCTCCTCGAGAGCAGCCCCCTCGGGGCTCTGCTCGGCTTCCGCCACCTCGTTCTGCTCCTCCTCGAGGTTCAGCTCCACTTCAGCCATGAGTCCTGCACCAAATGAGGAGGGGGGAGCAAAAGAACATGAAACCCTCGACCACCCGCATCGCCACACACACCAAGACGACGACACCACCACAACAAACAACCAGCTTGGGCAACCCGCCAATCATTTGCCATCTCAACACCAACCACAAGAACGTATGCGAAGAAACACCGATCCTCATCCAACCAAAAAGGAACAGAACCCATCATTATCCAACCAAAAAGGAACAAAACCCATCATTATCCAACCAAAAGGAACAAGGCCCAAGACCCAAAACACCCTAAAGGCGACACGGGAACACCGATAGGGGTCCCGAAACAATCGCTAATCCGGAACGATCAGAGAGCGGCGGAGGAACCCACGAAGATAGGGAGGCGCGGGGGACGCGCGTCCATGAACAGAACAGTAAGCCCTAGAAGCGCAGCGTTACTCACCTGAGGATGCAGAGAGAGAGAGAGAGAGAGAGGGGAAATCTTGCGTCTAGGTTTTCGCTCGCCGGAGAGAGAGAGAGAGAAGAGGGAGAAGGAGAGGATGTGCTGTTCTGCGATGAGATTGCTGGGGAATTCGCACTTGTGGACAAGAGGTGTACTTGTAATTTCGCGTGGAGCCACTGGACTTTCTATTTTACCGAACTGACGAAAATGTCCCTCCGCTCCCAACTCGAGTCGATTTTTTTTTCCTTTTCGGTTCGATAAAATGAGGATGGAACCCACAAATCGGTACACTTTCATAATAAATTTACTCTAAATTAATTTTTTGACTATTAAAAATTTTAAAATGATTGCATCTGTAATAAATTTACCCCAAATCAATTCTTTAACTACCAAAAATCCCGAATTTATATATTTGTGACAAATTTATCCTACGTTAATTTTCGTCAAATTGGATTAATATCACGAAAAATCACAAACCGACACACCTATGATAAACGGGGGTTAAAATCCCAAACTTGTATACCCATCAATTGCCACGTGTCATCCAACTCAGTAATCTAACGGTAAAATTTAACGGAAACTAATGGAGGGTAAATTTATCATAAATGTACCGGTTTTAGGCTTTTTGTGGTTAAAAAATTGATTTTAGGGTAAATTTATCACGGATATATCAGTTTTAAGATTTTTTCGTGATATTAACCAAAAAAAAAAAAAGATTTATTTTGGGACAATGTCGTTAAAGGCCATTGACTCTACTTTGGAAATACAAACATTTTTTTATTTGAAGTACGTGACTTCTTGAAAAATGCATTATTGCCCGATTTTAGAAAGTGTTGTTTAGAGGCGATCAGTTTTCAGTCCGATCAACGTAGAAATTGAACCGCATGTGAGCAAGTATTTGGGACTTTTGGATGTAGGCGTTCGGCATCACGTCTGTTGTATTTTACGTAAGCAGGGGCAAGAAACTTTTATGGGAAAGATTGGTGGGTCAAGCGGGAAAGCCATCTTCCTTTGAAGGGCTTGTCCAAGATTCTTTAATTAGAGAATCAATAAGGAATTAGGCCTAATTCCCAATTTGTTTTTTACTAAAAGATAACTTAACCCACCATCTTGCCTGAGAGAAGGGAAAGACGGGAGGCTGCGTGAGCGTCCCGAGGGAAGGTAGGAAAAGACAGACATCAGGGCTTTTTCTAAGAAACTAAAAACATATATGATAGAGTCGGTTCGGTCCAGTTCGATCGGTCTGATTCCATCCTAAATTAGAAACCGAACATCAGTTCCAAAATTAAGAATCGGGAACTAGGCTGACACCCCTAGAACCGCCCAAAACTTGCTAGTTCGGTCCGAGCAGTTTCTGATTAGAGCAGTCCGTCTTGCGCAACCCTAGTGTTATCGTGCATTATTTCTATCTTCAAAGACCTTAACAAGCCTATTAGACACACTCATCAACAAGACCCTTTGCTTGTCATTTCATTTGTAGAATTTAAAAGTCAATTTGGGAATCAGAAATATTCAATTTATTATCATTGCGGTAGTTCGTGAACGTTAAGCGTTTTCCAATGAGGGTTTAGCTAGCAGGGGATTAGCACTTAGTAGAGCACTGAGATTCAAAGATTGCCGGGGAGACAAAGTTTTCCAATGAGGGTTTTAGCTTGGGGGCCTGGCGATGTGCCGGGGGTAAAAACACCATCCAGGGCAGGAACATCTTCTTCTCATTCCAAAGCTTGCGCGATTTTCGACAGAAGGCTGCCGGACGGGCGCTTGCTGGTGTCTTCATCTGCTGTAGTAATATGGACGGGAGAAGGGAAATAGAAGAAATGATCTAGACAAAGAGGGAGATGTTGAGAAGGGGCACAACATAGAAGGAGGTTGGAGATGTACGTGAGTTCATTGGGATGAATGTAGGTCAGGATGGATTGAAGCAGAAAAGATACAGTTATCAATAGGAGGTAAGAGGGAATGAAGTGGGAGATGTGGGAAGAAACTACATGGCAGATGGGCTTGCTGATGGGGAGGGGTAACGACAGGTAGGAAAGGAGAATGAAAATGTGTGCAAAAATCAGTGTGAGGAAGGCAGGTGAAGATGGAAAATCATGGGATTAAGCTGTCTTTGGGGGAATAGTGGTGGTAAATGGAAGATAAAAGTTATCACCGTTAGGGATGGAGAGCGCTCGGAGGGCGGCATTTAACCCTAAACTCTAACCGTTGTTAAAAAGATCATTGATTTATACCTCGATTTATATCATGTTAGAAAAATCAGGTGCCTAAAAGACCCAGAATGTTTTGACGACTGATTTGTCTAGAATGAGGTGATTATGTTTCCTCCAACTTTTCTGGAGTGTTTCCTTAGTTTCATTCCAAAACATTGCTCCCTACTTTTCGCCCTCATTTGATAATGGATCATTGTGATTCATTATTGGATTTTCATGAATTTTATCCGGAAACTTATGAGCTTGAAGCCATCTTTTGGCTTAATCATACCAAGCCCCTGAAGATAGCACCTTCCTTGGATGTTCTTTCTGATAGCTGTTATTATACAACAGAAAACTTCTGTAGAAAAAGGGAGGATTGAAATTAGAAAAGTCAAAAACAGATAACCCTTCCACAGTCCAGCACAACAGCAAAAGAGCCAGGATTGAATTTGAAATATTGTTAATGGTACTTTACAACTCTGCATGCTAAGAAACATACAGCTGCAACTTCCCCTATTAACTTATCATCCATTATATGTTTCATTTTCCATTCTATTCAACTTCATACTCTATACTCGAACCCATCTTCGGTTCTGCTATTAAAAACGAAACACTAGCCACAGAGTTGCTCTAGTAAGGCAGGCAATGCCAAAATAGTTTAGAAAGAATGACCCTTTTGAGTAAAGATCGAAATTCACGCAACCAATCCTAATCGTCACTTCTTTTCATCAGTGGCGGCAACCGGTTCTTTAGCTGTATCAGTGGTCGCCATTTCTGGCTTTGCATTAGTTGTCGTCGGTTCTGTGCTTGTATTAGCCGTCCCTGGCGGGCTTTCGCCTTTATCAGATTTCTCTAGCACGATCTCGATCTGATGTCAAAATGGAGAGTAGTCAGTAGCCTAGAAGGATTCAAACTATTTCAAGATTGATTGCCATTGCCAGAGGAGGGGCAACAAGAAAATGAAACCTTGGCCTTTTGGATCACCCGCCCTCTGCTCTCGTCCTTCATTCCAACTGATGATGTCAAAACCTCTGTTCCATCAGGGCAAAATGAGTAAAATATATCAAATGGAATTGGTTAATATGTCGAGCAATAAAAGTAGCATGAAGAGGAGGCATAGGCATACTCTTTTCCGTAGCAACACCGTTGTTCTTGAGTATCTCGGCGATTGTGACAACGGTCGTAATTGCTGCGAAAAATCCAGGTCGGTTATTAGAATTCTTTAAATGGCTTGCAGTATCAAAAATTAACCGAGATAAGTAATTTGCTTGCTCTGCCAATGGTCATGTTGTGCTAACTTAGGTCTGGCATAAAGGCTTTGTTCACCGCAATCCTAAAGGATCAACATTTTGCCAGCCAAATTTGACGTTGGTCTGTTCTTTTTATCACAAGATTTGTACGAAAAAGTAGGATTTTTCGACAAATAGTCAATTGCGAACGACGGGAAGAGGTAAAGTAGAATGAGAGAGTTGAAGTATACCCATGCCCAGAGCAGAAAGCTCTACTTCATTATGCTGTTGTATGTACCTCTGCATCACAAAGTCGAGAAACTTCAGAATTTATAACAAAAAACTGTGCACCTTGTTAAAAACTACTATTTTTCAGCTGGCAACATTGCATCCATGTAAACCCAGCTCGAGTTTGATATGTCGTTAACTAGTAAATGTATAATTGAATGAAATCAGCTCATGTCACAACAAATAAAGGAGAAAGCAGCAAAGAACAAGAAGATATACACCTTGGCAAGATTGACATAGAAAAAGAGGGGCTTCTTGGTATTGGACACCTGAATCCTGTTCTTCTTTGGGGCCAGAACATTCTCTGACGACGCCACGAGTGTCTCAACAGCCATTGTCATCTAAATCTTCAAGTTCTCTCTTATCCGTTTATCACTTCTGGTCACAACCTTGAAAAAAAGGAAGGGATCACGCAGAGAAAGCGAAGAAAGACCCCCATTATATATAAATATAGAGGTCATGCAGAGCCTAAAATGGTGGGGGTTTGCCAAGAAAAGAGAGTGACCGCTTATGTGGGCAATCTGTTTTGTGACTCTGTGATTGATGGCTAGGAGTGAAAATAGCGAAAGAAAAGGGAAAGAACATTGTTTTGTGAGAGAAAACCGTGGGGTGACCACTTGTTTGAGAATGTATGACCAAGTATTTAGTGATTCTTGCACTCTCTTGATGACCCAATTTCATGGTTGAAGAAGACCCAACGGTGCATTTTGCTAAACAAGACACCAGCAAAACATGTGTGCGCGTATGTTCATATGAGAATTGGACCCATAAAAGGGCCGTTCATGAACTTATATGGGCCTAAGTGGTATGCCCATTTGGAGTGGCCCACTTGCTCTTCTTTTCTCCACTTCTTCCTAGAAGATAAGGTCTTGGCAAAGGGTGCTCGAAGTAGAAAATAAGCAAGAATGAGCCATCTCACAAGAGCTATTCATTTGAGTTTGTAGTAGACCCAATCACGAGCTTGGAGCCTGATGGGTCTGTGAAGGCGTGCTCGAGCCAACAAGGTCCCAATTGCAAATTGGGCGAGCCTAGGCAAGCAATTTTCTTCTCAGACCCGGATCCGTCCACACAGGCCCCCCTAGACCCTAGACCCAATGATTTGTGAAAAATTTACTATGCTTTTAAATCATAGATGAGTTCCGGGCAAAGAATTTCTAGACATGATTCGACCCAGCTTGTCCATTGATGTTTTGTAGTAAGGAAAACGTTAGAAAAAAAAGAAACTACAATGGAGTGGACTTGCTAGAAACAGTGTGCTCATTGTGCAGTTCTTCAAAGCTTTAAAACTCTTGGTTTAAGTAGCCATGCGCTTATTATCATGACAATCAATCGACATAGAATGTTGAAATTCTCACAAGGAAAAAAACAAACGTAAAATGATTAAAACAAGAAACAAACTGAACCGACAAATCGAAACCCACTAAATTGCTGAGTTCTGTTAAAAGGGGAGGGATGCGTATGGAGTCCCAATCAGCACCAACCTCTGATTAAAAACTGTGCCTCTGTATCCATCACCAGTAATTGCATCTATCGATTTAAAGTTGTCCTCAGTTTGGCCTCTGGTCCTCTCTCTCTCTCTCTCTCTCTCTCTCTCTCTCTCACTGTGAAATTGATTGGATTGCAATGCTGTGCACTAATGGTGAGTAACAGGTGAGACTTGATGTGAGGTTGACAGTGCATTAGAAAGAGGTGTTTTGTAACTTTAATTACGGGGAACGAGACCAAACAGAATCATTGGGACACTCTCCCCCTTGTGAATGGTCCCATTCCAAGGGAAACTTCCTCCCAAAATTTCAGTAATTGGGACAAAAGAGCACATCTTTTTCCCCCTCACCTGGCCCTCATAAGTGACAATATGATGAACCTAGCTTAACCCACCTAAAGCATGAATTTTTCTCCACGGCTGTTGCAGATGAGAGCACATTTAGGCACAATTGAGAACTCCACACCTAATAGAAAAAGAAAGTCCCGCAATGAAAACAACTTAGCCTAACAGCATCTCTTCCTTTTAATAAGACTCGAAGATGCAAGTCTAAATTCACTATTTTTTCGGCATTCATTCCTTCGGTGGCCAAAATGCCTTCCTTAGATCTATCTTTATCGACTCTCGTTTGGATCCCTTTTATGTTTACTATTCACCTCGAAAGCACCGTTGAGTCATACAAAGTCGGGATAGTCCTTCACCTGAACCTCTCCTTTGTTCAAAAAGAACTGAATCAAGGGACAGAAGCATACAGTAAGATCCACACATTCGGCATACTCAAAGATTCACACTTTTCACATAGGGGTTAAAGCCCAGAGTATTATGCCGTATCTGATGAGCAAGCCATGCCCACTTGCTCTGTTCTTTCTTCAACCGAAATGACCATATGCATGGCATCTCCAAAAGGATCTTCCCATGGTCTAAATTTCCCTGCACCAAACGATTTTGGGCGTTTTGTCCAATCATTGTTCTCTTTTTAGGGGAGGCAGGAGAGGATAAGAGGCCACGATTCTTGACAGCAAAGGGTGTTTTAGGGACGGATCAGTCGGTGATGAAGATTTGCAAATAGACACGGGTGATGGGCCATGACAGTGTGCATACATACCTACAGCTTTTCATGCAGAATGTGACAAGTTAGATTAGACAAAAGGGGTCTCGATTCAATTCGGTGAGATTCCCATTCGTGCAAGGAAGACATAAATAAACAAATAAATGGAAGAAAAAATTGATTTCGAGCATGCCCCAAATCTTAAATTCGGTGAAAATGGGCCCATAATGGAATGGAACCTATGCAGTTTTATATTTTTTTTGGCATGGAAACTTCGTGCATGTTGTTTATGTGTGCTTTCCACGCCCACTTTGTCGTCCGAATCAGTTTGGTACATGGAACTCAACTCAGCATGATCCGTAAGTCGGCAGATTCCTCCTTCTTTCTCTTTTCCTTTTAGTATGCACAGATAGGTAGCATAGCATCCTAAACTAGCTTTTATATAGTGGAAGAAAGCTTTACATCCCCGATCAGATATCACCGTCCTGCCGACCAAATGCACAAACCAATATAGACAGGTTTGAGTAAGGTCATTTTAGTTATAAAACCCTACTTGGTCCAATTGGCCCCAAGTTGACCTGGGAAACGAGTGAGGTTGGGCTTTAGAGCCCGAACTTACCTGAGTTCATTTGATAATCGTATTTACGGTTCAACCTACATACGCCATTGGTACGAGACTGGATGGTTTGTAATAAAAAAAAGCTTTCTCACACGATACCTACATTGAGGTTAAAATTTCTCATTTCTCCAAGCACAACCGTCTTACTAACACCAGCTCTCTCTGGGTCAAATGAGGTTGCAACCCCGTCGGACTTTACAGGTTCAAGCTTAAGCTTAGAAGGGGACATTACCAAATCCTTTTTATTATTACAATCAAGAGACATGATAGTTAGGTCAGACATAATGTACGGTAAGAAGGGTATGCGAAAGTTACCCTTCACCAACCTTTACTCATCTCAATTTTCCCACACATTCAATGTCAAATAACAAAGAAGATGCATCCCACAAAATCTTAACACATAGTGTAAATTCGCATACCCACCGCTATGATTGCCTTCACGGGAAACTCAAAGTGATAATAAAGCTAACATAGGCATTTGGAGTGGGGGGGTGAGGGGCTGCGTGGTCCAACAGGGGCTCTTGAACAAGGCAAGCCAAATTTGATTTCCCTTTTGTTTTGTCAAGACTTGCTGCCAATTTGCTACTTTCACATAATAATACTCTCTTTATGTTCAACCTCTACGCTTACTTTTTGCCTTTTTGTTCTCTTAAATTTTTATATTTTTATATTTATTTTTCGAGAAAGAATTCTTCTTTTGATTAAATGTGGGGAAGAATATGGGGTCGAAGGAGGCAGGTGTGAGGTTGACATAAAGAGGGTGCCCCCAGTACATGACAAAGATCTTAGAATTTACGACACGGAGGGGCCATCTTTGATCTTCCCCTCGAGCCCCGGTGAGACAGGCGGAAAATTTCGAAAAGGGTAATCGTCGTGTTTGAACAAAAGAGCCCCCCCACTTTGACCTAAATGGCCAACTTCAATTTGGGTCTCCTGCTGTAAAAGTCACTCCAACCTCAACGTGTATGCATCTTGCTGTACTGATGAGAATGAGAGTTCTCCTGTATATTAGAAGAGTGTTTTCCGTGGAGCGGTCCGTGTTGATGAGTTTTTGCCATAGATGAGGGATTTGCTGGAGGGTGAGTTCATGATGAAGAATACACGAATCTATTTATGGGCTTTACAAAACGATTATTCAAGGTAACAAGGTGATGCCACATTAACCGTAATCGATCGGAAATATGCATAATCAAAGGATACGTGTACACGATATTGATAGATATAGAGAATTAAGGAAGAGATATGGAATCTCCAAAATATATCTCTTAATGGCCTTTGAGCTCTATACGTCAATTCCCGGAGGAATGAATTCTACAGTTTTGTAACGTTGAATCTAAATCAGATGCGAAAGAAAATGACTCGCAAGGTTGAATTTCAATTCCTCTGACTTTCTTCCTTCTCGTGGAGTGTGATGATGCCTGCCCCATAACCATAGTTTATATGGGAGTTATGGAATGATTATGGTGTGCCAATACAAGGAAGCTTGAACGAAACTGATCTTATCCTCCCTTGATTCTTTATTTAAAGAACGTAAATTTGAAGAACAAGGTGGGAACTTTTTGACCGGTGCAGCATTATTTTTTAAGAGAAGTGGGAATAGTCAAAAGGCAGGGGGGGAAGGGGGACACGGTGGGCATAAAGTCCACCGATTTTTGAAACGTGGGGTTCTTCAATTCTCCTCCATCCATCATCATTCAGTTTCTGCATCTGTAGGCTGTAGCTACTACCACTACCATGAAAGACAGTCGATGAACGCCCCTCCCAAACATTCACACACAGCCACACGTTTCGTTAACATCTGCACAGTGCCTGGGACAGAAATAAAGATGGAGGGCAGGTGGAGTTTGGATTGTGGTCTTTTCAGTACAAATGTTCATGTTGGAATTTATGCAGTGAAGAGGTTTCTAACGTCCTCGCGGTTAACTGCGGTTGGGTTCGTTGCATTAGGTACGCGCGGATTTATGGCGTTCGGCTTCAGGACAGTGGATGCATTCACACTCCAGCCTAATTTTCACACAGGACCTGTACCTGACTCTGTAGTTTCCTTTTTGTTTCTTCCCTATTTTATTTTGGAAAGGGTCCACTGTACCCAATAATCATCTTACAGCATGTATAACCTCTCGTCATATAAACTATTGTCTCGTTAATACAATACTGAAGCCCCACTTTTGTCTATTTCACATCAAATTATAATACAAACCCTTGTTTTTGTTTAGCCCCGAGAAAAGAAAAGAAAATGAAAGAAACAAAGAAAAGACGTTTAACCCGTTTACGTTGACTATCGTCGACTCTCAAGCTAATTACCCGGCGTGAAAACCGTGATAGACAACATCGGAATAATGAAATTTTCCAACTAAACATGTACTATGCTTTCCTTTGAACATTAAGTAAAATACAAGCGAGCGTCTCCCATCAATTCTGTCCTACTTCTAATTCTTGTTCCTATTAAATTTTCGGATCAGAGATCTCACTCAATATAACCTTCAACAATTGAAATAGCTCCAACTCATTCCTATTACCCGCATCTCAGTCCTCTTTAATTTCAATTTTCGTGAATTCATTCCTGGCACCTCTGAGATTGAGCTTGCTCCAATTTGCCACAAAAAAATGTATTTTACAATAATACCGCATCCAGGGTTTAAACTCTTTGGCCTGACATAAAAATATATCCCAAATTGAAATTGTGACTTAAGGGAACACCTGCGAGGGCCTTCAGGACTTGTTTCCTCGGTCTCCGAAAATTCATTTTCGGGGGCCAAAACAAAGAATGTCTCCCGGTCTCGCAGTGGACAGTTCACTGATATTCTTGTCCAAAGTCACTTGACTCTTCAGTCTCCAGTCTTGACCACAACATCCTGGACCATTCCCCTTGTTCGAATTTTTTTTCCAAAAACAAGAGGCAGAAGTTTGCAGTTGAAATTTTCCAAGGAAAAGATGAGCAAAAAAACAGCCTTTGTAGCCAAGACACTAGCGTAGTGCTGTCACAGAGTGGAATCTTTCCTGAAGTCCATTCATGGATGACCTTCAAAAAGAGCTGCGGATTTCCTAACCGAGATAAGTGCGTGTGGAGGAAAAAGACGGTGCCTCAACTTCCTTGGTCCCCAGCGGATGCAGAAACACCAAATGTTGAAATACATGTGGGGTTTTTTAAAAAGGCTGGCTAATTTCAAAGTGTCTTAAAAAGCGAAAAAAAATGCAGAGCCACGGAGAAAAAGCCTGTGAAATTTTCAAATTACAGAAGCGGGTAAAGGAACAGTGAAGGGGGGAGGCTGTAGCTCTATATATTTTCTCGTGCAAAGTTTAAAAATGGATAAAGCGATGGGCTTTTTGAGCACGGACAAGCACAAGAAAGCAAATTCCGCCTTTAGCAGATTGGGTGGACCACTGTTTTGCTTGCGCATTGGCTATACATAAGTTGTGGCATTCATCTTTCTGAACAGGCAATTGAATGTCGAAAGCATTAATAATGGACTCAGTTCTTTGTGTTTTTCTTTGATTCGCTAGCTTAGACTTTCGCTTCACTTTCGGGTTTTACGAGTTTGTTTGGAGCGGTTTTCACTTCCGACTTTATTCCTTTTCAAATCTTTCGAGGAACGCAACCGCGACTTTCCTTTGGTCTTAAATCACCGAAATTTTTAAAATATCTAAGACATGCACGTCCAAGTATGGTCTTTCGTTCATTTTTTCGAAATTTGAAAAAATTTTAGGTTCCGACGCGAAAATTAGAAGGCTACTTTAGAATTTTTTTAAAGTTGGGACAGATACACCCATTTCTTAGAATTTAACTTTTACTTAACTCGAGACTCTCGAAATCTTTCAAAATGTAAGAATACTAAGTTATGGAATCATCTACGGCGCTTCATGAATTTATTAACGTTAAATGGTATACTAAGTTCTAGCGATTAAGTAACTTTTTTTTAGAAAAAATGACATAAATGGTTCTTAAACTTTGATTGATGTATAATGTCGTCCATCAGCTTTTAACCTGTTTAATACGATCCATAAACTTTAGCCTAACGTGGAATGTACTCCTAATTTATTCAACGTGATCCCTGAACTTTTAAATATGTTCAATTTAGTTCTTAAACTATATAAGAATATTCAATATTGTCTTTCCATAAATTCAACTTCAGGGACAACATTGAATATTTTCGCGTAATTTAAAGACTAGACTAAACATATTCCGAAGTGCATGGACCATACTTAACAAATTAAAAATTTAAAGGCGACATTGTATATTAGTATAAAGTTCAGAAACCACATTGGACAAATCACAAGTTCAAGACGATATTGGCACCTTGAGGCAAAATTCACGAACTATTCGTGTAATTATTAATTTTTGTTTACGTAGGAGAAGTTAAAATAAATAAGCCTTAAAGTAAAAAAAAGTAGATTAGACTTTACGAGCAATCACTAGTAAAAGCAGGAATTTTTACTGAATTGTCGAAAATAAGAAAGAAAAGCAGGAGGAGGAGGAGGAGGCTCCCTTGGCAATTGGGTTCAAAAAGGTACATCTAGCACAGTTGGATTGGACAATCTTTCCCATCCTGTCTCTCGCTCGCATCCCAGATTTTGGAGGTCCCCCCCGAACGATAACAAAGCAATACGTGCAGTCCCTAAAATTTGATTAAACCGCAAGCGATTAAGCCCTAAATCAAAGGCGCATTAGGTAGCCATAGCCTTTTCGGACATGGACGTGTTCCTGCGTATCATGGAGTTAGTTTTCCATCGCTGTCGCTTAATTAAGATTGATGGGGTCGACATTCGCAATTAAATTATTGTTCATAATTCGTGGCCAATACTCCGATACCGTCGCGGTTCGAGTCCTTCTAAAATGCGGGTTCGATGACAGCTCGGAAAATGCGCGTCAAAGAAAATATGGAGCGTCGTGTGTTTCTTGGTCGTTCTAAAGTAGATCTCGAGAAAGTCGAGAACCGATTAAATTTGGACCTCTGGCCTGTGTAGGTGGTGCCACGACTCGGAGCAGCTTTTTACGCGATTGTCGGGATTCGAGCAGGGTGCTGAAAATCCCCGGCCGACTATCACCGACCGGGAGATTAAATCACGAGTCGTGCCCAGAGGAATTATGCTCAGATACCAAGAAAAAAGAAGTTGGGATTTGATTAAACGAATTAAGGCATCTTTATAACGTGGGAGAGAATTAACGAGTTGCATTGCAAAACAATAAATTAAGTTGCCCAATTTGGATTATGCACGAGGAACAATCGTTTATTATAAAGTGCATTATTAAGTTGGTTACACTTACCCAGAACCTTAAAACTAATTTAGTAAAAGATTTATCGGAGGAGATACGCCACGATGCGACACCCCAACCAAATTAGACTAATTTCCCCCGATTACAAAGCCGCAAAAATATAAATAATCGTAAAATGAACTCTTTTCTTCCCCCCTTTTTTTAAAATTAATTATCTGTTTAATTATTTCGATGACTAATTAGTACCTTGGCCGAGGCGCGTGCATCATGAGTGGCATTACCTACAATTTCGTTGAAAGGACGTTATGAGAAAGAAAAGGGGGCAGACGATGATGATGATTTGTGGGGAAAATTTGGGATTTAATTAGTGATTAACTGCCCAACGATTTAAACGTCACGCTCACGGCCATGGATAGAATCTTCTCCTAATTATTCCGATTAAGACTAAAAGTCATCAAATCCCCCGTTTTTTAACCAAGGGGAATAAAGTTTTTTTTGTTCGAAAGTCATAAAAAATTAAGGACTAATATCACGAAAAATTCTAAACTGGTACACTTGTGATAATTTTACCAAAAATTATTTTTTGACAACAAAAAACCCCAAACTGGTACACCCGTGATAAATTTATCCAAAATTAATATTTTTTTATCACTAAAAATCATAAATTGATACATTTATGACAATTTTACCCTTCATTAGTTTCCGTTAACAAAGCAATTTGACAGTAAAATTTAATAGAAACAAAATGAGGGTAAATTTGTCACAAGTGTATCAGCTTAGGGTTTTTGGCGGTCAAAAAATTAGTTTTAGGTAAAATTATCACGGGTGTACCAGTTTGGGATTTTTCGTGGCATTAACCCAAAAATTAAATAGACAGGCATTCTGACGCCTATGAATTCACTTGATAAGTTTTTCTCGTTTTTCTCCGAATATTATCACAATATAACTAATTTCAATTTAAATATAAATATAAATGATATAGCTTGTACGACAAAAAGAAAAAAGATACTGCTAAGGAGTCGCTTTTATATTCCCTCCTTTTTATTTAATCGAAAATTTTGGAATAAATCCTAGGACCTGAACCTCGATTGGTGGCTTATTATTTAAACTTTTTTGGGATAGGTGTATGGGAAATTCTAAAACTTGTTACAAAAGAGCAGTGAAATCCTAAAACTTTCAAAAGCTGCAATTAAGTTCGTTGGCATCGATTACACTTTCGTGATAAATTTTAGGAGTTGGTTGTACTTTTTGAAAGTTTTATGGCTCAATTACACTTTTATAGCACATTTTAAGATTCAATTGCACTTTTCAAAAATTTTAAGAATCAATTACATTTTCGCGATAAGTTTTGTGAATTCTAATGCGCTTATTTCAATTTATTTTAAAGCAAAAGCAATTTCATCACCGAGCAGATTCAGCCCAACACCCGAGCTAGAAATCAACCACCGCATATTATTCTTTCGTATATTTAATCTATTCCTGCCGAAAATCTGTAAAAAAAAGAAGGGATTTAAAATTTTAAAGATAAAAATAGAAATTGCCCACGAGGAATCTCTGACACGGTACCCCCAAAGAGGACAAAACCGGTGAAAGGTAGACACGTCTGTATCTGGTCAAGTCCTGCACAAAATTAAAATAACAACAACAATAATAACGACATTAATAACAACAACAACAACAATAATAATATAATAATAATGATGATATATTCAATAATAATAATAATAATATAGAATGACCCGAAAACCACGTCTACTGCGTCAGCCGACGGGGTCAAAACTCAAGCCCCGCACGCCGATGGAGAGGAGAAACGGACCGCCGTTTCGAACCGGATTCAATCGCTTTTTGCGAGGACGAAATCGTGCTAGATCTTCTGCTGCTGCTGCCGCTTTTCTTTGGGGTTAATCCAACCTTGTCTTGCTTAATTAATTCGAGGATTAGGGAGGCTAACCATCGACGCGACGTGACTTGTGCTCTACGTCGGTCGTTTACTTAGGTTGGACTCCCGTTTCTGTCCTCCTAGGGACAAAAAAAACATTGAGCGGTGTTGAAGATGAGGGAGATAATCGACGGGAGTTCAGTTTGATCGAGCGGGGAGCCGTGGATGGACGGTTAAGGCTTCTCTAGATGTCTTTAGAGTAAATGCAAAGAGCTCGAGTTACTAACGCAAGAGTTCCTTCCGTGAGGGATTGACCAGGCGTTCCCGGCTGCTGATCTGCTTGACTGTGAGGCGAAAAGCAAATTCAAGATGAATCGGTAAGATTTGCCCAAGGAGCTTGATTCTCGGGCAAAAACAGGGGGAAATCCAGCTGATGTAGCTCTAGGCCGGTTTTAGGCCTAGCACGACCAGCCAAAAAAGGTTCAATTTAGTATAGTCTAGGCTTTGACTTTAAAACTGACCCGTCTTAAAACCAATCACCCCCGGTATCATTTCACTGGATGTCCCCCATTTTTTTTTAGTATTTGCTCTACCTACCTTCGAATTTTCAAATTAATTGCGAGATTGACATAACTGGGTTCCACCCGAAATCCGAGAAGATGCGAAAACCGAGACAACGAAAAATAAGTTGGGCAAAAAGAAAACGGTCGAATTTTGCAAGGAATTTATATAAAAAAGAAAAGTTTCGGGAACGGTTTGGAGGCTACGGAAGCGAAAATATTCCGGGCCAAATCAATCCGAAAATCAATCGAGTGACAAGCTCGACATCAAAGTTGACCCCTCCGGTTCGGTCGTCAGCCGTAATCGGCGATTCCGACGGCGGAACCGGTAACCGGATCGACCCCTCTTCGGCGGAGACGGAGCCAAATCCATCACGGCACGAAAAACTCCAAACACGACCGGACCGTATCAAAAGTTGATCAGGTCCGCCGAGTCAGATCGGGACCCCGTATCCCTAGCGCTCTCTCCAACCCAAGAGCAAAGAACCCCCGGCAATGAATTCCATCCGGTCCCTCCAAGAAAATTTTGAATCCGCGGTCACCTTCCCTGCGTGAACGAAACGATAGAAGGAGCCAAAGAAATTCAAACGAGGAAACGAAAAGAGACACCGCCTCATAATGGCAAGAAGACATTTAACCATTTACACCTTTGCCAGGACCAAAAGTCCTCAGGTGTGGCCCCCCCCAACACCGGGCACTTTCCTAGTCCGGCTCAAGAGACACGACAGGGCCTCGCGCCGCTAGTCGCTCCCGAACGCCGTCGCCCCCCGCCGGGGGCTGCCGCCGCCGTCGGCAACCGGAAATTCTCCCCCGCGGGATGAGAATCGAAGCTCCAGACAGCGGGTCAATTTTGTATTTAATCCATGACCCGCGAAAAAGAAGGCGAAAAAGAAATCGAGGATAACGACGCGGATAATCCTCGAATTTCGCCCTGACGTGTAATATGATCCGTGAACTTTAAATTTATTTAATGTGACACGTGAAATTTTGTCAGTGTGGTATATATAAGCTTTTGATTTGTTCAATATGGTTTCTGAATTTTTGGTAATTATTCACCGTAGTCGCCGAACTTTTGATACATGTTTAATGTAGGTTCATGGACCATATTGAACAAATTAAAAGTTTAAGGACCATATTGTACGTCGGGCCAAAGTTTATAGATTACATCGAACAGATTAAAAGTTTCGGGACCATATTGCATATCGAGCCAAAGTTCAGGGGTTGTTCGGTCCCCGAACTTTAATCAATGTGGGCTCTAAATATTTAATTTGCTCAATATGATTCATGAACTTTTGGATTACTTGTTCAATGTGGTCCCTAAATCTACATTAAACATATACCGAAAGTTCGAGACCATATTAAATATTAGATCAAAGTTTAAAGACTATATTGAATAAATTAAAAGTTCAGGAATCGCATAAAATTCACGAGTTGTTTGTGACGTTATTCCGTTTTAAAAAAAGAAAAGAAAAATGCCCACTAGGAAAGCCGCGCTATATATATATAGCCACCACCACCAACAGAGACAACATTAAAAAAACTGTTTTTTTTTTCCTTTCCCTTCTTTTCTCTCTCTTCTTAGGTAGAGAAAACAGGGGCGCAAAAAAAAAATCTCATATGGAAATGCATTTTCGTTAGCTTTCTGGTGAGAGAGAGAGAGAGAGAGAGAGAGAGGGGGGGGAGGTTGAGGAGGAGAAGAGAAGAGGAGGAAGAAGGGGCTGAAGGGTGCTGAAAGATCTTGTCAGATCGGGCCAGGAGCCGAAGGGAATCGCTCGCGTGCCATCCCTTTCAGGTCCTCATGAGGTTCTTGTTTCGGATTTGTGTCTAGTTCTTGCAATGCGGGTCAATCGTTGTCTTCCCTCTACCTTGTTTGGTTCTCATTGCAGGAGCTGCGGTGGTGTTTCTTTTTCTTCTTCCTTTTTCGGTTTAATGGGATGCCGTGTTGGGTTTCTCTGCTTTGTTATCTTGCTAGTGTTTTGCTGTTTGGGTTTGTCTTTAGTCAATGCATGTGATATGTGCTTGAAAAGGGGATTTTCTTGGTGTTCTTTCTCTATCTGGCCATCTGGGGTTACCTTCGGTTAGATCCTCCAATGCTCAAATTTGGGTTCATTTCTTTCCATTTCACTCTCGGGTCCTGCTGATTTCACGGGCATTAGGTTTTTCCACCAAGCAAGAATTTTTTTTTTTGGGGGCTAATTTTCAGCTTGTTTGGCGCATCTTCTGCGCTTTCGAGCAGATAAAACGCTGAAAAAGCTAATCTTTTGTGTCTTTATTAATAGCCCAGCATTACTGGTTCTCCCCTGTTTTCCAAAAATCTGTCCCTGTTTCCCAACATCTTTTTCTGGTCCCAAAATTTTGGTTCTTGATGCTGCTTAGGAACAACCGCTGTGCTGTTGCTTTTTTTAGCTTTGTTGCTTGAGTTAAACACGGAATTACCAGGTGATGTATGCACATGCTTTAAGAGTTTTTGTGGTGGTGGGGGTTGGGTGCTAGCTAGCTTCTTCTGTCTGGTTAAGGTCGAGGCACAGTCAACGTTGGGAGAGGAATTTTCAACGCCCTGCTTTTTGAACTAGCTTTGTGGTGTGAAAATGACTTTCGGCCATTTAAGTAGAATAGGCAATTAGCACGTCTCTCTGGGTTTGTCTGCCCTCGTGCTCGCGTTGTTTCCTTTCTGTTTGCGTGCTTTGCAAAATATTGTTTGGCCCTTCGGGAGCTACATCACCACCTTTCCAACGTTAGATTTGCAGTGATCCATGGTTCGAGAGAGCTATCTGAGTGAAAAATATAAGGTTTTCTTCTTTTTGGGTTTGTCTCGGTGAGCTTTGACCGTAACTTGTGAAGGGAGGAAAGGTGTTCAGGGTTAGCTTCTCTTATGGAAGGATTAGCTTTGCTTGTGGAAGGAACTAGGTAAGCACGATCAAGAACGGTTTAAATACCTGGGGTGTAGCTTGTTATAGAGCATGGTAGACAAAGCTGTTCTTCTGGGTTGATTTCTTTCTTTGCCCTTTGCTGTTTCTTTATTTCTGGGTTGTTCTGGGAGACATCTTGTGTAATTTAAGTCCGATGCATATAAGTAGATCAAATGAATTCCTTTACCTTGTGCCGGTTGCTATGTCGCCTTTCCTTTTCTTAACTTTCTTGTCTGCTGCTTCTAATTTTACCACGCAGTACCATGGGGAGGGAACTCAAAGATGTGGAGTTGGACAAGAAGGTTAATGGCCTTGCCATGATCGCAAATGGCGCTTCATTCGAGAAAGTCCATGTTGCCCCCAGAATCGCAGAATACAGCGCTGTCAAGGAGTATGAGGTGAAGGAGTGCACAATAGAAAGTTCGGCGCTCGAAGAATGTCAAGAGAAGCAAGAGGTGCTGGGTGTTAAGAGCACGAACTTTAACGATGGCGTGGCCGATGAAAAGAATGAGAGGCTAGAGGACCAGAAGATGAGCAGCAATAAAAGGTCGAATTCTCCTGTGTCGAAATCCGGTGCCAACGGGCGCATAAATCATACTGTTCCCCAACCGTTCACTCTGGCTACTGAAAAGCGGAATACCTGTGTAACACGACATTTTGGAGCTGAATCTCCTGCTAGTGTGTACTCACCGAATGCTAATAATATGAATTCCCCTTTCAGAAGTCCACAGGTAATTCTTGTGTGATGTTATCCGCTTTTCGTCTCTGCTCTGTAGAAGCTAACTTATGGTTTGCCGGCAGTAAGGCAGTCTTTTATGTTAAAGGTAGGCGTAAAGAACAACGGTCTGAGCTATACAAAAGTTCCGAGACACCCTCCATACTCCAAGTAGATAATATGGAGGAAATACCAGTGGAAAAGAACTCTTTTTAACCTTGTATTCCTGATAGATGATAGTTTATGTTGTTCATGTTCTGGAATGAAGAGATTGTGTGTGTGTTGATCGAGCACTAAAAGTTTTCTTAGTTTGGCACCATTTTATCCACTTAGCTAGCATCGTTGCTTTCCTTCCAAGCACGGATATATGCTTTAGTCGACACGGATATATGCTTTAGTCGACAAATCCCGAATTTTCTTAGAACTATTTGATCTAATGATTATTCCTTCTTCTTTGGGTCATCCAGCCAAGCACACCTCCAATTTCAAGGAAGCCACTGCAATCCAGTGATAAGAAGCATCAAGATGACGACGACAATTGGTCTGTCGCTTCCTCGTATCCTTTATGAATAGTATACTGACCGCCCAATAAAAGGAATGGCTCATACTTATGATATTAGTATCAACTCTGTTGTCCTTAACTTTGCTTAGAGCTGCTGTATCTGTGCGAACAGTAAAATCAGTCAAAGCCAAGATAACTGTTGGTTCAGCTCCGTCATTTAAGTCCAGTGAACGTGCTGAGAGAAGGAAGGAGGTAAGTTTGATGGCACCTGTAATTGCCCTTTCATTGGCATCTACTGCCACGTCCATTTTCTTTTTACCTAATCATTGCATGTTTCTCCATTTAGTTTTACATGAAATTGGAGGAAAAACACCGGGCTCTGGAGGCACAGAAAAGTCAATGTGAAGCAAGGAACAAGGTATGTTCTTTTTCTGTACTTCTTGTTTTTGCTCGTGCTTATGTTCTGACTTTGCTCATTTCCTCTTCATTCCAACAATTAACTTCAATTTGAACTTTTTAAGAAATGGTTGATTAACTAATCTGATTTGTCCTTTGTATGATGAATTTTTCAGGAAGAGCAAGAGGCTGCTATCAAGCAGCTCAGGAAGAGCATGGTTGTTAGAGCGAAACCAGTGCCAAGCTTCTATTATGAAGCGCCTCCTCCAAAAACTGAGCTTAAGAAGGTAATATTGATGGATACTTATTCTAGTTAGTATGGGAGAACTGTTATGTCAAAAGTAGTGATTCTGGTAGGCATAGACTGTTGGGGATGTTCACCAGATATTCCTGTTTCTATTACTTGTTCTACGTCTATGTATTTTACAGGTGTGTAACAGGACTTCTGATATTTGAGCCTAGCCAGATATGAAATAGTTTGGATCTCTCTCTCTCTCTCTCTCACTCTCTCTCTCACATACACATGTGCTTGTTAGTTGATTATACAAAAGTAGGGTAAGAAGCCTGTTCAGGGAAATAGCTTGAATACTCTTAGAGTACCATGGGACTGTTTTCATTTACTAATGAAAACCCAATTAGGTCATGTACTGTTTGTGCCTCATTACTTCTTCATTGTCTAGTTTGAGTCATTATCCAATGACGTTCTCTGTTCTGGACTTCGACTTGAGCTGGGTCCTGTTATTTAAATTCGTTCTTTGACTTCTATTTGAGCTTTTCTCGTGCCAGTTCTAATGAAAAGGATGGTTATACGTATTACAGCTGCCACTCACTCGGCCAAAGTCGCCAAATTTGGGCCGAAGAAAGAGCTGCAGCGATGCAGTCAACTCTGCCCAAGAAGAAAAGGGCAAAGTCTGTGCCCGGGCACTCCGCCACAGCATCGGCATCTGCAAACAAGAACCCAGCTCTGTCAATAGTCCCAAAACGCCAAAAACTAAGAATCAAGTGGGGATTCGATATGGTAACACAGCGGCTAAAGTCAGAGAGCAGCCACATGAAGAAGAGACGGCGAGCACAACTTCAGCTCCTTGTAAAATACCGGAGCAAACAATTACCGATGTCGCGGTCCAATCGTGAGCGAAGCGTTTTTTCTCTCTTACATCTAACTTCAGTCGGGAAAGTGAAGCGGACTGCTCTTTGAGTGTCTCGGTGCTGTTTAGGGCTTTCGCAAGGAAAATAGCCTGTTTTCTTGTCATCTGAAGACAGCTTATTTGTTGTGGTGAATTGTATATGTTTATTTAACTTTGTCGCATCGATGTCTGTCGAGGAAAAAGGAGCTTGTTATATCGTTACATATTCGGAGAGTTTGTGCCTTCCATGATGAACTGTACTAGTACTAGTGTCTCTGGAGAGTCTCTGGGGAAAAAGAATTTGACTGTTTGTGTAGTTATAGAAATTATATATCTTGTCCTTTCCTTTTGATGAGACTTCATGTTACGTATTGTTGTGGTTGGAATGTCAAGGGAAGAGAATGAAGCTTCTTTTGTGACTCTCACGATATGAACAGAGTTGCTTGTTATGAAATGCCCTGTAAATGCTCTCCTCTAATAAGGTGAAAGGAAAGCTCAGGTAGAACCTTGCAGAAGCACTTGTGAGCAAGAGAAAAGGCTGGATAGGATAGGCATTCTCTAAGCAGGCGTTCGGGGACGTGCTAAGGTTTGTTTAAGTCCAAGATTAGACGAGGATGTCTTAAACGGCTCCAGGGGTGGATAAAGAATTATCCCATCTATAGATTACACATCCAGGTCTGCTAGAACCAAAAGAATTTCCTTTTTCTTCCTAAGAAGCAAGCGATACCGCCATCTTGCTCTTGCTTTCCGCTCGTTAGAGACCACCAGAGCAGTGTCGCCTGACATCGATGCTCTCTCTTTGTGCAGCATTGATGACTGCGACGATGAACACATTAACCGCAATGGTGATCGACAACGACATCCGCCAATCTCTATCTACTCGAAATTTTTGAGTTATTTGTGTGAGATATTGTTTAAAACCTATCGAACGGTTCAAGTGAGAACTTGGTAAAAAGTACAAGCAAGTTTCGATGGCCGTCAATGCAACCTCCACTAAATTGGTCGCGAAGAATGGTATTTCGAAGAGAAGGTAAGAAGAAGGGAGGGTACATAAAATCATCCGCCAGACAAATGCCTCTCGAAGGGCAGTGAAATCTTTGAAAGTGGATCAAATAACCAGTTTTTGCCTCATTTGATGCTTGAACATGCTAAAAATTAGGGATAATGACACAAATAATTCATAAACTTTGGCATAATATGTAATGTGATCATTCAACTTTTAATTTATTTAATATAGTCCCTAAATTTTGGTCCAATATTCAATATAAGACCATATCGAATAATTTCATGTAGTTTAAAGACTACATTGAATATGTACTAAAAGTTCGGAAATGATATTAAACAAATTAAAAGTTTATGAATCATACTGAATAAATTAAAAGTTAAGAGATCACGTTGCACGTTGGAATAAAGTTTTAAAATTGTTTGTGTCATTTGCCCGAAAAACTAAGTTTAAAGGGCAAAGGGGGCATTCGGGAAAAGGGGGGACCGGTTCTACCTCTTCCCGCAATTCACCCTGCAAACGCCAGCATCCGAGAACGGCAGAGAACTTTGGGAGAGATAAGCATCAGCTCGGTCCACGTTTGCTTTCCAAGAGCCATGACCACTACACTCTTCCCGTCCCTCGTCTCCACTCCATTCCTCCTCCAACCCCTCAAGCTCACCAAACCCACAAGCCACTCCCTCTCTTCCAAGCCCTTCTTCATACTCTGCACTTCCCAGAAAAGACCCGGTTCGAGTTTCAAGAAGCATTCCGTGAATGACGGCAGACCCACCTCCAAGAACCGCAGAAAGTCGTCTTACGGGACGTCCAGGAGGTCCATCCTCAAGAAAACTTTCAACCAAGAGCAGGTGGATTTCACTGCTCCAATACCCGATGACCCCATTGTCGGAATCATAGGAGGAGGCATGTCTGGCTTGATTTGTGCCCGGAATTTGGAGAAGAAAGGGATCAAGTCCACGGTTTTCGACACGGTTGGTTAGTTTTTTCCTTACTCCTTGGAGTTTCGTCTGAATCTTATGCAGGGACAAGCTAAAGTTCCAAACTTTTGGGTAGCCTGAAGTTCCTGTGCTATATATCATTTTACTCTTGCAACTCAACGCTGAAATTTAAGTTTCAAACGCTTGACCCTGCTTGAGAAAACACGTTTGTCTTAGAAGGATGTAACATTGGATGACAACTTGCGGTAGGATACATTGTTCAGAGGTTTATTGTAATGTTGTTGCTCTAGGGAATTCATGGTCTAGGAGGAAGAATGGGAACAAGAGTGATAGAACCTCAGCAGCTGATATTCGACCATGCAGCACAGTTTTTTACAGTGAGCGATGCTCGTTTTGCGGAGATTGTTAATGATTGGCGGGAAAAAGGCCTGGTCGGAGAGTGGCAGGGTACAGTTGGAGAGCTTGAAGCTGGTGGTCAGTTTGTTCCTCTTCCTTCTTCTCCACCAAGATATATCGGTGTGAATGGAATGCGGCCTCTAGCTGACTCATTGTTGTCAGAGGTAACTCATGTGACATTACACATATGCTTGTGTTCTCTCTCCTCTTCCGCTGTTGTTGATGCATTGTTAAAAATCTCATCTTATTAAGAGCATGATGCTTCATTGTCCACTAAGATGTCAAGGTGCAATCTAGGCAAAGTCTGAGAGCTATTTGTCGGAGTTAATTGAACTTGACCTTGGCGGTGCTTCAA
The DNA here is from genome assembly GCA_024733475.1 of Syzygium grande. NCBI lineage: Eukaryota > Viridiplantae > Streptophyta > Magnoliopsida > Myrtales > Myrtaceae > Syzygium > Syzygium grande. Next base: position 7,977,093 of record JAMXDD010000005.1, on the reverse strand, counting down.
TTAAGCTTTGCACGTTGTTATATTATTTTGGTAGTTAACAATGCTCTGGTGACTTTTCGAGAGTGGTTTTGCTAAGATATTGAGAAATGAGTTCTCATGATCTGCCGAGCACTTACAGGACATTCAACCCTGCAGTCTCACTGGATAATATTTTGTGAGGAGATAATTCGTTTTCTTATGAATTTGGCATGAACTGTACTGGATATATTTCTGGCCTTTTCCTTTCCCTGTGAGTTTTCTGGTGCTAACCAGCTAAAGTTTGAAACTTTATGAAGACATCTATGGTAAATGTGGTGAGACCTTGCTGGATAAGTAAACTGGAGCCATTTAATGGAACGTGGCATTTGAGTGAGAATGGAAAGCATTGTGGGCAGTTTGATGCTATTGTTATAGCACATAATGGTAAGCTTCAGTATTTCTTTAAATAGCCAATTTCTTATGGATTAGTTAGTGCCATTTCTGAGTTGATTTTCAGGATCCAGCTAAAATATAATGTGCACTTACTTTACTTGGTCAGCAATTATTCCCGTCTAATATGTGAATCGATGTTATTCATTATCCCCATCTTGAGGACTGGTATATGATTGTGTCCATGCTTATTGTTGACTTTATGTTATGTTATGTACTGGTATGGCTATCTCTATTCTGTGAAATGATGATTCATAGTTTTACTTTTTTCTGCTCCTCTCTAATGGCCATTATCTCTTGGGTTCACCAAATTGTGTAGAAGAAGATACATCTGACTCTACACATTATGAGATTGCATATGCTATACACTCGAAACTGCTCATGTGCATGTTATAGAGTTTTAATTGAAGTGTTTGGAAGGAATGGAGTACTTTCTCTTGCTTATGGTGATAAATTCTCTGATAAACAGGCAAATGTGCAAATCGCCTACTTGCTTCCTCAGGGTTGCCGTTAATTGCTAGGCAAATGAAGGTACTTGAGTCAAATCATGCTATGAAATAGACGTTCTTGAGCTCTTATGCTTAATGAAATGGCTGGTCAATTGAGATACTGCTTCATGTTGCCTTCTTTCAATGCAGAGGCTAGAACTTAGTTCTATATGGGCTCTCCTTGCAGCATTTGAGGATCCACTTCCTATTCCAAGTAACACAGTGACTCCACCTTTTGAAGGGGCTTTTGTGAAAGGTGTTGATTCAATCTCATGGATGGCCAATAATTCGAGAAAACTTCTGAAGTCTCTGGATAATGGCCCGCACTGTTGGTCCTTTTTCAGCACATCAGCTTATGGGAAACGAAACAAGGTCCCGCAGGTTGGTTATGACTTGTATATCTGAGTGGGAGGGAAATTATCATGTCTTAAATAGTCGAGCTGTGCGACTTTATATTTCACTTGCTGCTGGTCCAAATAAATATTGGCCGTGCTTGTTCCATAGGGAATGTACCGGCCACTAATCGATACCATAGAAAATGATTGGGATGCCAGTGCCAGAAATGCTTGTCAATTGACTCGGAGTTATTGAATTGCTACAAAACATTCTGCCAGAAAATTAATGTGGGCTTGATATTAAACCGCACCACTTCATCTATTAAGGATGCATGTTTGACTCGATGCAAAACTTGTGTATCGCATAGGAAAATATCCCGGCTGCCACAGCTGAGAAGGTGAAAGCGGGTATGCTTGCGGGTGTTGAAATTGCTCTTGGACTACCAGAAGGATCGCTTCCTAGACCAATTTATACCCGCGTCCAGCTCTGGTGAGTAAAATACACGCTGTTTGAACTTCCATCTGCTATAACATTGAATGAAGATCAATACGAGGGCAAAAGGACAGTGTGACATGTATATCCGGTTAAATTACATGGTGTCCCGTCTTTTGAACAACCTGGATTTCCGACATTAACACCATTGGACCTATATCATTATCAGCTGTGCCTATCACTTCTCTAGAGATGGAGAGAGTTTCTCACTCCAAACTATCGGGCTTTTCCATCAATTGTAGAAGTTCCATGATCGATCCATCAAAATGAAAACCTGGCAGGATCATGACATGGTTTCTAACTTTCGAGATACTCTTACGCACTACAGATTGCTTTTTAAGCAAGATAATCAGATATAAAGGCTAGCCTAAATCCCGTTTCTTTGAAGCTTCTTCTTATATTGATGATGATTTTTAATAGCATATATAATTTGGTACAGGGGTGCCGCACTACCTACAAACAGCCCCGGGATCCCTTGCATCTTTGACCCTCGTGGAAGAGCTGGGATATGCGGTGATTGGCTACTGGGTTCTAGCCTAGAGTCAGCAGCTCTAAGCGGCATTGCTCTTGCTAATCATGTATGTGTTTTAGTGTCCTGCTTTTACCTTTTGACTTAACTGGGATTTTCTATCATTGGATTCTAGATTTTACATATATTTAACTGTGTGCTGTAATTCTTTACCAAAAAAAAAAAAAACTCTGCTGTAAAGAGAATTTTCTCTATTTTGCTAGTCTATTGGATTTGCTTGTCTTCCAATAGAAATGAAATTTTAATATCGTGTGCAATAAAGGTAATTGCTATACTTTGAGATGCAGATTGCTGACTACTTTCAAGGCGGTGGAGCTCGGCCCGAGGAGTTTGCTGTTGGGTTACACCATGAGTTTCAACAACTAGAAGGTCACGACATTGGACAATTTCCTGGATTGGACTCAGAAATGCAAAAGGATGGGATTCAGAATTATCAGCTTACTACATGAAAGTGGGATTCAGATGTGGTGAGTCTTAACTGCTGTCTTTGCAGTCATAATCCCGGAAGCCAAACTTACTTGGAGATGTTGTCCGATATCTATTCTGTGCTTGGCTCATGCAGCAAGTGAACATCGTCAGATCTCACAAATCTTGTAAATTCTTGTGCAATTGCACTGCTCAAGAGGAAAAATTTGATAGCCACTGTAACCAATGTATTAGCTCTTGCTAACGTGTGTGCATTCCTTTGCAAGTGCTGTTTGGTGTTTTTGTGTTCTCTAATATTGAATGCAACAATGATTCAAAATGTCAAGTGGCTAACAGACGTGGTAATTGTGCCCGTTTCATCTTTAACTTACGCCTGTCTCTGACTTGTATCATTCTATCTCGAGTCAGGTTGTTGGACAAATCTGGTACCGAGCTGGTGCGACATCGAGAACAAACCTCTCAAGAAGCTTCTTACAAAGAGTATGTACTTCCTCAGACACTGTTATCCTGTCAAAAGCATAATTTGCTCATATTTAATTCACACTGCAGTCCGTCTTTTGTTCCACTTTGCAGGATTTGGATCACTTGTAACAAACTGGATTCGCGTGAGATTGTCTCTGGGTCAGCCTTCACCGAAACGATGTGGCCGATCTGATCGTGCCGGGCTCTTCCAATCGTCCCCCAATCGGTAATAATCAAATAGAGTAGCACAATGTTTACTAGGAAACCATGCAACAATCAGTCGTGCAAAATGCTGTAGTTCATGTCATTCGGTCTGTGTAACGTAAACCCAGTGTTGTGCCAGAGCCGACCTCAGTTGCGTGAACATGGAGGCAATGCCGTTCAATTGCTTCCTGCTCGACCCTGTGGAGCTCCGCTATTCCAATTTCTCTTTTAGAAAAAGAGAAATGACGTCTCAATTTCCAAGACACTCGAGTAATACACATAAATAAAAACCCCATACGATGATCGGCACAAGATACGAAACTACAGGCAACGATTTGAGTCTTTTTTTCTTCAGTACCGCGTTCCCGCTTGATGTGATTCCTAAACGAATAACCCGAACGAAAACAGTGCAGAATCGCCATAAAGTCGGCGGTTCCGCATACCCATTTGAAATCCTCGGCGGTTTCAAACAATTCAAAAGAATACGGAACTTTCATAAAGCAAACCTGGCTCCCAATTAAGTTCGAAAAAACGAATGCGCTGCGAAAAGTTTCCATTTCCCCCCTTTCTGCTGCGAAAGAGATGATTCCCTCTCTACTATGGCTGGAGAAACTGCCGCAAAAGCGAGAGACATTATCGATACGGACGCGAACCATCCGTGGACGGTGGGGACCCAGTTTTGGTTCGGTCCACAAGAGACCCACACACCGTGCCCACTTCATCGTTCGAATCTTTACGTAAGGTTAATCAATGCCTCCTCCGTTCACTGTACATCGCCGAGAACAAACAGAACAGTCGAGCGTGCGACGAGGAAAGAAAAGGAAACGCCAGACCCAGACGCAGAAGTCAGAGCGTTTCGATTCCCCCCCACTAGAATGTTTTCTTATCAAACACAAGAAAGCCATCTTAATAATCTTTCGCCTAGAAGCTTACATGGAAACATATGCACTAACAAGAATAGAGTCAGCACGGTTCGAGAAAAACGAGAGAGAAAGAACAAGGGGAACAAAAGAGAAAACGAAAAGGGCTATGTCATATGTTGCCAGAGACCCATCTTCTATACACGACCGAAATCCTCGCCTAAAATCCGTAACCCCCTACGCTAGTCAAGGAACACGGCAACCCACCCGGCTCCGGTCACTTCTTCGCCTTCTTCACCGGCGTCTTCACGCTCTTCGGCTTCTTCACCGGCGTCTTCTTCGGCTTCGCGGGGGCGACCTTCTTCACAGCTTTCTTCGCGGGCGTCGCCTTAGCAGCCTTCACCGCGGGCTTCGGCTTCTCAGCAGCCTTCCTCTTCGCACCCGCTGCGGCCTTCGGCTTCGCGGCCGTCTTGGGCTTGGCGGCGGCGGCCTTCGCCTTGGGAGCAGCCGCCTTCGCCTTCGCCACGGTCTTCGGCTTCGGCTTGGGCTTGGCGGCCGCCGCCGCCTTCGACTTCGGCTTGGCCGCGGTGGCGGTGGCGGGCTTTCGGCGGCGGGGGGCAGCTTGAACGAGTTCTTGACCTTGACGAGCTTGCCGGAGGCGACCTGGCGCCTGAGCTGGACCAGGAGGAGCTTCCTGAAATTGGCCGGCAGCTTCTTGTGCTTCTCCTCGACGAACTTCTGGATGGCGTACTGGCTCGACCCGGTCCGCTCCTTCAACGTCACGATCGCGTCCGATATCATCTGCAACACCACCACCACCAACGACACACCCACACGAATTAGCCACGAAATGCGGAGAAAAACCGGAACTTGAGGACGACCCAGAACTTCTCCCTACCTCGAAGAACGGAGGGTGAGAGGACGGGGATCGAGCCTTCTTCGCGGGCACGGCAGCCATTGGAGCGCAGAGAGCAGAGCCTTGCGTATGCGCGACGATGGTCAGAGAGAGAAGTATAGAGAGAGAGAGAGAGAGAGAGAGAGAGAGAGAGATGGCGAGTTTTGAGAGAGGGATGCTGACGAGTGGGCGACGTTATATAGCAGGAGAGAGAATGGTACGGAGGGATGTGATTGGCGGAGCCAGAGCGACACGGATCGAGGCCGGTTGGGAGTTTGAATGCGGGCCGTCGGATGGGCAGGGACTCATCTACGGTCGGGAAGCGGCGTTTCGTGGTCAAGCGAAGGAATAGCGTGTGCCCTCTCCCCGCCTTCGTTTAGGATGGTACGAACGAGGATGAGGCGTCTCAGAGGGGGTTGGGGGGGGTTGTGTTTTTGGCTTGATTTGGGGATGAATGAGGATGGAGATGGAGTGGATGGATTTGAGTGAGGTTTTGATGGTGGGATAGCTTGAGAGGTGTGCTTTGTGGTGGTGGGTTTTTCGCATGGTGATTTCAACTGGGTCGGGTGATGCGGGAGCGGTTGATTGAGAAGGCGATAGGATCTTGGGAAAGAAATGGTGATCTTTTCTTTGTATTGATTTTTTCCCCCCTCCTCTCGAAGGGTGTTGGTGTGATTTGCTAAGCGAGATCGACGTCGTCGTATGTGAAGCTAGGAATGGTGATCTGGGCCGACGTGATAGGATTGGAGAATTTTGCGATAGATTCGCATTAAAACACGTGTCGGGAAGGCCCAATGACTCGTCTTTCGTACTCTGAACTGCCGAGAATGAAATTGACCTGGATACGATTGAAACGTCAGCGCTTCTGGGACGACAGTTTATTTGGGAGGAATTGATTGGGAAGGCGACGAGTTTCGCGGGAGATACGTGTGGTCTTTTTAATGCAGTGGTTTTTTTCCAGAGGTGTCGGTGTGATTTTTGGATGAGACTGACTTCATTGTATGTGAAGCTGGGGATGACGATCTAGGTCGACTCGATAAGATCAGAGAATTTATGATGGATTTGCATTAAACATGTGTTGAGAAGACCTCACGTTTCATCTTGCATATTTTGAACTATTGGGAATGTAACTAAATTGGATATGATTGAAACATTAGCATTTCTAGAACAACTGTTTATTTGGGACGAATTGATTGGGAAGGTGACGTTGTTCGTGGGAGCTGCGCATGCTCTTTTTTTATGTACCGATTTTGTTCCCAAGGTGTCGGTGTGATTTTTAAACGAGACTGACGTTGTCGTCTATGGAAGCTGAGGATGGCAATCCAAGCTAGTGTGATGGGATTTGGAGAATTCTACAACCGGTCTTATTAAACACGTGTCGGGAAGACACCATGGTTCATCTTGCATACTCCAAACTACTGGGAATGAAACTAAATTGGATACGATTGAAACGTTAGTATTTATGGAGCAACGGTTTATTTCTCGATTATTGTGAAAACGGTTAACGATTCAACATTTTCAAATCAACAAAATACGACAATGTTGAAATGGTTTTTGTTAATACGAATCAAGTAGTTGCTACAAATTTAATGGGATGTTATGAAACTTAATGAGCAATAAGAAAACCCTTGACTGCCTCGGAAGAAAGACTCCTTATCTTTTGGACTCTGCATAATTGGATGTGATCGGAATGTCGACATTGCATTGAACGTTTGTTTATTTCCACAGCTCAAGTTTGACTTTGCAAATCGAGAGATAACGACGCGGTATGGAAACGCTCGTCCCAGAAAAGAGAACCAAATTCACCATCAATTCATGCGATGTCAAGAAATCTTTGAGCAACTGTTTTTTAGGTTACAATTTACAAATTGATCGTGACAACATCGATTCGCTTAACACGTGAAGAATCACCTTTAACGTGATATTTGCGCCATTATACTATGCATGTTTAGAAAAAAAAGGACCTCGAATAATGAATACAATTTACAAAACATGCTACCGGCCAATCGGGCCTAGCTTGCTAGCGTTACTACTTGATTGGAGGGAAAACGAACCACGGATGTAGCATGTCACGAGACGAAAAAGACCAGGTAATATGCTGTTGGGTATTTGTTTAAATGGAAGATAGAGGCCTTTTATCGTTTACAAAACCAATTGGAGTGATATCAAATCGAAGATGATCAAAATGCCTTCAACTTGCTGAGCAAAATTGTTTGTTTTCAAATCAAGAAAAATGGCAATTTCGAAACACTAATAATAAATTCTAAATCAATGATGTTGATCATGATTAAACATATTCTAAATCTTTGTTATTGATCGAATTTTGAAACCCTAATCACAATTGGAATAATTTGTCACGGATAGAACCCGATCGAATTCTAAATCTTCGCAAAATAAGTACAATCAAGTCATACTGATTATGATTCATCGAGCGCACGCTAACCAAAACGAACACAAGAGTTCAAAACGAACATGAAAGTTCCACGGGCCGCTTCATCCTATTTGGTGGTTAATGAAATGGTGGGTAGCTACGAGCAATAAATCAATGATGCATGAAGCCAATTTTCATATACTATTCATGAAAGTATTATACTCTGTATAATTGGGAGGATCGCTGGATTGGATGTGATCACCGTAGCTATGGGCAGTAATAACGATTAACCGTTTTCTTTTTCAGATGGGAAAGGACAATGACATAAAACACCTAGTACAAAAAGGAATCAACTTAGCACGGCCGAGATACCAAGTAAAATGTCGCTACGCAGTTGATCTCCAGTCTTCTCCATACGTTTGAATTTGAGAGCTCATCATACCTCACCATGAAAGACAAACGTAAATAAGACTACGTTTATTTTACAGAAATTTTTTTTGTTAAAGGCATTTTCCTTATTCTTCGATGTCTGGATTGATCAGGAAAACGAATCAATGAATTTTTTTTTTTCATAGTCGACAAAAACATTGGCTTCCTCCTTTAAAAATTAGAAATAATTTTTCAAAATATGATTAGATATTGATGCTTAGACAGGAGCATAGGAACTGCAATGCCTGTGTTCGAGTCCCTGGCAGTTGAGCTCAAGTCTCAAAGACTAGGCTCGAGACCCTGATGCCCATGCTCGAGTACCCGTGGCCGATGCCCAAGTAACCGGCTCCTAGGTTTAGGTTCATCGAGGCCAGGATTGGTTCCTCTTTGGTCGTGCCCAAGTCCACAAAGGCCTAGCCTAGGTATTTCAAGGTTAGGCCCAAGATTTTGGTACCTGTACCCGAGTTTTTTATGGTCATGTTGGGTACCTGACTCCTATACCCAAGTCATCGGTACCTAGGCTCATGTCCATAGAGATAGGGGCTATGTCCCCAATGCCCGCGCTCTAGTCCGCAGCAGTCCCCGACAGCCATGCCTAGTTGCCCGGTTCTCCCTTAGTCACTAATGCCCAAACATGGGTCCACAAAAGGTCAGGCCCTAGTCCAATAAAGGGCGACCGTGGGACATTGGTACCCATGTTAGGATTCCATGAGACCATGCCCAGGTACCCAACTCTTGTACCTAAGTTATTGGCATCTGGGCACAAGTCCCTGGCGACCATGCTTAGGTATTCAGTTCCCACCCCTTGAGTCATTGACGCCCGGGCCCAAGTCTCTCAAGGCTAGGCCCAAGACCCTTGTTTGCCACCAGGGCCAACGTACTCAACTCCTATACCCAAGTCATTGGTGCCCGTTCCTGGTCCTCAATGGGCATGCCAAGTTACCTAGCTTTTGCACTCGAGTCACCAAGGGGGGCATTTAGGTCTATTGAGGCCAAGCTCAAGACATTGTCTGATGCCCGAGCCCGAGCCCGAGCCTATTAAGGCCAAGCTCGGGTCCACAAAGGCTGGCTCGGGTCCTTGACGGATGTGCTCAAGTACCCATCTCTTGCATCCAAGTCATCGGTGCCCAAGCTTGGGTCCACATAAGTTGGGCCTAGATTTCTTGAGGTTAAGACTTAGACTTTGAACTTGTTCTTGAGTCCACGGCGACCATGTCCAGGTATCTTGAGTTTTGGCCCAATGTACAATATAGTTCATGAATTTTTAATTTGTTTAATGTGGTCTATGAATTAAATTAGCTCAATGTTTTATTCGTGGTCCCCTAGACTTTTAATTTATCCAGTGTGATACATAAACTTTTGGTGCATGTTTAAGTTAGTCCTTTGTCTATATGAAAATGCTTAATATTATCATTCTATTTATTTAAGTTCAGGGACAATATCGAACATTTTCATATAATTCAGGGCCTAAATTGAACGTGCATCAAAAGTTCAATGATTACATTGAACAAAAATTGAAAATTCAGGACGATATTGCCTATTCAGCTAATTTTTAGAAATCATATTGTATATTGTGCCAAAGTTTGAGGACCATTTACGTCATTATCCTGAATTAAAAACAATGGCCTGGGCCACGGCGGAGGTCCGACTGGGAAAACAAGTTTAGGCCCCCCAAAACCCGACTTGACCCTGACCCGACCCGATTCCGCGTGGCGAGAACCATATAAAAGCTCGCTATAGAAAAAGCGAGCGCAATCCACCTCCTGCGAAAACCCTAATCTTCACACGGTCAACCACTGCACGGCGCGTTCGCTCGCTCGACCTCGGCTCTCCATCGAACATGGTGAATCCTCGCTTCCGTTCTCCTCCTCCTCCTCTCCTTGATTTCTCCGAATTCAACGAGGTTTTTGACCGGTAAAGTTTGGTTCTTTTGTCCTGTTTCCTCGTGCCTTCCTCCGGTTTCCGCAGGCGGATGTGGAGGCAGATGTCGCGGTCGCAGGGCAGCCGAAGAAGAGGACGTTCAAGAAGTTCAGCTTCAGGGGCGTCGACCTCGATGCGCTCCTCGACATGTCCACCGACGAGCTCGTCAAGCTCTTCACCGCCCGAGCTCGCAGAAGGTAAAGTTATCTTGGGTTTGCTTCTGTTTCTTGAATTGGGAAGTTTTGGGCTCGAAAGTGCCTGCTTTCTTGCATTCGGTGTTTTTTCTCTTTTTTGTATGTGCTGGAAATGGTTGTCTGAGGCCGGTTTTGTTTGCGGAACTGGGTAGGTTCCAGAGAGGTCTGAAGCGGAAGCCGATGGCCTTGATCAAGAAGCTGCGCAAGGCGGTAAGATCTGGTTTTTAAATTCTCTCCTGGGTAATATAAAATGCTACATGATATGAATTAGGGAATTGTTCGATGTTGAATTTAGATTCAAAGAACATCGATGCGGTTTGGATCGTCGAGTGGGCCCGTATAATATAGTCAGCTAAGATGGGCTCTCCTCTCTCGGTAATTATGAATAGCTGTTAAAACTCGCACCGAGGTTGGCGGTCATTCTTTTGAAGGTGATGTGCACTGTGTTATGGTAGTACTTTGGCTAGCAGAAGGTTTGGGTTTGGATTTAAGGTGTAGTAGCATCATGGCTTCAAAGGGATTCCACGGGTTCGTCGTCGGACAGTGAAAGAAAGTCTTGTTTAAGTGGTTTAAAACATGCTTGCGATGGCTTGGACTCTTCAACATTTTATTGCCATGATAATCTAATCTCACTAGCGCTGCTGGCTTCTCATCTCCCTTGACTGCAATGGGCCATGCCATGGCATGACAGGATATTGTTGGACCCTTTTGAATGAGATAACCGCCTATGATCTTCTGATCCTGATTACTGTGTAGGTCTGATGTTGCATCTTCTAACAAGTTTTTAGATAAGCAGGTTTTTTTTTGGCCAACAGTTAAGTAGGTTTAAGGTGGTGGAAATTGCCCCAGACCTAGTCCTCCAGTTTTGAGGTCCAATGTGTTTTATAGCCAGATATCATTTTTTTGTGATAAAGAGCTTGGTTCTTTTATTGATTTTATATTTGCAAATCACCTGATAGACCTTCACATGTCTTTGCAAGGGGCGGTCATTAATGTGGTTACTTAGCACATGATACTAATACGGGGGTCTTTCTTTGAACCTTGCAATAGAAAAGGGAGGCCCCTGCGGGTGAGAAGCCCGAACCAGTAAGGACCCACCTGCGGAACATGATCATAGTTCCCGAGATGATTGGAAGCATCATTGGAGTTTACAATGGCAAGACTTTTAATCAAGTTGAGATCAAACCTGAGATGATTGGCCACTATCTTGCTGAGTTCTCCATCTCGTATAAGCCCGTTAAGCATGGAAGACCCGGTATCGGTGCTACCCATTCCTCTCGCTTCATTCCCCTCAAGTAAAAACACAGTGTGTTCCATGACATATTTTCTTATTGTTTGTCCATTTTGAAGCAGTTGTTGGAGACACTAGATTTTGATACTCAATTTTGATGTCCTTCTAGTTAAGTTTGTTGTGCTTTTTTGGCCAGCGAACCTTAAATTTGAATTCGGAACTTCACCCAGTTTTCTCGTTTACATCTACTATCTTATATGTATTTTTTTCCTTGGATGCTTGGGAGTAATCGAGTAAGGAAATGGATAGGTGTGGGAAGAAAAAGGCTGCAAATGTATAGGTTTTGTTAATGTCGATCAGATAGCAACCGTTCGTTTTTGCAAGATCGTTGCCTTGCGGAATATGTTGGAAGGCCCAATGCAATATGGAGCATCGAGTAGTTCTGAAACTACCATCGATACAGTTCCTGCCTTCGTGTTGCTTAGAAAAGTTTCCCCTGAGGACTCTTCCTCGAGAAATCCTTGTGTACTCCTGGAGTATTAGTTTTGACCTTTATCCACTGCTGTGTCGCCGGAAATCCTTCTCTATACAAGTTCTCGATGAGGTTTTGAGCAGAGCTTGGACAGGTAAGAGGCGTAAGCATGTCATTTCGCTTTTCGCAAGTAAATCAGAGCCGGAAAGGTCTATCCGATGTGGACTGATAACATTCCTGGATTGGATTCCTTGCTTGCATTCCTTATTGGAATGGAAGTAGGAATTTACCAAATCATATACCCCGATTTGTTTTTATTTCCGGATTATCGCGATACCGCATTCTGTAGCAATTCATGCTTTTCATTAACTGCCAAGTGTACGTAATCAAGTGGGAGGTAAGATGAGTAAGTACTAGCTAGTCACTGGATCATCCGGAGGAATCAACCACATATGGCGATGGATGGTATTCGCATCTTGACTTTGCTGGGTCTATGTTACGTTGGCTCGCCGAAGAACGGAAAAGTAAAAGTAAAACTATCAGTGGACAAAGCTTGGATGTCATAGGTTGACAGCTGATAGGATAGGATGAGAAAACACGAAGTAGTAGCGGTAATAAGTAATGCCAATTTATAGATTCTTTTGCAAGAAAAACCCCCAACATCTGTCAATTCACTCTGAACTTCACAAGTACAGATGGTGCTTCACCTGGTGTTACCTTCAACATGCATCCACTTAGTGTTACTATTAGAAAAACCAGAAAATAAAGTCAGAATCATCTACGTAAATTGGCGAATGGGACGGTAACATTGTCCTTATCGGCCTTTCGGATTGACTATCTGGGAGAAAATAGCGTTCATGTCGTCTGAATCTTGGCTCAGTTCGTGCTCGCTACCGATGCTCAGACTGTTCAAGTCCAGTCGTGGAGCGACTTCCTCGGAAACATTGCTTCCTGCTCGGTGAGAGGAATGGCTGGAACCATCCGCGTTCTCCTGCAACTGGAGAGCGAATTCGAGATTCCACAGCACGTCTCCCATGGTGGGACGCTCGAGTCCGTGCTCGCACAGGCACTTCTCGGCGGTCTCCGCGAACTTCTTCAAGCACTCGGGGTTGATCTTGCCCTTGAGCTGAGCATCAATGATATCCTCAAGGATTCCCTTTCTTTGACAGTGCAGAGCCCAATCAGCAAGGCTTACTTGCTCCTTTGGGAGGCTAGGGTTCAATGCAGGTCTTGCACACAGAACTTCAAAGAGGACAACCCCGAAGGAGTAAACGTCCGATTTCTCGGTCAGCTGCTGCCTGCGGAAGTACTCGGGATCCAAGTACCCAAAGCTTCCTTTCACCACTGTGCTAACATGGCCTTTATCCATGTTAGGACCGGTCTTCGAGAGCCCGAAATCTGAAACTTTCGCTACCCAGTTCTCGTCTAGGAGAATGTTGGTGGTCTTGACATCCCTGTGAATGATAGTGTACCTTGCCCCTGTATGAAGGTAGTGAAGTCCTCTCGCTGCGCCGATACAGATCTCCAACCTCTGCTTCCATGACAGTGGTGTGTTGTTTCCTTTGTAGATGTGTTCCCTCATCGTTCCCCTCGCCATGTAGTCGTAAACCAAGCACATTTCGTTCTCTTCCTCGCAGTATCCAATCAACGACACCAAGTGCTTATGTCTCAACTTGGACAGCATCTCCACTTCAGTCTGGAACTCATTAACTCCCTGTTCTGAGGAAGGGTTTGACCTCTTGATGGCCACTTTCATGGTCTTATCAATGACTCCTTTATAGACCTTGCCGAAGCCTCCGACCCCAATGACATAAGACTCGTCGAAGTTCTTCGTCGCCTGTTTAATTTCAGCTAACGAGAAACGTCGGCTGAGACACTGAGCCTCTGACGAGAGGTGGCTGGCAGCAGAGGCGTGCGATTTGCTTCCGGCCGTGTGGGAGAAACCCGAGATAGGTAACCAGCTAGTTGTATGTGATTCCGTTCCGGGGACTCTATTCTTTTTTACGTAGACTGTGATGCATATTGCCGCCAAGGCACCGAAGGCAGCCGCTCCTCCAGCCGCTCCAGTGATCAACTTAACGTTGCTCGTTGTTGATGACGTGAAAGCCTTTGCTTCACTAGCCTTAGCTGCAGCCTCGGCCTCAGCCTTGATTAGCATCTCGGATGGCTCCGGATTGGGACCCGCCAAGTTTTCGGTTGCATCGGTTATCTTAAATATTTCCAGCCCATTTAGGAGAGCGTCGTAGTACTCCGGTGGAGGATCTGCAGTGACAGAGGGATTCATCATTATCGAGATTTGCTCGTCCCCCTTCCCGTCGCCAACATAAATTGCGTAATCCTTATAGACCGGCACCCCCTGCTCACTCGCCCATCCGATCACATCGGCTGCTTCCTGGGCAACCTGATTGTTGATGTAAATATCGAAAACTCTCTGGTTGACCTTAGTCAAGAAGTATTCACAGAAGTGCATCCTCACAAGGTAGGTGAAATTAGCGTCCACCTGAAACTGCCAAGTCAGATTGTAGTTCTTGTTCAAGTTCTTATCGTACCCCATGGATCTTGCGGTTCTGTAAACATCAACCGGGGCGACATAGTCGGGCAAATCATTGTACTGGATCTGAACTTTTTTGTCGGCCTCGTTTGTGACTCCTGCCACTGCTCCATACAAATAAGGCGTATCATCGTACCATGTTCGAGTGAGCGTACCGGAGTCGTTGCTCGGAGGTATATACTGGCCTCCAACATTTAACCTATACATAGTCTGTAGATTCGCGTCCTTGGCATCAACAGGTTGGTCTGAGAACCCGACCATCTGTGCCGAGTCGAACAAGTCTGGGATCGGAATCAGCTCGATGCCATTCACAAAGGCATAGGCTCCACTGTGCTTATCTGAAGGCGCAAAAGTGATGTTCACAAAATCCGAGTCCAAGGGTGCCAGAGAATATTCCTTCACGAGGTAGGCCTGTGTGAGAGCTTGAGCCGTGACCGAGGCGCTGAAATTCTTCAACAGGGTGACGCTTCCGGCGACCACCGAGAAGTATGCATCTGCAGGATCAAGGGATCCATACGTAGATGGGTAAAAATGGAGCCTGACCCAGTAGCGGTTGCCGGATTTCACGGGCAGCTGATATGTTGCTTCGGAGGTGAAAATCCGGGCAGACATGTATGGGACATTGGAGGGGAGAGAGGGGTCTTGATACGTGGCTTTCTCTACCGTTGAGTTGTTGGAGGTGAAGTACTTAGAATCCGAGTCCCATTTTCGCCCATCGGCGTCCTTCCCGCTGCCCGTCGACCCACAGCTAAGGATCAACGGGGCGGGGTCTGCACTCGACGCGTAAAGGGAATCGAAAAGAATGGATACAGAAATAATAGAGAGCAAAATCTCTATGTTTTTGTACATGTTTACTCAACAAAGAGAGGATCTTGGCGTACAGGAAAACAATTTGGTATTAGATTAATCAGTCGGAACTCATTCGGAAAAAGGGAAGAGAAAGAAACGGATTCCTGTACGCCAAAACGGATGATCAGCGGATTCTCGGTTCTCTGTTCTGTCCTGGAGATCACGCCGGATGGCTCCTATCAGCCATGGAAGCTCAAAACATGCTTTGCCCTCACCTGGAACGGAACCAGGCAAGAAAACATGACAAATTTTCTTGTTTTGCTTTTGTATGATTAATGGAGCACCTCTCTCTCTCTCTCTTCTCGCTCCTATTTTCCGCTACCCATATTTGGGAGGCTCACCCGAGGATCGATCCGAAGGTCGGAGTCGGTTAAAGGTTGATGAAGGCGAGGGAGATCCGACACATTGGTTTTGCGAAGGTGGATACTTTTCCTGGAGAAGTGATCCAGAAAAACTAGAACCCTATATTTAGCAGTGTCCTCCTGAAAACTCTCCAGGGATAGAGCATAATACAGTTGTACAAGGTTGTTGGCATAACTGAAGTATGTGCAAGAATAGAACCGAACTCAAAAGCATCGGATTTCTCATAAGGCCTCTAAATGGTTACAAGCAAACACACGAACGCGATCAAAACTCAATAAAGCCATGAAAATGGCTGTTGATAGTATCCTCAGACGGAGTCCTATCATTCTATAACCACACACAGTTATGCAAATACATTAATTGCATCTTTAACTGATGAATCTAGCGGTTACCCAAAAATAATTAGCAGTCCTGTGCTCACCCCTCTAAGTCTCTCCATTTAAGCAAATTCAAAAGATGGTTTCAACTTCAAAGTTTTATATCGATAAATATTGTAAGAACGCCATTGTGAACTATAGTAACATAACATCATACGAGGGGCAAAATCATGATTCAAAAGTAAACTAAATTTGAGGGCATGTTTGTTTATGAGAAAATTTCATGATAAAAGAAAAATATTTTCAGAGAAATCATTTTTCAGGATAATGTTTTCCCTTTTTCAGGCTAAGGAATTTATTTTCCGAACTTTAAGCATGCATATTTTCTTTGACCATAAATGATTTTTCGTTGACCGATCATTTCTAGCTAGCCAAATATGTGAAAGTCCATATTACTAAATCGCGGAAAACTCTTTCACTCGAACAAACACGCCCTAACTCTTGATTCTTTAAAGTCTCGTTCGAAGCATGAGATGTATTAAAATTATTGGATTGCCGACACGACTCATCCGAAGTGATCATTTTTAGGGTTTGTTGTTATCTGGCTGCGACCATACGGCACGCGTTGCAATTCCTGTTCGACGATGAACCGAAACAGATTAATCACACATGTGATTGTTAATCAACCAGGCCCGTTCACGGAAGCTTCCGATGCACCATTGTTCACCTTTCATATGTAACCCTCAAAAGTAGCTTCCATGGACTGTTGTCTTTCCAGTAACAGATGGACGGTGCGAGAATAGCACAACCCTTCTAATGGACGGGCGTGACTGACGCCTCTTCTAACCATAATTAGGTTTTGCACTGCTGTCCTCCGTTAAAGCTCTCTGCATCATCTTCTTTTCGTTTTGAGCTGGTATCATCAAATTCAACCCAATAATAACAAATAATAATATTGTTTTCTCTTCTTTTGAATACAAATTAGTTTTAACTCCCGATATCCCACCCGCACCCCCCCCTGGCCGGAGGCCCGTGCCGCTCCGGGCCTCGACATGTGCAGTACGGAAGCGGTAAACACCTTGCAGGAGCAACAGCGCGACATGGAGGACGTCGACCAATGTAGCGAAGAGAAGCAGGTCCTGCCCTTGTCTTCTTGCTCATCGTCGTCGGCGCCGTCGTCGCCACGGTCTCCGCACAGCTCGTCGGACCTGGAGGAGCTGCAGCGCATGCCACTGGCGCCGCCACGGTGGAAGAGTCGGAAGCGGCTGACGAAGCAGCTGTCCATGTGCGAGACCCCCCGCGACATTGCGTGGGAGAAGCGGCGGTGCCAGATCCTTGGGAAGAGCGGCCTCGGCATGACGCCAGAGGACATCACGGACGAGGACCTGAACGAGCTCAAGGGGAGTATTGAGCTTGGGTTCGGCTTCAAGGAGAAGGACGGGCAGAAGCTGTGCAACACGCTGCCGGCTCTTGACCTCTACTTCGCGGTAAACCGGCAGCTCTCCCTGAGCCCTGGGTCGACGCCGCAGAGCCAAGGGCAATCGTCGCCGTCCTCGCTTGGCGGGCGGTCCATGTCCTTGGAGAGCTCTACAAGCGACTCCGACGCTTGGAAGATTTGTAATCCAGGTAAGACTTCTGAAATGATTTATTCAAATGAAAATCAACAAAATATAGCTTGAGATTATTCTCATGAAAATGCATTTGTTTCATGAAGGATATGAGAAAAATGGTTCATCTACAAAACTTTATAAATGGCGAACACCTTCATTGAAACATCTGACAATCCATTTATCAACTTTTGCAATCAAATCTCCATTATCTTCTTCAATGGTCTCGAACAATTTCAAAGTCCACAGGAAAGAATTGCTTCATTTGCATTCCAAGCTTTCAAAATTAGGTTAGATGCCCTAGCTAGAAATCAATCTACATATCGTTTCAAGTTATTTTAGCTTTGCTGCCAAAGTCATTTCATTAGATTTTACAAACTTTCCAAATTTAAGTCATCTGATATAAATATCTGTCTGATAGACTTCGTTTCCTGTTGACTTCTTTCCTTTGAAATGAAAAAATATGCGTATGTATATATATATGTACAGGTGATGATCCTCAGCACGTGAAGACCAAACTGAGGCACTGGGCTCAAGCTGTGGCATGTTCTCTAAGGCAATCATCCTGAAAATCAAGTGGGTGTGTGGTTGTGGGACGACTAGCTTGTACAGAAAAAAAAAAAGGAGGGGAAAAAAACTGAGGAGGATGAGAGAGAAGCTTAAACTAAAATTAGGGTTTCATTTGATGATACTTGATGAATAGCCAAAACGAGGTTGATGGATATGGCTTTTCCTTGGGGCTTGTTAAATCTGTGTAAATGAATATAACAGAGAAGACAGATATTGCTTCTTACCTTCTCAATGACTGTCGCTCCAAGACAATTCATTTGCTCTTTTTATCTTTGCATTCGACACTTATTTTTACGAGTAAATTTGCGTTAAGTGATTCAGAAGATGGCAAAAGTGTTCGACTTTCGAGTGGCTATCAGAAGCTAATCGCGGTACGATAGCCTTACACCCGCTAAGTGTAGTAGTTCTTTGTGGCGATGCTCGGGTATATCCGTTATGATGTTGAATTTCAGATCATGCATGGATGTTGGATGTCGAATTGGGCCTACCGGAACGATGTGAGCGGAGCATCGGCTTAATCAAACCGTTTATGGGGTTGAACGGACCGAGGAACTAACTAAAAAAGGTATGCGGGATCTGGAAAAGAGTATCGATCTTGACAAGATAATCATGAAAACTAATCACTCACGGGACTCAACTAAGCATTCTTGGCGTACGCGAGGACGAATTACCGGAGGAGTCGCAAGCACAAGTTAGAAAGCATCGCAAATCCCACCTATGAATGCAACTATTTGTTAGTTGAAGTTACGATTTCGAATTACTGAGCAGAAGAACATCGTTGCTATCAGCAGAGAACACGCAGCATTCTGAGCCGTCGCTAAGGGCATTCAATCTCCGTTCCTCAAGCTTGTTAGCGATGGCATGCTCCCCGTTGCCTATCTGGTTAGCTACTATCGATATCGAGGGACGGGTTTCGGGCGAGCCTTTTCCTCCAGTCCCTATTGTTCGAACGTCGGGGCCTATTGGTCGAACGTCGACGCCTTTTCCTGGTCCCTAGTGGCCGAACGTCAGGGAATGCAGCAGCTTCTAAGGATGGTTTGGCTACCCGT
Source organism: Syzygium grande (assembly GCA_024733475.1). Lineage (NCBI taxonomy): Eukaryota > Viridiplantae > Streptophyta > Magnoliopsida > Myrtales > Myrtaceae > Syzygium > Syzygium grande. The sequence goes on along the minus strand of JAMXDD010000005.1, from coordinate 7,958,070 downwards.
CCCTAGTGCAGCGTTCTGCCTTTTGGAGCTGCTTTGTGTTCGTCTCCATAGATTTGTATCTGCTCCTTTTTTCTTCTTCCCTTTTTTTTTGGCAATATTATAGTTATGCATTACTTCAAAAACTAAATTTATTCTACTAATATTTTAGTTGCAATCGCTGCATTTCTTCTTAAGAGTCCCGATCTAGAGATTAAAAGTCCATGGGAGTGACTTGAAAATAAATCTCTCATTTAATCATATCAAGTAAGCACATGATTAACACAAATCGAAAATCGAGAATTACTTGTCAGGATCGAGCCGTGATCTTTAGACTTAAAGTAGATAATCAAGCACCATTGTTTTAATTATTGGGATATATTTACTAGAAGTCTTAAAACTTGTCTAAAAAGTGTAATTGAATCCTAAAACTTGAAAAATGTTAGAACTTATCAAATTGGTATAATCGAGTCGTTCTGTTAATTACGTTCAACTTGGCTGATGAAAAATACCGACATGATTTTTTTTTTATTATTTTCTCTATCACACATGGAGATGACACAACTGAAATGACATTGTTTTGATGAAAATCTAATTTTCAATAAAAATTTATTTAAATTATATTAAAAATAAGCAAAATTTAAAAACAATACAAAAATTAAAAAAAAAAAAAGAAAGAATAAGTAGGCGAGGGCCTAGGGCTTGGCGACCCCCGCCGACCCTTCCCCCGACCATCAACAGCCTTTCTTGATGATGGTGGGGTGACGGTGGCGATGGCAGCAACTCGCTAGCTTCTTGCTTTTTTTTTTTTTAAATGCATTTTAAAATGAAATTTGTATTAAAAATTAGGTTTTGACCAAAATGACGTTATTTTAACCATGCTAGCGTAGCCCTAATAAGCCACCGGGTTACAAATGAGGCTTTTGTGCTGGAATTGTCAAGGGTTGGGCACACCTTTGACAATTCAAGCCTTATAAACTATTACGGCCCAAGAAAGGCCCGACGTGGTATTTCTTATGGAAACTAAAACCAAGATCACCTTGTACGGAGACTTAGCAGATCTTTTAAATTTCAAGAATTGCTATACGGTTACTCCCATCGGGATAGGGGGAGGTTTGGCGCTGCTGTGGAAGGAGGGGATTTCGTTGAATGTTAATATTACCGAGAGAGAGTTCGTTGATATCACTCTTCATGATGAAGACATGGACAAACAATTCAGGGCCACTTTTGTTCATGCTCCAACTACATTTCAAGAAAAGCTGAGACTATGGGAAGAGCTCAAAAGTCTAAGTTTACAGAACAACTTGCCTTGGGTGTGTATTGGAGACTTTAACGAAATCTTGAACTATTGGGAAAAGAAGGGCAAGAGGCCTCCACAACTCTATAGAATAAACGCATTTAGAGATTTCCTCAATGCATGTGGATCATGGATTTAGAAAGTAAAGGTTGTGCTTTCACTTGGGCTAACAATCGAGAAGGGCGTGATTACGCCCAAGAAAGACCGGACAAAACTTTGCAACTTACAATGGAGACTATTGTTCCCCAAGTCGAGGTCTTTGCTTTTTTTAATATCGGATCGCACCATAGCCCTATTTTTACCGGGTCTTATCGAGGAACCAACTAGGGGAAATAAACTGCTTCAAATTTGAAGCATTTTATTGGAAAATGAGGATTGTGGAAGGTTGATAAGGCAAATATGGAATCAAGATAGGTTACAAGAATCTAACCTAATGCAGAAAATACAAGGGCCTCAACCGCATTGGCGAGATGGAGCAGGGAAAACTTCCAAACAGCCACAACCAAATCAAAGCATTGAAGCAAGAACTCGATGGCCTTGACAAATGATCGAATGTGCTCGGGAACCGTAATGTAAAAAGAGCCATAATCGAATGTTTTGAAACATTGTGGAGAGACAGGAGGAAATGTATTGGGGAATGAGGTCTAGAATTAATCGGGTCCAAATGGGAGATAAGAACACAAAATACTTCCATGCCACAACAATCCAAAGAAGGCAGAGGAAAAATCTCTATGCTTAAAAATGTCGACAACGTATGGATTAGAAACCCCAAGCGCCAAAGAGATGACAAAGGAGTTTTTTTCAAAGCAAAATCATTCGAGGGTCCCCGAGACTTCAATCCTATTTTGCTACAATGCCCTTCTAAGGTCACGGCCGAGATGAACGAAGAATTAGCAACTCAAGTTACAATGGAGGAACTCCATTTGGGTGCTTTGAAGTCACCAGGGCAGATGGTTTGAATGGCCAGTTTATCAAAGAAATCGATGTTGTCAAAAATGGGGTTTTTTGAAGAAGTTTTTCCAACTGAAATCTTAATCCAAAGACTCAACACAACCCATATCACCTTAATACCGAAAGTTCCTAATCCGTAAGACCTAGCCCGGTTTAGACCAATTTAACTTTGCATACAAAATTATCTCGAAAAATCCTGGCCAATAGACCTCAAAAGTGGTCACTAATAATAGAAAGGTAATGTTAGGTGGGAGACAAATCCAAGACAATATTCGATTGTTCAAGAAGTTCTACACCAAATGAGAATCAGAAAAAGGAAAAGAAAATTTCAAGCGGTGTTGAAACCGGATATGAAAAAGCCTATGATAGGGTAGAGGGGACTTCCTCAAAGCTAGTATGTTGAAAATGGGTTTCATCGTGGGTAAAATAATGCAATGTGTAACTTCGTCTCTTTGAGTGTCAAACCAATGGGGAACCATTGCCCTACTTCAAGCCAACACGAGGGATCGTAAGGGGACCCAATATCCCCTATTTGTTTATATTGATATCAAATACACTCTCGATCTTGATGAGAAAGGCAAGACAAGATGGCACAAGCTCGGAATTAAATTAAACAGTATTGTCCGGTTCTATCTCACCTTTTGTTCGCTTGATGATTCCATCTTCTTCTTGGATGGTAAGCTTATTGAATGCCAAAATCTTGCATTGATCCTCGATCAAGACTTGTTTGGCATCCGCCAAGAAATCAACCTAAACAAATCGGTGTGTTTTCTTTAGTTCGTACTGTCCACGTAACTTAAGAAATAATGTGGCTGCTCAACTTAGAGTCCCGTAGATGAAGAAGATTGGCAAATACCTAGGGATTCCGGCGGATTGGGGTGAATCAAAAAAAAACAAATGTTTGGTTGGATATTAACAAGAGTTAATATGAAACTGGAGGGGTGGAAGGAAAGGCTTGTTTCAAAAGCGGGAAAAGAAACGCTGATTAAGACCGTGGTTCAAGCTCTTCCTCAATATGCGATGTCAATATTTAGAATTCCAGCCATTTGTCGGTCCATAGAAAGAAGGGTTGCGAATTCTGGTGGAAAAATTCTGAATCGAAGTCAGGTCTTCACTGGAAGCGGTGGGAAGTTCTAAAAACAAGAAAAGATAAAGGGGGTTTGGGATTTAGAGACCTCATATCTTTCAATATAGCTTTGCTGGGGAAACAAGCATGGAGGCTATCCCAAAACAAATCATCATTATGGAGCCAAATTCTCAAAGGAATATATTTCCCTACAACATCGTTCTGGCAAGCTAGGAGAGGGTCTCGGCCCTCTTGGGGATGGCAGAGCATTCTAAATGGAAGGGAGAAGATATCAAATTCAGTCATTTGGTCGATTGGCAAGGTGGGGGACCAAATCAGCATTCGGGAAGACAAGTGGCTAAAAAGAGGAGTTTTGGGAGGACCAAAGAACCTTTCAAGAACCGGGTAAAAGTCTCGGACCTAATCAACCATGAGGACAGAACATGGGATGTAGATATGCTAACAAGACTTTTGAAGACCAGATTGTTCATGAGGTTTTAGCCATACCTCTTTGCAAAAAGAAAGTAACGGAAGATAAACAAGTTTGGACAGCCACAAAGTCCGGACAATTTTCAGTGAAAAGTGCCTACAATAAGATTCGCGATGAAGAACTTCCACAGAACATGCAGGCATCATCTTCTTTCCAACCTCCCACTAAACTGTGGTCCCGAATCTGGAAACTAAAAGCCCCTCCCAAGGTCAGACTATTCATATGGAGCATGTGCCAGAATGCGCCCCCAACAAATTCTTACCTAGTCCAAGCCCGCTTTTGTAATCAAGAGGCAAACCGGAGCACCTCTTTCTGTCTGTCGGCACCCTCGCCCGGATCGAATCGAATGTCAGGAAATAACACGAATTGAGGTATGGATCCAAAACTATCAACTACAGACATATAAACTGCTTACACTAGATGAGGTTGCCATTATCCTCTGGTTGATCTGGAAAGCTAGAAATGACTTTGTTTTTGGGAAAAAACCCCCAAATCCGAGAACCATAATTGAGGCGGCAAGGATGATGACTCACAACTACCGCAAGTGGAATCACCAGATTTATACTTGCAAAGCCCTTTACCTCCGAATCGAACCCACCGTCCTTCAAAATCAACATTGGAGCCTTCCATGAACCTCGCAATGAAGGCGAGCAACAAGCAATCCTCGGGACGCCCGAACCTTGCTAGATGGCTTCGCTAGAATAGTCCCAGCGACGTCACCGCTGCACACAGAGCTTCAAGCATTGCTGCATGCGCTTCAGTTCTTCAAGGACTGGACGAACGAGCGATTCTTCTGGAAACAGACTGATGGTCATTATGCTGAACGACCACAGTAATGTTGGCTGGGAAGAGGAAGCTATTCTTCATGAAGCCCAGCTCCGCTTGGCCCAATTCAGCAAACTAACAGTGGCCCATTGTAACAGATCCGCGAACCAAGCTTCCGATTGGATCGCCAAAGCGCACCACAGAAATTCTCTGAATTTATTTTGGCTTGCCCGTCCCCCTCAACCGTTATGGGAGTTGTTATGTTTTGACGCCCCCCTGTCGGGTTGTAGTTTCAAGATCCCTTAAGTATTAATCTATTTCTATTTCGTACAAAAAAAAAAAAAAAAAATGCTAGCCAGTGTTAATCAAATTGGACGGAGTTAACAGAATGACTCGATTGCACAAATTTGACAAGTTTTAGGATTTAATCGCATTTTTTGAAAGTTTTAGGACTCAATTGCACTTTTGTGACAAGTTTTAGTACTTTCAGTGTACTTATCCCTTAATTATTTGGGAAAAAAACATGTAGATTAGTTCGAATTTTTTTGGATTAATAAGTTTGATAAATTACAAAAAGAGAGAGTGCAAAAGGAATTTTTTTTTTTGAGTTTTTTGAATTTTTTTACTTTTGCCTTCCAAAATTTTCTAAGCAAATTTTTGCAAAAAATGGGAGTTTACTTGCTCTCAAACTATTTCTCGGAACAAAAGCAATGTAAATTTTTACTATTCGGAAACGCACGCTTCCATCCCAACAGATTCGGGCCGACCCGTATTTTGTTTTAAAACTAAAACCCGGCCCGCCCGAGCACCACGCTAAGCGATTCCGGTTCGGACCGGGCCGGACCAGCCGAGCGATAGACGCAAACCGGAATCAACTCGGAGTCTCGGACCCGAGTTGACTCCCACCACACGCAGGGGTTGTCTCTGTCGCGAAGGCCCGGAGAGTTCTCACCATTCTTCCTTACTCCAGAAGCGCACGCAGCAGCACCCACCTACGAACTGCCGAGCAAGTTCAAATTTTTCGTGCTCCGTAGGAAGAAGCAGACCAAGGCTGTTGGTTTCCTTGATCGATCATGTCTGCTGATGCATCTGATGCTCTAGCAGGTCGCTCTCTCTGTCTGTCTGTCTGAATGTGGGTGTGTAGCAGATGAAGAAATGCTTTGTTTTTTGGTTTGTGTTATGCTTTGTAACTTGGTTCATGTGCTAATTTGTTGCAGTGAGGCAAAAAGTTCAGCTTTTTCTGAATGCAGCCCGAACTGGGAATCTTGATTTGCTCAAGAGTATGTCTTGGTCTTGGCACTGCTGTTGTTTACTCAATACCCGAGTTTGGGTTTTGGCCCCTTCTTTTTTGGGTTTTCTCCGTGTTGTGCACTGCAATTTGTGTTGAATTGCTGGGTTTGGAGAGCAGAGTTGGCGTCGCAGCTCGACGATGGGAAAGGGACGTCGAGGACTATAGCGGATGTTAAGGACGCGAACAAGCGGGGGGCGCTGCATTTTGCCGCGAGAGAGGGCAAGACTGAGGTCTGCAGGTACTTGCTGGAGGAATTGAAGCTCGACGTCGATACGAAAGACGATGATGGTATCCCGTTTTTTAGCTATTTGTTACGTGTTAATCTGTTTTTGACTATTTGTTACCTTGTTGATTTGGGGTGGCGGTGTGTGTAATGGTTAAATTCTCTCTAGTTGTGTGAGGTTAACGATATTTGCTGGAGCTGAGCCCGAAAGTAGTTATGGCTTGTAGCGGCTGCATGTTGTGTCTATGTACTGAATTCGTTGAGTTTCTTGTACTAAGATATTGGCATTCTGATGTTGTAGAGTCTAAGTTTGCACTTGCATATCCCCTTGAGTATCTATTTGACCACAAATTTTTTTTTTGCTTCTGTTTGGCCATGGTTATACTGGCTAATAGTTCAATGTCTGTTTCACACACAAGCTTATCATAGAAATCTGTTTTTCTATTGTAGGCGAGACTCCTCTTATTCACGCGGCTCGGCAAGGCCATACTGAAACTGCCAAATATTTACTAGAGCAAGGTGCCAATCCTGATATACCTAGTGACTTAGGTGCCACAGCGCTCCACCATTCTGCTGGAATAGGTGAGTTGGTTTCTGTATTTTTGGAAACTGCTATGTTCGAGCTTGTATGGTTCCCCAGATGATTTAGCAAGTCTCTTTCCCCCTCCCTCTACCAAAATAAATAAATATATATAACTGAATGCACACACACAGACAATCTTATTATGGTATCATTTGAAGATAGACACGCTTATTGTGCTAACTTAATTACAGGGGACACTGAAATGTTGAAGTTTCTACTTTCTAAAGTTGTTGATATTGATTCTCAAAGTGATGCTGGCACCCCTTTAATTTGGGCTGCTGGTCATGCTCAACAAGATGCTGTAAAGGTTCTGTTGGAACATCATGCTAATGTAAGCTTGTCAAATTCGTCATTTCTTATACTTATCTCTTTAAAAAAAGAGTAGTTTCGAGAGAGAGAGTGCATGTGTGGAGATTTCGGGATTTATTCTGGGCATATTCCTTGGAGTTATGTAGACAGGAGTTTTGTAATGTGGTGTGAGCATTTTGTATATAACTTTGATATCTTGTTTTGCAGCCTAATGCTGAAACTGATGATAGCATCACTCCGCTCTTGTCATCTGTGGCTGCTGGTTCTGTTGAATGCTTGAAGCTGTTGATCCAGGTTCTAGATTTCTTGGCCTTTAAGATTTGACTGGTGTCTTGGATATACTGTAGTCTTTTTTGTTAATTCAGTTTTCTTGGAGGCTATGCCCCCAGCCCCCTTTCTCTTTTGCTATCCTTATCTGTGCATATAAGATCCTTGACATTTTACTGCTTTATTCAAGGTTCAATGAGAACCTTCCTTGATACTTGTCTTTCCTTTTTATCTTTTGATCTCCCTTGTTAGTTCTGTAAACTATGCTATTATTCCTTATATTTGTATTAACACTCTGGTTAAATTTTCTCTTAACATTGTTTAACTAGCAGATGAAGAATTGCACTTCTATTTTCTTGCAAAAATTTCATCATAAACCTCGATTAATTCTGGATATTTTACTAGGACTTCCATCTGAATGCATCTTTTGATTTTTACAGTTTATGCACCACTGAAAGACTATGCTGTGGATGCCATGAATCTTCTTTCCTTGTGTGGCTGTGCTTGCTTTTATCTCTTGTAATGGTTCTTGTGATTTTGCCTTCCGCTCAGGCTGGTGGTAAGGTGAACATTAGTGCTGGAGGAGCGACACCTTTGCACATTGCCGCTGATAATGGGAACCCGGAAATCATAAATTGCTTATTAGATGCTGGAGCTGATCCCAATATCATGGATGAGGTTGAGAACTTTAAAAGGCTTTAATTTACCTAATATTTGTATTTATGTTATCGTTTTATCCATTTGCATTTTCTGAAAGCTTGTTCTGTATATAACAATGTTAAGTTAAGGTGGTTGATGAAGAGTTCTTTTTATACTAAAGATCGCAAATAGATGTTTATGATTGCTTCAGAGCTTTGCATGGTTCGGTGCTTTTGCTTAATCTAAATCTTGCAGCAGATGCACTTTGACTTTTTTTGAGCCCTAAATGCTTGAAGCTTTCACAATATACAATTGTTGAAACGTAGATTCTCATATATACGTATTTTCTAATATTTTCAATCTGGATATTATGTTAAATTTTGGCAGGAAAGCAAAAAGTACTTTTTACTTAAACTTAATTCTATCCAAACAAGCTGAAGATTTACTTAACCGAGAATGTTAAAGGTCTTATCTGCATTAGGTTCTGGGGATGAATTTTTGAAGCAGCAGTATAATGTCAAGTTCACAGGCTTATCGGTTAAAATGGTTTAATTGACAGAAATCAAACATCGTGTCTCTTCTTGTCATCGCAGGATGGGCTGAAGCCTATACAGGTGGCAGCAGGAAGAGGCAATCGTGCAGCTGTGGAGATTCTCTTTCCAAAGACTACACAGGTTCACGGTATTCCCAAATGGAGTGCAGATGGAATTATTGAATATATGCAGACTGAAGCTGGTAATTTGCAGGTAGTTATTGGGACTTCAAACTTTTGCTTTTGGTGGCTTTTTCCTCCGTTGTGTCATTGGACTGGAGGGAGTTGTCCAGAAAAAGATATATGTCAACTTATCTGCATTTACTAGTGCTTTTACTTGATGACATAATTCACACGTTCTTTTTAATTGGAGGGGAATTTTGGGAAAGAATATGCTAATCCATTTTGAATAAATTATATTAAAGATTCTTTACTATGTTATTAAGAAAGATCCTTTTTAATCTCCTTTCCAATTACTAATTGTTGTACTAAGGCATCCGCAAGTTCATCATCTGAAGGGAGTCCTTCAGTTGGAACGAAAGTATATTGGTAATAGCACAGATTTTCAAGCATTTACTTGATATAAAATCGGTTTCTTGTAGTTTTTGTATTGTGTTCTAGCTCAAAATTCCAATTTGCAGGAAGAAGTCAACAAGGCGAAGGCAACTGGTACAGAGAAGGATACCACATTGAAAGTTCAAAACCTTCCCGAGGTAATGCTTCATTGTACTTTTCACTTCTTGTTGATCACGTTCTCTTTTTCCTTATAGTATTGTTTTTATAGTTTGTGCTATACTTCTTCTGTTAGTCAGGTAGGCTAGATGATCTTTGATTTCTGTATCTTGTAATGACATTTTCTTTCTTGATGCATTTAATCAGATGATTAATGAAAATGCTAGCAGTTTCTTTATCATTCTACCATTGATTTGCAAGTAACTCATAGAGGAAGTAATTTTGATAGCATAATGAATTGAAGAAGGGTGATTAGGGATACCTAATGTTTTTTGTAAAAGTTTGTCTTTAGTGGTTTAGATTGCGGAAAGTTGGATCAAGCTTTCATGGACTTAGTGTCTTTTTGTTGTCTATCAAATGATTGTTGTAGTAGCTTTCACTCGCCAAATTAAGCCTTTGAATGTGGATATACCTGGTTAATCCATCGCGTATGTGATTCATGTAGGTTTGTAGATCTCTTACTTTACGTGTAATGTTTGATGTGGACAAATTGCATGCATGAGTTTCTGTCTATTTAATCTTGTGATATATTTGCTTTCTCAGGTAAGTGGAGAAGCGAAACAGAAAGCTGCAGAAGCAAAATCAAGGGCAGATGATGCTTTTCGAAGGAAAGACTATCAAGCAGCTTTAGACGCTTACACACAAGTAAATTCTTCTTCTGATCCTACTGCCTTGCGAAGTATGTATTCTCATGTAATCAACCCATTTCTCAAGTGTAGCAAAGACAGAAACTTCTTCCGGCTACTATATCAAATCTCGCTTAAAATAATACCTCAGAATGTGAAGTGCTCTCAATCTGACTTAGTTGAACCACTCTTTTGATTTGATTATTACAGGCAATAGACTTTGATCCAAATGATGCAACTTTGCTTTCCAACCGAAGTCTTTGCTGGATTCGTTTGGGACAAGCTGAACATGCTCTAGTTGATGCAAAGGCCTGTAGGGAACTTAGACCACATTGGCCCAAAGCTTACTATAGGGAAGGTGCCGCTTTGCGTCTTTTGCAGGCATGGATTCACATATTCTCTAGTAGTCCATCATTGGCGTTAGTGTCTGTGCCTTTTTGTACCTATGTATGACTGGAATCTTCTGCAGAGATTTGAAGAAGCAGCCAATTCTTTCTATGAGGGTGTCCAGCTAGACCCTGAAAATAAGGAGCTTGTAAATGCTTTCAGGTTAGCTGAGCAAACTTCTCCAATTTTAATTAAGAACTAATGTGTAACTAGATTTTTGTTTTGGGTTAAAGCTAGAAGTTTGTGAGTGCCTAACACTAAAGCCTCTGAAAACTGGCTGTAATAGCGAGATAGAGTGATAGTGTCAAAGAGTCGTGGGACACTACCATATCGTGTTTCTTCTGTTCGTGGAGAAGATTTCATGTTCTAAAATGCAAAAGTATCTGGTCCTGTCAAATGCATCACAGTTGTGGTTTTCAGTTAACTAGAATTTGCATGAAATATGAGTTTAGACTTTTGACATGTTTTCTGGTCTTTGCAGAGAAGCTGTCGAAGCTGGAAGGAAGTTCCATGGTACGGACAAAAAGAGTTCATGACTTGAAATACTTGAGATGCCGTGAGAAAAAACTTGATGCTTGAGTCGAAGGAACATTGCTTGTGATAGCCGTGCGCCATTTTCCCTGAGAAAGACTATATGCCTCGTGCCAAATTTTGCTGTAAAATCAGAAAAAAAGAATTGTTGAATTTGAGGGGAGGCCATTTGAGTGAGAACGACGGCATCAACCTTTCTTTTTTTTGGTTTTACCGTTTGAGCTTGTACGAATTTTGTCCATCAGTCGCATATTGTGTTCTTGGTAAGGAGCTCTATGCAGTTTTGTCCAAGGTGAGGCTTGCTGTCGTAAGGTTTTGCCATCCATCGAGAATGGTATGCCCGGCCTTGGTCGTTGAGCTGTGTGACCGATCTATTCGGTCTTGGTTCATCGACGGACCGAAAAGAGAAATGATTTTGTTTCAACTATCGTAGTTGAAGTCTCACATTTCTTCTCTGATGAGCATAGCCGATTGACTGGATCTTTTTCCCTTTTCAGCAAAGCCATGAATGACTAAAAGTGCATGCTCATCCACTTCCATACATGCACTTATCTGTTGTTTCATAATTCATCATACAACCCAACAAGGAATGAAGGAAATTGGAGTCTCCATCTGATGATATTTTCATTATATATCCAGTTCCATCTCCGTCCTCAATCTGTCAAACCTTACAAAAACGCGACCAACTCAGCAAGCCACAGTTTTATATGGGTCATTTCATTTCATTACTAAAACAGGTTGTATCTAGTTTGATTTCGCCTTTTCGCATTTTGATTTTGCCTTTTGCTGCTTAGCTTACTGATTATAAATAAACGACAGAAATATAATCATTTGAAGTCTTCTCACATTTCGAATAAATTAAATTTGATTTTTTGAGTGAAAAATTCAAGTGTTGTTTTTGACAAAGGTGAATTGTTAGCCAAGATAAGCCAAAAACAAATCTCCCTTAAATTTGAACCAAGCCCTAAATCTTGTGAGAAATACATGTATGTTGTAAACGGATAAATCATTTGATTGTTTTGCTTTAGTCGTAAATCTTTATCCGAAAGTATAGTCGAGTTCTAAACTTATGTTACAGAGTACAATTTCAAGTTTTTATTTATTTATAATAAAAAAGAGATCGAAGGCTTGATTGTGCTTTGTATGTATGAGTCTGAGACTTTCAATGTACTTTTTCTCCCTGGAATTCAGTTAGTACTAGAGGTGATTGGTTCTCAATCTGGTTCCCAAAAATTTGGAAACTAGGGACCGGGACCCACGGTTCTAGAATCGAACCCCCGGACCGCACCAGTAGTCCAGTCCGGTCCAATGGAAATGATCAATTTTTTTTTTCACTACTTGATGCTATCTCTTCGTGTTCCCCACTACTTTTTTAGAAAAAGATCTTAGTAAAAGGACCCTAAGTTTTGCAACCATGAATAATCAAACATCAATAATGATCCTCAAATTGAAAAGACAAACCAAAAAAATGTAGATTTAGCTCACATTTTACTAATTTTTTTGAAGAAATAAAAAATAAAATATATAGTCGATAGTCGATTTAACCTGGGAAGCTACCGACACCCGTCCGACCAAAGCCGCCGGTCCGGCCCGGACGGTTCCCGATTTGAGCGGTCCGTTTTGCGCACCCCTGGTTAGTACCAAACAAAGAAACTCAGTTAGCAAAGTCTAACTGTTAACTACCACAACTGTCACTTACCAGCCGCTCTCCGTAGTGAGATTTTGCGCGGGGTTTGGCCATAAGAAACCGTTAAAAAGGCATGCCCTTTCAAGATTCTGTCACACCACATCCACCGATCATACTTCATTACTCTTCGAGCTCTGTGAAAGCGTCGACCATGGCGTCTCCTGCGTCCCCTCCCCTCAAAGGTCTCTCTCTCCCTCTGTGTGTGTGTGTGTGTGTGATGGCTAGGAGAAAGAGGAGTGCGTATCATCACCGTTTGAACAGGAAACTGAGAACATTTTCACCATTTTAATTTGCGGCGACTGCAGCGTGCTTTTTGATGATGATGAAATGTTCTTTAACTTTGTTCTCAAACTGAATTTTGCAGCGTGCCCGAAAGTCCTGCGTTTTCTGAGTGCAGCTCGTGCCGGAAATCTTGGCTTACTCAAAGGTACATGTTGGCTTCTTCTTGTTCTTGCGTCCTTTTCTTTTCTTTTTTTCCGCCCTTTCAGTCCGAGTTTTGGTTTCTTTCCCTTGGGATTTCTACATAATGTGCTGCATCCGTCGAATAACGTGGTGAAACAGAGTTGGCTTCACAACTCAACTATGGGAGAGGGATGGCAATAACCATTGCGGATGCTAAGGACGATAAGGGACGTGGGGCGCTTCATTTGGCCGCGATAGAGGGCAAGATTGAAGTGTGCAAGTACTTGTTGGAGGAGTTGAAGCTTGATGTGGACCCAAAAGATGTTGAGGGTATCCCGCTTTTAGCTTTATCTATTTGGCTCTGTTGGTTTTTTAGGTTTGTGTATAAGCGTGGCAGCCTGGTTTTGTGAAACTCGAGTTTTCGGGCTACTGCTTTTCATTGGGTCGTGGCTACCCTGCTATGGTTCACTATCACTAATACCTGCAAGTAGGAGACGAATAATTTTCCGAAAATTTGTTTCTTTGTCAGGTGACACTCCTCTTCATCTTGCTGCTGGATTGGCGCATATTGAAACAACAAAGTATCTAATAGATCGAGGTGCCGATTCTACCATACCTAATGATGGTGGTCTGACAGTATTGCATTACTTTGCTGGGTCAGGTAAGTCAATTTCTGTAACATTTGGTAAGCATCTACGTTTACCAATTGCCACAATTGCATTCCCAGATAAAGCTAACAATTATGATTTTTCATATTGAGTTAGCGATCTTTCTCTCTCTCTCTCTCTCTCTCTCTCTCTCTCACACACACACACACACACACACACACACACACACACACGCATGCTTTGCGCGTGCACAAAAAAACATGAGCGCTTGCACATTGCATCTTGTCGTGGTCAATTGAAGATGGACATGCTTATCTGTGCTTATTTCTTTGCAGGGAACCTCGAATTGATGAACTTTCTACTTTCTAAAGGGGTCAACATCGATTATCAAAGCTCCTTGGGCAGCCCTTTATTTTTTTCTGCTGGCTGTGCTCAGCTAGATGCTGTAAAATTTCTCTTAGAACATCATGCTAACGTAAGCTTGAGAAATCCGTAATCTCTTGAATTTTCTCTCTTTCATCGCAGACTTACATGAGCTTGAATATCTGTATCCATAGAGAGAGAGAGAGAGAGAGAGAGAGAGAGAGAGAGAGAGAGAGAGAGAGAGAGAGAGAGAGAGTTGCAACTTCGTGCATATGCCTTCTGCATATGCACCTGTCTTCATAAACAAAAGGCAAGATATATATTCTTCTGTAATAAATGATAGAGAGATAAAGAGAGGAAGAAAGAGTAAGGTGGAAATGGTTGCCTGGTTGGAGGAATTGAGCTGTTCTGTGATGATGCTATAGTAATAAGCATGTGGCGCAGCGCAATGCACGGAGTTAGCTTTTATTTTCAAATATTACTGCATGTATTGAAATTATCTAAATTAGGTATTTTTTATATGCACTGACATTTTATATGTAATACCATTGTATTTATGTTTGGTCAGTAGTGGTTGTAGTGGCTTTTCTTTGAGTATTGTATTTCCATTGTCAAATTCCCTCCAGATTACGGTGGATTCTCCTTAATTTGTTTGATGATAGGGAAAAATCTGAGACTTGTTTAACCAACTTAGAGCATGTGCTGTATTCCATGTAAAGGTCTTTATCGACAAACATATTTTCATCGTGGACACATCCTCATCTTTGGATGCATTAATGATGAAGTGGATGGGTGGATTGAAAGTTGAGATATTACATTATGATTGCTATGATATTGCTGGAGTAGTGTTGACAAGATCTTGAAAATTGGATGCAAATGATGATTTTAACAAACAGACACCCATGACAGCACTTTGATTCGAGATAGCAAGGAACAGCTTGCACACATTTTTGGCAACAAAAGAGAGAAACCAACGGTGGAACATTTGAGAATCATTTCTTTGTTTGCCTATCGCTTTGTTAAATTGCTATTCATGTCTCTTCTCCATTTAGATCAGCGTTGTGCTGAGATTATTCCGTACCAGTGACAGAAAAGGAGTTTTGGGATGCGGCGGAGCAGTTGGTATCTAATTTGTTATTTTTGTTTTGCAGCCTAATGCGGAAACTGTTGATCGTTTAACTCCGGTCTTTGCATCCGTCACTATCAAATCACTTGAATGCTTAAAGCTGTTGATTCAGGTTTGTATAACTTTTAGACATTTAAGAGTTAATATCATCCTGAATATACAGTTGTTTGATTACTTTAATTTTCTTGTGCCCCAAGCTGCCTTTCTGTCTCCATCATACCCATTGTATCTTTTAACAATTAGAATAGGTAAGTTGACACTATATTGCTCTACTCAAGTTTCAGTCAGTCAGAGTCTCCACTGATATTTCTGCTTGCTTATTCGTATCCTTTAGTCGTGCCCTCTTAATGCTGTGTGCTATTCTTTGAATTAAACTCTGACTATAGTAGCGCATAATGGAATCAACATCCCTTTCTTGCTAACATTCAAGTTCCATTGTAGACTCAATTTAATCATGAAGATTTACAGAAGGGTTATGTCTGTTTACCTGTTTTTATTGTTTAAAAGTACCATTTATACTCGATTTGAAAACAGTACCGTGGCTGCTTGGAACTCCGACTAATGCCCTTGCTTGCTTTTATGTGCTTACGCATAGCGTTGTAACTCCCTTGTGCACATAATGTTGATGTCCATACAGTGGGGTGCAAAGGTGAATGTTACTTTTCCTGGAGGAGGAACACCTCTGCATGTTGCTGCTTTCATGGGGAAGCTCGATATCATAAGTTGCTTACTAGAAGCTGGAGCTGATCCCAATGTCAGAGACAAGGTCAAACTTTAAAGCTTTAGTACTCCTTAAGTTTTAATTTCATGTTCATATAACTACTTTCTCTCCCCCCTTCTTCTGAAAGGTTGTTTAAATGCAAATGCAGTAACTTGCAGAAAAAAGGAACAGTTCTTTTGATTGATGATTGCTTCATATTTTTGCGTGGTCCATGCTTCATCACAAATTGTTAATGTGTAATTTGTGTAAACTAAAAACAATCACATTATGATTTCACTTCAAAATCTGAAAACACAAAAGATATTTAAGATCTAAAAATCATGAAAAATTTGTAAATGACTAAACTTTATATGTTTTGAAAAGGTCTTTGACATTGAATGAAGGTAGAATTCAAACAATACAAGAAAGGAAAAAGAAAAGCCACTCTAAACACTTAACTTAAATTCCTAATGGCTAATCTCGTTTATTACTTTCTTCACCTTATTGAAATAGATTCATGGAAGGTCTTTTGGGGACTTCTTGTCACTCTTACTGGCACTGGATCATTCATTAAAGATCATGATTTGCTCTTGTCATCACAGAATGGGAAAACACCCATACAACTTGCAGCACAAAGAGGCCATCGTGCAGCCGTGGAGATTCTTTTTCCAAAGACTTCAAATATTAAAACTATTCCATGGAGTGTGGATGGAATCATGATGCATATGCAGGCTGAATGTGGTGATAAGCAGGTATTAAGGTCTCTGCCGTGTATGGCTTTTTTTACCTCTTGCTTCATGTGAATTTTGTTTAAAATTTCCAAATTTCGATGGATATTCTGGTCTTTGTTTTTGGCGTATCTTGCTTTTATTTATTTTAAAATTGGAATATTTGTGTGTCTTGTATTGTGTTCTAGCTCAAAAGTTAAATTTACAGGAAGAAGTCGGGGAAGCAGAGGAAACAAGTAAGGAGAAAGACGACTTGTTGACAAAGCAAAAGCTCTCTGAGGTAACATTTTGCTGTAGTTTACTTAATTTTCATCATCAACTTCTTTTCCTTAATATAATCTACCTATGTCAATTCGTTGAAAAAATGCTGGTTACCTTGTGTGTTCCCTTATTCTCTTTTATAAGAAGACTAGTTGATCTTTGAATTTCTGAACTCTTAAATTAGTCCCATCTGAAGGCAGTCTCCAGTTGGGATAATATTTGGTAGTGAAATTACGAGCGTTCTCGCATTGTTTACATTGAGATTGGCCTCCTAGTGCTTCTTTATTGTGTTCTAGCTCAAAAGTTCGATTTGCAGGAAGAAATTGGCAAAGCAAAGGAAACTCGTCAGGAGGACATCTTATTGACAAAGGAAAAGCTCTCTGAGGTAACAGTTCGTTGTAGTTTTACTTATTGCTGATCATGAACTTTTTTCCTTAAATTGCTCTACCTACATTGATTGGACATTTTTTATACGAAATGCACAGAGAGAGTAAGAGTTAATAGAAGGATTTGCATATATTCTCTATAGATGTGGAGAAAGTATATGTCATGGTCTTGAGAGAAATTGTTCAGAGGATTCTCAAAAAGAACGGAGCAGTGTTGGCTATATGCAAGCGATAAAGGATATGTGTGACGATGTTGATGCTTCATTAGGAGATATGGAGGAGAAACAGATGGTCTCCTGTAACCATAGGGTTGCGCCAATGGTCTTTCTTTGTCTTTTAATCCTTCTTCCTTAATGACATATCATCCACTCTGCATTGTAGACACTCTGAACCTTAGCTGATCTCAGTTGGGGAAGTAGCTACTCTTAGTCTGAATGGTCTATCAATCATAC
This sequence comes from Syzygium grande, assembly GCA_024733475.1. Taxonomy (NCBI): domain Eukaryota; kingdom Viridiplantae; phylum Streptophyta; class Magnoliopsida; order Myrtales; family Myrtaceae; genus Syzygium; species Syzygium grande. Next base: position 7,940,692 of record JAMXDD010000005.1, on the reverse strand, counting down.
TGCGGGTGAAGCACATCAAGCAGAAAACACTTTGAACGTGGATATACATTGATCCTTGATGTGACTAATCTGTATGGGCTTGGAGATTGCTCAACTCCTGTGAATAGACTGATGTGGAGATATTGAATGCATGAGTTTCCATTGTTTTGTGTTGTGACATGCTCACTTTCTCAGGAAAGTGAAGAAGCAAAACAGAAAGCTGCAGAAGCCAAATTAAGAGGAGATGCGGCAGTTAAAAGAAAAGACTATCATGCAGCTTTATACGCTTATACGCAAGTAAATTCTCCTGTCATCAATTCTTCTCGACATTTTCCTTGATAACTTTTATCAACAATGAAGATATCACACCTTTCATAAATACGTTAAAAACGAAAATGTTAAGTACTCTCAATCTGACTGGATTGAACTACTCGTCTGGTTCGGGAATTCCAGGCAAGAGGCTTTGACCAAAACGACGCAACTTTGCTCTCCAGTAGAAGTCTCTGCTGGATTCGCTTGGGGGAAGCAGAACATGCTCTAGTTGATGCAAGGGCCTGTGGAGCACTTAGACCAGATTGGCCAGAAGCTTGCTATCGGGAAGGTGCAGCTCTGCGTTTACTGCAGGCACGCTTTCACTTCTTCTTTGGTCCGTTAATGTATGGAATTAAAGTAGGTTGAATTAACTACTGACCGTATAGACTGTGGAACATGCTGCAGAGGTTCGATGAAGCTGTGGATTCTTTCCATGAGGCTGTCAAACTTGACCCTGAGAATTGGGAACTTGTAAATGCTTTCAGGTTAGGCCGAACAGGTCGCTCCAGTTTGGTATTAAAAAGTAATATGTGGCTAATTTGTTCTTATGTCATCATCCTTAACGTCTCCGGTTTTCTGTGAAGTCCTAGTTGTGGATTTAATTAGAAAGACATTGTGAGTCTGTGACGCTGATAATGAGTAATGCTAAAAGCTAAACATTTTCGAGAAACTCAGCATCAGATGTGCCTGATCATAGATGTAGAATTTGAATATTGCACCCTGCTTTCATTGAGCAATTAAGCTAGAACATGCGGTTGCGCGCACTTAACTTTGAGATGCTAAATAAATCGTATCTTGCATGGAATTCGAGTTCTATGCCTGTTCTCCATTCGTGCTTTGTCGTCTTCACAGAGAAGCTGTCCGAGATGCAAAGAAGGTTCGCGGTAAGGACCAAAAGAGTTTGACTTCGAGCAAGGCGAAGAAGACAGGTGATCTTGACGCTTGAGCTGGAGGGAAGGTGCTTGGGATGGCCATGCATCACTGCCCAGAAAAAGAGGCCACAAGCCCTCATGGTAACTTTCAGTTCGAAATTCAGGAAAGAAGTGAGGAACATGAGTGGAGGCTATTAAAGCTAAAAACAGGAGGCATCATTACTCTTCTTCTAGGTTTCATGGATTCTGCATTCTGGTACCTATCATATTTTTCATGTGAGCCCGTGTTCTTTTTGCTGTTTCATATGTTTTGTCTGTGTACCAAAACAAGAAGTTTTTCTGTTCAGTCAGTATCGAAATCCACAGACACGCCTCTGATGGTCAATCTCTTCGGTCGTTTGATCCTTCGCTGCGAACATCAAACATCGTACAGCTCTTTGCGCATGGCAACCCAAGACGAGGATTGTGCAACCCTCTTCAATGCCGCTAGCCGTGGCCTCTCAAACTTCCCCCTAACCACAATTTAGTCGCCGTACATGGGCAATGCATGGCCGCGAAACATAGTGTAGAGAATGTTTGGATGCCTACGCAGTGGCCCGACTTGGGGCTGGCTTGGTCTAACAGGGACAAAATCATCGCCGGTTCGAAAGGCTAAACTAGTCCTGAACCCAAACCCGAACTTCATTATTGTTGATTATCTGGATCGGAACTTGAGTCAAAGTAATGCCAAAAATGCACCCGACTTGCAGTATTTATGTTTCTATATTTGTTTAAGATAGTAGCTAAAATGAACCTCAAACGGTCAAACCCCATTCCGTGCTCCGCAAATTTTGGTTCCAAAAGGAAGGTCAATCTTGCTCTATGATGATCTTGAAGCTCCATATCCGAATTTTGACCAGCAAAGTTTTGGCGAATCGGGTACCCGATTTAACTAACCCGACCAGCTTCCCTACCCGGCCCGGCCCGGCTTGGCCGCTTGCAGCCATGAATGACTAAAAGAGAATGCTCATCCACTTCCATACATGCACTTATCTGTCGTTTCATAATTCATCATACAACCTAGCAAGGAATGAACGAAATAGGAGTCTACATCTGATGATATTTTCATTATTTATCCAGCTCCATTTCCGTCCTCAATCTGTTAACCTTACAGAAACGTGACCAATTCAGCAAGCAACAGTTTTTGTGCGTCATTTCATTACTAAAACAGGTTGTGTAAGACAATTTGGTGTGTATCTAGTTTGATTTCGCCTTTTAGCATTTTGATTGTGCCTTTTGAAGTCTTCTCAAATTTCGAATAAATTAAATTCTATTTCTTGTGTGAAAAATTTAAGTGTTGTTTTTGACAAAGTGAATTGTAAGCCAAGATAAGCCAAAAAACAAATCCCTCTAAAATTTGAATGAATTACACCACAGAGTACTAAATCTTATGAAACAAATTTATGTCGTAAATAAATAAAATTTTTTTTTTGATCGCTTTGCTGAAGTGGTAAATCTTTATCAGAAAGTATAATCAAGTCCTAAATTTATGCTACAAAGTGCATAAAAAAAGAGAGATTAAAAGACTTGATTGTGCTCTGTACGTGTAAATCTAAGACTTTCGATGTACTTTTTCCTCCCTGGTATTCAGTTAAACAAGAAACTCAGTCAGCAACGTCTAACTGTTAACTACCACAACTGTCACTTACCTGCACCCGGCCGGCTCTCCGCACTGAGATTTTGCGCGGGGTTTGGCCACAAGAAGCCGTTAAAAAGGCAATGCCCTTTCAAGATTCCTGTCACACCCACATCGACCGATCATACTTCATTACTCTTCGAGCTCTGTGAAAGCGTCGACCATGGCGTCTCCTGCGTCCCCTCCCCTCAAAGGTCTCTCTCTCCCTGTGTGTGTGTGTGTGATGGCTGGGAGAAAGAGGAGTGCGTATCATCACCCGTTTGAACAGGAAACTGAGAACATTTTCACCACTTTAGTTTGCAGCGACTGCAGGGTGCCTTTTAATGATGGTAAAGTGTTCATTAACTTTGTTCTCGAACCGAATTTTGCAGTGTGCCCGAAAGTCCTGCGTTTTCTGGGTGCAGTTGGTGCTGGAAATCTTGGCTTACTTAAGGGTACATCTTGGCTTCTTTTTTCTTGCGCCGTTTTCTTTCCTTCTTTTCCCGCCCTTTCAGCCTGAGTTTTGGTTTCTTTCCCTTTGGGATTGCTACATGATGCGCTGCATCCGTCGAATAATGTGGTGAAACAGAGTTGGCTTCGCAACTCGACGATGGGAGGGGGGTGGCAAGAACTATTGCGGATGCCAAGAATGACAAGGGACGTGGGGCGCTTCATTTCGCTGCGATGGAGGGCAAAATCGAAGTGTGCAAGTACTTGTTGGAGGAGTTGAAGCTTGATGTGGACCCGAAAGACGTTGAGGGTATCCCCACTTTTAGCTATATCTATTTGGCTCTGTTGGTTTTTGAGATTTGTGCATAAGCATGGAAGCCTGGTTTTGCGAAACTTCAGTCTTTTCGGGCTACTGCTTTTTATCGGGTTGTGGCTACCCTGCTATGTTTCACTATCACTAATACCTGCAAGTAGGAGACGAATAATTTTCTGAAAATTTGTTTCTTTTTCAGGTGAGACTCCTCTTCATCTTGCTGCTGGATCGAGGCATATTGAAACAACAAAGTATCTGATAGATCGAGGTGCCGATTCTACTATACCCAACAATGATGGTCTGACAGTATTGCATTACTTTGCTGGGTTAGGTAAGTCAAATTCTGTAACATTTGGTAAGCATCTACGTTTACCAATTGCCGCAATTGCTTTCCCAGATAAAGCTAACAATTATGATATTTTATATTAAGTTAGCGATCTCTCTCTCTGTGTCACACACACACGCAAGCACGCACATGCATGAAAAACATGAGCGTGTGCACATTGCATCTTGTCATGGTCAACTGAAGATGGACATGCTTATCTGTGCTTATTTCTTTGCAGGGAACATCGAAATGATGAACTTTCTACTTTCTAAAGGGGTCAACATTGATTGTCAAAGCTCTTCTGGCAGCCCTTTATTTTATTCTGCTGGCTGTGCTCAGCTAGATGCTGCAAAATTTCTCCTAGAACATCATGCTAACGTAAGCTTGAGAAATACATAATCTCTTGAATTTTCTCTCTTTCATCGCGGACTTTTGTGAGCTTGAATATCTGTATTCATAGAGAGAGAGAGAGAGAGAGAGTAGCAACTTCGTGCATATGCCTTCTGCATGTGCACTTGTCTTCATGAACAAAAGGCAAGAAATATATTCTTCTGTAATCGATGATAGAGAGATAATGAGAGGAAGAAAGAGAAAGGTGGAAATGGTTGCCTGGTTGGGAGGAATTGAGCTGTTCTGTGATGATGCTATAGTAATAAGCATGTGGCCTAGCGCAATGCACGGAGTTAGCTTTCATGTTCTTATTTTACTGCATGTATTGAAATTATCTAAATTAGGTATTTTTATATGCACTAACATTTTATATGTAATACCATTGTATTTATGTTTGGTCAGTAGTGGTTGTAGTGGCTTTTCTTTGAGTATTGTATTTCCATTGTCAAATTCCCTCCAGATTACGGTGGATTCTCCTTAATTTGTTTGATGATAGGGAAAAATCTGAGACTTGTTTAACCAACTTAGAGCATGTGCTGTATTCCATGTAAAGGTCTTTATCGACAAACATATTTTCATCGTGGACACATCCTCATCTTTGGATGCATTAATGATGAAGTGGATGGGTGGATTGAAAGTTGAGATATGACATAAGATTGCTATGATATTGCTGGAGCAGTTTTGACAAGATCTTGAAAATTGGATGTAATTGAGGATTTTAACGGACAGACACCCATGACAGCACTTTGATTCGATATGGCAAAGAACAGCTTGCATACATTTTTGTCAACAAAAGAGAGAAACCAACGGTGGAACATTTGAGAATCATTTCTTTGTTTGCCTAACACACTGTTAAATTGCTATTCATGTCTCTTCTCCATTTAGATCAGCGTCATGCTGAGATTATTCCTTAGCAGTGACAGAAAAGGAGTTTTGGGATGTGGCGGAGCAGTTGGTATTTAATTTTGTTATTTTTGTTTTACAGCCTAATGCGGAAACTGTCGATCGTTTAACTCCGCTCCTTGCATCTGTCACTATCAAATCGCTTGAATGCTTAAAGCTGTTGATTCAGGTTTGTATAACTTTTAGACATTTAAGAGTTAATACCATCCTGAATATACAGTTGTTTGATTACTTTAATTTTCTTGTACCCCAAGCAGCCTTTCTGTCTCCATCATACCCATTGTATCTTTTAACAATTATTTGTAGGTTAGTTGACACTATATTGCTCTACTCAAGTTTCAGTCAGTCAGAGTCTCCACTGATATTTATGTTGCTTATTCGTATCCTTTAGTCTTGCCTTCTTAATGCTGGGTGCTATTCTATGAATTAAACTCCGATTATAGTAGCGCATAATGGAATCAACATCCCTTTCTTGTTAACATTCAAGTTCCATTGAAGACTCAATTTAATCCTGAAGATTTACGGAAGGGTTATTGTTTAAAGTACCATTTATACTCGATTTGAAAACAGTACCGTGGGCCTGTGGCTGCTTGGATATCCGACTAATGCCCTTGCTTGCTTTTATGTGCTTACGTATACCGTTGTAACTTCCTTGTGCACTTAATTTTGATGTCCGTACAGTGGGGTGCAAAGGTGAATGTTACTTTTCCTGGTGGAGGAACACCTCTGCATGTTGCTGCTTTCATGGGGAAACCCGATATCATAAGTTGCTTACTAGAAGCTGGAGCTGATCCCAATGTCAGAGACGAGGTCAAAATTTAAAGCTTTAGTACTCCTTAAGTTTTAATTTTATGTTCATATAACTACTTTCTCTCCCCCCTTCTTCCGAAAGCTTGTTTAAATGCAAATGCAGGAACTTGCAGAAAAAGTTCTTTTGATTGATGATTGCTTAATATTTTTGCGTGGTCCATGCTTCATCCCAAATTATTAACGTGTGATTTGTGTAAAATAAAAACAATTACATTTTACTTTCACTTCAGAATCTGAAAACACAAAAGATATTTAAGATCTAAAAATTATGAAAAATTTCTAAATGACTACTCTTTATATGTTTTGAATAGGTCTTTGGCATTGAATGAAGGTAGAATTCAAACAATACAAGAAAGGAATAAGAAAAGCCACTCTAAACACTTAACTTAAACTCCTAATCGCTAATCTCGTTTATCACTTTCTTCACCTTTATTGAAATAGATTCATGGAAGGTCTTTTGGGAACTTCAAGAGTATTTTTGTTGCTCTTACTGGCAGTGGATCATTCATTAAAGATCATGATTTGCTCTTGTCATCACAGAATGGGAAAACACCCATACAACTTGCAGCACAAAAGGCAATCGTGCAGCCGTGGAGATTCTTTTTGCCAAAGACTTCAAAAATTAAAACTATTCCATGGAGTGTGGATGGAATCATGGAGCACATGAAGGCTGAATGTGGTGATACGCAGGTATTGAGGTCTCTGCCGTGTATGGCTTTTTTTTTTACCTCCTTTGCTTCATGTGAATTTTGTTTAAAATTTCCAAATTTTGATGGATATTCTAGCCTTTGTTTTTGGTGTATCTCGCTTTTATTTGTTTTAAAATTGGAATATTTGTGCGTCTTGTATCATGTTTTAGCTCAAAAGTTAAATTTACAGGAAGAAGTCGGGGAAGCAGAGGAAACAAGTAAGGAGAAGGACAACTTGTTGACAAAGCAAAAGCTCTCCGAGGTAACAGTTCGCTTTAGTTTTACTTAATTTTCATCATCAACTTCTTTTCCTTAATATAATCTACCTATGTCAGTTCATTGAAAATATGCTGGTTACCTCGTGTGTTCCCTACATTGAATGGACATTTTTTTTATATGAAATGCACAGAGAGAGTAAGAATCAATAGAAGGATTTGCATATATGCTCTATAGATGTGGAGAAAGTATATGTCATGGTCTTGAGATGTTGTTTGGAGGATTCTGAAAAAGAATGGAGCAGTGTTGGCTATAAGCAATCGATAAGGTTTCCTCCGAGCCCATCTTTCAGTAGGTGATCAAATATTTTCTCAGCTTTGTGTGACGATGTTGATGCTTCATTAGGAAAATGGAGGAGAACCAGATGGTCTCCTATAACCATACGGTTGCACTAATGGTCTTTCTTTGTCTTTTTATTCCTTCTTCCTCAATGACATATCATCCACTCTGCATTTTGGACACTCTGAACCTTAGCTGATCTCAGTTGGGGAAATAGCTACTTTCAGTCTGAATGGTCTATCAATCATACCGTGGGTGAAGCACATCAAGCAGAAAATACTTCGAATGTGGATGCATGTTGATCCATGATGTGACTAATCTGTATGGGCTTGGCGATTGCTCAACTCCTGTGAATAGACTGATGTGGAGATATTGAATGCACAATTTTCCATTGTTTTGTGTTGTGACATGCTCACTTTCTCAGGAAAGTGAACAAGCAAAACAGAAAGCTGCAGAAGCCAAATTAAGAGGAGATGCGGCAGTTAAAAGAAAAGACTATCATGCAGCTTTATACGCTTATACGCAAGTAAATTCTCCTGTCATCAATTCTTCTCGACATTTTCCTTGATAACTTTTATCAACAATGAAGATATCACACCTTTCATAAATACGTTAAAAACGAAAATGTTAAGTACTCTCAATCTGACTGGATTGAACTACTCGTCTGGTTCGGGAATTCCAGGCAAGAGGCTTTGACCAAAACGACGCAACTTTGCTCTCCAGTAGAAGTCTCTGCTGGATTCGCTTGGGGGAAGCAGAACATGCTCTAGTTGATGCAAGGGCCTGTGGAGCACTTAGACCAGATTGGCCAGAAGCTTGCTATCGGGAAGGTGCAGCTCTGCGTTTACTGCAGGCACGCTTTCACTTCTTCTTTGGTCCGTTAATGTATGGAATTAAAGTAGGTTGAATTAACTACTGACCGTATAGACTGTGGAACATGCTGCAGAGGTTCGATGAAGCTGTGGATTCTTTCCATGAGGCTGTCAAACTTGACCCTGAGAATTGGGAACTTGTAAATGCTTTCAGGTTAGGCCGAACAGGTCGCTCCAGTTTGGTATTAAAAACTAATATGTGGCTACTTCGTTCTTATGTCATCATCCTTAACGTCTCCGGTTTTCTGTGAAGTCCTAGTTGTGGATTTAATTAGAAAGACATTGTGAGTCTGTGACGCTGATAATGAGTAATGCTAAAAGCTAAACATTTTCGAGAAACTCAGCATCAGATGTGCCTGATCATAGATGTAGAATTTGAATATTGCACCCTGCTTTCATTGAGCAATTAAGCTAGAACATGCGGTTGCGCGCACTTAACTTTGAGATGCTAAATAAATCGTATCTTGCATGGAATTCGAGTTCTATGCCCGTTCTCCATTCGTGCTTTGTCGTCTTCACAGAGAAGCTGTCCGAGATGCAAAGAAGGTTCGCGGTAAGGACCAAAAGAGTTTGACTTCGAGCAAGGCGAAGAAGACAGGTGATCTTGACGCTTGAGCTGGAGGGAAGGTGCTTGGGATGGCCATGCATCACTGCCCAGAAAAAGAGACCACAAGCCCTCATGGTAACTTTCAGTTCGAAATTCAGGAAAGAAGTGAGGAACATGAGTGGAGGCTATTAAAGCTAAAAACAGGAGGCATCATTACTCTTCTTCTAGGTTTCATGGATTCTGCATTCTGGTACCTATCATATTTTTCATGTGAGCCCGTGTTCTTTTTGCTGTTTCATATGTTTTGTCTGTGTACCAAAACAAGAAGTTTTTCTGTTCAGTCAGTGTCGAAATCCACAGACACGCCTCTGATGGTCAATCTCTTCGGTCGTTTGATCCTTCGCTGCGAACATCAAACATCGTACAGCTCTTTGCGCATGGCAACCCAAGACGAGGATTGTGCAACCCTCTTCAATGCCGCTAGCCAGGGCCTCTCAAACTTCCCCCTAACCACAATTTAGTCGCCGTACATGGGCAATGCACGGCCGTGAAACTGAAACATAGTGTAGAGAATGTTTGGATGCCTACGCAGTGGCCCGACTTGGGGCTGGCTTGGTCTAACAGGGACAAAATCATCGCCGGTTCGAAAGGCTAAACTAGTCCTGAACCCAAACCCGAACTTCATTATTGTTGATTATCTGGATCGGAACTTGAGTCAAAGTAATGCCAAAAAATGCACCCGACTTGCAGTATTTATGTTTCTATATTTGTTTAAGATAGTAGCTAAAATGAACCTCAAACGGTCAAACCCCATTCCGTGCTCCGCAAATTTTGGTTCCAAAAGGAAGGTCAATCTTGCTCTATGATGATCTTGAAGCTCCATATCCGAATTTTGACCAGCAAAGTTTTGGCGAATCGGGTACCCGATTTAACTAACCCGACCAGCTTCCCTACCCGGCCCGGCCCGGCTTGGCCGCTTGCAGCCATGAATGACTAAAAGAGAATGCTCATCCACTTCCATACATGCACTTATCTGTCGTTTCATAATTCATCATACAACCTAGCAAGGAATGAACGAAATAGGAGTCTACATCTGATGATATTTTCATTATTTATCCAGTTCCATTTCCGTCCTCAATCTGTTAACCTTACAGAAACGTGACCAATTCAGCAAGCAACAGTTTTTGTGCGTCATTTCATTACTAAAACAGGTTGTGTAAGACAATTTGGTGTGTATCTGGTTTGATTTCGCCTTTTAGCATTTTGATTGTGCCTTTTGAAGTCTTCTCAAATTTCGAATAAATTAAATTCTATTTCTTGTGTGAAAAATTTAAGTGTTGTTTTTGACAAAGTGAATTGTAAGCCAAGATAAGCCAAAAAACAAATCCCTCTAAAATTTGAATGAATTACACCACAGAGTACTAAATCTTGCGAGAAACAAATTTATGTCGTAAATAAATAAATTTTTTTTTGATCGTTTTGCTTAAGTGGTAAATCTTTATCAGAAAGTATAATCAAGTCCTAAATTTATGCTACAAAGTGCATAAAAAAAAAGAGATTAAAGACTTGATTGTGCTCTGTACGTGTAAATCTAAGACTTTCGATGTACTTTTTCCTCCCTGGTATTCAGTTAAACAAGAAACTCAGTCAGCAACGTCTAACTGTTAACTACCACAACTGTCACTTACCAGCATTAGCCCCGGCCGGCTCTCCGCACTGAGATTTTGCGCGGGGTTTGGCCACAAGAAGCCGTTAAAAAGGCAATGCCCTTTCAAGATTCCTGTCACACCCACATCGACCGATCATACTTCATTACTCTTCGAGCTCTGTGAAAGCGTCGACCATGGCGTCTCCTGCGTCCCCTCCCCTCAAAGGTCTCTCTCTCCCTGTGTGTGTGTGTGTGTGTGATGGCTGGGAGAAAGAGGAGTGCGTATCATCACCCGTTTGAACAGGAAACTGAGAACATTTTCACCACTTTAGTTTGCAGCGACTGCAGGGTGCCTTTTAATGATGGTAAAGTGTTCATTAACTTTGTTCTCGAACCGAATTTTGCAGTGTGCCCGAAAGTCCTGCGTTTTCTGGGTGCAGTTGGTGCTGGAAATCTTGGCTTACTTAAGGGTACATCTTGGCTTCTTTTTTCTTGCGCCGTTTTCTTTCCTTCTTTTCCCGCCCTTTCAGCCTGAGTTTTGGTTTCTTTCCCTTTGGGATTGCTACATGATGCGCTGCATCCGTCGAATAATGTGGTGAAACAGAGTTGGCTTCGCAACTCGACGATGGGAGGGGGGTGGCAAGAACTATTGCGGATGCCAAGAATGACAAGGGACGTGGGGCGCTTCATTTCGCTGCGATGGAGGGCAAAATCGAAGTGTGCAAGTACTTGTTGGAGGAGTTGAAGCTTGATGTGGACCCGAAAGACGTTGAGGGTATCCCCACTTTAGCTATATCTATTTGGCTCTGTTGGTTTTGAGATTTGTGCATAAGCATGGAAGCCTGGTTTTGCGAAACTTCAGTCTTTTCGGGCTACTGCTTTTTATCGGGTTGTGGCTACCCTGCTATGTTTCACTATCACTAATACCTGCAAGTAGGAGACGAATAATTTTCTGAAAATTTGTTTCTTTTTCAGGTGAGACTCCTCTTCATCTTGCTGCTGGATCGAGGCATATTGAAACAACAAAGTATCTGATAGATCGAGGTGCCGATTCTACTATACCCAACAATGATGGTCTGACAGTATTGCATTACTTTGCTGGGTTAGGTAAGTCAAATTCTGTAACATTTGGTAAGCATCTACGTTTACCAATTGCCGCAATTGCTTTCCCAGATAAAGCTAACAATTATGATATTTTATATTAAGTTAGCGATCTCTCTCTCTGTGTCACACACACGCAAGCACGCACGTGCATGAAAAACATGAGCGTGTGCACATTGCATCTTGTCATGGTCAACTGAAGATGGACATGCTTATCTGTGCTTATTTCTTTGCAGGAACATCGAAATGATGAACTTTCTACTTTCTAAAGGGGTCAACATTGATTGTCAAAGCTCTTCTGGCAGCCCTTTATTTTATTCTGCTGGCTGTGCTCAGCTAGATGCTGCAAAATTTCTCCTAGAACATCATGCTAACGTAAGCTTGAGAAATACATATTCTCTTGAATTTTCTCTCTTTCATCGCGGACTTTTGTGAGCTTGAATATCTGTATTCATAGAGAGAGAGAGAGAGAGAGAGAGAGAGAGTAGCAACTTCGTGCATATGCCTTCTGCATGCGCACTTGTTTTCATGAACAAAAGGCAAGAAATATATTCTTCTGTAATCGATGATAGAGAGATAATGAGAGGAAGAAAGAGAAAGGTGGAAATGGTTGCCTGGTTGGAGGAATTGAGCTGTTCTGTGATGATGCTATAGTAATAAGCATGTGGCCTAGCGCAATGCACGGAGTTAGCTTTCATGTTCTTATTTTACTGCATGTATTGAAATTATCTAAATTAGGTATTTTTTATATGCACTGACATTTTATATGTAATACCATTGTATTTATGTTTGGTCAGTAGTGGTTGTAGTGGCTTTTCTTTGAGTATTGTATTTCCATTGTCAAATTCCCTCCAGATTACGGTGGATTCTCCTTAATTTGTTTGATGATAGGGAAAAATCTGAGACTTGTTTAACCAACTTAGAGCATGTGCTGTATTCCATGTAAAGGTCTTTATCGACAAACATATTTTCATCGTGGACACATCCTCATCTTTGGATGCATTAATGATGAAGTGGATGGGTGGATTGAAAGTTGAGATATGACATAAGATTGCTATGATATTGCTGGAGCAGTTTTGACAAGATCTTGAAAATTGGATGTAATTGAGGATTTTAACGAACAGACACCCATGACAGCACTTTGATTCGAGATGGCAAAGAACAGCTTGCATACATTTTTGTCAACAAAAGAGAGAAACCAACGGTGGAACATTTGAGAATCATTTCTTTGTTTGCCTAACACACTGTTAAATTGCTATTCATGTCTCTTCTCCATTTAGATCAGCGTCATGCTGAGATTATTCCTTAGCAGTGACAGAAAAGGAGTTTTGGGATGTGGCGGAGCAGTTGGTATTTAATTTTGTTATTTTTGTTTTACAGCCTAATGCGGAAACTGTCGATCGTTTAACTCCGCTCCTTGCATCTGTCACTATCAAATCGCTTGAATGCTTAAAGCTGTTGATTCAGGTTTGTATAACTTTTAGACATTTAAGAGTTAATACCATCCTGAATATACAGTTGTTTGATTACTTTAATTTTCTTGTACCCCAAGCAGCCTTTCTGTCTCCATCATACCCATTGTATCTTTTAACAATTATTTGTAGGTTAGTTGACACTATATTGCTCTACTCAAGTTTCAGTCAGTCAGAGTCTCCACTGATATTTATGTTGCTTATTCGTATCCTTTAGTCTTGCCTTCTTAATGCTGGGTGCTATTCTATGAATTAAACTCCGATTATAGTAGCGCATAATGGAATCAACATCCCTTTCTTGTTAACATTCAAGTTCCATTGAAGACTCAATTTAATCCTGAAGATTTACGGAAGGGTTATTGTTTAAAGTACCATTTATACTCGATTTGAAAACAGTACTGTGGGCCTGTGGCTGCTTGGATATCCGACTAATGCCCTTGCTTGCTTTTATGTGCTTACGTATAGCTTTGTAACTTCCTTGTGCACTTAATTTTGATGTCCATACAGTGGGGTGCAAAGGTGAATGTTACTTTTCCTGGTGGAGGAACACCTCTGCATGTTGCTGCTTTCATGGGGAAACCCGATATCATAAGTTGCTTACTGGAAGCTGGAGCTGATCCCAATGTCAGAGACGAGGTCAAAATTTAAAGCTTTAGTACTCCTTAAGTTTTAATTTTATGTTCATATTACTACTTTCTCTCCCCCCTTCTTCCGAAAGCTTGTTTAAATGCAAATGCAGGAACTTGCAGAAAAAGTTCTTTTGATTGATGATTGCTTAATATTTTTGCGTGGTCCATGCTTCATCCCAAATTATTAACGTGTGATTTGTGTAAAATAAAAACAATTACATTTTACTTTCACTTCAGAATCTGAAAACACAAAAGATATTTAAGATCTAAAAATTATGAAAAATTTCTAAATGACTACTCTTTATATGTTTTGAATAGGTCTTTGGCATTGAATGAAGGTAGAATTCAAACAATACAAGAAAGGAATAAGAAAAGCCACTCTAAACACTTAACTTAAACTCCTAATCGCTAATCTCGTTTATCACTTTCTTCACCTTTATTGAAATAGATTCATGGAAGGTCTTTTGGGAACTTCAAGAGTATTTTTGTTGCTCTTACTGGCAGTGGATCATTCATTAAAGATCATGATTTGCTCTTGTCATCACAGAATGGGAAAACACCCATACAACTTGCAGCACAAAAAGGCAATCGTGCAGCCGTGGAGATTCTTTTGCCAAAGACTTCAAAAATTAAAACTATTCCATGGAGTGTGGATGGAATCACGGAGCACATGCAGGCTGAATGTGGTGATACGCAGGTATAGAGGTCCCTGCCGTGTATGGCTTTTTTTTACCTCCTCTTGCTTCATGTGAATTTTGTTTAAAATTTCCAAATTTTGATGGATATTCTAGCCTTTGTTTTTGGTGTATCTCGCTTTTATTTGTTTTAAAATTGGAATATTTGTGCGTCTTGTATCATGTTTTAGCTCAAAAGTTAAATTTACAGGAAGAAGTCGGGGAAGCAGAGGAAACAAGTAAGGAGAAGGACAACTTGTTGACAAAGCAAAAGCTCTCCGAGGTAACAGTTCGCTTTAGTTTTACTTAATTTTCATCATCAACTTCTTTTCCTTAATATAATCTACCTATGTCAGTTCATTGAAAATATGCTGGTTACCTCGTGTGTTCCCTACATTGAATGGACATTTTTTTTTATATGAAATGCACAGAGAGAGTAAGAATCAATAGAAGGATTTGCATATATGCTCTATAGATGTGGAGAAAGTATATGTCATGGTCTTGAGATATTGTTTGGAGGATTCTGAAAAAGAATGGAGCAGTGTTGGCTATAAGCAATCGATAAGGTTTCCTCCGAGCCTATCTTTCAGTAGGTGATCAAATATTTTCTCAGCTTTGTGTGACGATGTTGATGCTTCATTAGGAGAAATGGAGGAGAACCAGATGGTCTCCTATAACCATACGGTTGCACTAATGGTCTTTCTTTGTCTTTTATTCCTTCTTCCTCAATGACATATCATCCACTCTGCATTTTGGACACTCTGAACCTTAGCTGATCTCAGTTGGGGAAATAGCTACTTTCAGTCTGAATGGTCTATCAATCATACCGTGGGTGAAGCACATCAAGCAGAAAATACTTCGAATGTGGATGCATGTTGATCCATGATGTGACTAATTTGTATGGGCTTGGCGATTGCTCAACTCCTGTGAATAGACTGATGTGGAGATATTGAATGCACAATTTTCCATTGTTTTGTGTTGTGACATGCTCACTTTCTCAGGAAAGTGAAGAAGCAAAGCAGAAAGCTGCAGAAGCCAAATTAAGAGGAGATGCGGCGGTTAAAAGAAAAGACTATCATGCAGCTTTATACGGTTATACGCAAGTAAATTCTCCTGTCATCAATTTGTCTCGACATTTTCCATGATAAGTTTTTTCAACAATGAAGATATCACACCTTTCACATATAAGTTAAAAACGAAACCTTTTAAGTACTCTCAATCTGACCAGATTGAACTACTTGTCTGGTTCTGGAATTCCAGGCAAGAGGCTTTGACCAAAACGACGCAACTTTGCTCTCCAATAGAAGTCTTTGCTGGATTCACTTGGGGGAAGCAGAACATGCTCTAGTTGATGCAAGGGCCTGTAGAGCACTTAGACCAGATTGGCCAGAAGCTTGCTATCGGGAAGGTGCAGCTCTGTGTTTACTGCAGGCATGCTTTCACTTCTTCTTGGGTCCATTAATGTATGATATTAAAGTAGGTTGAATTAACTACTGACCACATAGACTGTGAAACGTGCTGCAGAGGTTCGATGAAGGTGCCGATTCTATCTACGAGGCTGTCAAACTTGATCCTGAGAATTGGGAAAATGCAAATGCTTTCAGGTTAGGCTGAACAGGTTGCTCCAGTTTGGTATTAAAAACTAGTATGTGGCTATGTCGTTCTTTTGTCATCGTCCTTAACTTCTCCGGTTTTCCGTGAAGTCCTATTTGCGGATTTAATTAGAAAGATATTGTGAGTCTGTGATGCTGATAATGGAATTTTTTATGTCCAACTAAATTTTGGGGCTAGATTCTGTGGAATAATGAAAGGCTATTGTACAAAAGAGCGCAAAGATAATGCTAAAAGATAAACATTTTTGGGAAACTCGGCATCAGATGTGCCTGATCAAAGATGTAGAATTTGAATATTGCACCCTGCTTTCATCGAGCAATTAAGCTAGAACGTGCGGTTGCGCATGTTCTAGCTTGCATGGAATTCGAGTTCTATGCCTGTTCTTCATTCGTGCTTTGTCGTCATCACAGAGAAGCTTTTGGAGATGCAAGGAAGTTTCGCGTTAAGGACCAAAAGAGTTCGAGTTCGAGCAAGGCAAAGACAGAGGATTCCAACGCTTGAGCTGGAGGGAAGGTGCTTGGGATGGCCATGCATCACTGCCCAGAAAAGAGACCACAAGCCCTTATAGTAACTTTCTGTTGGAAATTCAGGAAAGAAGTGAGGAACATCAGTGGAGGCTATTAAAGCTAAAAACAGGAGGCATCATTACTCTTCTTCTAGGTTTCATGGATTCTGCATTCTGGTACCATATCATCATGTGAGCCTGTGTTGTTTTTGCTGTTTCATATGTTTTGTCTATAGACCAAAACAAGAAGTTTTTCTGTTCAGTCAGTGTTGAAATCCACAGACACTCCTCTGATGGTCAATCTCTTTGGTCGTCTGATCCTTCGCCGCAAACATTGAATGCCGTACAACTCTTTGCGCGTAGCAACCCAACATAAGGATTATGCAAACCCTCTCCAATGCCACTAACCGCAAACCTCTCAAACTTCCCCCTAACCCCAATTGATTCGCCATAAGTGGGTAATGCATGACTGCGAAACAAAGCGTAGGGAATGCTTGGATGCCTATGTAGTGGCATGACTTGGGGCCGGCTTGGTCTAACAGTGACAATATCATCGCCGGTTCGAAAGGCTAAACTAGTCCCAAACCCGAACCCGAACTCAACCATTGTTGATTATCCCAATTGGAACTCGAGTCGAAGTAATGCCAAAAATTGAACCCGATTTGCAGCATATATGTTTCTATACTTGTTTTAAGATAGTAGCTCAAATGAACCTCAAAACGGTCAAACCCATTCCGTGCTCCACAAGTTTTGGCTCAAAAGGAAGGCCAATCTTGCTCTATGATGATCTTGAAGCTCCATATCCAAATTTTGACCCGCAAACTTTTGGCGAATCGGGTACCCGATTTAACCAACCCGACCACCTTCCCTACCCAGCCTGCTCGCACGACTGATGAAACGGGCGGGAGTTTCTCTGCATGGCAAGAAGCTGGAAAGACGTGGCCTTTTTTTTCGCCATTTCTCTGCTTCGTTCGCTTTGCAGCGTCAGTTGTTTCATTCTTCATCGTCTCAAAGCAAGACTCTTGTGCCTCTGCGGTTTGCGAGACATCTATCATGGCCCCTGGTGCTTCTCGTGCCTCCGAAGGTCTGTCTGTCTGTCCGTCCGTCCGTCTGTCTCTCTCACGGCAGTAATGGATGAAGATGTGTTTACTGTCATGATCACTCGGCTGGAGCCAAGAATCCTCTCAAATAGTGTATATCGCGCGTTATTTTGTTGTCAAAAGCTTTTATATATCTATGCTCGCGTGCCCATTTGCAGTGAGGCCAGGAGTTTTGGGTCTTCTAACTGCTGCCTGCACTGGGAATCTTCATCTACTCAAGAGTATATGTCTTGGCATCTTCTTCTTCTTTTTATTTGGGTGCTTTAAATCCAATTTTTTTGGATTTTCGGCCATTTGGGTTCCCTGCATTATGTACTACATTTGTTGAAAATGTTGCGAAGATGGCAAGAACTGTTGCTGTTTGTAAGGACATGAGAAATCGCGAGGCGCTTCACTTTGCTGCGATGGAGGGGAAATTTGAAGTATGCAAGTACTTGTTGGAGGAATTAGAGCTTGATGTTGACCCGATCGACGTAGATGGTATCACACTTAAAGCCATTTATTGCTTTGTCGATTTTGTGAATTTGTGCATAATTCTTAGTTTCTGAATGTGTGGAGTTTATGCATCTTGACTTGAGGCAGCGGATGCAATTTTTATGATGGAGTTCACAAACAAATTGTAGATGATAGTGACATACTTGCATTTGACTTGCTGAACTCGATGGGAAAGTTAAGTTTTATTGGAATGTGGCCGAGTATCTTTTGACCATGACGCTTTCCTTGTTACTGTTTCTTATGGACTCACGATCAGTTTTACCTACAACTAGGATAAAAATAATTTTCTGAAATTGCTGTTCTTGTAGGCCAGACTCCTCTTCTTCATGCGGCATGATCAGGGCATACTGAAACTGCAAAGTATCTAACAGAGCAAGGTGCCCATCCTGCCATGCCTGAGAAAGCAGGTTTGACAGCTCTACATATCTCTGCTGCAATCGGTAAGTCGCTCCCTATAGTTTTAGGGTGATTATTTTGTTCTTTAATAATCATAATTCCTCCAGTGAAGTTAGCAATCACAATTCTCTAGATTTGGTTAGCAATCTCTTTTTCTCTCTCTCTCTCCCTCCCTCCCTCCCTCCCTCCCTCCCCCCTCCCACACACACAAACAGTTGCATCGCGTTATGGTCAATTGAAGATAGACATGCTTTATCTGTGCCTAATTGTTTGCAGGGGCCACAGAATTGCTGAAGTTTCTACTTTCTAAAGGTGTCCATGTTGATTCTCAAAGCAATTTTGGCACCCCTTTAATTCAGGCTGCCGGTCATGCCAAACAAGATGCTGTAAATGTTCTTTTAGAACATCATGCTGATGTAAGCTTGCGAAATTCCTTATATGCAATTCCATCTAAAAGAGGGAGATGGAGATGATCGGTTGAATGGAGCTGGTCTCGGATGATTGTTTGTAGATAAGGAGGAGATATTTTCTTATTGGAACAAGCATATTACTCATGCTGTCATTTTAATATCTGTGTGACAATGATATTTTGTCTAAATAGGTATTTCTATACACACTAACAGCAAATTAGTGACCAAAAAAAAAACAGCAAATTTATTTCTAGATCAATTTAACATGCACTCCGTAGAAAGTACGGTGGGCTTTATGTGATATCTTTCCATTTATGTTGCATTCTTAGTGGCTTTTCATTGAGTAGTTGTATTCGCGCGATCAAATTTATCGATGTTGTGTCATGCTACGGTAGATTCTGCTTTCTTGATGATGAGGAAAAGTTTGACAGACTGTCCAATCAGCTAAGTATACACACATCATGTGTGTGTTTATAGATGGTCCCACAAAACTCATCAGCTTAGACTATATGACCTATATTGAGTAACTTTTTACTGACTATCATGTTTACTTCATGCATGAACCATATTTCTGTATTTGTATGAATTGGTAATTGATACTAATGTGGGTGGTTGGACTTGAAAATTGAGACTTCTACACTTGCAAGGATGTTGCTAGAGTAGTTTTGACAAGTTATTTAAAACTGAAAATAGACATCCATCTAAACATTCTGATTCCAAATGATAACCATCAGACTTCCATGGACTTTTGGCAACATATGGGAGATACTGGGGGTGGAAAGTTCGAGAATAATTTCTATGACTGTGTTTATAGCTATTTTTTTTATTTCATATTTACTCTTTGGGCTAATTGATAATTGCTATTTTCCGTCTCTTTTCCATTTATATCTGCATCGTACTCTGAAGATTGCATAGCAGTGACAGGACCAAGAGTTTTGGGATGTCATTTTGTGTTTAATTTAATATTTTGTTTTGCAGCCCAATGCTCAAAATGATGATAAATTAGCTCCACTCTCTGCATCAATATTAGCCGGCTCGGTTGAATGGGTAAAGCTGTTAATTCAGGTTTCTAGAACTTTTCACGTTCAGTGTTTAACCTATCTCCTACATACACTAATGTTATCTGGTTACTTCAGTTTTCCTGAGGTCCAAGGGGTCCTTTCATTTCCATCTTATGCATGATATTTTTAGACAACCTCTATAGGTTGATGGGCATTGTATTGCTTTGATCAATGTTCAATCAGATTTTCACATGATAATTGTGCTTCCTTATTTGTTTCCTTTGATATTGCCTGTTTGATTCTGTTAATTCTAATGCTCTTGATTACAGTTTGTTATTAACAAGTTTTCACTAGCAGAATATGATATGCACACCCCTTTTCTTGCTAACACTTTCATTTCTACTGAAAACAGGTTGCTCAATGCAGAGACAGTACTCTGGCTGCTGTGAATTTCTTTTTGTTTTTTTTTTTTGTGCTTGTTTTCATTGGTATATCCATCATCCTTTCATCTATGTGCCCATAGAAGTTATAAAAATCATACCTGGTAATATTTATTGCATTTCGCTGTCCATACAGGCAGGCGCTAAATTAAATGAGTTGGGCTGAAAGAGGAACACCACTGCTCATTGCTGCTTATTTTCGGAAATTAGAAATCATAAGTTGTCTATTAGAGGCTGGAGCTGATGCTGATATTGTAGATCAGGTCGAAAGCTTTAGAGTTCTACTTCTCCAGAAGTTTGCATTATATATTTATAAAACTTCACTTGCATTTTTTGAAAGCTTGTTTTGATGCAAATATGGCAAAAGGAAAAAAATCTATGTACTGACCCCATCGTCTCCAGCCTGTAGGAACTACTTATGATGTATCATAAACACTTTTTCTGAATTGATGATTGCTTAAATTTTTGCATGGTCTAGTGCCGTATCAGTAGCTATTCATTTACTTAATCTGGAATTCTGATCCCTCATCTCCAGTATCATTGTCGTTGCATTCATTTCATTTAATCCTGGGAAAATTTTAATATTTTGTCTCTTTTCCTGGGATATTATTTGGATGATGAGTTATTCATCATGCATCATGCGATTCATCAGGTATCATGCTTTCTTGTTGTCATCACAGTATGGGATAAAGCCTATAGAGGTTGCAGCCCAAACAGGACATCGTGCAACTGTGGAGATTCTCTTTCCGAAGACCTCTACAATTCAAATTATCCCGGAATGGAGCGTGGATGGAATTTTGCAGTATGTGCCATCTGAAACTGGTGATATGCAGGTACTGGGGCCCTCGTCTCGTTTGGTTTTCTTTAACTTTCTTGCTTCCTCTGATTGAAATCAAAACTTCCAGAATTTACGAATTTTCTGGTACTTTAGCTTCACCAGATCATCCACGTTTTCTTTCCTGATTGAATTGTTGTTTATAAATGCAGGCTTTGATCCTAGGATCTTTAATGTCAGCAATGCCCTATGGGCTGAAAATGGAGGTTTGTGTTTTGTTGCTCACTGTTGGGACGAGAAAGAGTTCTTTGGCGTCTGGGGTCTCATAGGTTGAGAATAATGCTCGTTGTAGAAGAGAATTTTGGACAAGAATACGCCCGGCCAACTTTTGAAGGAAAATTAGACTGAAATGACTTTTGTAACAATATGGCAGAAAGCCTCTCCTTATTGTCGATATAAACTATGAGTCAATGTAGAATGACAAAAGACTTGTAGGGAGCTCTTTAATTAGTCCATTGTGTGAAGGGAGTCCTTCAGTTGGAGCAATATTTGGTAGTAAAGTCACACTTCTTCTGTCATTTCTCTTGTTTTGTGGACTAGCTCAATAGTTCGATTTGCAGGAAGAAGTCGGCAAAGCAGAGGAAAGTAGTAATAAAAAGGACGCCTCATTGACAAAGCAAAAGCTCTCAAAGGTAATGGTGTATTGTAGTTTTATATTGTTAATCATGTAGTTATTTTCCTTAAATTACCTGACATATGTCAATTCATTGGATAGGTAACAACTTAGTTTGTTTTTCCCTGATCTGTTTTATTAGGAAGATTAGTAGATCTCTGAAGTTTATTGTTTTTTGCCGTAGACAGTGTTTGTGTTTTCCCTTATTTTATTGGTTAGGATGATTAGTTCATCTGTGAAATGCGTTGCTTTTTTCCTTAAGAGGTAACTTCGTTTTACTTTCTTTTTTTCAACTTAACAAAATGAAATATATGGTCAATGAAAATAAAAGCTATTTGTTTGCCATTTCCATTATCGACCTGAAGCAACTCATCTAGGAAGAATTTATATGAATACCGATTGAAGAGATAAATCAAAAAGTTGGTAATAGAAAATTTGGATGTAGACTGTAGTAGCATGATCGTCATAATTGTATAATGTATAAGATGGGTATTCCTTTTTTTTTCTTTCTTGTGAAGTACTGTGGGTGGAGTAATCAATCACAAGTCTACAGTCTATACTTTGACTGTGAATGTAAAATTTGAGCCATAATTTGACTGATTCGGGTGGGCTTGGAGATTGCTTACCTTCCGTGAATGTAGAGATATTGGAAGTATGAGTTTCCATCTGTTTTGTTATGCGACATATTCACTTCTTCAGGACAGTCAAGAAGCCAAACAGAAAGCTGCAGAGGCCAAATTAAGAGGAGATGATTCTTATAGAAGAAAAGACTATTGAGCAGCTTTGGATGCTTATGCACAAGTAATGTCTTTTGTCATAAGTTCGACAAATTTGGATTTCACGTGTTTAACTTGGTTCTCAAGTATTGCGAAAGAAGAATCTCTTTTTGTTTTATTGGACTTCAGAGCTTGCTTACAAAGTGACCTTTAAAATCAAACAAAAAGCTTTCAATCTGACTGAATTTTACTGCTCATTTGGTTTGGGAGTTGCAGGCAAGAGGCTTTGACCCAAATGATGCAACTTTGTTTTCTAGTAGAAGTATTTGCTGGATTCGCTTGGGAGAAGTGGAACATGCTCTAGTTGATGCAAGGGCCTGTAAGGCCCTTAAACCAGATTGACCAAAAGCTTGGTATGGGAAGGTGCAGCTCTGCATTTACTGCAGGTACACTTTCGCTAATTCTTATCCCTTCAGTCTATTAACAGAAAGTAGTTTGTTTGTACATATTTTGACCATACATGGTGGTGAAATGTTTGCCAGAGATTTGAGGAAGCTGACAATTCTTTCTATGAGGCTGTGTAGCTTGACCCTGAAAATGAGGAGCTTGTACTTGCTTTCAGGTTAGGCTGAATCAATTTCTCCAACCTTGGAGTAAGAAACAATATGTAGAGGTCACTGTTATAGTTTTAGGCTTACCTTCTCCCGTGTCCTAGTTGTGAATTTAATTAGAATAATATTGTGATGTCGACAATGGTCCTATGGAATCTATATGCCCAGCGAACGGTTGGAGCTAGATTATGTGCAATAAGGAAAGGCAACAGAACACGAAAGCGTAGAAAGGAATGTCAATATCAAATGTGCCTGATTAATGATGCAGAATGGGGAAGAGTCATTAAGCGAACCAGCTGCTTTTGGTAAAATGGCGAAAGCATTGAACAGTTGTCAAAGTTGAACGCGATTCTGTTGTGTTACGCTTGATGATTGAGAAGATTTCGTGCTCATAATGTGAAAGTATCAGTTTCCAGAGGCAGTCATATCTAGTATTTGGTCCACAGGTTTATTAAGCAAATGCTAAATTCTGTTGCTCGCTCTTTCGTCAGATCACAGAGAATCTTATGTCTCAATTAGATGGCTATGTTAGCGAATGCAAATATTGAAGCACCACTGCATCTAACAGCTTATGCATCCATAATAAATGGTTGAGCACTCGACTTCTAGAGACTAAAATGAATCATGTCATGTATGCAATTTTAAAGTTAGTCCTATTTATGCTTTCTCATCTTTACAGGGAAGCTTTTGAAGCTGCAAGGAAGTTCCGGGGTAAGGATCAGATCAGTCCGACTTTGAACATGATGAAGACAGAAGAGGTTGATGCCTGAGTAAGAAAGGAAGGTGCTCGTGATTATGGTTGCCTCATAGTTACTTGCTGTTAGAAAGTTAGGAAAGAAGCATTAGCTTTCGTAAATCCGTTGCATAAACATGTTTTGGTATGAGCCGGTACAGTTTTCGGTTCTTTCGTTCCTGTTTCCCTTTTGTCAGAAGATCTGAGTATAGCTCAGTTTGTGAAAGATATCTAAGGTTTGGCATTGATATTCTCTTTGCATGTTTGATTTGTCGGGAATGGTTTGCCGGCTCTTCGAATCGTGTCGGGGATCGATATGGTCTTCGGCTTTTCTATGGACAAAAAAAAAAAAACAAGAAAATTAATTTGTTTCAATTAGAATTGCGGGTCGACAACGTTTTCTTCTCCTAATGACCTGTTGTCCATCTGGTGTCAAATCTATCTAGTCTTCTGCCGAAAGTCTCTGGTGGATCTGATGGTTCTTATACAAACGCTAGATCTTTGAGACTTATTCCGAGACCTAATTTTAGGTAAGTACACAGAAAAACTTATCACCATTTGTGTTTGGGATAATTACACAAATTATCTTTGAAATTTATTTTAATGGGCAATGTGGTCCCTGAAATTATAATTTGTTCAATGTGGTTATGAATTATTATATTTCTGGACTCAATCTAATTCATGAATTATCTAGTCTAGGGATTAAATTGAATATGTAATAAAAAAGTTTAAGAACCGCATTAAACAAATTAAAAGTTCGGGAATTCCATTGCTCTTTAAGATAAAGTTCATGAATCACATTACATATTAAGACAAAGTTTAGAGACTATTTGTATAATTTTCCCTTTGTGTTTTGTACAACTCTTTCGGAAGTTCTAAAACTAGCCAACTTTAGGAAAAGACTTCTGTGTTTTGGATATCTAACATTATCATGTGCTGCGATGATCTCATCATGTCGATCACATCTATTCGAATTCTTTTTCGATGTCACATTCGAGATACCTCGATCGCTCGATTAAGGTTTCATTACACTTCGTCGGCGGTCTCTCGGAATTTCAAGAAAAAATTAGCTGGAAAAGTCACGATACTTTAGTAATGTGAACAGATGCTTTCCCCACAGTACAACATTGGAGAGGTTGCTCTTTCCTGCAATTGCAAGCAAAGTAAGTTAATAGCCTTCACGTTCATGTGTTGGATCCAATCCACACGTACATACATATACATATATATACGTATGTGCATATTATATATATAAAATTTGACCAAAAAATATTATATATATAAATTAAGAAAGTATATACCATTTTAATTTTTTTTTGAAAATCTAAAAAAAGAAACCAAAAAAAAAAAAAAAAAAAGTAGCAAAGAGAACAACTCCTCCTCCCCATGTTTCCCTCTCTTTAGATCTGTCTCAGCTGTGCTTCCCTTCTTTCTCTCTCTCTCTCTCTCTCTCTCCTCTCCCTCTCTTCCGATTACGATGAAGCCGCCGGCGGTTCCCAACTACGGCACCGCCACCGCCACCGCCACCGGCACCGCCGCCGCCCCTCCGCCGCTCCCTCCGCCGCCGCAAGGCCGGCCGCCGCGCTCTTCTACACGTCGCGGGCCACCAGCCCCTTCCCCACGCGCCGCCCCTGGCGGGAATTCCTGGACCTCTCCTCCTTCTCCCTCCCCTACAGCCCCACCGACGCCGCCTCCCGCGTGGCCAAGAACCTCGGCCACTTCCGCCTGAACTACGCGATCGTGACGCTCCTCGCCGTCTTCCTCGGCCTCCTGTGGCACCCGGTCGCGCTGATGGTCTTCACCGCCGTCCTCCTCGCTTGGTACGCCCTCTACTTCTCCGTCGACCAACCCCTCGTGGTCCTCGGCCGTAGCTTCGACGACAGGGTCGTGCTCGCGGGGCTGAGCTTTGTGACCGCAATCGCGTTGGTTTTGACCGGCGTGGGGCTGAATGTGTTGATCTCGTTGGCGATTGGGGTGTTTGTGATTGGATTGCACGCTGGGTTCAGGAATTCGGAGGATTTGTATGTGGATGAAGAAGAGAGCGGGCTCTTCTCTGTTGTTGGCAACCAACCCTTGAGACCCACTTCTTATACTCGGACGTGAAGTTTCTTTGTGATTTTAGATGGTGAATTCCGGAAGTTGAAGGCTTGTTCAAGTTGGTATATCGTGGTGTTGGAACTTGGAGGTAGTTCTTGTTTTTGGTGGTGTGTTCTTGCTCTTGTCTCTGATAGGCTAGGAGGTCTCTTCACACGGTTTTTTGATTTGAGGGGCTTGGAGGGTGTAGGTAATTTTTTTGGATCTGATGCTGTTTCCTGGATGGAGCTTGATGGGTATGCTCATGCTTTGAGAAGAGAAGATAGAGGACAGGCTTCATTGCTGGTAGAATGTAATTGGGAAAACATTTGTTTAGATTCATTGGATTGCTTCAGTTGGGTATGGTTCATCCTGCGAAATGACTTAGTGTTTTGGTTAGCATTGACTTGAATTTTGGGATAAATATGCCCTGCACGGCACTGGGTTGCGAGAGTAGTCAGATCATTCAGTTTAACCGTGACTGCTAGTCGTTTTGATTATGCTGAGATAGTGCATCTCTCTCTCTCTCTCTCTCTGTTTGGACATTCTTGTTGCCTGCTGCGGTAAATGCGAGCTGAAGATCTTGCAAACTGGGAACAATGCCAACGTTTGGCGATCATACTTGGCCGTTCATGGCCTCAGCTAATGTCCATACATAGCATCTCTTGGCCACCAATTCAGAAGCAGCTTTTATTGCCAGAAGTTCAGGTCAACATGATGGACGGATTGCAGATTTGGAGAGGGTTAGGCTATGTATTCAGTTACACCTTCCTTAATTCTTGTTCTTCGGGTCAATCATTCTTTTGCTTTTCACCTAAAATACTGTAGATATCAATTCCCATTTCTCGCAATACCTGAACATTTGGAAATTTGCGCCTTTGAATAGATGTTTCAATACTTGTCATGGTTTAATTATGAAAGTCTTGAATGTTAGGAAGACCATGCTTGCATATCCTTCTGTGGAATGTTTAAAGTGCCTTGCTTGCGTGTGCGCCTCCATCCTCTAAACCATCTATGGTTCTTTTCTGCCTTCTATTGGTGAAAACTGTGCGGTGCGTGACGTCGATTGCTGAACGTGTTCCAGCGACTAATAAGAACTTGAAAATTGTGCAATGTCGAAGTGCTTCAATTGTAAAAAGCACTTAGCTTCGTTCTTTAGTTAGTTCAAAACAAACTTGCCAGAAATTAGCAGACTTGGAAATATGACAGGGTACATCCCAAATGAATCTTACAATGACCCTTCTCCCATTGTGCGCTGACGAGTCATGACTTAACCCTCTCCTCGCTTCATACCTTGCTGATTTGTTTTCCTAAAGGAAATATATCGGCCAGAAAGTATAATACCAAATTAATTTCGTATCGAGTTTGGTACTCCTATGCCACGCACTGTGATTCTACATCAGTGTCACGGTATGTGCTTGGAAAGTAAAATTAGGGGAGTAACGTTCGCACGAAAGAGGAATACCCCAGAAGTAGAGAAAACAGTCTTGTACCGCAGCTTAAGACTAAAGGTAGGATGACAAATTCAAGTGACTGTAATCAGAAAGGGGACCAAAACTCATGGCAACAAAGTAAGAATTTAACAACAAGATAAGTTACTCATAATGGCAGTTGGCAGATCACAAACCAGGCCATTGCATTGATCTTACAGCAAGCATTCTAAATTTCCTGAAGCCGGCAAAGCAAATGAGAAATGATTCAATTGACAGAAACCAAAGGAAAACCAACAGGGGCAGCTATGTTAATCCTCTTCCAAATTGATGGAGTCCCCGAACTTCCCATACAAAATTTTCTTCAACTCGGCCATCTGCGCAAGCACAGAATCTTTCTCCTCTTCCAGTTTCTCCAAGTTTTTCATAGTTACTTCTTTCATCTCTTCGATTCGGCTCTCCACTTCATCCTTTGGCACGTGAGCGAAAACCTCCCCTATCTGGAAGCGCACGACCTCCTCATCAGTAAGTATTAACTCATTGCTCGCATCCTCAAGATTGTCGTTTGTTTCCTGAAAAAAAGTTGAACATTGAGAGGAGATAAGCAGGTGACATGGGCTAGAGGGATACGGGGTGAGAAGAGTGAGTCGTAACTTCTTCTATCCTTTTAGCACAAGGTTAGATCTGAATCAGCTCACAGAAAGATAATAGAGAACTGACAAGACTCTTTCCCAAAATGGGTGTTCTAAAGAAGCTAAGTAAACACTAGAGAGCAAGAAAATTAAATACTTGTGAGGGGTCGCAAAACTCAAGCACCCACAAGCTCACCAGAATGTAACAGCACAGAAATATCCATTGGCTGGTCATAGAAGACAGATCGATATGCTTCCATGACTTTAGTATGATTTTACCGGCACAGAAATATCCTGAGTTCTTAATTATGTTAAGAATCTGTTTGTAATGTGAGTTAACAAACATCAAATCAGAGACTCCCGTTCATCCAGTAATGCCATTGAGTGTGTACATACTACCAATATTCTCTGATAAGACATCCATCCATTTATCAGGTTTGCTAGTCAAATTTATATGCCCAAAGTAAATACAAGGTCATTCACGAACAACAAAATCAGTTACCAGTGCATGAAAAGGTCAGATGTCAAAGCTGCTCACTCACTCAACCTTCTACCAAATGTAGATAAAGATGAAGGAGCTCGAAAATTTGAATCCCAAAATTTTGGAGTGTTTCAAATGTAAAGATTTGCCAACTCCATTTCCTAGGGGTCTATCGAAAAACCACTTATTGCACATTGCCGTAAACAGGCAAAGGTTGAGCATAACTGACACAGAAATCATCAAAGCGGCTTCTTGCTCAAGCATTTTTGTCATACCAACCAAAAGATTTACGAAAAATGCACTCCCACAAACTACATAATCCCACGAGTAACGGGTATAATCTCGGCCAAAATCCCAAAAAGGATATTTCACTCTCTTTACTTCAAGAAAGCTGCTTTTCAAATTTCTGTCTTCAGCAATATAACAATTTTTAATGCCTGATTTGGCTTTAGAGTGGAACAATCTCACTATCCCAAGAAGCTGAAGCCGACAGAAAGCTCATCAAGAAACAAAGAACACAGGCTTAAAAGCCAAGCATCAAATCCAACCCAGTAACAATTACCAGCTACTTTCAAATTTCTACTGAAGATCAACCTCTGATCAACAACTACAGCCAGCTTTCAATAAACCAACATTCAACGAGCCAGAACCCACAAGAAATTACTCCCCCGCGCACATCCCCCAAGTTCACACACGCCCTTCTCATCTGATGCAGCAACCCATCCAACCCATCAACGGAAAACACACTGAAAAAAAACGAAAGACCAACTGAAGACCGGCTTCCATCGACAGCACTAAAGAAAAGGCGGCACCTTGGCGATTCTGATCTCGTCCTCGAGCTCGTGGAACCGGTTGTTGAGCTTGGAGAACCTGTTGATGTTCTGCTGATCCTCCCAGGTGACCTCCGTCTCCGATCCCCCGCCCTCCATGAATCAAAGTTTCGATCATCGTCAGCAATGGAAATTAGGGTTTTTCGAAATCGATTGATTTCTGGAGAGGCATTCTTACCTGTTGCATGATTGACTGGTGATTGCAGCAGAAAAACAGGGCTTCTTCTCAAGGTGTTTAGTTAGGGCTCCCTGGAGGATTCATTCCCCTTTCATACTTTGAAGTCCTTTTTCTTTTTCTTTTCTTTTTGATCTCTTTATCGGAATTTAATCATATATGTGTGAGATTACAAGGTACATAAAATATAATAACACTAATCCATATAATTATTATCGAATTTGACTGACCGTAAATAAATGACGATCTTTTGTCGGTTTTGTTATATTTTACATTGATTGGCGAAAAATGAACCCACCATAATCCTCTTAAGTTTGAATTGTTAATTGCGTCTTTCTCGTGACGTAATACAAATTTTGGGACTAAAAGGGTTTGGATAGCATTGGATTATCAGCACATTTCCATGATTAGCACCTGCTACTCCCTTTTTTAAATGTTTGATTGATATTTGTGTGAGATTGCAACGTACATAAAATTGTTGTCGAATATGTGACAGACCGTAGATAGATAACAATCTTGTGACAATTTTGTTACATTTCATATTGGGAAAATTGTCCAAAAGTCACAAATTTATTGTACGATAATCGATTCAATTCTAAACCTTTCAATTGTGCCAATTTAGTCCTAAACTTTTTGACAAGATACTATTTAGTCATAAACTTTTTAATTGTGCCAATTTAGTACTAAAATTTTGATGATTTTCCAATTTGGTCATAAACTTTTTAGTGATTTGTCAATTTAGTCATTCTAATCAATTTTGATAAGAAATTATTGACATGTCGATCTAGTCAACGTCAGATGTCTTACAAGCACGGTCGGTGTTAACGTGAATAATTTTTGCAATTTTTTTAAATATTTTGAATTTTTTTTTTTTTTTTCCTTTTCTTTTCTTTCTTTTGTCATTTTCCCTTCGTCGGCCATTGCTGGGCCTCATTGATGGCCGAAAAAGGTTGCTGATCTTGGGCGAGGGATGGCCAGGCCTAGGCTGGCAAGGGCCACCCTTGCTAGATTGGGTGAGGGCAAGCTTCGCCATATTCGACAAGGGAACCCTTGCCCTCGCCAACCTAGGGAGGTTGGCCCATGCCCACTTAGAATGACCCTCGCCAGCCCAAGTACAGGCGTCCTTCGCTTGAGGCTGGCGAGGGTGATCCTTGCTTGAAGCTAGCATTGACGAGGTTGGGCGATGGCCGATGGAGAGAAGAAAGGAAAAATATTCAAAAAAATTTAAAAAATTGCAAAAAATTATCCACGAAATATCGCCATATCACATGGGATAGTCGATCTTAACTGAACCCATTATGTCAACGATTTCCGATCAAGATTGGTTGGAAGGACTAATGGTGCATTTGGTTCGGCTTTGTCAAATCCCTTTACGGCCCTAAACGCTCTTGGGCAAATGCAAATGTCTTTTGGCACATTTTTTGGATAAATGAAATTGCATTTTCAAAGGCCTTTAACCCAATGAAAGTCTGGATTTATTTTTGAGCTTTGAGCATTTCTAGAATGCAAATAGACTTTTTTTTCTTCCAATTTTGCCCTCGCTAGACTTTCATAATTACGGAAAAGTCTTCCAAAATCCTACTGTTGCCGGCGAGGCCTTAGCCATTGGCGAGTGGCCAGCGGCTGAGTTTTGCTAGAAAGGTTTCAGATTTGTTATAAAAAAAACTAGCAAAAGTCATTTATAAAGTGAAGTTTTTTCCAAATAGCATTTAAGTCAAAGTTGCTTCCCAACCTATTTTTAAATTACACTTTACCAAACATTATTTGTATTTTGAAAAACTTCTTACCTAAAGTCCCTTGTATTTTCCCAATGGCTTTCCTCCAAAGCCAAACTAAACGCATAAATTGTGTTCTCTCTTTCCGAGATCGTTCTATGCTTCCACAGAATGAGCTGCAGTATTTATTCCCAGTGGAAGCTTTCGCTTGTTTAGATTAAGGAACACACGACAACGTTAACAAAACTTTTGGTCTCACTGAAAGTGATCCTCCATATGGAACTCCTTATTAGGTCATCGCCTAAAAAGCAAAGGGGACACTATCTCAGGTTTTGTTGGTTAAAAGTACTTGGTTTTTCTTTGTATTGCTAGGATGGCGTTAAATCCATCCCTGCATTGACTTCATCTGCGCCATTGAAAGTTGAGATGACAAAACAACTCATGCCGAGGCCGTAAACGTGCGTTCCACGGTCCCAGGAGCCCCCACTTCTTTGATGCTCGCCGTCCTTGTCATCCATGGCATCATCACCCTGTCCCCAACTGGATGCGGTGCATCGTCACAAGCAATAGGGCCGAGCGTGCGTCGCCGGCATCACTCTTGTCATCCCGTGGCTCGGCTTCTTCGCTTTCAACTTACAACCATGCCCGGATGTTTCTCTATTAAATTTCCCCCGGCTGGCCACATGCGCCGTGTCAGATCCGGCATCTTCATATCTGGATGCCAGTCTTCGACCACGAGGGCGGGAGAGAATTGTGCTCAACCGCGAGCCTCCTGTAATTCCAAGCGGTGCAGTACTCGGGATTGATCTCCAGAAGCTTTGCGCATGCGTCGAGAGGCTCCTTCGTCTGTCCGAGAGCAACATCGCATCACAATCAATTCAGAAAACGTAATCACAAGACATCGCTCGCATGACGCTTTTGATCTTGCAACCGACGACAGAACAGAAGTGAAATGAAGACTGAGAAAGTGAGAGAGAGTGCATGTGGCTGTGGTGATTAGAGAGAAACTGGGATTGACGAGCTCTTAGCTTCTGAGCTTTGGCGGTCGATGGTGCTGCATCTTCCTGCTTCGTTGCCGTCCGAGGCTGGCCGTGCGTTGTTTCCAGTGGATGAAACCGTTGAACTTTGGAACTCCCGGTTTCGGTTGTCTTGTGGTTTTACTTTTAAGGGTGTAGATAAGCCAACGGCGGAGTGGATTTAACGCCACCCTTATTATTACTATCATCATCATGCGGTACACAGACCACAAGAACTCGAGAACTGGTTGGCTTCTGCATGTGCTTTTAGGTAGATAAGCCAACGGCGGAGTGGATTTAACGCCACCCTTATTATTACTATCATCATCATGCGGCACACAGACTACAAGAACTCGAGAACTGGTTGGCTTCTGCATGTGCTTTTAGCAAGTGACGAACCGATAGTTCACAATAAGATGGCCCTGAGCGTAGCCATTTCCGTCGGTGTCCAACCTTTCAAACTCGCCCGCATCCAAATCCAACCCTCCGTTGCTGCACTGGTCGATGATCCTCGCTCTCGCCTGAGCTCCGGTCCTCGTGTTGGTCACCTGCGCATGCCGAAGACGCGAACCTTTACATAAGCAGTCTACTAAATATGGTTTTCTAGAATATTTTTAAGGCCATGTATGTATCACACGGTTGGGTTGAAGTGACGAAATGTGCATATGATTACACCGTCGTCGTGCATCTTTGAGGGTCTTTAGTGCTCACCCTTAAGCACCGGCCGCAAGAGGCCTGCCCGTGAGGCCCGACCGGCCGCAGAAGGAGGTCCAACCATATATCTTGCGCCATGCGAGGGGCTTATTCGCATCCCAGGTCGAGCAATAAGCATGTTCCGCGTTCAAGTCCCAACCGTTCTGCTCGCGATAGTGGTAATGGTATGTTGCCCTGACGTTGGAAGCGCTCTGAGCAAGAGCGGCGGCCACCACAGAAACCGAAACTACCATGAAAATGCTGATAAGCCTCCCCATATCATCTGATGTTTTTTGATGTGTTCTTGCATAAGATTGTGCATCAAGAGGAGGGTTGATTTATAGGGGACGAGAGAGAGAGGGAGCTCTTCTGAACCTATCAAGTTTCCACCTCGGAAGGATTCTGAGCGGCAAACATGAACATATGTCAATGCATTTGTCTTGACTGGATGCAGTTTCCTTCGATATTATCGTGCTATGATGATTGCAAATCCAGTTGCTATCCCGAATCGATAACGACATTCGCAAGCATATGCGCAAATAGCACCGCGACATGAAACAAATTAAGTAATCTGGATACTCAGATGTTTCCGATCATTGGTTGTTTACTTAGCCAAACACGGCACACTAGGTTTTTGTCCATTGTAGTGGCTGGATTGTACTCCAGACAATGCTCATATGGGCATATTGTTTCCCAATCCATTAGATTAAGTCAACTATAATTTAGCTCAAAACTTCTTGTGCTGCTGCAACATTAAGCTTTGAATTCTACAAACCATTTCATTTTTTCTCTATCCTTGATGATATATTTTCATGTCAAGTCTCCACCATATATGGTTAATCCCAACATTTCTGATTTTTATTTGTGTGAGATTGCAAGGTATTTAAAACATAATAAAGCTAATCCATTACATTGATTATCGGATGTGTAACCAGACCGTAAGTAAACATCGATTCCAATGAATCAATCTTGCTATACCTTATATCAATAGGTGAAAAACCAATCCATCAAAATCCTCTTATATTTGAATCATGAAGTACCTCTACCTTGTGAGCTAGCACATTTTCGGGGCCAAAAAGGGATTGGACAGGGTTGGATCATCTGCACATTTTCGTGACTTAGCACCTACTAGTACATTTAAAGGAAATTTTTTTTTCCCTCGACGAGATAGATTTTTCATTCCAAAGAAGTATGGTAGTAAACGACACAATCATTGAACGTGAATGTCAATAATAATAGTGATTTAGCAACTAACTGAGACAATTTTCAGAGTTGTAAAATATTATGAAAACCTTATCAACGTTCTCTCAATTACACATTGTATCTTCGACTTTTAAATCTATTATAACACTCTTTAGTCTCAAAATTTGATATTTTGCACTGTCTATTTCAAAAGACAACTTAATTAAGCGTTGTTCACTTTTTATATTTCTTGCACTCGAAGTATAACTTAACTTAGCCCGATCCTCTAAAATGTATATTTTAGGGTGAGGTTGCAAAGTATATAAGGAAAATTTCTAATATTTCTGTTAAACTGTAACTTCTACCAAAGATACTTTTGAGATTATTCCACGCTTCCACAAATGAGTTGCACCATTTATTCCAACGCAAGCTTTAGCTTGTTATGACTAATGGAACACACGACAGCATCAACAAAACTTTTGGTCTCGCTAGACATGATCCACCATTTGGAACTTCTTGTCAGGTCATCGCCATTAACGCAGAGGAACACGATCTCAGAAAATTGACAGGATATACAAGGGAAAAAAAGAGATTAGGAATAGGTTTTGCTGATTAGAAGCACTTGTAATTATCATTATTGTTGCTATTATGATCCTCATGCGGTACGCTCACTATAGAGAACTCTAGAAATGGTTACATTTTGCATGTGCTTTTAGCAAGTGATAAACTGATAGTCCACAATAAGATGGCCCTGAGCGTATCCACTTCCGTCGGTGTCCAACATTTGAAACACGCCGGTTTCCAAATCCAACCCTCCGTTGCTGCACTGGTCGATGATCCTCACTGTCGCCTGAGCTCCGGTGCCCGTGTTGGTCACCTGTGCATGCCAAAGACATAAATCTTTACCTAAAAAGGTCTGCTAATTATGGTTTTCTAGAATACTAAGACTACATATATGGATCATACGCTCAGATCGAAGTTATAAATGCGCAAATGATTGCATCATCCCCATGCATCTGTAAGGCTTCTTGGTTCTTACCCTTAAGCAAGCAACGGGCCGCAAGAGGCCTCCCCGCGAGGCCCGACTGGGCCACAGAAGGAGGTCCAACCGTACTCCTCACGCCATGCGAGGGGCTCATTTGCGTCCCATGTCGAGCAAAAAGCGTGGACCGCGTTCAAGTCCCACCCGTTCTGCTGGGGATTGTAGTCATTGTACGTTGCCAAGACATTGGAAGCGCTCTGAGCAAGAGCAGCAGCCACGACAGAAACCAAAACTACCGTGAAAATGCTAATAGACCTCCCATATCATCTGATGTTTTTGCTGTGTTCTTGTTTAAGATCGTTGTTCAAGAGGAGGGTCGATATATAGGAGACGAGAGAGAGAATTCTTCAGAAACTACCAAATAGTTGATCCTCGAAAGAATTCTGAGCAGCCATATGAACTGTATGTCTATGTCTTTTGTCTTAGCGTGGATACATTTCCTTCGATTATATCGTTCTGATCACAATGATTGGAACTACAGTGGCTACACTGATACGACATCGACATTCAAAAGCGAACGTGCGAATAGCACAACGACATGGAACTAATTTAAGTTCTCTGGATATTCCTGTTGTTTCCGCTCATTGGTTGGTTTCTTGTCAAACAGAGCACACAAGGTTTTTGACCATTGTAGCCGCATCGTACTCCAGACAATGCTCATATAGGCACGACGTTTTCCCAGTCCATTAGGATTAAATCAACTATAATTTAGCTCAAAACTTCTTGTGCTGCTGCAACATTAAGCCTTTGAATTCTTTTAAACCATTTCATTTTTAGCTCTATCCTTGATGATATATTTTCATGTCAAGTCTCCACCATATTTGGTTAATCCCAACATTTCTGATTTTTATTTGTGTGAGATTGTTAGGTTTTTAAAATGATAATAAAGCTAATCCATTACATTGATTATCGGATGTGTAACCAGACCGTAAATAAACATCGATTCCAATGAATCAATCTTCTATACCTTTATCAATAGGTGAAAAACCAATCCATCAAAATCCTCTTATATTTGAATCATAAAGTACCTCTACCTTGTGAGCTAGCACATTTTCAGGGCCAAAAATATTGGACAGGGTTGGATCATCTGCACATTTTCTTGACTTAGCAAATACTAGTACATTTAAAGGAAAAATTTTTTTCCCTCGACGAGATAGATTTTTCATTCCAAAAAGAAGTATGGTAGTAAACGACACAATCATTGAAAGTGAATGTCAATAATAATAGTGATTTAGCAACTAACTGAGACAATTTTCAGAGTTGTAAAATATTATGAAAACTTTATCAACGTTCTCTCAATTACACATTGTATCTTCGACTTTTAAATCTATTATAACACTCTTTTTAGTCTCAAAATTTGATATTTTGCACTGTCTATTTGAAAAGACAACTTAATTAAGATATGTTCACTTTTTATATTTCTTGCACTCGAAGTATAACTTAACTTAGCCCGATCCTCTAAAATGTATATTTTAGGGTGAGGTTACAAAGTATATAAGGAAAATTTCTAATATTTCTGTTAAACTGTAACTTCTACCAAAGATACTTTTGAGATTATTCCACGCTTCCACAAATGAGTTGCACCATTTATTCCAACGCAAGCTTTAGCTTGTTATGACTAATGGAACACACGACAGCATCAACAAAACTTTTGGTCTCGCTAGACATGATCCACCATTTGGAACTTCTTGTCAGGTCATCGCCATTAACGCAGAGGAACACGATCTCAGAAAATTGACAGGATATACAAGGGAAAAAAGAGATTAGGAATAGGTTTTGCTGATTAGAAGCACTTGTAATTATCATTATTGTTGCTATTATGATCCTCATGCGGTACGCTCACTATAGAGAACTCTAGAAATGGTTACATTTTGCATGTGCTTTTAGCAAGTGATAAACTGATAGTCCACAATAAGATGGCCCTGAGCGTATCCACTTCCGTCGGTGTCCAACATTTGAAACACGCCGGTGTCCAAATCCAACCCTCCGTTGCTGCACTGGTCGATGATCCTCACTGTCGCCTGAGCTCCGGTGCCCGTGTTGGTCACCTGTGCATGCCAAAGACATAAATCTTTACCTAAAAAGGTCTGCTAATTATGGTTTTCTAGAATACTAAGACTACATATATGGATCATACGCTCAGATCGAAGTTATAAATGCGCAAATGATTGCATCATCCCCATGCATCTGTAAGGCTTCTTGGTTCTTACCCTTAAGCAACGGCCGCAAGAGGCCTCCCCGCGAGGCCCGACTGGGCCACAGAAGGAGGTCCAACCGTACTCCTCACGCCATGCGAGGGGCTCATTTGCGTCCCATGTCGAGCAAAAAGCGTGGACCGCGTTCAAGTCCCACCCGTTCTGCTGGGGATTGTAGTCATTGTACGTTGCCAAGACATTGGAAGCGCTCTGAGCAAGAGCAGCAGCCACGACAGAAACCAAAACTACCGTGAAAATGCTAATAGACCTCCCCATATCATCTGATGTTTCTGCTGTGTTCTTGTTTAAGATCGTTGTTCAAGAGGAGGGTCGATATATAGGAGACGAGAGAGAGAGAATTCTTCAGAAACTACCAAATAGTTGATCCCTCGAAAGAATTCTGAGCAGCCATATGAACTGTATGTCTATGTCTTTATCTTAGCGTGGATACATTTCCTTCGATTATATCGTTCTGATCACAATGATTGGAACTACAGTGGCTACACTGATACGACATCGACATTCAAAAGCGAACGTGCGAATAGCACAACGACATGGAACTAATTTAAGTTCTCTGGATATTCCTGTTGTTTCCGCTCATTGGTTGGTTTCTTGTCAAACAGAGCACACAAGGTTTTTGACCATTGTAGCCGCATCGTACTCCAGACAATGCACGTATAGACGACGTCTTTCGAAGTCCATTAGGATTGACAATCATCGCCACCGCATGGAATTGCACACGAGCTTAACCGGGTCAATGTCTGCACCACTAGCCCTCAAGTCTTTTTAAAATCGACATGTTTAGCACAATCTTCTTGTGTTGCTGCAACATCGAGCCATGAAAATTTTGGTTCTGGGCAACAAATATAACGTGTTCTACGAATTAGATCGATGTTAAGATTTTTATCGATGAGCGCCTTTAGATAATCGCTAAGCAATTAAATAAGGTCAGTTTGCAGCTTTTAATACACCACTTTTCTCATGTCAATTGAAAATCGAAACATTTTCTATCATGTGTATGTAAGTCACGTGGATGCCTACATGGTAAATCTAATGTCAAGTTAACAAAAACTATGGCCACGTCAGCTAATGATATTGGAATTTTTAGCGGAAGGACTACATTGATTGGAATTGGAAAATTCAAGGATGAGATTGAAGGAGAAATGTTCAAAGGCTACATTCAACATTGAAGAAAAGTTCAAGAATTACCCCATGTCATTTTCCCTGGCTGAAAATAAGAAGGTGTTTTGAAGAGTAGGGGAGAGGAATCGACAAGGGCACGATAGATAATTACAAAAGATGAAAAGTTGAGATGTTGAAGCGGTTTTCCACTCTTTGGGGAATCAATCCACTGTCAAAACTAAAGTATTCAAGTGTATTTTGTCGTGAATTTTATACCAAATGTCGCTACACACACATATATAATTGACTGGCTTTCAACGAATGGCCAAGATATATTAATTTACAATCTAGCGATGATTAATCTCCCTAGTAATGATTTTCTATAGAAAATACCTGGGTACTAACCGGTTGTGTGGCATCTTGTTATTACATCTGATCGTAAAGCTGGCCTGTCACAAATTAACGAATATTCAAGGAAAAAGAAATCCAAATAATTTTAAGTTTCATATCTAAAGATCAAATGTTATACCAGGAAAGGGACTCGTCTACTCCGTGGAATAGAACAAAAAATTTTCCTAAGATATTCCCCATGGCATCTTATCATTAACCAACAACAACATTTTTTCACAGAATACAAAAGATGGAAATTTTTTTCCGAGGGAAGAGACTAGTAGTAGGTTTTGCTGATTTGAAGCACTTATAATCGTTATGATCTCCATGCGGAACACACACTATAGAGAACTCTCGAAATGGTTGCATTTTGCATGTGCTTTTAGAAAGTGATAAACTGATAGTCCACAATAAGATGGCCCTGAGCGTATCCACTTCCGTCCGTGTCCAACATTTGAAACACGCCGATGTACAATCCAACCCTCCGTTGCTGCACTGGTCGATGATCCTCGCTGTCGTTTGAGCTCCGGTCCCTGTGTTGGTCACCTGAGCATGCCGTAGACATGAATCTTTACCTAAAAAGTCTGCTAAATATTGTTTTCTAGAGTACTAAGACTACATATATGGATCATATGCTCGGATCGAAGTTATAAATGTGCATATGATTGCATCATCCCCATGCATCCGTAAGGCTTTTTGGTTCTTTACCTTAAGCAACAGCCGCAAGAGGCCTCCCCGCTAGGCCCGACCGGGCTGCAGAAGGTGATCCAACCATCGCCCCATGCAAGGGGCTCATTTGCGTCCCACGTCGAGCAAAAAGCATGGACAGCGTTCAAGTCCCACCCGTTCTGCTGGGGATTGTAGTCATTGTACGTTGCCAAGACATTGGAAGC
This sequence comes from Syzygium grande, assembly GCA_024733475.1. NCBI lineage: Eukaryota > Viridiplantae > Streptophyta > Magnoliopsida > Myrtales > Myrtaceae > Syzygium > Syzygium grande. The sequence goes on along the minus strand of JAMXDD010000005.1, from coordinate 7,901,159 downwards.
GCTCTGAGCATGAGCAGCGGCCACGACAGAAGCCAAAACTATCACGAAAATGATAATGACCCTCCCCATACCGTGTGATGTTTCGTATATGTTCTTCTGTAAGATCGTTGACCAAGAGGAGGGTTTATACATTAGGGACGAAAGAGAGGGAGAGCTCTTCAGAAACTACCAAATGGTTGACCCCTTGAAAGAATCCTGAGCAGCCGTATGAACTTATGTCTATGTCTTTAGCTTGGTTAGATACATTTTCCTTAATTAGATATTACCGTGCTGATCACGATGATTGTGTTAAAAATATGTCTCGAATTTGAGTCCGAAATGAAAATTTAAATATTTCGAATTGAATTTTTTGCGGATCTTCAAAATAGAGTGAAAGGAAATATGCGGACACATCAATTTTGTTATTCTCACGTTGGAGTTCGAATCGTGAAATAAAAGGACAGAAAAGGAAAGTCCTTTGTTGGACCCTTCGACCATGGAAACTGGACTTCAGTGGGTAATTGATTGGGTCAATTATAGGAAATAAACAAATAAGGAAATCAAGGAAATTCCGTGCTTGAGTCGGTCAAAGAGAAGAAGAGGAAAGCTGACTTTGTTGACTGCATTCCATTAGGATTGCATGGAATCCCTTTCCAAGCTGGAGTCGGCCACTGTGCGTTCACTTCTTGGGCTATATAAGGGCTGTTCTTTTGCCGCAAGATTGGCACGCACTTATTGATGAATATGTGAAGAATTCTTGAAGCCCCGCTTGCTTGCGAAAGTGCTTGGCAGTGAGTTCGTGATTTTGTTCGTGGAATTATACCAAGAGTTCAAGTGTTTATAGCGATTAAATCTTGTAGTAAGATTTGTATATAATTCCTTCGTGAGATTGAAAGATTATTTCATGAGGAATTGTGAGGCTAAATACTGCGTGAGTTATTTGATGTAATTGGGGCTTGGGAAACATTAAGAGTGTTGGAGTGACTGAAGTGTGGTTGTAATTTCCGTTGTATCACTTGATCTAGTGTGGAATTCCGTGCTACTCTTCTTGTGGACGTAGGTCATTACGACCGAACCACGTAAATCTGGTGTCCAATTTATTTTCTTATTCTGTCAATTTTATTGTTTGATCTCTTGGCTTTCGCAACAATTGGTATCAGAGTTAGGCTTGCTTAAGTTGAAATGAATCAATGGCGATAAAAGAAGGAAAAGTGAAAATTGACAGATTTGATGGGAAGGATTTCGGTTTCTAGAAGATGCAGATTGAGGATCATCTATATTAGATGAAACTGTACTTGCCCCTATCTGGGGAGAAGCCAGAGACGATAAAGCAAGCTGATTGAGAATTGCTGGATAGACGAGCTTTGGGTGTTATTCGGCTGACGTTGGCACGTAACGTCGCATTTAGCATTGTGAATAAGAAGACCACTGCGGGTTTGATGAAAGCCTTATCGGACATGTACGAGAAGCCCTCTGCGATCAACAAAGTCTATTTGATACAACATTTGTTTAATTTGAAGATGAGCGAAGGTGCATCAGTTACTAATCATATTAATGAATTCAATGTGATCGTTAGTCAATTGAGTTCAGTTGAGATTGACTTTGAAGATTAGGTTCGTGCTTTGATTTTATTATCCTTATTGCCTGATAGTTGGAATACTACTGATACTACTGTTAGTAATTCCTTTGGGTCAACAAATTTGACATTTGATAGTGTTCGAGATTTAATTCTCAGTGAGGACATTCGTAGAAGAGAATCTGACAAATATATATCTGCTACTTTAGTAAGTGAAAATAGAGGAAGAACTGGTATACATGTTAGCAGAAGTAGTATGAACTCGAATAGACGAAATCAGTCTAGGACTGGTGGTATTGTCTGTTGGAGTTGTGGCAAGAGGGGCATATTAGAAGGGATTGCCTTAAGCTGAAAAATGACAAGGGTAAATGAATTAGAGTCGAGTCTGCGGATGATGTTGCAGTTATAGCAGACACTAATTCGGATAGTGCTAATTATGTCTTGTCTGTCATTGATGATTCATCGTTTGATGGATGGATTATGGATTCTGGTTGTTCTTTTCACGCTACACCAAACGGGAACTGGTTTACTACTTATCAATGCACGGATAGTAGTAAAGTGTAGTTGGAAAACAATTCTGAATGCGATATTATAGGTGTTGGTGATGTTAGGATCAGAATACATGATGGTATTGTGTGGACAATGACTGGAGTAAGGCATGTTCCAGAGTTGAAGAAAAATCTGATTTTCTTGAGTTCCCTAGATTCAGCTGGGTGTTGGTATTCTTCAGAATGTGGACTTCTAAAAGTTGTTCGAAGTGCCTTAGCGATAGTGAAAGGAATCAAGCATGATGGCCTGTATGAGCTTCAAGGTGAGACAGTGACGAAATTCGCTGCGGAGACGTCGGATGCATCTGTTTGAGAGTCTGAATTGTGGCATATGCGTTTGGGGCACATTAGCGAGAGAAGCCTGAAGGTTCTAAGTGAAAGAAATTTGCTATGTGGTTATGTGGCTAATGAACTGAGTATATGCAGGTGCTGTGATTTAGATCAACGGTGGAAAGTGCAGTTGAGTATGATTGTCAGAGAAGTCACAGATATTATAGAATTAATTCACTTGGATATTCGCAAGTTATCACGATTTCCTTCGAGGAAGAGTGCCGGATTTATGCTAACAGTTGTTGATAACTACTCGAGGAAGACGTGGGTGTTTGTGTTAAGGCACAAGTTTCATGCTATTGTTAGGATTAGGCAGTTAAAAGCTTTGATCGAAAAGGAGATTGATAAAACGATCAAGTAGATGCAGACTGACAATAGATCATGGAGTTTTGCTCAAAGCTGTTAAACGAATTCTGCATGAAGGAAGGCATAACACTACAAAAAAAGCGGATTTTTGCCATGAAAATTTTCCAACGAAAAATTTTCGTCGGAAATTTGCGACAAATTTTCCAACGAATAAAATAATTCGTTGGAAATTTCCAACGACAAAATTTTCGTTGGAAATTTCCAACGACAAACTTTTCGTTGGAAAGTTCGTTGGAAATTTCCAACGAAAAAATTTTCGTGGGAAAATTAGTTGGCAATTTCCAACGAAAAAATTTTCGTGGGCAAATTCGTTGGAAATTTCCAACGAAATATTTTCGTCGGAAAATTCCTTGGAAATTTCCAACGAAAAATATTTCGTTGGAAATTTCCGACGAATTTTCCAACGACTAAAAAAACATTAATTTTATTCGGCATTTTTAAAATTCGTTGGAAAAATCGTTGGAAATTTCCAACGAAATTTTCCAACGAATTTCATTTTATAGGCAATTTTCGTAGTGTACAAATTTCGTTGGAAAATTCGTTGGTAATTTCCAACGGATTTTCCAACGAATCTTAATTTTCGTCAATCTTCCGCAGTGTACAAGTTTCGTTGGAAAATTCGTTGGAAATTTCCAACGGATTTTCCAACGATTAAAAAAACATTAATTTTTGTTCGGCATTTTTTATATTCGTTGGAAAAATCGTTGGTAATTTCCAACGATTTTGTCCAACGAAAATTGTACAATGCGGAATATTGACGAAAATTTAAATTGGTTGGAAAATTCGTTGGAAATTTCCAACGAAATTTTCCAACGAATTTCATTTTATAGGAAATTTTCGTAGTGTACAAATTTCGTTGGAAAATTCGTTGGTAATTTCCAACGGATTTTCCAACGAATTTTAATTTTCGTCAATCTTCCGAAGTGTACAATTTTTGTTGGAAAAATCGTTGGAAATTTCCAACCGATTTTCCAACGATTAAAAAAACATTAATTTTTGTTCGGCATTTTTTATATTTGTTGGAAAATTCGTCGCTAATTTCCAATGATTTTTCCAACGAATTTCAATTTTCGGCATTATTCCGTACTCTACAATTTTTGTTGGAAAAATCGTTGGAAATTTCCAACGAAAAAACATTTTTTATTCGAATTTTTAAATTCATTGGAAAAATCGTTGGAAATTTCCAACGACATTTTAACAATTTCATTTATAGAAAATTTTAGTGTAAATTTTCGTTGGAAAATTCTCTCACGAATTTTCCAATGAATATTTTTCTGTTGCTTTTATGTTTGAAATTGTTGGAAAATTCGTGGAAATTTTCCCCACCTAATTTTCCAACGAAAATAACGTGGTGCAATTATTGGCCGACACTCTCAAATTCGTTGGAAACTTTTTCGTTGTTGCAAAGTTCGTTGCAAAACGTGTTTATATATTCGGCAACAATCATTAAGTGTGTATCGAGAATTTTTTACTCAACAAACTCTCTTTCTAGTCTTTCTCTTCGCCGTCCACCTCGCGGTCCTCCTCACCGCCACCACCCTTGCTGTCCGCCTCAAGATCCGAGTAATCTCATCAAACTACGGAAATACTTGGTAATACTTTGGAAAGTTTTTTTGGTATAGTATTTATCGATAATTTTTTTATATTAAGTTTAGTTTAGTTGTGTTCAATTTTTGGCACATTAGTTTAGTTCTATTCTCATTTCATTTCAAAAGTTGTAGGAAATTGCACACGATTTTTTCAATAAATTTACATCTAATAATATTTTTCACGTGTCATCGAAATTCGTTGGAAGATTTATTGGAAAATTTCCAACATAAATTGCAACCAAATTAAAATTCGGCATAATAAAGTTGTTCGAGGTAAATTCGTTGGAAAATTCGTGGGAAAATTCCCACGAATTTTCCAACGAAAAATCCAAAAGTTTTTTTTCCAGCAAACATAATTTCGTTGGAAAATTCGTTGGTATTTTACAACGAATTTTCCAACCAATTTAAGATTATGCCCGAAAAGAAGATATTTGAAAATTCGTTGGAAAATTCATTTGTATTTTCCAACGAATTTTCCAACAAATTTAACATTCTGTTTGATAGAGAATTGGTTAAAAAATTCGTTGAAAAATTAGTGGGAAATTTCCCACGAATTTTCCAACGAATTTTTAAATGTTTTTGCATTTTCCGCTTCAAAATATTTCGTTGGAAATTTCGTTGGAAATTTCCAACGAATTTTCCAACGAAATTAATTTTCCATTTAAAATGTGAAGTTGAGATAATTTTGTTGGAAAATTCGTTGGAAAATTCCAACAAATTTTCCAACGAATTTTTCAAATCCTTTCGGTAAACAAATAAAAAAAATTGGTTGGAAAATTCGTTGGAATTTTCCAACGAATTTTCCAACAAATTTAATATTCTGTTTTAAAATAAGATGTTTAAAATTTCGTTGGAAATTTCCAACGAATTTTCCAACGAATTTAATTTTTTTTAACAATGTGAAGGTGAGATAAATTCGTTGGAAAATCGTTGAAATTTCAACAAATTTTCCAACGAATTTTTAAAATCTTTTTGTTTTACCAAAAAAAATAATTCGATGGAAAATTAGTTGGAAAAAGCAACGAATTTTCCAACATATTCGGAGGCCACATTATTTTTGTTCATATTCGAAAATTCATTACAAAATTCATTAGAAATTTGTAACGACTTTTGCAACTTATTTCGATATTTTGTACGTTAATTTTGTTGTGTACTACTTTCGTTGCAAAGTTCATGAGAAATTTCCCTTAATTTTTTCAAATAAGTCAAAAAACACCTTCTTGTTCGAGTTTATATAAATTCGTTCGAAAATTTACAACGAATTTTGCAGCGAATGCAAAAAACCAATTCATTAATAGAAAATCGTTCAAAAATGGTTTGTACACATTTCGTAGGAAAATTTCCCACCAATTTTGCATCGAATCTTATGTAATTATTTTATTTTTAGGTACGTGTCCATTGGAAGGTGTCGCAAAGCAATTAATTTTTCAATTCTCATCAAATTGTCCACTATCTACTACAAAGATTTCAGCCAAATATTTGGTAAGTTTTCTTGACATGGTAAATTTTCTGAATTTTTCAAGTTTAAAATAATTGTTTCGTAAACAACATAATTGTAATTTTTCGCATTTTATGGTTTTTATTAACAATATTAAAGAATATATATGATATGTTGAATAATTTAGGACAATATATTTTTTTTTTTACAGAGAAAATGCAAAGAGACAGGGGTTGGATGTATAATAAGAACTTACCCGAACGGCGAGGATTGACTGATGAGTTTCGTATCGGGTTAGAACTATTTTTGAACTTTGCTAGTACAAAATATGAGTTTATGGATGGAAATAAATTAAGGTGTCCATGTAAAAAGTGCAGTAATGGAAAATTTCAAGACATTGATAAAGTTAGAGAACATCTTTGTAGATTTGGGTTTACTCCAAACTATTATAATTGGACTAGCCATGGTGAACCATTTATATATGACGAGGGATATCGAGGAAACGATCAATTTTCAGTTAGGGAAGAATGTAGCTATTTCGAACAATTGAACTCATATCAAGGGATGGTGTTTGATGAAGCCGGTCATAATTTGTATTCAGAATTGAATCATGCAAGTACTAGTTTTACTCATACACCCGAACAAGTGGGAACTAGTCATGGAGCAGAATTGGAAGAGATAGGAGTTACAGGTTGTGATGAGAATGTGTGTGACGGAACTTCACAATCTAATCATTTTCAGGAAATGTTGAAAACGGCAGATGAACCTTTATGGGCAGGTTGTGATAACCACACACAAGTATCAGTGATAGCAAGACTTTTAAATATCAAGGCAGAGCATAATGTGTCCGTGGATTGCTTCAACTCTTTTGTTGAAGTGATGCGAGAAGCAATGCCTCGTGATAACATTATGCCAAATGACTTTTACGATATGAAAAAGTTGGTGGAAAACTTAGGTCTTCCAGTTATACGAATTGATGTATGTGCTATGGGTTGTATGTTATATTGGAGAGATGATGAATATGCAGAATCTTGCAAATTCTGTGACCAACCCAGGTACAAGATTAACAGGAGGCAGGGTCGTAATCAGAAGCGTAGACCATGCAAGCAAATGTTTTATTTGCCGTTAATCCCTAGGTTGCAAAGGCTTTATGCGTCGCAAGCCACTGCTGAACACATGACTTGGCATGCAAATCATGAAACAGAAGAGGATCTAATGTGTCATCCTTCAGATGCAGAGGCATGGCAACATTTTGATAGAACATATCCCGAGTTTGCGCTAGAGCCTCGAAACATCATGTTAGGTCTGTGTGCTGATGGATTTGCCCCATTTGGGAAATCAGGAAGAAGTTATTCATGTTGGCCAGTTATCTTAACTCCATACAATCTTCCACCCGGTATGTGCATGAAGACACCTTATATGTTTTTGACATTGATTGTGCCTGGCCCGCAAAATCCGAAAAAGGCCATAGATATTTATATGCAACCTTTGATTGAAGAGTTACAGCGGCTATGGGTTGAAGGTGTCCCTACGTATGACGTTTCTACTAACCAAACATTTGTAATGAAGGCTGCGCTTCTTTGGACGATAAATGATTTCCCCGCTTATGGAATGTTATCTGGATGGAGTACAGCTGGGATCTTAGGATGTCCGATTTGTATGGAGAGATCAAAGGCTTTCAGATTAAAACATGGTAAGAAGGCTTGCTATTTTGATTGTCACAGGCAATTTTTGCCGCTTAATCATACATTCAGAAGGAATAAAAAAGAGTTCACCAAGAATAGGATCGAAAGAACACATCCACCATTGAGGTTGACCGGGCAGCAAATATGGGAACGCGTGCAAGAGTTTCCAACTGTTATTGAAAACCCAAGACGGCGCAACTTTTTTGCGTACGGAAGTACACATAAGTGGACTAAACGCAGTTTATTTTGGGATCTACCATATTGGAATGCCCATCTTATTCATCATAATCTTGACGCCATGCACATAGAGAAGAACGTTTTCGACAATGTCATAAATACTTTGTGATGGATGTCACCGAAAACAAAAGACAATTTGAACGCAAGAAAAGATATGAGGGATATTTGCGATCGACCAACACTAGATGTGGATGCAAGCAGCAGGGACCGAAACCCAAAAGCAGTTTATACATTAGACAAGGAGCAGAGACGGGTCATTTGTCAATGGTTGAAATCGGTGCGATTTCCTGATGGATATGCTTCCAATCTCGGCAGATGTGTTGATATAAATGAATGCAAATTGACAGGTATGAAGAGTCATGATTGTCACATATTTATGGAAAGATTAATTCCGATAGCCTTCAAAGAAGTTCTACCAAACTTTGTATGGGGCGCCATTACAGAGTTAAGTAATTTCCTGCATGATATTTGCTCAACAACATTGAAATCATCACACATGGAGAAACTAGAGAGAGATATTCCAATTATTCTTTGCAACTTAGAAAGGATATTTCCTCCATCATTCTTTGATTCAATGGAGCATCTCTTAGTTCACTTGCCTTATGAGGCCAAAGTTGCAGGTCCCGTCCAATTTCGATGGATGTATCCATTTGAGAGGTAAATTTTATTTTAATTAAATGTGAAATTACTTAATGATCATATTTTGTTACGATAAACTGTATGCTATTGCAACTAGGTTCTTATATCATTTGAAGAAAAAAGTGAAGAATAAGGCATGTGTCGAAGCTTCAATTTGTAATGCATATATTGTGGAAGAAGTGACAACATTTGCATCATACTATTTTGAGCCGCACGTGCAGTGCAAGAGGCGGAGAGCTGGAAGAAATGATGAGGGTCCCATTGATCCCAATTGCAAATCATTCTCTATTTTCAATTATTTGGGTCGACCTAGCGGCACATGTAAGTTTCGTCACTTAACAGGTGAAGAAAAGCTCGCAGCCCATACATATATTTTATTGAACTGTCCAAAAGTTCAACCATACTTCGAGTAAGTGTACATTTGCCTTGTTTACGCCAAATAATTGTGTCAACTCGTGGCTAATACATAAATTGTATTTGTTATTAGGAATTTCCGAAATTCAATGTATGGACTACCACCAAATGAGTTTGACCGTTTGTGCCAGGAACAATTTGCAACATGGTTTAAAAAATATGTAAGTTGAATATGGACGAAATCCTGTTTATTCGAATTTTTATATATCATATTTTGAAATATATATTATTGACATTATGTGTGTGGCACCTTAGGTTCACAATTTTGATGCTCAAGTTGGACAGCAAGGAATGCTATATCACCTGGCGTGGGGTCCAAAGTCAAGAGTACGAACTTGGCCAGTATATTTCATTAACGGGTATAATTTTCACACTCGCGAATATGGAATGGGAAAGGCCACAATGAATAGTGGAGTGTGTGTTCAGTCATCTAATGGTGGCACCGCAAGGTGATTTTTATGGCTTGTTGGATGAAATCATAGAGATTGAGTACCATGGACCGTTAATGCGAGTTGTCTTATTTAAGTGCATATGGTTCAACCCCGTGAAAGGAATGAATGTGCATACCAAATTTAATTTGGTTGAAATAAATCACAAGAAAAGATATATGAAATATGAACCATTTGTCTTGGCACAACAAGCAATTCAAGTCTATTATGCATCATATCCTAGTTTGAAGCGTGACAAAGCCGATTGGTGGGTCTGTATGTAAAATCAAAGCAAGGAAAAAAATCGAGGAACACTGGAAGGACACGGCATATCAACAAGATGAAGTTCGTAACATGATCGAAACTGCTGAATATAACATTCCTACTTTACGAGATCCATGTGGTGCGATGATCGATGTAGATCCAACTGAAATTCGGGAATCAAATTTTCGAGTTGGTACACAATGTGATTTGGAGACAGAATATGAAGATGAGGATCAGGAAGAAGAAGACGAAAACGAAGACGAAGACGAAGACGAAGACGAATGACGAAAGACGAAGATGAAGACGAAGAAGAAGAAGAAGGTGAAGATGAAGATGAAGATTATGATTTTTGACACTTTTTACTAATTATGTCTAATTATTACTAGTAATGCGACATGTGTGTTTTGTTGTTGTAGTAATTTGTAATATTTCCGTTGTCGTAATTATTATTGTTATTGTTCTCGTTGTTGTTAGCATGACAATATGTCGCTAATTCGCCTGATATTACAATAATTTCACAATTTGGTAGATTAATTTTGTTTTGTAATAATTTTCTATTGGAAAACCTTATTTTCGGTTAATTTAAAAAACGTTGCAAAATGCATTCGAAATTTTCAACGAACTTTCCAACAAAATTCAATTTCCGTTTACCAAATTATAGTCGTTGGAAAATTCGTTGTAATATTCCCATGAATTTTCCAACAATTTTTGCATAAGTTCTTGTATTTTCGCTAAAATTAAATTCGTGGAAAATTTTTCATGAATTTTCCAACCAATTTGTATTATGTTTAACGATATATAATATGCTTTGTAATTCGTTCAAAAATTTGTCAGAAATTTTAAATAAATTTTTCGACGAATTTAAATGTTTGGTTAATTAAGTGGACAAAGGAACTAATTTCTCATTAATTTTCTAACGAATTTCAATTTTGGTAAAATAAGTCGATGGTGAATTGATTTCATTGAAAAATTCAAGGAAATCACCAACACATTTTCCAACCAATTTAGATCCTATGTACATTTTAAAATTGTTGCTTTTTCCGAAAAATTTATTCGCTGAAAAATTCGTGAACTTTCACGCCAATTTTTCAACGAACAATTTTTAATGCCGGTTGAGATGCGATGGGTTACAAATTCGTCGGAAAATTCGTGAAAAATTTTCCACGAATTTTCCAACGAATTTGGAACCCAAGCACAATTTAAACGATATTCCAAATTCATTTAATTTTATTCGCATTAATTTTACTCGATTTTGAATATTCGTTGAAATTTCGTGAAATTTCCAAACAAATTTCCAAATTTTCTTGTTGGAATTTTATTTACGGGCAATTTTTCTTGTTGGACAATTTTTCGTTTTGAATTTCGGACTTTCCAAATTTCCAATTTCCAACGCACTTCAAAAAACACTAATTTAATTCGAATTTTATTCGTTTGAATTTTCGGAAATTTCCAACGAAATTTCCAACGAATAAATTATATGCAACTTTTCGGATTGAACAATTTTTGGAAAATTTGTTGAAATTTCCAACGAAATTTCCAACCATTTCAAAAACATTTTTTTTATTTTATTCGGATTTGGAATTTTTTTCCAAACGAATTTTCCAAATCTAATTTATATGCAACTTTTCGAATTTTTTGTTGAAAATTGTTGAAACATTTCAAAAAACATTAATTTTATATGGAAAAATTTTAGTTTGAAATTTCGCTGGAAATTCCAACGAATTTTCCAAATTATATGCAATTATATGCAACTTTTCGGATTGAACAATTTTCGATTGGAAAATTTCCATTTGAAAATTTTGAAAATTCGTTGAAATTTCCAACGAAATTTCCAACGATTTCAAAAAACATTAATTTTATAATGAATTTTGAAATTTAGTTGAAATTTCGTTGAAATTCCAACGAATTTTCCAAACGAAATTTCAATTATATCCAACTTTTCGATTGAACAATTTTCGTTGAAAATTGTTGGAAATTTCCAAATAAAATTTCCAACGATTTCAAAAAACATTAATTTTATATGGATTTTTGAAATTTCGTTGGAAATTCCAACGAATTTTCCAACGAAATTTCAATGATATGCAACTTTTCGAATTGAACAATTTTCGTTGGAAATTTCGAAAATTTCCAAATTTCCAACGATTCCAAAAAACATTAACTTTATACGGGATTTTGAAATTTCGTTGGAAATTTCGTTGGAAATTCCAACGAAATTTCCAACGATTTCAAAAAACATTAATTTTATACGGATTTTGAAATTTTGTTGGAAATTTCGTTGGAAATTCCAACGAAATTTCCAACGAAATTTCAATTATATGCAACTTTTCGGATTGAACAATTTTGAAAAATTTCGTTGGAAATTTCCAAACGAAATTTAAAAAAAAAAACATCAATTTTATTTTGGATTTTGAATTTTTCAATTATATGCAACTTTTCGGTTGAAATTTCCAAATTTCCAACGAAATTTCCAACGATTCCAAAAACATTAACTTTATACGGGTATTTTGAAATTTTGTTGAAATTTCGTTGAAATTCCAACGAAATTTCCAACGATTTCAAAAACATTAACTTTATATGAGATTTTGAAATTTTGTTGGAAATTTCGTTGAAATTTCAAAAACAATTTCAAACAAATTTAATTATATGCAACTTTTGAACAATTTTGGAAAAATTTTTATTGGAAATTTCCAACAAAATTTCCAACGATTCCAAAAAATTTAACTTTATATGTGATTTTGAAATTTTTGTTTGGAATTTGGTTGAAAATTCCAACGAAATTTCCAACGATTTCAAAAAAAACACTAATTTTATTCATGATTTTGAATTTTTTGGAAATTTCGTTGAATTTCCAAATTTTATTCGGAAATTCCGAAATTTCCAACGATTTTTTAAATTTTCGCAATATTCGGTTTTTAAAAATTTGTTGGAAAATTGTGGGAAATTTCCCACCAATTTTCCAATGAATATGCCTTTTTCGACTATTTTTCTTTGATTGTTGGAAAATTTGTTGGAAAATCCAACGAATTTTCCAACGAAATTGAAAAGATAGTTGCAATAATTGTGGTTGGCCGAGTTTTGTTGGAAATTTTGTTGCAAATTTGCAACAAAATTATTAAGAGTTGTTAAGTTGTTGGAAATTTTGTTGGTATTTCAAAAAAAGTGTTGGAAATTTTTGTACTTTTTAATTTTTGTTGGAAATTTAGTTGGAAATTTCCAAATCTAAAGTTTTTGAAATTTTGTTGGAAAATTTGTTGAAAAATGTCATTTTTTTGTAAAATTCGCAAAATTTATTGTTGAAAAATTCGTGGAAATTCCAAATCGAATTTTCCAAACAATTTAAGGAAAGTTGTTTTTATTGTTCGGTACTTGTATGATTTGTGTCTATGGAGAACAACGAATTGGTTTCTCTTGTCTTGACGCCCAGCCCCCCCCCGCCGTCCGCTTATTGCCGCCGCCGCTCACCGCCGCCGCCGCCTGCCTCGCCGCCGCCGCCGGCCGTCTGTGGTAAGTACTAGTCTCATCATTGGGGCCGGGGAATGGGGTGTCATGGGGGGGAGAGGGGCCGGGGTTTCGCACCGGGCGGGGGGGGGGCGGGCAATTTTAATTTGATTTGAAACTTATAATTTGATTTGCAAATTAAATATGTTTCATTAGACGGTTTACTGACATTTGTTGTGATCAAAATTATAGTAGGTTCTTCCGGCTAGGACCAGTGACTTGGCTATTTATCAGAGGCGGTACTCTGTTAATTTCTATTTCTTAAATTTATTTCTTGATATCTGATAGAAAATGGTAAGGAAAATGATTTCATTTTCTATCCATAATACTTGTTCATTTTTTATTCATATTTGTCTAACATCTGTGATGATTGTCAGTATAATCGAGAAGGTGACATGCGGGGTGGGGCTTCACAGAGAAGATCGGACCTCTCCACGCCCTCATCCTCGCCCCCGCCCTATCGCCTTCCCCGCCATGCCAAATAACCTTGTTCTACCATATGAGCAGCAACAATACGGACACATTGGCCCATTTTCCGAACCGCAACAACATATTCAGAAGAATCATGGGACATGCGAACTGATTTTACTTCGCCCATCTCCTTTGGTGCCACCTTCTTCATCAAGGCAACACTCAAATGAGGAAGAAGATACCCGATGCGTTATATACCCATGCGGAGATTCGTAAGTAATTTATTTTTGTACGTATATTTAAATTATAGATGTAAATACAATTGTCCATGTAGGCAATTTTCCATATGCTTAATTGTCTTATTCTCTATATTGTTATAACATGTTTTCAGATTTACGGATTCTACGCATGTTGTGAGGGAACTTAATAGAATAGTCAATAACTGTTGGATAGGGCAGTTTTCAACATTTAGCAGCGCTCCTAAAGAAATAAGGACTTTGTGGTGGAATGAGTTCAAGGTTAGTGTTGTTTTTATTCATTTTCTCACAACGTAAGTTCGGTATAACATACTGATGGTCAATCATGAAATTTGTCACGAATTGTCTGGTGCATTGTCAGGGATATCTCACTTGTGACCATTATAATTAATTTTTGTTGATTTTGCTATTGATTGTAGCGTAAGTTCAAGTGGGATGAAATAGAAGAGGCTGAGGTTAGAAGAATCTTTAGGAAGAAAGTCGGTGATCACATGCTATGTGATAAATAAAGCGAAGAGAACAAAAGAAAAGCCAGATTTCATTACAAAATAACGATTGGGTAGAAATTACGAGAACTTGGGAAACCGAGAAGCATAAGAAAAGATGTGAACAGAATAAGAAGAATCGAACTTCTAGTTCTAGTGATGGGTCTCACACACCACATATGCTGGGGCTCTATCAAAGATCGGCGAGCATAGAAGAAGAATGGTAAGTCTATTTAAACTTGTAAGTTCATTTAATGCAATGGTGACTAATTTTTTTTAAATTTTTGTAGGCGGATGAATTGGGGGAACGGAACCCCTCATTTACAGCTACATTTGAACGCACCTTTCGTAAAAAGGATAAGACATGGATTGGCGATCGGGCACAAGCTACTAAGGTATGTCGATTATAGTTTGACTTTATGGAAACTAGAATGAAAATCATGCATGTTTTTAATATTTATGGTAATATATACGAATTTATTTTATTTTTATCTATAATTGTTAATATAGGAGAAATATGATCAACTTTTGCCGAAAGCAATCGCTAGTGGTTCCGTGGTAATGGTGATGGTGCTGGTGGTGATGGTGTCATGCTGTGTCCGAGCCATCGGGTTGACAAGATGGCATTATGGGTGGAGGCAACGGGTGGGATGAAAGGAGGAAAAATATTTGGGATGGGATCATTGTCAAGGATGTTCAAAACGAAGGGTGCTGCAACTTCATCCTCAAATGCAGCTTTTTGCAAGGAGGACACGCCATGAGGAGCACATGACCCAAGAATTGAGCGAATTGAAACAGTTATTAGTACAAAAGGACGAAGAAGTGAAGTTTTTAATTGGACAGAAAGATGAAGAAATGAAGTTTTTAATTGGACAGAAAGACGAACAAATAAGAGTGATGAATGCACAACTACAATATGTCATGCGACGCCTCGACATCGATCGAAATGAGGTTCCTCCTGTACCTCCCCCCAATGTAGTTGGTCATGGGCATATTGATGAGCCACACGATGATGCGGCGATTGGTGATGATGCTAATGATGATGATGCTGGTGATTTTATTGTCAGTCCCCCTTAGGTAAGAACATTTTTCTTATAGCTAGTTTTACATCAATGCATAAGTGCTTTTTTTATATATTTTAGACAAATTCCATATCTTTATTTATATTTTCTTATTTCATCAGGTGTCGATACAACTAGCTGTTCCTGAAGTCATGGCCAGTACGGAAGCTGCTTAGCTATCTCAGG
Organism: Syzygium grande; assembly: GCA_024733475.1. Taxonomy (NCBI): domain Eukaryota; kingdom Viridiplantae; phylum Streptophyta; class Magnoliopsida; order Myrtales; family Myrtaceae; genus Syzygium; species Syzygium grande. Next base: position 7,885,768 of record JAMXDD010000005.1, on the reverse strand, counting down.
TGTCTTATGGTTGTTTTCTGTCCTTTCAAGTTTTTGAATGTATTACTGGATGTTCAATCTTGCTTAGCTATCTTTATGAATTATGAGATTGAATATTTAATATCATCATCTGAGATTTTGCAATTTATGCATTGTAGAAATTAATATTGCATATCTAATTAGATTTCGAATCGAAATTGTCTTCAAATAAAATTCATAGCGACGAATTTTGTCACGAATATATTTCGTCATAAATTAGCAAAAAAAAAACACATTGCAATTTATCGAAAAAAAATTGCCGCAAATTAGTAACGGTTTTTTGCACGAATAATTATGGACGTATTTTTTAACGAATAATTAACGGGCGAATTGGTAACAAAATAATTACGGTCTCTCACCAAATGATAAAAGACATATTCTAAAACAAATTTCCTAAACCCTAAATTTTTCTAACAAATTTTCCAAAGAACATTTTGCAACAAATTTCCCAAATTTTCCAAATATTTTCCAAATTGAAATTTTCCAACTAACATTTTGCAACAAATTTTCCAACAAAAATTTTCCAATGAAATTTTCCAAATCGAAAATTTTCCAACAAATTTTCCAACGAATCTTTTCCAACGAAATTTCCAATGAAATTTTCCAACGAAATTTTCCAACGATTTTTTTTTGCAAATAAATTTCCCAATGAAAATTTTCCAAATGCAAATTTTCCAAATTTTTCCAAAAATTAACTGTTTGCAACAAAAATTTTCCAACGATCATTTTCCAACAAAATTTTCCAATGAACACAATTGCAACGAAATTTTCCAACGAACTATTTGCAACAAAATTTCCAATGATATTTATTTGGATACTTTTGCAACAAATTTTCCCACCTAACTATTGGCAAATTATTTTTTATCTTACGTTAAAAATATTTCCAACGAATTTGACTTTTTGTTGGAAAATTTTCCGACGACCAATTTCCAACGTATTTTCCTTCGTTGGTAAATTAGTTGGAAACTTGTTTTCCAACAAATTGGTCTGACTTTTTTCGTTGGAAATTTCATCGAAATAGTCCGAAAATTTTCCCGCGATGCGCCACGAAAATTTTTTTTTTTTTTTTGGAAATTTTGTTTCCAACGATTTTTCCAACGAATAATTAGATTTTCCAAACGAATTTTCCAACAAATTTAATATTCTGTTTTAAAATAAGATGTTTAAAATTTCGTTGGAAATTTCGTTGGAAATTTCCAACGAATTTTCCAACGAATTTAATTTTTCTTTAACAATGTGAAGGTGAGATAAATTCGTTGGAAAATGCGTTGGAAATTTCCAACAAATTTTCCAACGAATTTTTAAAATCTTTTTGTTTTACCAAAAAAATAATTCGATGGAAAATTAGCTTGGAAAAGCAAACGAATTTTCCAACATATTCGGAGGCCACATTATTTTTTTGTTCATATTCGAAAATTCATAACAAAATTCATTAGAAATTTGTAAATCGACTTTTGCAACTTATTTCGATATTTTGTAATTAATTTTGTTGTGTACTACTTTCGTTGCAAAGTTCATGAGAAATTTCCCTTAATTTTTTCAAATAAGTCAAAAAACACCTTCTTGTTCGAGTTTATATAAATTCGTTCGAAAATTTACAACGAATTTTGCAGCGAATGCAAAAAACCAATTCATTAATAGAAAATCGTTCAAAAATGGTTTGTACACATTTCGTAGGAAAATTTCCCACCAATTTTGCATCGAATCTTATGTAATTATTTTATTTTTAGGTACGTGTCCATTGGAAGGTGTCGTAAAGCAATTAATTTTTCAATTCTCATCAAATTGTCCACTATCTACTACAAAGATTTCAGCCAATATTTGGTAAGTTTTCTTGACATGGTAAATTTTCTGAATTTTTCAAGTTTAAAATAATTGTTTAAAAACAAACATAATTGTAATTTTTCGCATTTTATGGTTTTATTAACAATATTAAAGAATATATATGATATGTTGAATAATTTAGGACAATATTTTTTTTTTTTTTTGAGAAAATGCAAAGAGACAGGGGTTGGATGTATAATAAGAACTTACCCGAACGGCGAGGATTGACTGATGAGTTTCGTATCGGGTTAGAACTATTTTTGAACTTTGCTAGTACAAAATATGAGTTTATGGATGGAAATAAATTAAGGTGTTCATGTAAAAGTGCAAGAATGGAAAATTTCAAGACATTGATAAAGTTAGAGAACATCTTTGTAGATTTGGGTTTACTCCAAACTATTATAATTGGACTAGCCATGATGAACCATTTATATATGACGAGGGATATCGAGGAAACGATCAATTTTCAGTTAGGGAAGAATGTAGCTATTTCGAACAATTGAACTCATATCAAGGGATGGTGTTTGATGAAGCCGGTCATAATTTGTATTCAGAATTGAATCATGCAAGTACTAGTTTTACTCATACACCCGAACAAGTGGGAACTAGTCATGGAGCAGAATTGGAAGAGATAGGAGTTACAGGTTGTGATGAGAATGTGTGTGACGGAACTTCACAATCTAATCATTTTCGTGAAATGTTGAAAACGGCGAGATGAACCTTTATGGGCAGGTTGTGATAACCACACAAAGTATCGATGACAGCAAGACTTTTTAAATATCAAGGCGAGAGCATAATGTGTTCGTGGATTGCTTCAATTCTTTTGTTGAAGTGATCACGAGAAGCAATGCCTCGTGATAACATTATGCCAAATGACTTTTACGATATGAAAAAGTTGGTGGAAAACTTAGGTCTTCTAGTTATACGAATTGATGTATGTGCTATGGGTTGTATGTTATATTGGAGAGATGATGAATGATATGTAGAATCTTGCAAATTACATGACCAACCCGGTACAAGATTAACGGGAGGTGGTCGTAATGTCGGAAGCGTAGACCATGCAAGCAAATGTTTTATTTGCCGTTAATCCCTAGGTTGCAAAGGCTTTATCATCGCAAGCCAACTGCACTGAACACATGACTTGGCATGCAAATCATGAAATGAAGAGGATCTAATGTGTCATCCTTCGAATGCAGAGGCATGGCAACATTTTGATAGAACATATCCCGAGTTTGCGCTAGAGCCTCGAAACATCGTGTTAGGTCTCAGGTGCTGATGGATTTGCCCCATTTGGGAAATCGGGAAGAAGTTATTCATGTTGGCCGCTTATCTTAATTCCATACAATCTTCCACCGGTATGTGCATGAAGACACCTTATATGTTTTTGACATTGATCGTGCCTGGCCCGCAAAATCCGAAAAAGGCCATAGATATTTATATGCAACCTTTGATTGAAGAGTTACAACGGCTATGGGTTGAAGGTGTCCCTACGTATGACGTTTCTACTAACCAAACATTTGTAATGAAGGCTGCGCTTCTTTGGACGATAAATGATTTCCCCGCTTATGGAATGTTATCTGGATGGAGTACAGCTGGGATCTTAGGATGTCCGATTTGTATGGAGAGATCAAAGGCTTTCAGATTAAAACATGGTAAGAAGGCCTGCTATTTTGATTGTCACAGGCAATTTTTGCCGCTTAATCATACATTCAGAAGGAATAAAAAAGAGTTCACCAAGAATAGGATCGAAAGAACACATCCACCATTGAGGTTGACCGGGCAGCAAATATGGGAACGCGTGCAAGAGTTTCCAACTGTTATTGAAAACCCGCACGGCGCAACTTTTGCATACGGAAGTACACATAAGTGGACTAAACGCAGTTTATTTTGGGATCTACCATATTGGAATGCCCATCTTATTCATCATAATCTTGACGTCATGCACATAGAGAAGAACGTTTTCGACAATGTCATAAATACTGTGATGGATGTCACTGGAAAAACAAAAGACAATTTGAACGCAAGAAAAGATATGAGGGATATTTGCGATCGACCAACACTAGATGTGGATGCAAGCAGCAGGGGACCGAAACCCAAAGCAGTTTATACATTAGACAAGGAGCAGAGACGGGTCATTTGTCAATGGTTGAAATCGGTGCGATTTCCTGATGGATATGCTTCCAATCTCGGCAGATGTGTTGATATAAATGAATGCAAATTGACAGGTATGAAGAGTCATGATTGTCACATATTTATGGAAAGATTAATTCCGATAGCCTTCAAAGAAGTTCTACCAAACTTTGTATGGGGCGCCATTACAGAGTTAAGTAATTTCCTGCATGATATTTGCTCAACAACATTGAAATCATCACACATGGAGAAACTAGAGAGAGATATTCCAATTATTCTTTGCAACTTAGAAAGGATATTTCCTCCATCATTCTTTGATTCAATGGAGCATCTCTTAGTTCACTTGCCTTATGAGGCCAAAGTTGCAGGTCCCGTCCAATTTCGATGGATGTATCCATTTGAGAGGTAAATTTTATTTTAATTAAATGTGAAATTACTTAATGATCATATTTTGTTACGATAAACTGTATGCTATTGCAACTAGGTTCTTATATCATTTGAAGAAAAAAGTGAAGAATAAGGCATGTGTCGAAGCTTCAATTTGTAATGCATATATTGTGGAAGAAGTGACAACATTTGCATCATACTATTTTGAGCCGCACGTCTGCGGTAAGAGGCGGAGAGCTGGAAGAAATGATGAGGGTCCCATTGATCCCAATTGCAAATCATTCTCTATTTTCAATTATTTGGATCGACCTAGCGGCACATGTAAGTTTCGTCACTTAACAGGTGAAGAAAAGCTCGCAGCCCATACATATATTTTATTGAACTGTCCAGAAGTTCAGCCATACTTCGAGTAAGTGTACATTTGCCTTGTTTACGCCAAATAATTGTGTCAACTCGTGGCTAATACATAAATTGTATTTGTTATTAGGAATTTCCGAAATTCAATGTATGGACTACCACCAAATGAGTTTGACCGTTTGTGCCAGGAACAATTTGCAACATGGTTTAAAAAATATGTAAGTTGAATATGGACGAAATCCTGTTTATTCGGAATTTTTATATATCATATTTTGAAATATATATTATTGACATTGCGTGTGTGGCACCTTAGGTTCACAATTTTGATGCTCAAGTTGGACAGCAAGGAATGCTATATCACCTGGCGTGGGGTCCAAAGTCAAGAGTACGAACTTGGCGAGATATTTCATTAACGGGTATAATTTTCACACTCGCGAATATGGAATGGGAAAGGCCACAATGAATAGTGGAGTGTGTGTTCAGTCATCTAATGGTGGCAATTATAAGGTGATTTTTATGGCTTGTTGGATGAAATCATAGAGATTGAGTACCATGGACCGTTAATGCGAGTTGTCTTATTTAAGTGCATATGGTTCGACCCGTGAAAGGAATGAATGTGCATACCAAATTTAATTTAGTTGAAATAAATCACAAGAAAAGATATATGAAATATGAACCATTTGTCTTGGCACAACAAGCAATTCAAGTCTATTATGCATCATATCCTAGTTTGAAGCGTGACAAAACCGATTGGTGGGCTGTATGTAAAATCAAAGCAAGGAAAAAAATCGAGGAACACTGAAAGGACACGGCATATCAACAAGATGAAGTTCGTAACATGATCGAAACTGCTGAATATAACATTCCTACTTTACGAGATCCATGTGGTGCGATGATCGATGTAGATCCAACTGAAATTCGGGAATCAAATTTTCGAGTTGGTACACAATGTGATTTGGAGACAGAATATGAAGATGAGGATCAGGAAGAAGAAAGACGAAGACGAAGACGAAGACGAAGACGAAGACGAAGACGAAAGACGAAGACGAAGACGAAGACGAAGAAGAAGAAGAAGGTGAAGATGAAGATGAAGATTATGATTTTTGACACTTTTTACTAATTATGTCTAATTATTACTAGTAATGCGACATGTGTGTTTTGTTGTTGTAGTAATTTGTAATATTTCCATTGTCGTAATTATTATTGTTATTGTTCTCGTTGTTGTTAGCATGACAATATGTCGCTAATTCGCCTGATATTACAATAATTTCACAATTTGGTAGATTAATTTTGTTTTGTAATAATTTTCTATTGGAAAACCTTATTTTCGGTTAATTTAAAAAACGTTGCAAAATGCATTCGAAATTTTCAACGAACTTTCCAACAAAATTCAATTTCCGTTTACCAAATTATAGTCGTTGGAAAATTCGTTGTAATATTCCCATGAATTTTCCAACAATTTTTGCATAAGTTCTTGTATTTTCGCTAAAATTAAATTCGTGGAAAATTTTTCATGAATTTTCCAACCAATTTGTATTATGTTTAACGATATATAATATGCTTTGTAATTCGTTCAAAAATTTGTCAGAAATTTTAAATAAATTTTTCGACAAATTTAAATGTTTGGTTAATTAAGTGGACAGTGAACTAATTTCTCATTAATTTTCCAACGAATTTCAATTTTGGTAAAATAAGTCGATGGTGAATTGATTTCATTGAAAAATTCAAGGGAAATCACCAACACATTTTCCAACCAATTTAGATCCTATGTACATTTTAAAATTGTTGCTTTTCCGGGAAAAATTATTCGTTGAAAAATTCGTGGGAACTTTCACACGAATTTTTCAACAAACAATTTTTAATGCCGTTGAGATGCGATGGGTTACAAATTCGTCGGAAAATTCGTGAAAAATTTTCCACGAATTTTCCAACGAATTTGGAACCCAAGCACAATTTAAACGATATTCCAAATTCGTTTAATTTTATTCGGCATTAATTTTACTCGGGATTTTGAATATTCGTTGGAAATTTCCAACGAAATTTCCAAAATTAATTTCATTTACGGGCAATTTTTCTTGTTGGACAATTTTTCTTTTGGAAATTTCGTTGGACTTTCCAAATCGAAATTTCCAACGACTTCAAAAAACACTAATTTAATTCGGGATTTTGAATTTTCGTTGGAAATTTCGTTCGAAATTTCCAACGAATAGCAATTATATGCAACTTTTCGGATTGAACAATTTTTGAAAAATTTCCAAATTTCGAACTTTCCAACGATTTCAAAAACATTAATTTTATTCGGGTTTGGAATTTTCGTTGGTAATTTAGTTGACATTTCCAACGAAATTTCCAACGAATTGCAATTATATGCAACTTTTCGGATTGAACAATTTTCGTTGGAAAATTCGTTGGAAATTTCCAACGAAATTTCCAACGATTTCAAAAAACATTAATTTTATACGGAATTTTGAAATTTCGTTGGAAATTTCGTTGGAAATTCCAACGAATTTTCCAACGAAATTTCAATTATATCCAACTTTTCGTATTGAACAATTTTCGTTGGAAAAATCGTTGGAAATTTCCAACGAAATTTCCAACGATTTCAAAAAACATTAATTTTATATGGATTTTTGAAATTTCGTTGGAAATTTCGTTGGAAATTCCAACGAAATTTCAATGATATGCAACTTTTCGAATTGAACAATTTTCGTTGGAAATTTCCAACGAAATTTCCAACGATTCCAAAAAATTAACTTTATACGGGATTTTGAAATTTCGTTGGAAATTCCAACGAAATTTCCAACGATTTCAAAAAAACATTAATTTTATACGGGATTTTGAAATTTTGTTGGAAATTTCGTTGAAATTCAACGAAATTTCCAATGAAATTTCAATTGTATGCAACTTTTCGGATTGAACAATTTTGTTTGGAAATTTCAAAATTTCAAAATTTCCAACGATTTCAAAAACATTAATTTTATATGGATTTTTGAAATTTTCGTTGGAAATTTCGTTGGAAATTCCAACGAATTTTCCAAATTCGAAAATTTCAATGATATGCAACTTTTCGAATTGAACAATTTTTGGAAATTTCGTTGGAAATTTCCAACGAAATTTCCAACGATTCCAAAAAACATTAACTTTATACGGGATTTTGAAATTTCATTGGAAATTTCGTTGGAAATTCCAACGAAATTTCCAACGATTTCAAAAAACATTAATTTTATACGGGATTTTGAAATTTTGTTGGAAATTTCGTTGGAATTTCCAACGAAATTTCCAATGAAATTTCAATTGTATGCAACTTTTCGGATTGAACAATTTTCGTTGGAAATTTCGTTGGAAATTTCCAACGAAATTTCCAACGATTTAAAAAAACATGAATTTTATTCGGATTTTGAAATTTCCAACGAATTTCAATTATATGCAACTTTTTTGAAATTTGAACAATATTTCGTTGAACAATTTTGTTGGAAAAATTTTCCAACGAAATTTCCAACGATTCCAAAAAACATTAACTTTATAAATTTTGATTTTGAAATTTTGTTGAAATTTCGTTGGAAATTCCAACGAAATTTCCAACGATTTCAAAAAATTTTAACTTTATAAATTTCAAATGAGATTTTGAAATTTTGTTGGAAATTTCGTTGGAAATTCCAACGAAATTTCCAACGAAATTCAATTATATGCAACTTTTCGGATTGAACAATTTTCGTTGGAAATTTCGTTGGAAATTTCCAATGAAATTTCCAATTTTGTTGGTATTCCAAAAACATTAACTTTATATGTGATTTTGAAATTTCGTTGGAAATTTGGTTGGAAATTCCAACGAAATTTCCAACGATTTCAAAAAAACACTAATTTTATTCATGATTTTGAATTTTCGTTGGAAATTTCGTTGGAATTTCCAACGAAATTTCCAACGATTTTAAATTTTCGGCAATATTCGGTTTTTAAAAAATTGTTGGAAAATTCTGGGAAATTTCCACGAATTTTCCAAATCTAATATGCCTTTTTTCGACTATTTTTCTTTGATTGTTGGAAAATTTGTTGGAAAATCCAACGAATTTTCCAAACGAAATTGAAAAGATAGTTGCAATAATTGTGGTTGGCGAAGTTTTGTTGGAAATTTTGTTGCAAATTTGCAACAAAATTGTTAAGAGTTGTTAAGTTGTTGGAAATTTTGTTGGTATTTCAAAAAAAAAAGTGTTGGAAATTTTTGTACTTTTTAATTTTTAAATTTTTGTTTCAACGAAAATTTTTTGAAATTTTGTTGGAAAATTTGTTGAAAAATGTCATTTTTTTTGTAAAATTCGCAAAATTTTTTGGAAATTTTGGAAATTGGGAAAATTTTTATTGTTGGAAAATGGTTTCATTTTGAAACTTATAATTTGATTTGCAAATTAAATATGTTTCATTAGACAGTTCTTGACATTTTGTGATCAAAATTATAGTAGGTTCTTCCCTGCTAGGACCCGGTGACTTGGCTATTTATCGGGAGGTGGTACTTGATTTGAAACTGTTAATTTCTATTTCTTAAATTTATTTCTTGATATCTATTTATAGAAAATGGTAAGGAAAAAATGATTTCATTTTCTATCCATAATACTTGTTCATTTTTTATTCATATTTGTCTAACATCTGTGATGATTGTCAGTATAATCGAGAAGGTGACATGCGGGGTGGGGCTTCACAGAGAAGATCGGACCTCTCCACGTCCTCATCCTCGTCCCCGGCCCTATCGTCTTCCCCGGCCATGCCAGCGAACCTTGTTCTACCATATGAGCAGCAACAATACGGACACATTGGCCCATTTTCCCGACCGCAACAACATATTCGGGAAGAATCAAGGGACATGCGAACTGATTTTACTTGATTCCATCTCCTTTGGTGCCACCTTCTTCATCGATTACAACACTCAAATGAGGAAGAAGATACCCGATCGTTATATACCCATGGGAGATTCGTAAATTTATTTATTTTGCACGATATTTAAATTATAGATGTAAATACAATTGTCCATGTAGGCAATTTTCCATATACTTAATTGTCTTATTCTCTATATTGTTATAACATGTTTTTTTAGATTTACGGATTCTACGATGTTGTGAGGGAACTTAATAGAATAGTCAATAACTCGTTGGATAGGGCGTTTTCAACATTTAGCAGCGCTCCTAAAGAAATAAGGACTTTGTGGTGGAATGAGTTCAAGGTTAGTGTTGTTTTTATTCATTTTCTCACAACGTAAGTTCGGTATAACATACTGATGGTCAATCATGAAATTTGTCACGAATTGTCTGGTGCATTGTCAGGGATATCTCACTTGTGACCATTATAATTAATTTTTTGTTGATTTTGCTATTGATTGTAGCGTAAGTTCAAGTGGTATGAAATAGAAGAGGCTGAGGTTAAAAGAATCTTTAGGAAGAAAGTCGGTGATCACATGCGTTATGTGATAAATAAAGCGAAGAGAACAAAAGAAAAGCCAGATTTCATTACAACGAACGATTGGGTAGAAATTACGAGAACTTGGGAAACTGAGAAGCATAAGAAAAGATGTGAACAGAACAAGAAGAATCGAACTTCTAGTTCTAGTGATGGGTCTGCGTCAGCCACATATGCTGGGGGCTCTATCAAAGATCGGCGAGCATAGAAGAAGAATGGTAAGTCTATTTAAACTTGTAAGTTCATTTAATGCAATGGTGACTAATTTTTTTTAAATTTTTGTAGGCGGATGAATTGGGGACGGAACCCCTCATTTACAGCTACATTTGAACGCACCTTTCAGAAAAAGGATAAGACATGGATTGGCGATCGGGCACAAGCTACTAAGGTATGTCAGATTATAGTTTGGACTTTATGGAAACTAGAATGAAAATCATGCATGTTTTTAATATTTATGGTAATATATATGAATTTATTTTATTTTTATCTATACTGTTAATATAGGAGAAATATGATCAACTTTTGCTGAGCACTGCTAGTGGTTCTGGTGGTAATGGTGATGGTGCTGGTGGTGATGGTGTTGCTGTGTCCGAGCCATCGGTTGACAGTATGGCATTATGGGTGGAGGCAACGGGTGGGATGAAAGGAGGAAAAATATTTGGGATGGGATCATTGTCAAGGATGTTCAAAACGAAGGGTGCTGCAACTTCATCCTCAAATGCAGCTTTTGCAAGGAGGACACGTCATGAGGAGCACATGACCCAAGAATTGAGCGAATTGAAACAGTTACTAGTACAAAAGGACGAAGAACTGAAGTTTTTAATTGGACAGAAAGACGAACAAATGAAGTTTTTAATTGGACAGAAAGACGAACAAATAAGAGTGATGAATGCACAACTACAATATGTCATGCGACGCCTCGACATCGATCGAAATGAGGTTCCTCCTGTACCTCCTGTTAATGTAGTTGGTCATGGGCATATTGATGAGCCACACGATGATGCGGCGATTGGTGATGATGCTAATGATGATGATGTTGGTGATTTTATTGTCAGTCCCCCTTAGGTAAGAACATTTTTCTTATAGCTAGTTTTACATCAATGCATAAGTGCTTTTTTTATATATTTTAGACAAATTCCATATCTTTATTTATATTTTCTTATTTCATCAGGTGTCGATACAACTAGCTGTTCCTGAAGTCATGGCCAGTACGGAAGCTGCTTAGCTATCTCAGGTGTCTTATGGTTGTTTTCTGTCCTTTCAAGTTTTTGAATGTATTACTGGATGTTCAATCTTGCTTAGCTATCTTTATGAATTATGAGATTGAATATTTAATATCATCATCTGAGATTTTGCAATTTATGGATTGTAGAAATTAATATTGCATATCTAATTAGATTTCGAATCGAAATTGTCTTCAAATAAAATTCGTAGCGACGAATTTTGACACGAATATATTTCGTCGTAAATTAGCGAAAAAAAAAACACATTGCAATTTATCGAAAAAAAATTGCCGCAAATTAGTAACGGTTTTTTGCACGAATAATTATGGACGTATTTTTTAACGAATAATTAACGCGAATTGGTAACAAAATAATTACGGTCTCTCACCAAATGATAAAAGACATATTCTAAACAAATTTCCTAAACCCTAAATTTTTCTAACAAATTTTCCAACGAACATTTTGCAACAAATTTCCCAACGAATATTTTCCAACGAAATTTTCCAACGAACATTTTGCAACAAATTTTCCAACGAAAATTTTCCAAAGCGAAAATTTTCCAACGAAATTTTCCAACGAATCTTTTGCAACAAAAATTTCCAATGAAAATTTTCCAACGAAATTTTCCAACGATTTTTTCGCAACAAATTTCCCCACGACACAGTTGCAACGAAATTTTCCAACGAACTGTTTGCAACAAATTTTCCAACGATCATTTTCCAACAAAATTTTCCAACGACACAATTGCAACGAAATTTTCCAACGAACTATTTGCAACAAAATTTCCAATGATATTTATTTGGATACTTTTGCAACAAATTTTCCCACGAACTATTGGCAAATTATTTTTTTATCTTACGTTAAAAATATTTCCAACGAATTTGACTTTTTGCTGGAAAATTTTCCAACGACCAATTTCCAACGTACTTTCCTTTGTTGGTAAATTAGTTGGAAACTTGTTTTCCAACAAATTGGTCTGACTTTTTCGTTGGAAATTTCTTCGGAATAGTCCGAAAATTTTCCCGCGATGCGTTACGAAATTTTTTTTTTTTTGGAAATTCCGTTTCCAACGATTTTTCCAACGAATAATTAGCAACGAAGTTTCCAACGAAATATTATCAATGAATTTTCCCACAAAATTTTTCCAACAAACTTTCCAATGAGATTTTTCCAACAAATTTTCCAACGATATTTTTCCAACAAAATTTCCAACGAATATTTTCCAATAAATTTTCCAACGAACTTTTACCAACATTATTTGCGACTACTAATTACCGATGAATTTTGCCACGAATTTTCCAACGAATTATTACCAACGAATTTGCCAACAAAAAATTTTTCCAACGAAATTTAAAATTTTTTGTTGGAAAATTTTCCGACGACGAATTACCAACGAATTTTTTTTCGTTGGAAAATTCGTTGGAAATTCCCTTTCCAACGAATTTTCCAGAATTTTTCGTTGAAAATTTTATCGGAAAAAATTGGTTTTTTGTAGTGATAATGAAACACTGTACTAGTGCCATTGAATCACAACAGGTTGTAGAATTGATGAACAAAACATTACTAAAGATGGCCCATAAAATGCTCTCTAGTGCTGGTATGGCTAGGAGATTCTTGGCGGATGCGTTTAGTACGACGAGCTACTTGAAGAATAAATCCCCATCGACTGCGATTGAATGTCAGACTCCCGAAGAAGTGTCGTCAGGTAACGTTGCTGATTGTTCAGTTCTTAGAATATTTGGTTGTCCATGTTATGTTCGAGTTAGTGATGGTAAGCTTGATGGAAGGACAATGAAGTGCATGTTCCTAGATTATGCACAAGGTGAGCGGGGCTATAAGTTGTAGTGCCCGGAATTAAATTCACCTGTTGTCAAAAGAGAAGTTACATTTGACGAGTCTCCAGTATTTCTGGCTAGAAGTGTTTATAGCAGTGTTCATACGGATCTGAATGGTGTCCAGCTTGAGGTGGAGTTGCAACCAGAAACTCCTGAGGTAGTGGATACTAGCGAAATAATCAACACGGATGATGCTTGTAACGAGGTGGAGCCTATTGAGCAAACAGTTGTTGTAATTACTGAAATTGACAAGGTGTGTATTCGATCTCCGAACAGATATGGATACAATGATAATTTTGCTTTATGTGCGATTGAGGAGGTTGTGTTGGAAAATCCTCGTGGAGCGGTTAAAGGTACATGTGGAGTTGATATTCTGATGAGGCCCACGGTTATGGCAAAGTTCAAGTGAGACTTGGACTTGAAAGACATCTGTGGCGGTTGATCCCACGGGGGTTGTGGGAGAGTAGTAGCGAAATTCAGATTTTTATTAAAGCGATTGTGACTTGGCTTAAATGTCGAGCTAAGGTGGAGATTGTTAAAAATATGTCTCGAATTTGAGTTCGAAATGAAAATTTGAATATTTTGAATTGGATATTTTGCGGATCTCCGAAATAGAGTAAAAGGAAATATACGGACACATCAATTTTGTTATTCTCACGTTGGAGTTCGAATCGTGAAATAGAAGGATAGAAAAGGAAAGTCTTTTGTTGGACCCTTCGACCATGGAAAGTGGACTTCAGTGGGTTATTGATTGGGTCAATTATAGGAAATAAACAAATAAGGAAATCAAGGAAATTCCGTGCTTGAGTCAGTCAAAGAGAAGAAGAGGAAAGCTGACTTTGTTGACCGCATTCCATTAGGATTGCATGGAATCCCTTTCCAAGCTGGAGTCGGCCATCGTGCGTTCACTTCTTGGGCTATATAAGGGCTGTTCTTTTGCCGCAAGATTGGCACGCACTTGTTGATGAATACGTGAAGAATTCTTGAAGCCCCGCTTGCTTGCGAGTGCTTGACAGTGAGTTCGTGATTTTGTTCATGGAATTACACCAAGAGTTCAAGTGTTCGTAGCGATTAAATCTTGTAGTAAGATTTGTATATAATTTCTTCGTGAGATTGAGAGATTATTTCGTGAAGAATTGTGGGCTAAACACTGCATGAGTTATTGAGTATAATTGGGGCTTGAGAAACACTAAGAGTGTTGGAGTGACTCGAGTGTAATTGTAATCTCCGTTATATTGCTTGATTTATAATGAAATTCCGTGCTACTCTCCCCGTGGACGTAGGTCATTACGACCGAACTACGTAAATCTAGTATCCGATTTATTTTCTTATTCTGTCAATTTTATTGCTTGATCGCTTGGCTTCCGCAACAAATTGGAACTCTAGCAACTACACTGATACGACAACACATGCAAATAGCACAACAACATAAATTAAAATTAAGTGCTCTGGATGCTCCAATTGTTTTCCCTCATTGGTTGGTTACTTGCCAAACAAAGCACACTAGGTTTTTGTCCATTGTAGTAGTTAGACTGTACTCCGAACAATGATCATATAGACAAATGTTTTCGAAGTCCATTTGGATTGACAATCATTGCCCCCGCATGGAATTGCACATGAGCTTAACCGGGTCAATGTTTGCACCGCCAGCCCCTAAGGCTGCGTTTGGTCGTTGAGATTTCTGGTTAAGATAGGATTGGATAAGCTAAGATAAGAAATCCAGGGATTTGCCCATATCCTATCCATTGTTTGGTGAACTGCGGATTTAAAGTTGGATATTCTCATATCCTATTCTATCCTGCGTTTGGTAGAAACTGTATATCAATATAAAGAATATATATGCCTCTACATGATGCTCATGAAAATTGTCATCATCGTCTTTATGTTTGCCCCCATGAACTTGAAGCCTTTTCCGTACACAATCAATCAGAGGTTGCAATCTATGGAAAATAGAGTATCCACTCCGAGGAAACCTTTTCATGTGTAACAGCAGAAGATCCTTCAAAATAATGAACAAGTTTTTCTTGGTGTTATCTTAGCAAGCCGACCCTCTCCAATCTATACTGACTTTCACCGCTGAATATCTTGCCTAGGAAGGCAGTGGCGAATGAGCATAAAGAAAAAGAGCCGAGCAAAAAAAAAATGAAAGCAAGGGTACGATGAGACTACAACAACGACTATGAATAAAGCTTCAAACTTCACAAGAAACAACACATTCCAAAAACTAAAGCATTCCAATAAATAGTAAAATCAACATTGTTCGATGTTGTTCATTGTCTAAAAAAACAGCAAAAAGAGACTACACACGACATTACTCTTCTATCATCTCTTGGAGAAGCATGTCCACAAATGCCTTCCTATCATCTCCTTGAAATCCAAAAAAAAAGATGAACATTCTCAGGATCCTTCACAATTTTTCTGCACAATTTTATTATGTCCATGGTATCTAGAGACATCTTAAGAAGCTCTTCGTTGATTTTTCTCTTGTCATCATCCAAATCTTTAGCATGTCCAATGCGGCTAGCAATCATCTTCATCCTCTCGTTAGCTTTTTCCATAAAAGAGCCAAAAGTGCTTGCAATTTCAGCTAACCCAGCATCCCACTTGTCACTTGCTTTAGCCCTTTTTCTTCTTTAAGAATCAGCAACATTTTGCATTTGAGAAGATGATAGTGGCGGTAAGTTTTGATTTGCACCGGTAGTAGCCAGGTCATAATGATTCTCACTTTCTTCATTTTTTACGCCCGCATGAGTTTGTGAAGGGCCTTCATTGAGATTTCCCTTGGCACGGTCTTTACCAAATATAGTTACTAGTTGATCATATTGAGAGAAGGACTTTCCTCTCAAAGAAGCAGCTCCTGGATAGGCCTACAAAGAAAAAATATTATTTTTTTTTAAAAAAAGAAACAAGTTGTAAAGAAGAAAAATGAGAAGAAGTAACACTAACCTTGCAATATTTTTGCCAACTATCTTTCGAATGAATATCAACACAATGTTTTTCGTGATCCCATCCAATGCCACTTTGATCCTTCAAGTCATAAATCTAATTATACAACTTTTTCAAGTGTCTCATTTTCGACTCAATATGAGGATTACCCTTAATGCTAGAATCAGGAAACTTTTCTTCAAACCACTTCTCTAACATAATCGTGTAACCACTCTTGAAGCCGTTATCGGCTTTCATTCCTCGCGCAACTAGTTCTTCAAGACCATCTAGAAGTGCATTTTCTTCATTTATTGTCCATACACGTCGGTCTCTCTTTGTTCCCCTTCCTTGGGTTTGACTAAAATTGCTACCTTCCATTCCTAAACATCTCATTGCAATTTTACAAAATTTAATGATAGATGACAGCCTGGTAGAGAAAATTTAATGATAAAAACAGCATAGTATTAAAAATTTAATATGATATAGCCAGAATTCAAACATTACATAAGGAATATTTTTCTCTATGATGACAAATCAGCACCATATTATACATGTCTAATAGCAATGGAAACAAAAACATCTTACAAAACAAGCCTTACAATAATTAGAAACAAATGAGACAAGGAATAATGTCAAATTAGGCGACTCCTCCATGTCCTCGACTTGCATTCCACTCATTAAACATTTGTATTGCCAAATTTTGCCTCCATGTTGTCCAATGATCTGATGGCTCAAGAACATTAATCGTTTCCACATCTTCAATGGTGTTAGCAACTTCATCTAATTGTGCCTCAATTGGATCAATAGCCATTTCTCTTCTTATCAAGTTGTGTATAAGGCAACAAGCTATAATAATTCAACCTTGCGTTCTAATTAGATAAAAAGATGGACTCCTAAGAATAGCTCACCATAACTTTAGTAGACCGAAGCATCTTTCTATGACATTTCTAGCTTGAGAATGCTTCATGTTGAAGTACTCCTCAGGGGAATTTGGCATACAGGCTTCTCTCCACTCAGATAGGTGGTATCGAATACTTCTATAAGGAGCAAGAAAGCCCTCCCCATTTGTGTATCCGGCATCGATAAGATAATAATTACCTAATAACAAATGATAACATTATTAATTGTCTTAGAATCGTCAAAACCTACACATTAAATAATGTAACATATTGATAAGGGCTTATCTTATCAACGAGAATCTTCAGACCATTGAGTTTAACTAAAGCATCTCGAAGCACTCTAGAATCCGCTGCTGAGCCTTCCTATCCAGGTAAAACGTATACGAATCTCATGTCACGTGAGCAAACTCCTAACACATTGGTCGCTATCTCACCCTTTCTATTTTGATACTTTGGTTTATCAACCTCTGGAGCATGTACCCTAATATATGTGCCATCTAATGCTCCTAAGCAACCCTAGAAACATGAAATTAATAGAATAACCTTATGTTTAAAGTATTAAATTAATCCATGTAATAGCAAAGCAAACATACCTTAAACCATTTCCATCTCTCGTCGGTATATTCCTTTGGAATTGGTTTAGGTGACACAAGAAGCACACTATACATTCTTATCACAGCACTTAAAACTAAGTTAAAATACCTACTTATTGTCTCCTCGGACCTCATAAATCTGAACTTGATAACACGATTTTTCACATGATGGGCAAGTATGTGGAACAACATTGTTCTTCTATAGTCACAATTCCATCTTCTTTTAACCCACCATTTGTACGTAGTAGAGTAAATGTACATCTATCCATTCTAAGTTGTTCCACACAATTCAAGTCACTACTATTAATGAGGCAATCAAGGTGATCTAAACGAGCTTGCCTTTTAAAAAATGTGCGATCCTTCAATATATGTTTACAGTAGTGCCTTTCAGCAGCTGTGGATGCCACAATCATATACATCATATACAAAAGCAACATCTGCAGGTTCATCTCCTCTAATATCAAAATGTTAAAAACTTCCTCTTTCTCATCGTGATCCATTTCTAATAAAGGAAAAAAAACAATAACATTAGGCAAATACTAACTAGTAGGTTAGAACATCGACAAAATCTGTCATATTCACCAAATATTAAGTGATTTTGGATAGAAATGTCTCATTAGTTTAGCTGCTTGCAATGCAAAACAATGCTATAGCTTTTATCATAGAAATGGAGCTAGTTTTTGCACATAAGAGAACTAGAATAGCTACAATACTACTCCCCATAAATCAAAACAGTGACTGCTTCTACTTTGTTTTTCTTTACAGTCCTATCAATCACGGTGTCTACAAAGTAGTGAAGTCTCTATTGCTACAGTTGAGCAACAAGCAAGCAATGTAGGTCAATGACAGGGAAAATGCATAAGTTGTTCTCTCATTCTTAACATTGAACAGTCCAAAAATAAAAGGTGTGTCTGCCTATCCAGGCATAGACTTCACGACAATTGCAATCAAGGGCATCTTAAAATATTTTGGATTCATTAAATCAGCTGGGTAAGCTAAAAGACCCTATTCTCTCCCCATTATTATCTGGTCAACCAACAAAAGATGGACATGACCCGCAGAAATCATCTAATGAACAAGAACAACCTGGTGAGATAGTTATGTGTCTCTCACAGAATTTGGTGCTCATTGGAATCATCATTTAGTAGCATGAATACTTGACAAGCAAAATAGTGCGAAAGGGACCTCAAGATCAAGAGATCAATGAAAGCTTAAAAAAAACTCCATCTTCAGTGCAGGAACATTATGTGTCGAGTACTTATAACAATGTATATACTTCTTCCGGAAGGGAACATTATATTCTGAAAATCCACACATCAAACTCTATTTAAAATATAGCCTTCTTATCTCGATGAAACATTATCCCAACTAGCTGCAAAATAACTCTTTCCTTAAATTCTCACATAATTTGTTTGTCAAATTGACGATGTTTTCTTTGGCAACTAAAAACTTTACTCTAACAAGATCAAACATTGCTGCCTCGTGAAAAGAGAACTCAATGGATTAGTTCTCACAAGTTCTCTTGCAGGAGAACAAACGCAAAACTCAAAGCCGACCACCACCCAAGAGAGAAAAAAGAAAGAGGAACATGATAAAGAATTCTCATCATCCAAAAGCACTCAAAACTCACACAGCACGTAGACACGACATCCACGACATAGAGCCCAGCGAAGGACTCGTTTATGACAACTTCGTCGTTCGATTAATGGTTAACAAAGAACGAAAATTATAAACCCATACTACTGAAAAGAAAAAATTGCAAAAGCAAGCTGTAGACAATCATGGTTGAATACATACCTTCACAAATTGCAGAAGCAAGCTGTAGCGTGGGTGAAGGAGTACGTGAATGAAGGGGTAGGGTTTCTAAAAATTAGCTTTTATATGACGGATAAGAGAAATCCTATTCGACCTTATCCTACCCCCCTCGGATTTTTAATTCGGGTTATATCTCTTCTATATCTAACATTATACTATCCGGGACACCTACCAAACACGGGATAGGATAAAACATATTCTATCCCGAGTTTTATACGGACAATTAACCAAATGCAGCCGAAGTATTTTCGAAAATGATTACCGACTGAACTAAAGTTTAGCTCAAACTTCTCGGGTTGCTGCAAGTTTGAGCTATGAAAAACTGGTTCTGGGCAACGAAATAAAGCATGTTCTACAATATAGACCAGTGTTGAGATTTTTATCATGAGCGCCTTTTGGATAATCGTTAAGCAATTTAAATACGGTCAGTTTGCAGCTTTTAATACGCTACTTTGCTCCTGTCATTTGAAAATGGAAACATTTTGTATCATGGGTATGCTGTTAACAGGTGCCCCAGTACACTCATTAACGAGATCTTAATATATGAGATATCATAAGAAAATTCATTGTCATGTAAAAGTAATTCTTGTGTAATTTTCAGAACGCATCAATGAAGGTTCAACGAGAAGAGTAAATGTTCGCGAACTTTTCTTTAATGTTTCAAGTGGTTCCTTAAACTTTCAAAAATCCGCTCAATGTAGTCCTTCCATTACATATATCACCACATTTTTTTCACGTGGACTGCTACGTTAACATTTATTGGGCCATAATAATGATGTGGACTGCCATGTTGTTTTCTCGAGTTAGCAGACCTTTTTCTTTCCTTTCTTTTTGGGCCAAAATAATGAGAGAAATATATTGTGGAAGCCACATGTAAACCATGCGGACACCTACATGGCAAATCTTACGTCAAGTTGACAAAAACTATGGCCACGTTAGCTAACAATATTGAAATTTTAGAGCGGAAGGACTACATTGATTGGATTAAACAAAAAAAAGGTTCTAAGATTACAAAGTTCGGGAATTATCCATGTCATTATCTCTTGCTGAAAAGAAGAAGCTGTTTTGAAGAATAGGGGAGGAGAATTGACAAGAGGACAAAAGATGAGATGTGGAAGTGGTCTCCGACTCTTCGAGGAATCAATCAACGGTCATAACTGATTGTATTGAAGTGCATTCGTAAATTTTATACCAAATGTTGCTAAGCATATATACCATCAAAATGTTTTCAAAGAACAGTTAAGATTTATTTATTTGCAATCTAGAGATGATCAATTACCTTGGTAACGAAAGAACTATAGAAAATCCCAGTGTACCAGCCGGTTTTGTGGCATCATGTAGTTATGTCATCTGATAGTAAAGCTAGCCCATCACAATTAATGACTATTCGGGGAAAAAGAAAGCCAAAGGCTCACGCAATTTCCAACTTCTAAATGGCTATAATATTCCATAAATCATTGAGTCGATGAAAATAATCTCAAGATAACTTATCGATCAAAATCACAAATGGAAATGCTGAAAGTTGTATTTATTTAAAATGCAAAAACCCCACATTATCATGAAAATATAAGATTGTCCGTGGCAGTCAAAACAACGATTTCACAACCTTATATTATTTTCCACTTGTTTTTATGCAGACGTCATTTCCTCTCTTCTATTTACTAATGTGCTCAAGTTGATTTTCATTAGGGATTTTTTTGTAGTGTGTTTGTATCTTGTAGTTTAACTTTGTTAATTAACATATTTTAAATATCAATTATACTTATAAGAGTTCAAGAAAAACTTGAATTAAAGAATTGTATACTACAAGGAGTTATTCCAGATTAAACTTTGGAGAAATATTGTTGATAAATAAACTTTATCGATATTGTTTTAAATTAAAATCTCGATCATTAAATTTATCAAAATGCTCGTACCTTAGATGATTCTTGTAAAAAAGCAATGAACATGTAAACTTCTCCAATTTGAACCTAAAAGAAGAAGAAACAATAGTTTAGGAAAGGTAAATTGAAATTACTAGATCTATTGGCCTATGTGAGATGAATAATTTTTCCTCTTTCATCAATCTTACCGGTAATGAAGTCTCAATGAGGGCTATTTTGGACCATTTAAATTTTAGGTTGCATCTACGGCTATTTGAGGGGTGATAATAGCGTAAGCCATAATTTAATTATGAAAGATCAAAAGTTATAACTAAAAAGGGACTCGTCTATTTCGTGAAAAAGAAGCAAATATTTATCAGATATACCCATGCCATTATATCATTAACAACATCTAAATTGTTCTCATGATATAAAAGGTGTGGAAGTATATTTCAAGGGAAGAGATTGGCGATAGGTTTTGCTGATTGAAAGCACTTACTGTTATTGTTCTTTATTAATATGATCTTCTTGCGGCACACATATTATGGAGAACTCTTGAAATGGTTGCATTTTGTATGTGCTTTTATCAAGTGACAAACTGATAGTTCACTATAAGATGGCCTTGAGCGTTGCCATTTCCATCAGTGTCCAACCTGCGGAACACGCCGGTGTCCAAATCCAACCCTCCGTTTCTGCGCTGGTCGACGATCCTCACTGTTTCCAGAGATCCGGTCCTCGTGTTGGTAAACTGTGCATGCCAAAGACATAAACCTTTACATAAGATTACATCATCGTGGTACATCTTTGTGGCTTCTTAGTTCTTACCCTTAAGCACTGGCCGCAAGACGCCTGTCCGCGAGGCCCAATCGGGCCACAGAAGGCAGTCCAACCGTACTCCTTGCGCCATGCCAGGGGCTTATTCGCGTCCCAGGTCACGCAGTAAGCGGGGGCCGCGTTCAAGTCCCACCCAATCTGCTCGGGGTTGTAGTCACTATACGTTGCCAAGACATTGGAAGCGCTCTGAGCAAGAGCAGCGGCCACGACAGAAACCAAAACTACCATGAAAAAGCTAAAAAGCCTCCCCATACCATGTGATTTTTTTGATGTTTCTGATGCGTTCTTGTGTAAGATTGTGCTTCAAGAGGACGGTGGATTTATAGGGGACGAGAGAGAGCGCTCTTTCAGGATTATTAAAGTGAGAGAGAGAGAGAGAGAGAGAGAGGGCTCTTTCAAAAAGCTCTTCCAAAATTATTAAAGTTACCCGTCGGAAGAATTCTGAGCAGCCGTATCGACACGAGAACATATGTGTCTGTCTTTATCCTGACTGGAAACTGTTTTTCGTTTCTGCACATACATGCTTTCATGGAGTCCCCCATAACCAAGATTAGTGGGAGGCAATACATATTCAACGTGTGAAGACTAATTCAGTCAGATTAACTCAGTCATACTTTTCAAAAAAAAGTCCCCCACACAAAGTTTTCACACATTTAATTTAGGTTTAACCGATTTTGTTTACCATTCTTAAAAAATGGAGGTGATCACGAAGCCGGTCCAAATGTCGGGCTTAATGTACCCATAACATAAAATGTACATATAAGTGTTCGGGCTAGATTGGGCTGACTTTGATTCAAATTTGGGCATGCCGAGCTTTCTCATGTAAGGATATTGCCCAAATTTGCCCAAATTTGCCCATTTGCTTTTCGGGTCTAGGCGGGCTGAATGGGCCACCCTCCTATTGATCACCTCTATCTTTAAATGGCTTCCGTAAATGGTACATGTGTTTCGATATCACAGCTCATCCATCTTTTTTTTTGTTCTTGATGAAGCGGCTTATTCAAAACTTTTGTATTTTTTGGGACTGGTCAGGGCGAGAACAAGCAAAAAGAGATTAACGTTCTCGATCCTCATGGAGTTGGAATAATCTTTAGTTTGAAAATTGGTTGCAGAACGGAGTAGCACTTCAAAGAAACAAGTTATTATCACCTACTCATCCCTATGGTCAAAAGGTTAAATTCTATCTTGTTCGGTCCATGTACAATACAGATTTCATTATCACCGCAGTTAAATTGGATGATTGCCACGAAAGTTTAATTTCACATCTAATTACGACTTCAAGGTTTTGATAAGACTAAGGTTTCACGTGGTGGTGGCGGATCAAGAAGACCAAGTCACGTGTAATTATACATGCAGGAGACTTCTTAGAGATCAGAAATAAGCAATTAAGTAGACCAATGTTTTGATATTTTTAGGGCACTGCTCGTGCATGCACTATTAGGTACAGAAATTTTGATTTTTCAAAATGTGGAGCATAAGTAAAATATATCAGTGTTAAGGATTTTATGGACGAGCGCCCTCAGATAAATTTGTTAAGCAGTCACATAAGGCTAGTTTGCGGCTTAATTTGAATACGTTACTGTCGTCATGTCAATTGAAAATTGAAACATTTTCTGTATGCGGAAGCTATGAGGGTAAAATGTTCCTTTTAGCTATTTTTTAAGTGAAGAAATGATATGGGTTAACCATAACTTTTCTTCAATGTTAATGTGGTTCTTTGAACTTTTTTATTTTTCTTCAATGTCGATGTGAACTATCACGTTAGCGTTTATTTGGTCAAAATAATAATGTGAACTACCATGTCGTTTTTTCAAGCTAGCATATCTTTTTTTTTTTTTCTTTTTTTTACCTTTCCTCTTGGACCAAAATAATGAGGGATTGTGGGATATATCACGGAAGGCACATGTGAGCCACGTGGAAGCCAACATGGCAAATCTAATTTCTAGTTAACAGAAATACTGGCCTCATCGGCTAACGATGTTGATATTTTTAATAGAAGGACTACATTGATTGAATTTTTGAAAGTTCTAAGATTAGATTGACTGAAAAAAAAAGTTTAAATATCACACTGAACATGAAAAGAAAGCTAAGGAATTACCTCATATCATCATCCCTTATTGCAAACATGAAGGTGTTTCGAAGAGTAGGGGACGGGAATAGACAAGAAGAATGGGCACAAGAGATTTTTACAAAAGGCGAGATGCAGAAGTGGTCTTCGGCTTTCGGAGGAATTATCCACCGTTATAACCGATTGTAGTCAAGTGCATTTTGTCGTAAATTTCATACAAAATTTCGTTATACGTATATATATATAATTAAAAATATTTTCAACGGATGGCTAAGATTTATATACTTGCGATCAAATTATGATCAATTTTCCTAATAACGCCATGATGCTAACCGGTTTTGTGACATCTTCTGGTTATGTGATCTGATAATAGAGATGGCCCTTCACAATTATTGACTATTCGGGGAAAAGGAAATCCAAATAGTTTTAATGTGGAAGGATCAAAATTTATACATTCCTAAGACATTCCTATGGCATCATATCATAAGCAACGCCACCATTTTTTACATGATATGAAAGATGGAAGTATTTGGGAGTCACAACCTCAATTTGGATTTTAAACTTCAAGAGAATTAATAGATCTAATGAAACTAATTTTATTGAAAGAATTTAAGTTATCGAGTTATGTACTGTTGATTGGGTCGGCCTCATTTGTGAGGCCCAGCTGACATATAAAACAAAAAAAAAAGTTGTAAAAGCAAACAAAAGAAAAAGAAAGAGGTGCTGCTTCGTGGAGAGCCAGAGAGGAGAGAGAAAAAAAGAGTGACAGGGAGAGCGAGAGAGGTGCTCACCGAGAGCACGTAGAGAAGAGGGGGAGAGAGGAAAAAAAACGCTGCGGCTTTGCAGTCCGATTCGAAAGACAAACGATATTTGAAATTTCGGTATATCGTTTGTGAGACCGAAGGTTATAAGTTGATCGGTTATATTTGATCGGAACCTTCTCCAAATTCTCAATTACGATTAGGATTTCTTCTTTCATTTGTATTAATCCACCTTCATGGTAATGAAAATACTATTATATTATTGATATTGAGCTTCTAGTGTGTAACTAGAGAAGAACCCTTTTTATATCCTACCATTCTTTGTGATTAGTATAAGTTTATTGGTCGTGCGTGATTTTTCCTGCATTAGAATTTCACGTTAAATCTTGGTATTGTTATTACCTTTATCCCCTTATTATTTCAGCATTATATTTACATATTGCGAGGTTGTGTTGTGGAATATATTCCTAGTTGTTGTTGGGCATAAGTTGATTTTGGTCGATTTAGTTTTGGGGATGATATTTATCTTGGATTGGGTTGATTTTTGGTGAATTGTTATCCAGTTCTGCCCAACATTTACGAAGAAGAAAGAGTTACTGCCCGAGCAAACATCTAAGAGAAATCATGAGTTAGACCTCACGAATGCTTGCTAAATGTTAAATAGTTTACCGTACTGGCACGAAAATCAAAACTACATTTTTAAGATAACATAGTCACCTTTATCTAGTACTTCCCGGTCCGGCACCCACCCAAGAACCGGAAATTTTCAAAACTACACCATCGATCCGGTCCGGTTCCAATGGAACCAATTTTTTTAAATAAATAAATGATTTATTTTTCTATTTTCAAATGGAGTTCTAATGGGCCAATTCCATTTTCTTTAATCCTAAAAAAATTGAAAAGGGGAATAGTTAGAATAAAAATTTAAAAAGTAAATATATCGGTAACCCTCGTTCCACTTTACCAACAGAGGATATCTGATCTCCGGTCCCGGTTTGGACGGTCCATCATGCTCACCCCTATCTTTATCTATTGAGAAGGGCGTGAATAAACAAACGATATCGGTAACCCTCGTTAAGCATTACCACAGAGGATATCTGATTCTAGTCACAATAATATCCATCGAAGTTGAGATCCTAAAAAGAGCCCGAAGAGCCTAGACCCGGAACAACGAGCTCGTCACTGCAGTTGTCGCTAATAGCTAAATGCTAGTTGGAATATGACCTTGACGAGGACTATTATCTTGAGGATGGTTGGACAAGCGACTACATCCTTATCGACTTAGGCTAATCTTTACTTCGAAAACTGGTTGCTGAATTGGGTCCGTGTGCAATACTGGTTTCATGATCACCGCAGTTAGATTGGACGATTGCATCACGAATCTAATTATGAGTCCCAGGTCATGATGAGATTAAGATTGCATGTGATTGGTTTTCATGGACAATGGAATCGTCATAAGTTCAAGGGGACCAGAACTGCAAAGATGAAATAAAGATGACCCATCACGAATCAATATCGCCTTTCCCAGTCGTACCTTGGAAAGGGTCTCTTGCGTTTCGTGGAAATTGGACAGGATATTCCTAACATATTCCGGTGGCATCACATCACAACCAGCATCTTACATTTTTCACATGATACAAAAGATGGAAGTATGGGGAAATCCCAAACTCAATCTGGAGTTCAAAAGTTTTAAGAGAAGTAGTGAATCGAACGGAACTAATTCTACTAGGAAAAATTTAAGTTATCGAGTTATGCACGGAGCAAAAAGAGCTAATGAGCTGAGCAAACTAGTTAGGAATATCTTAACCAAAAAATCTCCTCTCTCGAAACCCTATTTCTTGATAATAGGTCAGACCTTGCGAAAGCTTTCCATAATTTTAAATGTTAAACCATATCGGCACGAAAATTTGAATAATATCTTTAAAATAAAATCTCTAGTATCATTGGAAAAAAAAATTGGGCATGAGCATTATTATTATAATGGACAACACAAGCAAGTTCTCTGAAAAATCGCTTTCACATGAATAATGCAATTTCCTCATTGATGTCGACTGCACCATTTGGCAGAATAGTACGATGGCTCTATTTTACTCTCCGGGTGAACTTTATTTACCATCAATAATGCAACTTTATCTCACTTGTACGTACAATTTTCTTTTGATTGGTAACTTTAGCAACAATAATGAACTTTAGTACAATTATTGACACCCTAGTCTTCGCAACTTGATTTTTGCAAAATTATTTCGGTAAATTTCGTTCTGACAATGGAAAATAATTTCGTGCCTAAGATATAAATTTCATATATATAATTACATCTATATATAATACCATTAGACACGGCTTGCATGGGAAAAAAGACAAAATAAGAGAGTGGACAAATCACACTTAGGTCTTGTATGATAAGAGTTCCCTAGAAGGTACGAAGAAAAGCACCCATTTTTTTTTTATTATAAGATCAGTCAACGATTGTGATTAAGTACACATAGGCATAGGAACGAAAACTCTCTACCGATCACCCACTGATTCGAGATTCTGATTATGAAAGTCCCATGGATTAACAGCTCACGAAGACGTAGTTAGCCATAATATAGCCCAAATGGTATCCTTCCTTCGTCGTGTCTAGCATTCGGAACACCTTGGCGTCCAATTTCAGCCCTCCGTCGCTGCAAGTGTCGACGATCCTCACCGTCGCCTTAGCTCCGGTTTTCGCGTTCGTCACCTGCCATGCAGTAGAACACCATGAATAAAACCTGAGTTTCAAAGAGGAACGCGCGAGGGTCTGAAACACCAAACGAGACGAAAAGATTGATTGCTCATTAACCAAACTGAGAAAGAGGGTGGGAGGGGGGTGTTGCTCACGTTCAAGCACTTGCCACAGGCCGCTTGCCCGGTCGGCCCGGCTGGGCCGCAGAACCCGGTCCAGCCCCACTTCTGGAGCCACGCCATCGACTGGTTCGCGTACCACGGCGCGCAGTAGGCGTGCACGGCGTTCAAGTCCCAGTGGTTCTCCTCGGGGTTGTAGTAATGGTACCTCGCCTTGACATTGGAAGCGCTCTGCGCGCTAGAGGCTCCGGCAACGCATGCCAAAACCACCAGGAAGAGCCTCAACTTGTGATCACCCTCCATTTCTTGCTCTCTCTTTCTGCACTTTGATGATTTTCTGTGAGGTTTTCGCGAGGAGGGTGACAGAGATTTATATATGAGGGGGATAAGAAGTGGAACGTTACGGGATAGCCCTTGTGATTCGGCACAATTTAGGGCCACTCAACGTGGGAGGTGGGGTTCTTTGAACTGTAACGGTGACCACCTTTGATGTTTCTAGGGTTTTTACATAGCTTTATTAAAAGGAAACAGCTTTGGACTCTTTTTCCTTTCGCACGACACGACGTTCGGACATGGCGTGAAGGAAGGTATCGACTTGGGTTCGTTGGATCCCGAAACACATGCGCTCGAATCGCGGGCACTACTCATTCGGTCAGATGACTGTATTAGAATATTTAAATAATTAATCATGTCTTTATATAACAATTTAAACTTTTAGAACAGTTGAAATAAAACTTCACATGATATCAAAATAGAAAGTTATGAGTTCAAATCATTCTTCGCATTCATCTAACCACACAGTGATCTACTAAACCACAAACAAAGTTCCGCAGTTCATGTTATCGAGTGTAAAACGATTCGGTGGCGTTCTTGAATTATCCACCTTACGCAAGCAATGATATGGCAAGGTAGAGAAGTCAAAAAGAAGATGAGAGAGATGTTATTGGGTTTCATTTTCGTCACGTCAGTCTTCGATCCTTCTGGAAAAGGAATTTGTGCGAGGCAGGGAGTAACTAATACATCAAGCAACAGACCTGTGGAAAACCCATGCGATGTGATCCTAATTGAAAACTGGTCATTTTTAAAAAAGGCTTAATATTATGAAAAATTTCAGACTGGTATTTTTATGATAAATTTATCATAAATTAATTTTTTGACAATCAAAAACTCTAAACTGTACATTTGTGATAAATTTATCTTCCGTTAATTTTCATTAAATTTTATCGTCAAATTATTAAGTTAGATGACATGTGACAAATGACAGATATACCAGTTTGGAGTTTTACCCTCCATTTGTCATAGATGTATAAATTTGTGATTTTTCGTGGTATTAATTCAATTTAACGAAAACTAATGGGGGGTAAATTTATCACAAATGTACTAGTTTGGATTTTTTAATAGTTAAAAAATTTATTACATGTGTATCGATTTGGGATTTTTATTGATAAAAAATTAGTTTTTGATAAATTTGTCGTATTTATATCAATTTTGAAGTTTTCGTAGTATCAATCCTTTCAAAAAAATTTGGGAGTAAAGTTATATGCATCCCAATTATGTGGTACCATAGAAAAGGCGAAAGGTTGGGATTGGAGGGTCCTCCATTCACGAAGATTGGATAGCGACTGAAACACGGAGCATAACGAAAGGCTTATCTTAAAGCCGAATTTGGTACATTTGGCGGAAATTTTAGGACGGCATACACGCGTATCATCTTAACTTAACTAGGGCCTTCAAGCTAACATTAGAGAGGTTTGAGCCCCAGCTACTAAGTGCAGGTCTAATGGAGAATCCAAGATCGAGGAATCACTTGTTCGAATCGAAACCGAGTGTGTCGGATCCGAGACCATCTCAGCTGTCGATCACGCGTGGTCAATGCAAAGTTTTTCTTCTTTTGTCCCGGAACTGATTTGACTGGCTAGCTTCAATCACGCTAACTCATGGAACACCATAGAAAGCTAGCCAGTCAAACTCCGCATAATATGATTATTGGAGAAAGAATGAGAGAATGTTTTGAACTGATTTAGACCGCTTCTGACGGCAAAGTTACAATAGTAGCTTTCGGACTACTTAGGAATTTAATACTCAACCTTGCAATTTATACCTTATTTATCCCCGATAAATTAGATAGGAAGACTTAATAGATAATTCAACAATACGGTATCATTTATAGTGTTCGATTACAAGATTAAAAGTGCAGTCTTGTCAGACGGAAAAGAAAATGGCGTTGTCTCTTTTGAAATCGACGAGTTGAGTTCCATAACTCTTACGACCTAGCAAAACATCGCGTGTCATTTGAGTTGGTTTGTCTAGTAGTTGCGTTTAATAATTAAAAAATTGCAAGTAACAAAAAGGGTAGGAATAAGAAAAATTTCTTCCGAGGCTTGGTGGAACATTACAGAACTCGTGGTACATGTGCACAAAATCGCTCATCCACACAATCATATTGGTACAAAGATAAGATTTGCTGTCTCATGAAAAGCATAGTCATGTCTGCAAGCTCTGCAATCTCCATGCAGATGAATTATTATCGTATGCTTCCAAATCCACCGACGCTATACAATAATTATATATCCTTCAGTTTTTTTTTTTTTACTTTCATTTTATGGTTTCCTTTCTCAATTATATTTCAATTTTATTTTCCTTTCTCAATTATATGTCAAGTTTGCTTTCCTGGCCCTAGAAAGGACCAGCCTCGCGAGCCTTTGGCTAGAGGAGCCCTCGCCCAAGCGAGGGTCAGCCGAACCTCGCCTGTGGCAAGTGACAACGACCCTCGTCCAGGTAAGGCTAGCTTACCCGGCCATGGTTGGTGGTCGGTTAGCAACAAAAGGTAGAAGAAATGAAAAATCAAAAAATATTAAAATATGATTAAAAATTGTCCAAGATAGCATCGGCAGTGCCATGTAAGTTGGCCAACGTCCACGTCAGCATTATTCGGCCAAAATTAGTTGGAATGACTAAATTGACACTAGGTCAAAAGGTTTAGAACTAAATTGGTGCAAATGCAAAAGGTTTAAGAATTTTTTGACACTTTACCCTATTTTTGATTTAGGTGGACTTTAAAAGCATGAAATAGAACTCTGCATATCATAAGTACGTTGTATTATTTGAGTTGATCTGTATTTTTTTATATTGCTACATCATATAAATTTCTTTACTGCATTTAGAGAAATTTTTTGTAATGGAACAAGCTATGTTTCATAGTATGTATTTTAGAGAAGTCTAGAGGAGAAGCTACATTTAGCTTTAAATGACATAAGAGATACGCGTATTCTTATTTACACGTGTGTGTATATATATACATATACATGTGTGCTGATTCGAAAATGTAGCTTACCTGCAAAAATTCGACTTATTTATGATATGTGAATAGCTTAAACGAAGCCGTTTGGGTTTGACTTAGTGTTTAGAAGAAGACTTGTATGTGCGGGCTAGATGGACTACATAGGTTCCATGCTCCACGCAGCCAAATTCCACTCGCCCAGGTTTTAACTCGCGTCTTATTTGATTCATGAGGTTAGTGGGGTATTTTATGGGCTCAAAAGTGGGGGCGTTCCTCGTCATTAGAAAAAAAAAAAATCAAATTTAATTTGTTCTATTTAGAAGGTGACAGACGAGTAAAGATATTATCAATGCCCTTTTTTGGAAGCATTTTTCCTGTCATTTAAGCAAACGATGAAAAACACGAGGCTTATTCTGTAATATATCACAAGCGTGTTTTTGTTTCTCTCTCCTTTTCAACTGCTCTCGTTTCTCGTCTTCTTCCTTGGTAAGTACAAAGGCGGCATCTTGAAAGTAGCTTCTGATATCGAACTAGAAACAGTAGGACTTCACATGAGTGACTGATTAAGCAGTTCTATGTCAAGAAACGATTTGCATTCCTCGAGTGATGCGGCTTTATCAAGGTACATCGGTGGAGCTCTTATCTTGGAGCAATGCTTCTGGGTTTGTTTCCTCAATCTCTGCTGTCGTTCGCGGCATAGTTCATTATGTTGCAGATCCCGAACGTCGGTGAGGAAACAGAAGCATGCATATTGAGTTGGAGGTGTTAAACTCATCGAGTTACGATTGCTTGGCTTTTGGTTCCGATTCCGCCTTATTTCACCTGTGATGCTTGGGCTAAGAAGGTTACCATAATCGTATATAAAGCACCTGTCAAGCATAGAACTTTGCACACATAATAACAGGCGCAAGAGAGAGTATTCTCAATATGAATATCTTCCTTGATGATATAGTGTTCTTACTTAAAATGATATCATTAATTTAGAAAAACAAAGATAGTTTTAATAGCTTATAGCTTATTTCAATAAATTTTTTTTATATTTCTTGCTCTCAGTTATGAAGAAACTCAACAGAATAAAAAAATCATGATACTCTCACAAAGTAATTAATATCTATCTTAAGAATACAATCAAATCCTTAATAAAAATTATTGAAAACCACATTTTATTAAAAGATAGACCATTTACGTTTTATTTAGCTTTATTTCCTGCTATTGGGATGCACTTATTTCTAATATGATATCTTTCATGGATTCAACAAATCCATTTAATTCAGGACAATCATGACAGCAATTCGATTTAAAAGTTCACTCAATTCGTCATTGATATGTATCAATATACCAATAAGAAACAAAATTTCGTGAACTTTAGTTTCTTGAAGTGTAATTTTTTTATTTTTTATCTCGTAATTTAAATAATTTTTTTGCTTAATGGATAAAGAGATATGGTCTTAAGTTTTAACTTAGCCAAAGTTTGAAAATCTCATTTTAAGAAGGGCTTGCTAAAGAAATCCATGTACCCTTAAGTTCCTAGTAATGTTGGTAAGCTTAATAGAGGAAATCTAATCCATTGAATACTAGTAAATTTCCATATGATTAATAAATTTGCACGTAAAAGAAACTACAATATATTATCTAGTGACAACGAGAAACCTCTTCAGGTCCAAAAGTAACTTTTCATACCAGAAAAGTAAGTACGTGCTTATAATTAAC
Organism: Syzygium grande; assembly: GCA_024733475.1. Taxonomy (NCBI): domain Eukaryota; kingdom Viridiplantae; phylum Streptophyta; class Magnoliopsida; order Myrtales; family Myrtaceae; genus Syzygium; species Syzygium grande. The sequence goes on along the minus strand of JAMXDD010000005.1, from coordinate 7,852,979 downwards.
TACTAAACTTTTTCTTAGATAATTAAGTTTTGTTAGTGAAAAACTTAACTTTCAAGGTATCAGAACTAGGTTGTCTCACAAGCAATTTAAAACTTTTCACGTTGCTAGAAACTTTTGATATATCATTATAATTAGGGAAAATTCTAAATAAGCATATGAAGTGTCCCTATTTTCTCAAATAAAGGCTCAAAATAAATCTTAAAAACTTTCACAAAAACTTTTGATATATCATTGTAATTAGGCTAAGTTCTAAATAAGGGCTTATTTTCTTAAATAAGGGCTCGAAATAAATCTTATTTCAAAAAAGCACCTGAAGTGGCAATGGCTATTCAAATAGGGGCTTACCTCACTAGTCGGCTAAATAACTTCTAAAGACAATTTTAACCTAAATTTTAGTTAAATTAGATTAAAAATTAAAAAAGGTAACAGTTTTTTAAAAAGAAAAAAATATAGGTGGGAGGGCTGGGGCCCTCGCCGAGGCATCGGTGACCCGGTCGGCCATGGTCAATGCCCCATTGGCGATGGAACGGCAGCCATAGGCGAAGGACCTGGTTTTTTGTGTGTGTGTGTGTGTTTTTTTTTTTTTTTTTTTTTTAGCCTTTTTTTTTCTTTTTTGAGTTTGTCTTTTTCTATGGAAAAAATTTTGAATTTTTTAACCTGATATAATTAAGATTTTGTGTAAAAAATAGGATTCGATCAAATTTACATTGTTTTAGTGTTTTAATTAACCTTAACGCCATGTGGGAGAGATAAAATATTTAAAAAAAATCATGTTAGCATTTTCTATTAGTCAAATTGGACGGAGTCAGTAAAAGGACTTGATTAAAAAATGGAAACTTTGGCCAGGGGCTTGTAAGCCCTCACCAGCCTACTTGGTGAGGGGTTGCCTAGCCTAGTTCTTTGCTAGTTGCATGCGAGGCGATCCTCACCTACATCTGGTGAGGGTTGGCTTTGCCTGTGGCAGGTGAGGGGTCACCTAGGCGGGTGGCCCTCACTTGTGGTTTTCAATGGCAACCTCACCTAGCCTCTTTGGGTATCACCAATGGTTAGCCATTGCTTGAGACCCACCACCAGTAAAAAAAAAGAAAAAAAAAAAAAAAGGAAAAACAAAAAGGAAAAACAAAAAAAATAAAAAGGTAAATGATGAAAATGCCCTTGGTCGGTAGGGTGAGGTTATGTCATTCTTTGAGACCGACATATTAAAAAAAAAAAAATCACATTAGCATTTTCCATTGGTTAAATTGAACGGAGTTAGTTGAAGGACTTGATTAAAAAAAGAGAATCCTTGGCTGGGGCCTCAAGCCCTCACCGACCTCTGGCGAGGTTGCCTTGCCTAGGTCTTTTCTGGTTATGGGTGAGGCGATCCTCACCTATATCTGGCGAGGGGTTGGCCTTGCTTGTTGTTTTCGATGGCGACCTCACCTAGCCTCTTTGGGTATTATCGGTGGCTGGCCATTGCTTGAGATGGGCCACCGCAAAAATAAAAAGAAAAAAAAAAAAAAAAATAAAGGAAAAAAGGAAAAAAAAAAAATAGTAGGATGAAAATGCCCTTGGCCAGCTGATGAGGTCAAGTCTTTCTTTGAAACCGACATGGCCACTTCATGCCTTTATTTGAAATAAGTTCCGCTTCAAGCTGTTATTTGGAGAAATGAGGATACTTCATGCCCTTAATTGAAATAAAGTCCACTTTATGTCTTTATTTGAGAAAATGATAGCACTTTATGCCCTTATTTGTTCCCTTATAATTAAGTAATTGTACAAAGTAAATTTTCCCTCATTATTATTAGTTTTATAATAAAAAAAAAGTATGGAAAATACCACAAAAATTTTAAATTATGCTACTTGTGACACAATTACCTTGAAATTTTTTTTTGTGACACGAAAAATTCAAACTATGCCACTTATGACAAATTTACCCGAACTTTTTTTATGACACAAAAAATTTCAAACTATGCCACTTGTGACACATTTACCACAATAATACTTTGACCCATGGGCATTTTAATCTTTTTCTTTTCTTTTTTTTTCTTTGTTCTTTGGCGGAGGAAGCCGTGCGAGGTGGTCCTCATGGGGCGGGTGGGTTGGGCAAAGGTCGCCCACGCACAGGCGGCGAGGGTGGCGCCACGGCCGGCCGCGGGGGTCGTCCTCTTTGGATCTATGGGGATTGCCCTCACCCATTTGTTGTGTGAGGGGTCGTTCTCGCCCGGATCCGTGAAGCGACCCTTGCCCCAACCCATCCCGGCGGATCGCCCTCGGCCCGGCTTCCCTCATGGGAGAAGAAAGGAAAAAACAAAGAAAAAAATGATGAAAATGCCTATAGATCAAAGTATTGTGGGGTAAAATGTGTCACGAAAGTGGTATAGTTTGGGGTTTTTCATGTTATAAAAAAAAAAAAGTTGAGAGTAAATTTGTCACAAATGGCATAATTTGTAGTTTTTGTGTAAAAAAAAAAATTCAAAGTAAATATGTCACAAGTGGCATAGTTTAGAATTTTTATGGCATTTTCCCAAAAAGTACGTACCTCTAAGAAATTAGCAATTTGTATGTGTGATAAATAACTTTGCATTAGGAAAACCATTTTAAATCTATTTATAATTGGTATATTTTCGATGGTTGTGATAATGAGTAATGTTCAATGTATTCTTGGTTAGTAAACTCATAATGTTGGTGATGATAAAAAAAATGAGTGCAATTAATTCAATGACCGGTTCTTTCTCAGTATGGTAAGTAACTTTTAACATAGAAATGAAGTAAAATTTCATGTGAATAGTAATCATTTATCTTGATCCGACTAGTAATTTTAGTATAGAACCAGTAATTCATCTTCTTCTTAAAAAAGTTGAGGGACTGGAGTCTCTAACTCAGCTCAAGAGCCCGAGCTCTCAGGATCAAGTTCTCGGTGGTGAGTGTTGATGGCGATGCTCGTGATGATCCAATGTCGCGACCTACTTGGACCGATCGGGTTTGGCCAATAGGTATTTATCAATGGATATGAACATTAATTGATTCGTTTGAAAGACAAACCAAATGGCTCATTAATCCCATGACCGAGGCTCTCCCAAGCCTCATACCTCGTGCGATGAGAATTGTCTAATTTACGCATTCGATTGGAGTCGCCACTAGCCATGATCAAGGGTTGACTAGAAACCCCGATCGAGACGCGGAGTGTCGCCTCGATCGTCTGAAAAACCAAAGATTCTAAAATTCGGGGACTTGATTACACTAGCGATCTAACTAGTGCCTTTTCGGTACCTAAACTTGAGTGTTTGCAAACTAATTACCGGACGAACTTTATCGAAAAAAAAGCTAATATTCCACCTAACCGCTTCCAAAAATAGAAAACAACAACAAATATACTAAAAGTGCGCAACGGATAATCATAAAGAAAATAAACAACCAAATGACCTATTATCGTCTCTAAAAAGAAAATGCAATCAAAAGCCCTAAGGTAAAGCCTTAATGGCTTATCCGATTTTTGGAAATTTTTTAATGGTATTTTCTCAATTTTCAATTTTTGAGTTTTTTTTAACCTAAAATATAGTGAAATTAAGCTCAAAACTGATTTCTAAACATTCTTAATTTTCTGATATTTTTGGAATTTTTCTGAATTTTTAAAATTTTTTATTTTCTAAATTTTTAATGTTTTTGAATTTTCTAAATTTTTAATGTTTTTTTTTAGATTTTTTTTATATTTTGGGTTTTTAAACATTTTCGAATTTTTTTTTTTTTTTTTTTAATATTTTAATATTTTACTATTTTTGAATTTTTAAATATTTTTGAAAAATTTTATTAATAAAATAAAGATTCGGACCGGGTCCCTGATCCGATCCGGCCGACTACTCGACCCGACCCGGGGATCCCATTATCATTTCTTTTCAATTTTTGTTTATTCTTTTCTTTTTATTGTTTTTTATTACTCTTCTTCATCTTCATGCCCATGCACGTGATCTTCTTCACTAAGAGCTTCCCTACGCTGCAGTCTTCGACCTTCGCTGAGACCTCGCCGGGACCGCCCTCCGTCGGCCAATAGCTCGGGCCATTAGCGCCGACGACCAGCGCTGGCCTCACGCCGTCACCGATGGCTGACACTCCGGCGACAACACCAGCTGTAAGGTGGCCTCAAACCTCAGGCAATGTTCCGGCGAGATGCACGAACGGCAGAAAGTCACATAGAAAATGTAGATAACTTGAAGGCAGCAACAATTTTAGAACAAATCGCACATAAATCAAAGCTCTAGCTCATTGGTTTTACAAAAACGGATCCGGCATTCGTTTTGGCATTTTATCAAACAGGTAATGTGCGACTTGGGGCCAGCACTCCCAAACTTGGATTTACCATCATCCAAGGCCTAAACCTAGTATATTAAGTGTTAACTCAACATTTTTCATCACGATTCAGGATGGGTTTTGCGTGGCTTACTCAGAATCTCGTCGGTTGGTTCAACGTTCTTAAGACAAAAACGAAACAGGGCACTTCCGAGAGGTTTACCTGGTTCGGGTGACTTCTTCGGCCACGAACGGCGGTTAGCAGGTGAAGCTTTCGACGGGAAGTACAGCTCCTCAAACGGACCACCGGTGAACGAGCAAAAATCTCTCCTTTTTCCGATTCTCTCCCGGTCTCTCCTACAAGCCGGCTCTCGCTTCCTCTCTCCGTTTCTCCTCTTTCTTTCTCCTTTTTTTTTCTTTGTTTTTTTTTGTCCTTTTTGCCTTTTTCCTGGCACGCCTCAGCGTCATCTTCTTCACGCTGTTCTTCAGCGAGAAACTCCCCTTCTCGGCTCTTCACTGGGATCACCTTCCCCGGCCATCGGCCACCGTTTCCGACCGTCCACGACACAACGCTAAGCACCACGACCACCACCAACTCACCGTGCACACTCAAGCGCTGACCATCACAACCGCGACCACTGAATGGCCAATACCGGCAGCCGCTTTCCCTCTCTTGAAGCGGCTTCAAACGACAGCTCGTTCGTGGCACCTGACGTTCTTGAAAAGGGGCGTCCGTTTAAGTAGATGGTTCCCGGCGACGAGGGACCGACTGAGAGGGGGACGGGATTTGCCGGTCACCGAGAAGGGACCGGAACGCTCCCGTCAAAGAAAAACCCCTCCATCAAGCCGAACTCTCCCCCTTGTTTTTTTTTTCTCCCCCGCTTTTTCCCCTTCTGGCGTATCACTTTCTTCTTTGGTGATACGGCCTAAAACTCTCCTTTCTTTTGTCCTTTCTTATTTTTGCTTCTTTTGCGAAAGTGAGGATGGAGATTGAGAGAGAGAGAAGAATCCCTTCGTATCAGCCCACGAAGAGCTCTCCTTTTGTCTTTTACTTCCTTTTGCTTCTCTTCTGTGCGCATGCAGAGGGAGAGCTGTCCTTGGTGAAAGGCTCCTCTTTTGCCTTCTCTCTCGGAACTCTCTCCCTTGGAACTCTGCCCCCTCTATGCCTCTGTCCCCTGCTCTGGCTTCTGCATTCTGCTTCTGCGTCCTGCTACTGTTCGTCTCCCCCGTACGCTTCAAAAGCGTTGACTGGGGGGAGAAGAAAAGGCGTGCGGGTCAGGCCGACGGGAAAAGGGCCGGCCCGTGCGGAACATGCAACAAAGGAAAGAAAGAAGAGATGGGCCGCACGAAAGAAAAGAAACAAAATGGGCCTACTGACCTGGCCCGGAAATTTTTTTTTTTTATATACGAATATGTCCTAATAAGCCCTATTAATGCGAATGTGCCTAATGTCTATATGCCATGAAATTTAATGAGAATATTTTTGGTTTAGGGGTTAAGAATTAAACCCTAATTTTTTTTGCGATAAAACCCTAAATAATTTGGGCAAAATTTAGGTGTCAACATCCAATTGTTGTCCTTCCTCAATTGACCTACTTCGGCCACGAGCTCGTCCAAGTGCCTCTGCTTTTTGCATTCATGACCACCTAGGTCCATTTAGTAACGTTTACATTTCTTTAATTTTCTTCTTCTTCTCTCGGAGCGGAAAAAGAAAATCCGTTTAATAAAAAAAAATCTACTCTTTTGTTTCTAGAACAAAAAGTGATCCCAAATAGATTTAGAACAAAAATAAAAGTAAAAAAAAATCTATTTCTTTGTTTTTGGAACAAAAACAAGAAATGATTTTTAAGGAATCATCCAAAAACAAGAAATAATCCATCGGTCGCAACCCGCTCACCACCGCCTCTCGCCATCCTTTTGCGCCATCTATCGCTTTTTCCTTGGCCGCCTTGCCTTAGCTACCTCTTGCCCTCCGGCCGCCTCTTATCGCCGACCACTTTCCTCCATGCTCGATGCTGTCGCCACCGCCATTGGTTGCCATCCTCCATCTGCGGGCATTGCGTGCTCCATCGCCCAGCGCTAACTGGCGCCTCCCGCCCGCCAACCACCTAACGCCTACGGGATCACCCACCACCGGTTGTCATCCCGTACGACGGCTACCCACCACCGGCGGCCATCCTCTCGCCGCGCCATCAGACTTCCATCGCTTGATCGCGGCCACCACCCTACACTAGCTACCCTCGATCGCCGGCCACCTCCCACCCCTAGCCACCACGGATGCCAGATCACCCACCATCGGCCGCCATCATTTGCCACCGGTTGCCATGCTTCATCGATTGATCCGGGCCGCCGTCTGTACCACCACCCCCCGTCATCACCCCCCACATCACATCACGCCACCATGCCACCGTGCTCCACCACCGATCGTCGTGCTCCATCGCCTCCCGCCATCGGGCCGCCATCCTTTGCAGCCGCCACCACCGCCCTCAACCCCCATCGCTACAGGTTGTCCTCCTCTGGTAGCCCGGAAGGGAGAATCTCATCCATGGAATAGAAATAGATCATTCGCCCCTAAACACGTTTCTATTATTTTTTATTCCAAGAATAGAAATTTTGTATAGTTACTAAACGTTATTTTTTTGCTTTCGAACTGTTCCAAAAATAGAAATAGAAAAACTATTTCGATTAGAAATTATTTAAGGAACAAAAACATTGCTATGCAGACCCCTAAGCCGACTCGATTCGACTCCATCCTCTTCCTCTTCCTTTGGTACTGTAACGACTCATCCTCGATGACTGAGCTTTGAAACAGAGTGGTGGTGGACCTGGTGGTGGTGGTTGTTCTCAAGGAGAAATTGCAATTCCCGCTTGAGGAACCCATAGTAATAGTCCGAGTAGTTACATCCGACTCGCAAAACACACAGATTTATGATCATATTCAAAGAGAGACACAGGCACCAGATCCAAATGATGTTTAGCCAATTCAGAGAGCATGCCGGTAGAACTTTGGATTCTTTTCAGGTTGAACAATGGCTGATTTGAATTTCACTGACAAATTGAGAACTCAGCAGGGCTGAATGATCTAACCGCACCTTCGACTACCGAAAGGCACAATGAAGTGCCATCAGGACACTCCGTAAGGCTTAGGATGAGGTAGGCATTACAGGATCTGCAATCCAATGCATTTCCTCGTTCACTCATCCTGTGAAGCTCCCCAGTGTGGACGTGAGAAGTTAACAGTCCTAACACTAGGACATCGCACAGAAGATGCCATCTTTTCTGAGCTGAGACAGATGCATTTCCTTCCACCGTCTACAGTTTACTTGGATGAGTTGCAGAACCCTTGTTGCATCGTTTCTCGAAGCGGTGTCCTAGACTTTCCAGGGAACCGACTTCTTGATTACATATTAATGATGCTATTTCCTTGTATCGATGCCATATGTCGAACTGAAAGGTATATAAATCATGAGAAAAACATAGAACCAGTAAAGAAACGCAACAGAGAAAGATTGAAACTAAGCGGGTCCTGCGCCTCAGAGAACAACTTATCATGTAACCCGAGCTGAGGATATCATTGAGAACCAGAGACACGAAGATGCTTGCACGTTCAAGAACAACAAGATGAATCAAAGAGTCGGCTGAACAAAAAAGGGAGCAACAGATGAACAGAGAAAACAAGAAAGAAAACAAATAGGAAAAAAAATTTCTGGTCGAAAATTCACTTGACCATATTTCAAAAATTGCACTTGAGATGCACATGCTAGCTCGGCCTTTTTTGAGACTAAGGGTGCGCATGAAAACCATTATGTACCCGGAAACTATGTCTGAACAGAAATGATTTTTTTTTTTATTCTATGCCCGGAAACAATTTCTGAGCATTTGAAAGCTGTTTGCGACCTAAAATTTCTCAAGCTAATGGATTATTAAAACTAAGCCTAACTCCGGCCCTCCCAAGCCCTATCAATTCGCAACTTAGAATTTAAGCTTTTAACATACAAAAGTTTTCATACTTGGAGCCGCCACTAATCTATTTGTGGTAGGTCGATTAGAAATCTAAATAAAACATAAGAAGATATGTTTTATTCTTACAAACCAGATATTCTAAGTTCAGGAACTTGGTTACGCTATATCTAATCTAACACCCTTTTGGTACCTTTTCTTTTTAAAAATATTTATGCAGGCGGTCTACATCCATTTTATTGCCTAATCACTAAAATGTGAGATTTTCATGCGGGTCATAAAACACCAATTTAACACCGGTGAAAGCGGTAAATAAATAGCAGGATAACATACCTTAAAACCACGCAAAGCATATGCATTGTTAGTAGAAAATCACCGGGACAATCCTAATATGATTTCTAATTAACAAAGCAAGGTACTCAAGGTGTTCATTAGGGTTTGTGCTTTATTAAAATGCAAACTAACCTCTATGCAATGATGTGGAAAAAATGACATGCAATTAATGCAATCTAGCATGTGAATTATATGTCATGCAACGACGTGACCTAACTCTAATGACGGAAAATGATGTATTTTTGGTATTTTTCCAATGAAATTCAGAATTAAAAAAAATGTCTAAATTAGCATGCAATCCGTCTTAAGAAATAACTTTATTTATCCTGGGATGACTTCTTTTTTTTGGATTTTTTAAATTAAAATTCGAAATCTAAATATCCTAAATGATCTATTAGGATTAAAATAACACCTAATTTAAACTAGGAAATAATTATCTTAAGTCCTAATTTAAATTAAATAATTATCCTATCTTCTAGATACATTTAGGATTCCCTAAATATGCAAAACTTCTAATTTAAATTCTAACTAACATATTTTTGGATTTTCTTTATTTAAAAAAAAAAAGCAATCAAACGAAGATAACAATCACATTCGAACCATCCACACAATCCGCAAGACTCTTCAAATTTAGATAAGGCAAAAAAAATCAAACTAACGGCCATATCTATAGGGTTATAGATATCGACGGAAGGTTAATTATTTAAATTTGGAAAGCAAATAAAATCTATTATCGTATCCAATTGATTATGGATAAGATAACAATTTTCCGTGTCGCCACGTATCGTACTTTATGGATAAAGTCGGGATAGTAAATCGATCGTTGCCAAATTAATAATAATTCCTAATTTTGAGTGTTTTAGAATATTACGGATAGAACAAACAATATCCCTAAGATCTAGCAATCCACCAAATATTCACTTTGAATATTTAAAACACCTAAACTAGGAATTTAAAATATTCCAAAAGAACATTAGATATCAATCATACCTAATTTGGCGGATATTTCCAAATTTGAATCGGCGGGATTGCGGATCGGGCCGGGTGGAGTAGACGGCGGTCGGTGGGCGGCAGCGGGTGAGGCCACAGGACTCACGGTGATTGCGAGCTCGGCGGAGGCGACCTCAAACGAACTTAGGAGGCCGGATGGTACTCTCGGTGGGCGGTTGCTCGTCATGAGGGGACTCATAGTTAGGGGTGTCAATGGGTGGGGTTTCTATGATGCAGACCGACCCCAATCACAAGGGGCACAAGCTCTCTCGACCCGGCTGGCCCAAAGCGCATAGAACCCAAAGCGAAAATCCGGGTCGGGCCGGGTTTTCGGAGTTTTTTTTTTTTTTTTTGAACAATTGGCAGCTACCACCACCTCCGCGGGTAAGGAGCAAGATGGACTCTCTTTTTTTCATTCCAGATTCTGTCAAACTGACAAAAGAGGAAGAATCAGCTATTACAAGCAGTGATACGTTGTCTATGCGTCTGGATAACCAACAAAATAATGACATAGATGAAAAGACATCAGAAGATAAGGTGGAAGTCGAAGTTGTCGGGAGGCCGGTTGACCTATACAAGGTACTTTTTTCTCTGTCAAGTGACAAGTGTGCTTATTGTTTTTCTTATTGCTTCTTCACATAATCATCTCCATATAGCCTCAAGTGCTCTTTGCATGCTTCAAGACGTGATATGGCTCCATTCTTGATGGGAACACGAGCCTATTTTGTATGGATGAAATGACGGGATGAGCTTGAAAATGCTGTTAAATATAGATGCACAGATCTATCATAAATTGCTTTGATTGCATTATTTTTTCACCTGTTTTATTTGTTTGCAGTTGGTTATCTTCTTATGGATGGTAACCTGTCACCAGAACTTGTATTTCTTGCTTCATCTCGTCTTCTGATTGTTTTTGTGCTCCCCAGGCCATTTTCTCCGATGACTCTGATGAGGAAAAGGGAACTTCCATTGTGAAAAATGTTGAAAATCCGGACAAGAAGGTTCAGGCAGCAAATGCAACACTGAACCGTCTCATAGCTGGTGACTTTTTGGAATCTTTGGGCAAAGAACTAGGTCTAGAGGTTCCCACTGATCGACCTATCTCATCAAACCAAGACCGGAATCCCAGTGAGAAAGAAATTGCCCATGCTAGCGATGGAGACATTAATATTCTCCCAGTCCGTGACAGGTCATTTGCTGTTCCTCAGAGGATTTCCAGCATTATGAGTTGCCAAAGGACAGAGAATCTGCTCGAGAAGGCCTACAAGCTAGAGAGAAACAAAACTGTTTCAGGGAGTACCAAGGGAAGAGCAAAAAATACGATAGACGTTCAAATTAAGCGGAGCGTGCGATTATGATCACTGACTAGTGGTCAGAGATTCACAATGACAAAGTTGTACATCACACAACAGCAATAACTCGCAGAACCTTCCAACTCGCATACACATCTTAAGGTAAAATGAAGGAAGCACGAGACATACCAGTGATGCGAAGAAGGGTTTCCCTCCCGGAAAGGTCGGTCACATGCTGCAAGTGAAAGCGAAACACGGGTCGTCAGGCTAAAGAGGCCAAAAATTAAAGCGAAGAAGAGCGGATTGAAAACCGGTCGAGCCGGATGCTTACAATGAAGGTGTCGTTGAAGGAGGCGAAGATGTGGGCGACTCCGAAGACGAACTCACCCTCGCGCACCGCCGGCCCGAGCGTGACGTTCTCCTCCTTGGGCTCCCCGACCTTTCTCTTCGACTGCGAAACAACAAACGAAATTCACGCGTGAGCGAGCGCTCTCGATGACGAATCGCGCGACAAATAGCTTCCGAATCGCTATCTACTCCAACGACGGATCGACGAATCGCTATTTGCTCTACCTCTGGTGCGTGCGCCTACTGCTGGAGCCGGGTGACGCGATGTGCTTCGCTCCGCTTTTCTGAAGAGCGGATGAGCAGGAGCTTGAAGACGATGGAGATGATAGGCAACTAGGGTTTTTAGGGTTTTTTTTTTAGTCATGGGCCAGCTGTAAAAAAGCTCGATCCGGACCGGCCCAAAACAGAATTAATATATCAAATTTAGAGCTCTTACCCAACCCAAAGAAGACCCGCCCCGAAAAAGCCCTACATTTCCGGGCCAGGCCGGATCGGGCCGGTTCGGTATGGGTCGGGCCGGGCTTTATTGAGATCCCTACTCATAGGGAGGCTCACAGCTCTCGAAGAGAAGTCTCAATCTTCAAAGCGCAGACAATGTGCTCCGTCTTTCTATCTGTAGTGTCTCTTCTTCCCCTTTTTGCGCTTTCTGCACGTGGAATTCAGCAGGGGTGCAAGAAGAAAGAGGAAAAAGAATAATAATGGGATGCAAATATTGGATATGAAGAATCAGCCTCCCTTTTTTTTGTCTTCTTCTCCTCAACAACTTATATTGGCCCCGTGAAGAAGCTAAGCGAAGTGTGGATGACCAGTGCACTCCGTCGCGAACGTCTTCTTCCTCGTGTACCGTGGGTGTTGCCGAGGAAGCAACACTAGCCTCTCTCTCTATTTTTTTTGCGGTGATCATCGCGGTGGTGGCTCGCGGGATTGGCGGCGATGAGGAGCGGTGAAGGCGGGCGCGGTCACGAGGCGGGCGCGACGGTGGGGCGAGCACGTGCCGGCGACTCTCTCTCTTACTCTTGTTCTTGCTCACGTGTCTTGCTTTCTTTGCTCTCGGGGAATTGTCTTATGGAAATTATAAGAGCTCCCCTCTTGATTATGATGCATAACGACATATTTATATCGCAACCCTAAGTTAATTAACCGGGCTTCCTAGTCTTAATGGGTTTAGATTTAGGCTTTATTATTTAATTTTATTTTAATTCCAAATGGGCTAAATTAATTCGGGCGATTTAAGCTCAAATTAAAACAACAAAGCCTTTTACATTTGTGAATTTTTTTGCCCCAATCCCTTTAGTGAGTGAGTGCTTGAGCTTGGTTTACACGATGAATTCAAACTTACTCGCCACTGTCAATCCGATCTGGAATGCAACTAACCTATATGAATTTAAACTATATGCTATGTAATTTTAATATTTTTGTTTAGGAGTTAAAATGTAATCCCTAATTTTCTATGCAAATTATTATTAAATGGTCGATCGAAATTTAGGTGTCAACAAAGGCGTTTTTGGTAAACTATCCAAAATTTCTATTCCCAGGATAGAAAAAAATGAAATGAATTTAGTAACTACACAAAAATTTCTTTTTTATTAATAATATTTTAATAATATTTTGAATTGTTTAATTTTTTTTTTTTCTACATATTCTCTTCCTTGGCCATGGCGGACGATTTGCCCCCTCCCAAAGCGGTGAGGGTCCACCCTCGCCCTTGTTGCGGCAGGGGGTCCCTCGCCTCCATCAGGCGGCCGGGAGGCCGTGATGCCCTTGCTAGCCCTAGGTTGTAGCCACCGCCCGGGCGGGTCGCCGTACGACCTACCACATCCCAAGAAGAGCAAAACAAAAATAAGAAAACAAAATAGAGAAAAAGAAAAAAAAACGATTCTCAAAATTGTGCCGAAAAACAAGAAGCAACTTTTTTTCACTTTTTGTTTTTCTTCCAAACTGTTTCAAAAGACAAATTTTTGCAAAAATGTGCCCGGGAACAAAATTTTACTAACGATTGCTCCCAAACTATTCCCTAACAAAAAAACGAAATTTTACTGTTTGGCACATTACCAAACGGGCCCTAAGTTGATTACTTTAGATACTTATTTAAGACAAAATCCACCGTATGAGCTCAATTCGGGTTTTTATTTGAAATTTTCTCTGATAAACCATGAGACCATTGCAATTATTTAAAATTTTCCCTCGTAAAGCATGGCAATAACAGTTGTATTCAAAACACCATGTCCCTTCACCTTCCCCTTCTCCTCCTCCAGTTCGATTCCTAGAACTTTCTCTCCATTTTTATTCCCAAGAGCTTTGCAGATTCCAACAAATACCCATTGCATTAAGAGCATTGCAATAACAGCTCCACTCCAGAGATGCTTTGTTGTATTCAAAACACCATGTCCCTTCACCTTCCCTTTCTCCTCCTCCTTGCACCTTCCACTTCGTTTCCTTCAACTTTCTCTCCATTTTTACTCCCATGAGATTTGCAGATTCCAACAAATACCCACCATCTCCCTCGTTTCCCTTCACCGGCAGAAAACCAGAAACAAGAAAACATCCTTAAAATTTGCTCTCTTTTCTCAAACCTATGAAGCTGTCGAGAGAGACGACGACGACAAGAAGTCGCTGGAAAGAAATGATGCGAAGAATGGTGAATCCCTCTGCTCTTCCTCCTCTTGTTCGACCACCATCTGTTAATGTCGCTCTCTCTCCTCCTGTCTTTGCATCTGCGCTTCTTCTTCTTCCACGCAATGTGGACTCCTCTCCCTCCCGTCACTTTCGCACTTCACGCTCCTCTTCTGGACTGAGCGATTCCATGAACCGATCCCAAGTTTTGGAATTTGTGATGAACCAATGCAAAAATGGCGGGTTGGCAAAAGCCGATGATGTTTTGCATTATTTCAAGGTTATAATTCGGCTGAACCCTTTGCCTTCAACTCCCTGTTTCGTCCAACTCTTGGGAGCTGCAGTGAGAACGAAGCATTATGCCACCGCCATCCACATGATCGAGCGAATGGATTCCGTGGGGATATCTCGCAACCTTTACGTCCTCAGCATTCTGATAAATTGCCTCTGCCACTTGAAAAGGTCTGATCTTGGATTTTCCGTTTTGACCAAAAATGTTCAAGCTTGGGCTTGAACCGGATGTGGTGACCTTGACCACTTTGTTCAATGGGCTCTGTCCGGTTGATGAGGAATATGGAAGAAAGGGGTTGCAAGCTGGATGTGGTCATGTATACCACGATCATCGATGGTTATTGCAAGGAAGGAAAGGTGGCGCAGGCATCTGGCTTCTTTAACTCTATGAGTAGCCGGGGAATTAAGCCAGATATCCTCACTTAAAATACCTTGATTCATGGCTTAGGCTGCATGGGCGAATGGAAACAAGCAAAGACCTTGTTAGAGAAGATGATCCATGATGGAATCCACCCAGATGTTATCACTTATAACTCCTTGATCCACGGTCCATGCCTCTGTGGCCAATGAGAAGAGGCTCAAGTCCAGTTGAGCAAGATGGTGCGGGGGGGAACAAGGCCTGATTGTCGACAGCCGTTCGATTCTTGAGGAATATGGCAGAAAGGGGTTGCGAGCTGAATGTGGTCATGTGCAGCACGATCATCGATAGTTATTGCAAGGAAGGACTGGTGGCGGAGGCATTTGGCTTCTTTGACTGCATTAGTCACCAGGGGAATTCGCCCAAACGTCTTCACTTATAATACCTTGATTCATGGCTTAGGCTGCATAGGCGAATGGAAACAAGCAAAGACCTTGTTAGAGAAGATGATTAATGATGGAATCCATCCAGATGTCATCACTTATAACTCCTTGATCCGCGGTCTATGCCTTTGTGGCCAATGGGAAGAGGTTCGAGTCCAGTTGAGTGAGATGGTGCAGGGAGGGACAAGGCCAGATTATCAAACCTTCACTATTATCTTGGATGCACACTGCAAACAGGGCATGACTGATGAGGCGAAGTGCATATTTGATACGATGATCGAGATGGATGTTGAGCCGAATGTAGTTACTTACAACTCGTTAATCAATGGTTACTGCCTTCAGAATCGAATGGATGATGCCGCAATGACATTTTGTTTGATGACTGCAAGGAAATGCAATCCTGGTGTCGTGACCTATAACACATTGATTAATGGGTATTTTGCAGTTAAAAGAGTCGATAAGGCAATGAGTCTCCTTGGGGAAATGTTGGAGAAAGGATTAGTCCCTGACGTTGCCACCTACGGTTGTCTCATGAATGGCTTTTTCCTTGTTGGAAACCCCAGGGTTGCACATCAGCTGTTTTACAAAATGCTGGCTTGCAATCATATAAATCAACAAACTTATGCCATCATGTTAGATGGTCTTTGCAAAAATCAACAAGTCGACAAGGCAATGGCATTGTTTCAACAAATGGAAGATTGCATCGGCGATGTTAATATCGTCCACCGCACCATCCTTATTAATGGCTTGTGTGAGGCGGGGAACTTGGACCTGCAATGAACCTCTTCAATTCGTTGGATGCCAAAGGGTTGCGACCTAATGTCGTGACATTTGGTGCCATCACAAAAGGACTATGTAAAGCTGGCCAAATAGGTGAAGCTTGCGAGCTACTTCATAATATGAAAGAGAAGGGATGTCCTCCAAATGGTGTTGTGTATGACATTATTATCCGAGCACTCCTCGAAGATGGTCAGAAAGCGAGGGCAATGCTTCTTCTAGGGGAGATGGTTGAGAAAGGCTTCTCACCAAATACTGCATACACAGCTAAATTGCTGAGTGCATCAGCTAACAATACATTAGAATCCTGAAAATCTGCACTGGGGACGTAAGCTCTCATGAATTGCGATCGGGTGCATATAGTAAGTAGCCTACTTTTATCTCGATGAGAGAAGATTGGGCTTGCATCATCTAACGCTAGTTAGTTCTGATAAGGAAGAAAACATGTCGTTGTACGGAAAATTATCTGCATTTGAACTTCTGCTACTTCAGTCATACTAAGTTTCTTGCAGGGACCTTTCTGTACAGTTAACTTCAAGATGAACCCAGTCCTCCCCCGTACTGCGTTTTTGTTAAAAATTACGGTCGCAACGGTGTAGTCGGCGCGACATGAAAGTGAAAGATTGAGGAAACTCAAGAGGGTTGAAATATAAGTGGCCGCTAGAGAGTAGTTCCTTAATGTTAGCCTAGAGATTATTTTCTATCTTCAAATTGTTGTTTCTGTTGTTTTAACTGATTTATGAAACGCACAACTTCAGAATCGTAGTCTAACCGAGAGATTAATGTGTGTGTCAGCCTAGGAACGATCATCACTGGATATGTGGAGGTGAGATCTTTTTATTGGGACTCTCTTTATCTGGGATTACTAGTCCTCTTCAGTTTCTTCCTTTTCTGTTCCTTTCTCTCTCTTTAACTTTGCCTTTTCTGATGATAAAGCACCATTGAAGTTTCTGGCTCGAGGTCAGGCATTCGTGTGATTTTGTGTCATCTTTTGAAACCAACAAATTTTGAAGTTTGAAATGTGGTGTTGAAGGTTATAACTTGATGTGATTCTGTGTGATCCTAAGACTCAAGTTAGGTAATAATACGGCGGGGGCTAGTCCTAATAACCATGTCGCGGCTTGTCAAAGATCACGGGAGCACAGCAATCAACCCGACTCTGCTTACTTACGTGAAGTCAATTACGGAGATTTGCATCGAAGTCTCTTATGCAGGCAATGAGGTAATTCGACGTGTCGACAATATGTTGGGACAATTAAGACAGCCTCATCTAGTTCCTTTAAGTACAAGGAAGGGACTGTGTTTTCTTAACATTGATTGAAATGTCTCTATGTCATAAGTAAGAAGACTAATGACCGGTTTAAATCAACTAGAGGAATTGGGTTCCTCAAAATTGGGGACCTTAACAAAGCATCCGTCATCAGCCAAGACGAAAATGCTGGTGAATTCACTCGCGCATAACGACTTAGAAAATCGCGAGAGCCGAAAATAGTGGTGAGCACGATGCGGTTGGAAGGCCAAACCAAGCCAAAACGCATAAGTACAGTTCGATAAAAATTGAGCCAAAACCAAACCATTTTACCTATCGAAATCGAATCTAACCAAACCGTAATAATCGGTACGATTCGATTTGATCCGCACAAATGGCTGGATGGACTCGATTGACAAAACGTGAAAAGGTTTAGATTTCAATTGGTAAAATTGAAATATTTATGACTGAATTTGCTAAAGTATACGAGGGTTAGGACTTTTTGGATAATTTTCCTCTCAGACAATTTGAACGGTATGATGCTCACCCCTACTCAAAAGAAGTGTTACTTTGCTCATTGTGAAGGTATCAAAGATTGGCAAAATATAAATAGCTCACAAGAGTGCTGACACATAAATTTTGACTAACTGATTAATTGCACAGAAAATTAGGGATTAAATTTTAGTCCCTAACAAAAATATTAAAGTTAAATTACATAGCATTTAGTTTTAAGAACATTTATGAAGTAGTTACATTTGCATCGGACTGGTGGCGGATGTGCTTAACAAAATTTAATCGAACTGGAATTAATGGACTCAAGTACAAGAGGTTCTGAACTCAATGGAATTAATTGGATCAAGACCGTGTGAATTAAAGATTCGGCCCAACCCGTTATTCTCTAAAGTGGTCAAGATTGACATGTATATTACACATGTAATACATCGAATTAGGGAATATTGAGATAATATCATGAATATCTTTCTAAATTTAAATGGATATGAATAATATTTCTTGTGATGGGTGTCGTGTTCATTGCTATTTTTTTTCGTCTTTTGTTTGAATTGAATTGATTGTCTTTCCATAAAAAAAAAAATACAAAAAGATTAGGTAAAATTTGAGTAGATAATATATTACATGTTTAGGACAAATTTTAATTATTTTTATAGAATAGATTAGATTCATTTCTTAGACATTATTACTACATGTTTAAATTAGGTTAATTATTTATTTCAAATTTAAAGTAAAAAAATACCACGTGCATGTCATATTAGAGTAGTTTCTCATCATTAGAAATTTCACATCTAGGTTCATTTGCATGCCATATTAGAGATAGTGCATTTAATTGTTGTTAGAATTAGGATATTTAGGTAAATCGTATATCTCATGTCATGTTAGACTAGTAGAATGCATTGCATATAGTTTAATTTTCACCAAATAAGAGAAAACTCCAAAAAATACATTGAGTGGAATTGCATGTTAATTAGAATTCATATTAGGGTTGTCAATGTGATTTTCTAACTAACATTGTGTATGCTTTCTCTGCTTTGAGGTAAATCCCTATCTTGTTTTTTATTTATTGTTTTACATTATTGAGTGTTATATTATTGTTTGCACACCTGCATAATCACCTCCCATGTTAATGGATAGCTTTAAAATCAATCAAAGCTGCCTGCAAATATTTTTTTTTTGGATATAAAAGAGAAAATATACCGAAAGGGCATTAGAGTAATCTAGTATAACCAAGTCCCTGAATCCATAATCTCTTATTCGTAGGAGTAAAGTGATTCTCCCAATACTTTACTTGGGTTTTTAATCGACCTACCAAAATATAGATTAGTGACGACTCCTGATTGAAATGATTTGCATGTAAAAAATTTAAACCTTAAGTCGCGAGTTGGTATGGGCTTGGGAGAGCCTAAGTTAAGGCTAGACTTAATAATCCATTAGCCGAACCGCTAAGTGGTGCACCTCACGTGGGTAGGTCGCGACAAAGAGATTGTTTAATTTAAGGCTATAAACCTTGCCATGTACCACTACCCATTAGAGGTGTCAAAAAATACCTGAACCGATCCAGTCTAATCCGAATATTTTAGCGTTTTTTTTTTAATTGAGTCTCATTTCGATTTGGGTAATAAGTAAAAGAATTTGGGCATCTTGATAATTTGAGTCATATACTCACACTGACTCGAAACACATTAAATAGAAAAAAAATTCTAAATACTAAACAACTCCCCTTCCTCCCTCATCCCCTTCGCTCCCGCCCTCCCTTGCCCTCTCCACCACCATCCCCTCACCTTCACCGACCGATCTACCCATTGATTTCACCAGGTCCTCCGCCTTCATTCGACTCCACTCAACCTCCATGTTCGGGAGCGCCTCCCCTAGATCACCGGGAACAGCTCACCATCAACCTTCCGTAGCCGTTGTCTATAGTCATTCAGCTCTTTATGGTAATCTAGATCTCGATGCATCCATGGATGTCCAGATCTCCAAAGTTGCATCCATGGATGTCCAAATCTTCAAAGTTGCATCCATGTTTGTACGCACTCGAGCTCTGTTCCTCCCCTCTATGGCCATCCAGATCGACGAGAATGGCAGTCATGGAGCCTCACCGTCTCCAGATCGGGAAGCGTCTTGTCGACGGTGAAGATTGTCTCATTTATGACGTTATGGAGCTTGCTTCACGATTGCATGATCCGTCCATGATGATGTGTTCGACTTTGGAGCAAGTTGCTATGATAGAGATGTGAAGAGAAGGAGGAAGGAAAAATAAAAATAAAAACCGAACTAAACCGAGCGAGCTTTCTAGTTTGAATTTTGTATGGGTCGAGTAAAAAAAATATGTCATTTGTGTTTGGGTCGGTTCAAGTATTGGTGGAAACCGAACCAAACTTGCCCATTGACAACCATACTACCTACTAGACAAGTGTCACGAGCCGGCAGTTCCTTGACCGCGAAATAGCCCGTACACCACCTGGCGAGTCGATAAGACCCCAGGCTATGCCTCCTTCTATAGTTGTTCCTAGGAATAGTACAGTGAATCACATCCTCGTATCGGATCGTACTACGCCCAGCTTAGCTCGGATATCCAATCCTTCAAGCAAGACACATAGAACGCTTTAGGCACAACGACTAGTTTCGGTCTACCATGACCTCGTCAAGAGAGCAACATCAGCATCGACCAGTTTGTACATGGGAGGCCTTTATAGCTCTTAAGGGTATATTCATTCTAACCTAGAACTCTTAGTACAAATCACCATGACGCTACTCCCATGAACCAGTCGTATCATTCCCTCTGCATAACTCACTCTTTATTCTGACAACACCAAGCTTCACTTATAAGGGTACGAGAGTACAAAAGAATCACGGTCCATGACATTCTCCCCCACTCAATTCCGCAACGCCCTTGTTGCGGGCTGTTCTATCGCGTCCCTTCATTTCCTAATCATCAACGCCACTCCTTGGGACTTACATGAATGGCAATGCTCGCCCAATAGAACAGGCCACTCCACTCCACTAGTAGCTTCCCTCAATCAAAGCTATTCACGAATCTCCAGTCACTTGTGCTTCCTGACAAGTGTGGCTTCCCTAGCCAATTGCACTCCCTTGGCACCACCTTCTCTAGCCTACTAGGCTTTTCCTAATCTCAGCAAACCAATGGAGGATTCTCCCCTTGTTGGAAACGTGATAGTAGACCTTCCCTTGAGATTCGCCAATTGATTCAGGGACGTTATCCCTATTCAGTAAGCAATTCGATTCCACCTTGTGCCCCCATTGCCATCCTATAAGCTAGATGTGAGCTGCACGTTGTTCGAGCTTAGCCCCAGCGATTCACTCTCCGCCCTCATAGGATCGGAAAGACCACAGACATTCCTCGAATTAGAGGGATCCCTACTTTGATACTATTTGTCACGAGTCTGTAGTTCCTTGGCCGCGCAATAGCTCATGCGGTGCCTGTCGAGTCGATAAGACCCCAAGCCAGCCTTCCTTCTATAGTTGTTTCTAAGAACAGTATGGTGAATTGCATCCTCATATCGGATCATATCACATTCAGCTTAGCTCGGACGTTCGGTCCCTTGAGCGAGACACAAAACGCTTTAAGCACAATAACTGATTTCGTCATGCCATGACCTCGTCAGGAGAATGGCATCAACTCCCGATCAGTTTGTACACAGAAGGCCAACCCCGTCTTCAAAGCTCTTAATGGTATATTCATTATAACCTAGAACTCCTAATACAAATCACCCTAACGCCACTCCCACAAGCTAATCGTATCATCTCCTCTGCATCACTCACTCTTTATCCCAATAATGCCTAGCTCCACTCACAAGGATATGTAAGTATGAGAAAATCACGGTCCGTTACACAAGCTTATCACCCCAACCCATCCCAACACAAGTGGGAAGCCAGAACCGGTGATACACCTAAACTCAGTACTTGCAATTTAAAATCTAAACAAGGTTTTCTGGTGTCCGGGATCGAAATAGGTTGAGAATCGAACTTGTGATCGTCAACTTGAAGTCTTAGATCGCTTGATCAATCTCTGAAGTCCTAGATAGCTTTTGGTTCGATTTTTCCCATCAAGTCACACTTCATTTTTAAGGGGGGCAACATGGAAAACATAACACAAAATGAGAATCACATAAAATAGTCTCATCCTGCATAATTGAGAGTCAGGATGGTCCCCAATCTCCCCATCTTGTCGCCAAGTTGTGGCCTGATTCCCGGGCTGGTCCACGTACTTTTCAATTATGGAGGCTGAGCTGTTCATTTTCTATCTCTTCAGATGGAGCATAGTCTTGATGAAAAATAAAAAGCATGACAAAAAACATAAACCTAATAATGGGTCAACTAGATAGCCCAAGGCACATGGCCTTGCTCCCCACCCACTGTTCATGGATCTTGTCCAATTGTCAGATCACAGTAAGAAAGCAAAAAAAAATTACAAAATAAATCCGCAATTTACAAAAATAAAGACATTAGTAATAATAATATTGACAGGCAGGTACAATACACAGGCTCTCATGGTTCTTTATCATTTAGTACAAAATACATGGCATTACAAAATGGAGGGAACAGAACACCCAGTACAGCTACAGCAGCTGAAACAAAAACCAAAGAAGGTTGCACTTGCACATGAAGCATGTCTTATGAACATATTACCGATTTCACAGGGTTGTTTTTCTTCCTTTTCCCTTAGAGATTTTTCAGTAGTTTCTTCTCACAGACCTAATTGAGATAAGGAGGAAAAAACCAAAGAGAAAAAAAGGGAATAAAAAAGGGCATGATAAAAAAAAAGAAGAAGAAGAAGCATCCGAGCTCCGCGCTCGATCCCTCTCGAGCCGGTCTGATTTCCCGTTTCGGCAACGATCGCGAGCACGAGGGGGACTTCAGCGTACCGAGACAGACCGGAGTCGCGGTGCTTCAGCTTCTGTTCTTGCATTTCTCTACTGCTCTTGGTGCTGCAATCGACCGGTCAAAACAAAACGTAAATGAGATTCAATTGGGCCAGCCATGAAAAAAAAAGAGTAATCTCGAGCACATCACGTGATAGCGGGTACTAACCAAGTCCAATCGCCTCAGATCCCTTCATGATCCTCAAACGCTTGCACGAATCGACAAACATACTGCGATCGGAAAGGGAAACTCGAGTCAATTATCATTCATGCATGGTTTGAGATCATGCACAACTTTGGTTCAATTATTAGTTATAGATGAAGGAGACACTCACTCCCAAGGCACATCTCCCACAAGCATCCAATCACCATCCTTATCCTCATAAGTGGGGACATAGTCAGACCCGTTCAAGAGATCTATCAATTTGCTCTCATTCATGAAGTCCTTCATTCCTCCAGACCCACAATTACCTTCAAAAAAGAAAGAGAAAAAATAACCCAATTAGATTTCTGAACTAATCAATGAAATTCAATTATCCTGATTTTTCCACACAAAAAGAAAGAAAATGAATTACCAATGGTGAAAGAGCTGAACATCTTGGCCAAGGCATCAGAGAGGTCTTGATAGCTCTTGTACAGCTTGAGGTCCACCTTGCGCAGGTACGGCGCGCCATCCATGCTCACTTTCACGAATGCAGCCGCACCGGTAGCCGCCGGGGCGCCGCTGCCCCCGGCGCCGCCCTTCTCAGCCTCGTCGGAGCCATTCTTCTGGACGGCCATGATGTTCTTCCGGAAGGATCGCACGGGTGGCCAACCCACCACTTGCGCCCTGTGGAAAAGTCGAAGCACCACGTCATGTGGTTGCAAAACACAAACATTTTCACCTCCATATTTGGATAAAGATTCAAACTTGAGCGGAAAATCATGAAATTTTTGGGACGTGTCAATAATAAGCATTGGGTAATTTCGATGGTGACGTTCATGTTCAGTTTTTTCTTTCTTTTTTGGCCATTTTCTCGGATTATTATTTGGTGGTTGAGAGGGGGAAAAGAGCTAAGAAAAAAGCAAAAGATTCCAAATGTTTTGTACTTTTCCATGTCTCCCCGACAATCAGCCAAGGCCACAGATGTCAATTCTATCAGGACTGCTTTTGTGAGGCTTGGAATTGATGCCAAACTGCAAAAAACAACCTTTTTTTTTTTTTTCAGATTCCCGAAGAAAGCAATAGGAAAGGAAATATCCTCGCAAAAATCGACTTTTTCGTGGAGATAATCGATGGATGTGGAATAATTTATTCAAACTCAATCAAGAAAAGGGTGGGGAAGGGAAGAGGAAATCTTCTCGGCCAAGACCCATTCCCTTAAATTTGTCCTAATTAGGAAGACAAATTAGATTTAATTTTGTTCATTATTGCTTCATCATTCAAGAAAGTCGTACCAAATCACAGGTCATCAGCATCAACTCATCATCAACTCCTCCTAACTATGCAAGAACAAGACGGAACTCTCTCTCTGTCTCTCTCTCTCTCTGAGCTGCAAAACCAGATCCTCATGCAATAATGGAGCTACAGATGAACACGACCTCTCTCTCCATAGAAAGCTCGCCTGAATTCAGCTTAAAAATTTCGCTTATCTTACGGTAGACCATCCAAAGCTTAAAAAAAAAAAAAACGTTCGAAATTAGAGTTGTTGTTCAAGCAAAATCACTAAAACGAAAAGTCAGCAACTCACTTGGCAGGAGGCTTCGCAACCTCGCTGGAGCTTGGAACAGCAGCGACGCTCTTCTCCTTACCGTCGTTGCTGTTCATCTTCTTCTCCGCCGGGACCGACGCCCTGATCTTCTCGGCGCTCGCGTCGTCATCCTTCGAGGAGAGGTTGAGCTTCAGATCGACGGTCTCCAAGAACACCCTCTTCCCGTTACCCCGCGCTGCACCCTCGCAGCCGCTGTTGAACCCGCAGGCCTTCCCGGGTAAGCCCAGCCTCAGCTCCGTCTCCTCAAAGTCTATAGTGAACTTCTCTGCTGTCTCCGCACTCATGGTGCCTTTCCTTTGCTACTCTCTCTCTCTCTCTCTCTCTCTCTCTCTCTCTCTCTCTCTCTGCTCGATTGATCGCTAACACTCAACCCAAATCACCAAGAAACCCCACCAAGGACCACCAAGAAACCTCGGTTCACACCCCCGCCCCAAAAAAAGGCCTCAAGATCCCAGCTTTCTCTCACCAAACTCTCTCTCTCTCTCTCTCTCTCTCTCTCTCTCTCTCTCTCTCTCCCCGTCTCCCCGTCTCTCCTCTCCTTGTTTCTTGATGGGTGTCGCTTTGTTCTCTTCCGTCCTGCCCTGTTTTCGCTGGAGGAAGAGAGGACGAGGAGGAGCAGTGCGTGCGTGCGTGCGTGCAATAATGTCGCGAAGGGGAAAAAGAGTTTCGGAGATGCTTGCAAGTTGCAATGGCCAGGAAGAACAGATAGGGGAGGGCGAAACGGTGTTTCGGACAGATGCTTATAGCGCTGGGGTGAGAACGGACGGCTGGAGATTGGGACGCGTGGCGGGGGCGGGGCGCGGCCGAAGCTGGACCGTCCGCGGCCCTGTGCGGGGGGGGGGTGACGTCACTCGTGACGTGAGCCGGGGGGAATGATTGCGTGGAGGCAAGTGGACAGGACCTTTAGTAGGCTTGGGGGGTGCGGGCGTTCGTTTGTCGTTTGTCCCTTTTATCTGCCTTTGCCCTAGGAGAGGCTTTGGCTCCCCACCAAAATGCTAACAATTTTGTTCATCTCGTTCCCTCCCAAATAATTATTGCAATTGTCATGATAAAGAGCTGCAATTTGAAACACTTGCTAAGATTGTATTTAGGTTAGGATAATCTAATGTCCGTTTAGATTAATTTGATGGCTATCTTTCGGCTCACGCGCGTGGAAATTTCTTAAACCCTGAACTCTTAAAACTGTTGCGGCACTTGCGTAATTCTTTTCATAATTTTTTGATATGTGGATGATATAAGGAAAAAAGTCACAAAAAATCTCAAACTACACCCATTATGACACATATATCTTGAACTTTTTTTGTCATATCAAAAACTCCAAATTATACCCACTATTACACATTTATCCTAAATTCTTTATTGTGAAATAAAAAACCCCAAACTTGTATCTACTTAATACATTTGCCATCCGTCAATGTTTCGTTAGATGATATTTCAATCAAAACATTGGCATTTGTATTTCACTCAAGCCATATGGGTGTCATGTCAATAATGTTTTCTTTCGAGCATCCATGTAGACAAGTTCTCATTGACAAAACTTTGACAAATAGTAAATGTGTCACATAAGTACAAGTTTAGGATTTTTTAAGTAAAGGAAAAAAAAAGTTCACGGTAAATCTGTCATAGCGAGCATAGATTAGAGTTTTTTGTGGCTTTTGGCCATAATATAATCAAGGGTTAATGCCACGAAATTCCCCAAACTGATACACATGTGATAAATTTACCAAAAACTATTTTTTTGATCACAAAAAATTTCAAACTAGTATACCTGTGACAATTTTACCCCGAACTAATTTTTTGACCACCAAAAACCCCGACTAGTACATTTGTGATAATTTTACCCCGAATTAATTTTTTCACCACCGAAAACCTCAAATGGGTACACTTGTGACAATTTTACCCTCCGTTAGTTTTTATTAAATTTTACTATCAAATTGCTAAGTTTAATGACACATGGTAGTTGACGGGTATACCGGTTTGGGATTTTACCCCTCTGTCTGTCACAAGTTTACTAATTTGTGATTTTTTGTGATATTAATCCAATTTAACGGATACTAACGAAGGGTAAATTTATCACAAATATACCAGTTTGGGATTTTTAGTTGTTAAAAAATTAGTTTGGGGTAAAATTATCACAGATGTATCAGTTTGGAGTTTTTGGTAATTAAAAAGTTAGTTCATGGTAAAATCGTCACAAGTGTACCAGTATAGGATTTTTGGTGGTTAAAAAATTAGTTCAGAATAAATTTATCATAAATATATCAGTTTGGGGTTTTTAATGGTCAAAAAATTAGGTCAAGATAAAATTATCATAAGTGTACCAACTTAAAGTTTTTCGTGGTATTAACCTTATCATCAATACTATCGAGAAAGTAAAAAAATTAGGTTTTGCTTCTATTTAAATGCAAATAAACATGTCGTTTATTTTTCAAACCATCGGTTATGAATTCCATTGGAATAGTCAACGCATTGAAAATCGTGTGAATTATTTGATCGATTACTTAATAAGATCTCTCACAGCACCTTAACAAAATTCTGATTAGAAAAAAAACACGACAAATGAACATGCTCAGGAGATGTAAAAATTTTCGTTTGAAGTAAGTGAATTTCTTAACACGTGTATTTCTCCAACTCCAAAAATGTATGAAATCTTTATGTTGACTTAATTGGCGCCTTATGAACATTTGTTAATAATGTCCATTATAATAATAAATGGAAAAATTAGAGCATAACAGATTTCGTTGAAAGTGTACTATCCCTTTCTCCTTTGTCCCCCCTATGTTTCCCATTAAATATAAAAAAAATAAAAGAGAAAAATCTAAAGCAAGTTACGCAAATATCTTTAACTTTAACACAAAGTCATCGTTGGCGTTCTTTCGAAACATTATGATGTTATTAAATATAGGCCGTATTTCTTAAGAATCTCCAGCTTTGTAAAAATCAAATTTACATGTGAAATACATTACGAGCAAAATAACAAGTAAGCATGTTTACAAGATTCGCATGCTGAGACCCATAGTTTGATGCCATGCCATGCACGTTATATAAGCATTTTTGCAGCTGACTTTGCAAACTTGTAGAAAGCGCACCACCAATGTATATTTATCATATTTAACTCAACAAGATTTGTACATTCAATAGACGCTAGGACCAATCTTTAGTAAAAGAACGGTCCATATCAATATTATCAAATGGAGTCGCTCATTTTATTCACGGTACCATTTGTTAAAAAACTAATGAGGCTATTGTTATGTTAATCGTCAGTCTTAATGAAAAGACTATATTTCGAAATGGATTATTGTAAAAATCCTGTACATTTTGCCTTCAATAAAAGGTGTTTTGTGGTTTAACTACCCAAAAAAAGGTGCTTTTCGAGAATAAAGAATTCACGGTGTTACATGTTTTTTCTCCTCAATTAAATTTTCGATTAATTAAAATTTAGTGAATTAATAAGATATAGTTGCATGCTCCCCGTGTTCATGATTGATGCCACACCGTGGGCGGTTTTATAATGCGATTTGCCAGGATTCTTCCCGATTCTGTGGTCATATGGATCGTCACGACAATTGAATTAATTCTGATATTTAATTAACATATTGCCTGAAATTTAGGAGGTTGTCCAACCACTCCTCCTTATTTTATGCAAGAATATTCCCTGTGCCATTATGCAGTCTATAGTATACTGAAGAAATAATATATATTTATAAACATTATGATAATCTCTTTTTTCTAATTTCTTGAGTTAGTTTTTTAGTATAGAAAATGTCTCAGTTTGTTTCAGATGAGACCTCCATTCTTAGGGTTTCATATATGTCATGGAAGTTGACTAATGAGAAGATTAAATCTGAAGTTATGGGGGTGTATTACTCCTTCTGATGCGAAGTATATATAAATTAAAGCTTAGATGGGTTCCAAGCTTTGATAGGACATTATATTAATTTGGGAAAATTACCGAATCAGTCATTAACTCACCATACGGATGTTAATTTAGTTATAAATTTTTTTAATTATGTTAAGTTGGTCCTAAACATTTGCGCGAAATTCCATTGCAGTTATTCCAGTCAATTTTTGCCGAAAATCGCCAACGTAACAGTGTGCTACAAGGTTCAATCATAACTAGCTGACCTACGTAGCACACAGTCACATCCGCGATTTCCAGTGAAAATTGATTGGAAAGACTACATTGAAATTTCATGCAAAATTTTATGATTAATGACAAAATAAAAACGTTTAGAACTAAATTAATATTCGTATAATAAGGTTAGGATCAATTAGAAAATTGTCCTATCAAATTTAATAGTATGCAAGTCCATGCATATATTATACTTCTTCTAACCGAGTTATGCTTTAAACATGGTCGAGGACTCTCAACAA
Organism: Syzygium grande; assembly: GCA_024733475.1. NCBI lineage: Eukaryota > Viridiplantae > Streptophyta > Magnoliopsida > Myrtales > Myrtaceae > Syzygium > Syzygium grande. Next base: position 7,824,538 of record JAMXDD010000005.1, on the reverse strand, counting down.
AGAAGATATGGAGAAAACACAAAGTATTTGCTACTATCGCTTCTCTCTCACATGTTATACAAACATTCTTGCACCACCTAGGCTACGTTTATTTTATGAAAAGGAAATAATTCAAAAAATATTTTCTTAAAAATGACTACTTGTATCACTTACAAAAATGGAGAAACAAAAAATATTTTCATTATTTACGAAAAATATTTAGACATTAATTATTATCGATAATGAAAATATTTTCATCAATTAATTATTTCAAGTGATATAAGCGATCATTCTAAAAATATATATTTTTAAATTATTTATTTTTCGTAAAATAAATGGAGATTTAATTTTCATACATTTATTATATACCCAAAATTATGGTGATTTTTGCCACCTAAAAAGGACAACAGAAATGGTATTTAGAATTTAGAGGAAATCCAAATGAAACTTTGATTAGATGCCTCTTTCTCTCTCTCCCTCTCTATCCCCAAGATAGATCGTGGTCATAATTGTTCTCCATCACGATGATCTGATCCTTATCCTCCTTTCCACTTTGGGTGGTGACCACTCAATGCTTTCACATCATGAGTCGCGTAGTGTGCCGCTCCTCGTTAGATAAAAATGGCAAAAGCATCATCAATATGCTATCCATTATATATATAGTTAGATGCCCCAACAGGGCAAAAGAAAATAGAAAGAAAGAAAAAAGGAACCATGGTGAGAGATCATGGAAGAGCTCCAACATAAATATTCTTCCTCCAGGTGTTGTGGACATAAAAAAGGCTAAAACAGATTCAAATTATACATCAAAAAGAAAAGTGGAAATTGGAGAAAATCAATTTAAAAGCAGAAAGCAGAAAATAAAACCCAATTCCTAACTATAGGGTATAATGCCTATGATGCACTTTAAAACTTCATGCATCTATGATGGTGAAGAAAAGGAAAATCGCAAAAATGATGTTTCATTAGTACTTTCAACGGAGGCTTATCTAAAGATCCAACAAAGTAAACGGATATATATATTTTTTGATCGAATAAGTGAATGGATATATTAATTTCGCGGTTTTGTTTCTTTTCAAATTTAACTTGAAATGATGCATCTTCTCGATAGGTTAATTAGAACCTCTAAATTTGATGCACCGTACATATCGGAACAAAGTCATTCTCAAGATTGCACTTTTTTGCAATAAAATGGTCCTTCTTTATTCGTGCGCTTTTTCATGTAACATAAAAACCATTTCACAATGGTCGACCATGTCAACAGTCAACGTTTGACCAACACATTTCTTCTTCTTTTCTTCTCAAAAATAAAATATATAGACCAATGTAATACACCAACATCATTCATACTAAATATAATTAGTAAACAATTCTTTAGCGAAGCACTCAATGCTGCTTCGCTGAAGAGTTATTCAACGTTTTGTTTTCTTAATCAACACATTCTTTGATTATAAGCAATCTAGATAAATTTTTTACTAAGAAATAGCTCTTCTATATCCAGTTAAACATTTTAATTTGAAGGCTTGACAGCTTTTCACCATATAGGATGACATTGGGCAATCTGTTTTGTGGTTAATTGATTTATTTCTCCAATCAATCAACAGAGGCCACAAGGCAATAAAAAAAGGAAAAAAATAAAGAGTAAAGGGTATCTTTCAAATAGAGAAAATGAAGTACTAAAAAAATAAAAGAGTGACATTCAACTTGGAATGATAATGGTTAAGCTCAATAATTATTAGTCATTATTCTAGTGACAGGTGAAATAAGATATCAATTCCAAAAAAAAAAAAACCAGTTTCTAAGATAAAAAGCAAGTGATATGAAATGTGTACTCAACCCAATTAGTCAAACCGTACATATAGAGGAAGCTAATTAACTATTTTACATCTAAAAAAGTCTTATGTTAAGTAACTGATGTCAAATTTTGATACAGAGAGCACTTTGAAGTTTAGTGCATTGAGAGGCGTGCCCACTAAGATCACACTGCATTTTAGGGTGCGTCTGTTTCGTGAAAAACGAATAATTTAAAAAATATTTTTTTAAAAACAATAATTTATATCGCTTATAAGGATGGATAAACTAACGATATTTTCATCGCCTATAAAAATGTTTAGATGCAAATTGTTGTCCATAACGAACACATTTTCTATAGACTAATTATTTCAAACGGTATAGGCGGTTAATTTTTTAAAAAATATATTTTTCAAATTATTCATTTTGCACAAAACAAATCAAACGTTGGTATATCTTTTTTCATTTTCGGTGAAATTTCATCATTACCTTAAACCCGTGCTCGTCACCCGTTCTACAATTCAAAGGCACGAGGGCAAAGACCCGGCTATTGGACAATAAACTGCCGACCCATTTTTGAGAAAACATCGACAGCGGGAAGTTCTTGCTCTAGCGAAATTAATCAGTGACACCTTAAAATTATGCCGCGAAATGAGAAAACACAGACAGCGACGGTTGACGAGGACTCCTCCCGCTGGCCTGTCCTTCCCCAAAACCCTAGCTCCAGTCCAAGAAATAATTTTCGTGGGGGGCCCGCGCCAACCAATCAGCAGTCAGAATCGCTCGTGTGGGAGGGCAAAAAGTGGGCCCCCAATCTCTCTCTCTCTCTCTCTCTCTCTCTACCAGTATTCACTATCGCCATCGGCGACCCCACAGGTGTTGACCCCTCTGAGGTGAAGAAGATAACCCTTCCCCATCTCCATCTCCATCTCCATCTCCGTCTCCATCTGTCAACGTCCGAGAGACACCACACGTGTGGCGTTCATGAGGTTGACGCTGAAAGATGTACACACGCACACATATGCGTGTGTGGATGAGTGTGGACACAGTGTATCTGCCCTTCTTGGGTGGTCTGCGTGCATCGTCTGCGGGGAAAATTTAGGGTTTTGCAGGGACATAAATGGTGGCCACCCTGCAATTTCTTTCATCTTCTTCGCCCTTGCATGCTTTCTGATACTGTTCCGTGCTGTCCTCCGGACGGTCCTTTCTCTTCGGTAGGGAAGCTTTTTATATGGATGCATGCACGCACGCATGGAGCCGTGCTAAAAGCTGCTTGAAAAATCACAAGATTGGAGTACAATGTACCCTCGTGTGGGTTGACCGACGAATTCCTCTCTTGGTTTTTCTCGCTTCGTTTGAAAAATATCACCCATTGACCTTATCTTACACCGTTAGAAAATGCATATATATAACATTTACTTTCGAGTTCTGATAGCTTCTTAAACTCACACACTTTAGTCCATCGGCTATCCAATTAGAAGCAATCATATGGGAATTCGGCGGCATAAACGGAAGACGAATCAAAACTTACAGGGTTTCGTGATTTTTCTATGTCTGTTGCCTCGTCTGTGACATTTGAGCTTGTAACAGGTAAAGCGGTTAATACAAGATTAAACTTATTATCTTGGATTCTCAAGGTATCGGAGCCTTATGGTAACTATTAATGGGTTTTTTGGAGATTAAAGGACAGCTCCTTAGGAAGGCCAAGCATATCCGTCTCGGGAATCCATCGGTCCATTCCGTAGCCCCCTCACGGCGTATGTACAGCGCCACCACTCAAGTTTAAAAGTTAAACTATGGAGATTACAATTATTGACATCTAAGATTGTATGGTTTTATCAAATCGCGAGTCACTCAGTGTAAACCTACTCTGAATGACGCGACGCGAGATGTGCATAAAATAAGATCATATTGCACGAGCATGGCTTTTCAGTCAATCTAGCATGGCAAAAAAGTCAACAATTACGAGTCACAGTCGAGAATAATTAATCAGTAAGAATTCCGGGGTCATTGTCCCTTAACTGTTTCTGGAAACGATGCATGCACGAATTAATAAATTTAACATAAAGGAACCCTCGTCAAGACCGGTCTCATCCAAATGTCGTAGCAATCAAAACTGCTGGCTACTGTGGCGGTGTGGCAATTCACGAGCGGGTTGTCTCCCGCCTACCTTACAGAGAATTAATGCGAGTGCGATGAGGAGAGAGACACCATTAAATGAATTGCTGGGTACGTGCAGTGTCCTTGATCCTTCTTACCTTCGTTAGATATCTAAATTAGCAATCGATGGCGCGGTGTTTGGACTCGTTTGGACCTTAAACCTTATCGCCATCGGTCCATTGTGAATCGTTTGATTGTAGACCTAAGGTTCGATGTTCATCAAATCTAGCATCTCCCCCGTTCAGTTTTCCTCCTGTGTTTGCATAATTTGAACTTTCAAATCCATCATGATTCGATGCCCGACCGAGCTGTAGATTGCCTATGATAACGACGTTGATATTGGGCTCAAGTTGTCTGCAAAAGGACCGAGAACTGACCTAGGGTTTAAGTTGCAGTATATTTGATCTGAATGTTTTGAAGTAAGTTCAATGCATGTCTGTTGTCTGGGAAGTAAAGATTCCCAAATTTTAACCTAGAGAAAATGATCAAAACCTTATGCTAAATGCATATATCGTGAATTTCGTATGCTAACAATTTGAGCTTTCACGGAAAAAAATTTCAGAGCATTACCCATGATTTTGAATTACGTCATTCTGGTCATTTGCATCATATGTCGTCCTTTTTATTTTGTCCGTTTTTTTTTTTTTACCTTATGTAGTCGTTTTGTCTAATGTGATTATACTCATGCTCTCTATTTCCTAACAGAAATCTTTCATACCATAGAATATAGTTTGCGAACCCCATTTCTTCAAAGTTCAAGCATTTCAAAAGAAAAAGAAATAGTTTATATAACAATATGATCGGTTCACGTAGTCTGGTCGTTATACTTCTTTTTAAGCCATGCATTGGAATTAATAGATTTTGCTTCCAAATCACTACCACTCAGAGTAACCGTGAGGTCCAACCAAAAAAAAAAAAAGAGTAACTGTGAGGACTCTAGACCCATCGATCCATGAGTACATCCTAACCCCTTTGAACTTGAATGAGGTTACCTGTGTGTATTCATGAAAAATAGTCAAATCGAAAGTTTCGAATACCCACATTATAAAAGAGAAAAAGAAAAACAAGTTCGAGAAGCGTGTGACTGTTATTAGTTGATTATGAGCTCTTACCTAGTGCGCAACTAACATATATCATATCAATAGAATGATGGAGTTGAAAATTATGGTCATTAGAGACTTAAGCGTCCAAGTAAAGAGATGATACCGACACTTTTCTTCATGAGGATAAGTACATACATACATATGTAGATATACATCTATACATGGATATTGATGTCTTATGGCATTGCCACACGCACATATGCACAAAATACCTAAGGGGGGTCCAAGCAAAAAGCATGATGGAATTGGTAGGGTTATGAAATAATAGCTGGCTTTACTAATTATTGGTTGAGGAGGAAGAAAAAACAACAAAGACACCGAGCAGAGAGGAGTTATATAGCTAAGAATGAGGTGTGCTCATGAGTCACCAAAGGATAATGAACCCCAGAAATTATTTTGCATGTTGGATCTTCCCTAAAACACGAAGTTTTCTTGCTTCTCTTTTAGGGTTTCCGAGGCCACCATTGCTTTCTACTTGTGTGAGTCCGTAGTAACAATGTCACATGCAACTTGCCCATTTGATCCCTCATTTGTAGGGCCAAGCTTTGTGTTCGTAGATGTAAATTGAGAGATCATGTTCACGTTCCGAGGAGTAAATGAATCTATCTGCGAATTAAAGATCACTCGAATAAGTCTAAACTTGGATTGGAATTGACCGGACGCGATTACGGACAGAAAGTTAATTAAGATTAGATTCAAGAAAGTCCATTATGTAAGGGTAACGTGTTGTACCCCTCGAGTCGCTTAGCCCTAAGGAAGCCAAGAGAGATCGAACACGCATGTTGCTTTCACTTAGGATTCTCCATACCTTTAGGCGTGCAATTGATTCGAAGGTAAAAGTAAAAGTTTAGGACCTTAGGACAACCCTTATTCATCTATGTGCCCAATTTGCTTAGCCAAATTGCATGAAAATGCGGAAGGCATCATGATAAGCATGATTGTGTTCCGCATTGTGACAAAAAAACTACAAAAAATCCCCGATCTCGTCGATCTTCAACAGGAACGGAAACAGTGGAAGCAGAAGAAAAGCAAAGTCTTATCCCCATGATTATGCGAGAATAGCTTTTTAGAAACACTTTTTTGGCAATGTTCACCCTTTTGCTAGCTATTGGGTTATTTTACTAATGCATAATGTCATCGTCACTACATTTCCTGTCCATAACTATTTCATTTTGTGTATATTTCAGAAATTTCTTCGGCAATCACTTGAAATTATGACAGTGAAGACCTTTTTAAATTTGCCATCATCTGCAAGATCTAGGAGCATAATGGCCTAACATGCGTTTACTTTCCATGGTCCTAAAACAAATGGTATTTGGACTTAATTAGTGAAAAATTTATAGAAAAAAAATACTTAATTGAGGAAATGATTGGAGTAGCAATCTTTTAGTCATGGTCCAACAAGATCCTAATTTCATGCTAATACGGGAAACCAAATACTTTCGTGTGAAAAGAAGCTGTAGGCTCGGCTTGTACATTATCACTTTGATTAAAGTCAAATTGTTCATTTAAAAAAGGGACAAGCGAATTAAAAGTCTTAAAACTTGTCATAAAAGTGCAATTGAGTCCTCAAACTTTCAAAAAGTGCAATTAAGTCCTCAAACTTATCATGAAAGTGCAATCAAGTCTTAAAACTTTTAAAAGTGCAATTAACTCCTAAAACTTGTTGCAAAAGTGCAATTAAATCCTAAAAATTTTAAAAAGTGCAATCAAAAGAAGAACTTAATTGGGCTAACTTAATAAGTTTTAGAACTTGATTGTACTTTTTGAAAGTTTTAGGACTCAATTGCACTTTGTGACAAGTTTTAGGACTTAATTGCACTTTTCGAAAGTTTTAGGATTCAATTGCACTTTGATGACAATTTTTAAGACTTTCAATGTTCTTGTCCTTTTAAAAAATGAAATTGCCCCCTCACGAGGTGGAGAATAAGTACCCTCTACTTTTTTTCAAAATCGAATATTGAGGGAGCAAATGTTGACCGGACTGGGGAGAACGACAACCATCAGATCCCCGTACATCGCAAGATGCAAAGGCCACCGTTGATCCGATCCCATGGATTCCAGGCAAGAACTGCTCTGCCATACAATGCCTTGCCGATCAACTACAACCCATGCGGGGTCCGACCCACATGGAGTTATGAACCAACTTAAACCCGTATTCGATCCGACGGCCCCGATCCATCCTCGAGGAATCGATCGACGAATCCCCGCCGTTGGGTCTGGGGCTACCGCGGTGTTTTTCTTAATAAAAGAGTGGTTGGGAATTTGTCCCTGCCTTGTCCCATGTTACATTGACAAATTGCCTTTATTTTGCTGTTCTTGGGACAAACTCACCTGCCCATGTCCAGATTTGGGCCTAAAATTATTCTCCCCACAATAATAAGGGGAATCCGAATATGAGCCATACAAAAAAATTATATTAAAAATCAATTTGATAACTTTGCCAATTAAATGTGATAATTTAATATTGTGTCTCTTTGATCAACACATCCCTTCTATAAAAACATACCCTTGGCCTTAGGTAACCACTGGCCTAACACAAGTTTTCCTCTCATACTAGAACAAGTACGATCACAATCAACCAAAGAGAAGGAGAAGAGAAAGAAATTAGAAGTGAGATTGAATTGATTTGAGCATTGAGCAATCAAAGATCTTGCGAGCTTTGAGAGTGAATCAAGTTGTGAGGGAAAGAAGAAAGTAAGATATGGCAGCTCAAGGAGAGGATCTGAACCTCGAAGCGACGGAGCTCAGATTAGGACTGCCCGGCACAGTGGAGTCAGAGAAGCAGCAAGCACCTGTGAGCGGGCGGAACATGAAGAGGAATTTAATTGATGTGAACAACAAGTGCAGGTCCGATAAGGAGGAGTCCAATGGGTTGAGTGCCCAAAAATGCGATAAGCAAGATGTGCATCGACCATCTAAGTAAGCGGAAACAATTCTCATTTTTTTCACTTCAGCAAAGAGAATTAAATTCCCATCGAATATGATTGAACCCAATCTAACGGTTTTATGGATGTTCTTTCTAATGCAGGGCACAAGTTGCGGGGTGGCCGCCGGTCCGATCATACCGCAAGAACTGCTTCCAAAAGAAGGCGGAGAGCGAGTCGGCCGGGGTTTTCATCAAAGTGAGCATGGATGGAGCTCCATATCTGAGGAAGATTGATCTGAAGCTCTACAAGGGTTATGCAGATCTACTCAAGGACTTGCACGACATGTTCAAGTTCAAAGTTGGTGAGTGTCAATAAGCTGTCAACTGTGATTCCAATTGATTGTAATTACTGAAACATTAGCAACTTGGGTGCTATTGCTTGGCCTTTTGCATATTTTGTGCAGTTGAGTATTGTGAGAGAGAAGGATACAATGGATCCCAGTTTGTACCCACCTATGAAGACAAAGATGGTGATTGGATGCTAGTTGGAGATGTTCCATGGAAGTAAGTTTTCTTTTGTTTTTTACCTTGCCCATTGTCCTTTTTCTTCAATTAATAACCTCCCTTACTTTTTCTCTGTAATTAATAATTTTTTTGTACCATTGCAGCATGTTTATTACTTCATGCAAGAGGCTCAGAATCATGAAAGGCTCATCAGAAGTGTAAAAGGGCTTGAAAACTGGATGGGCATGGCCTTGCTTCTTTCATCAAGAGGACAATGTTCCAAAGGCTTGGGCTTTCGGAGATTTGAATCTGGGATAATGATTTTAGTTTCATGCCTCTCTCAAATGTAACAAGGAAAAGAGGGGAAAAACAAGTTGAAAATGGTTTTTCCTTTCTCTTTTTCACTTTATGTGTCGTTGAGTATACTTCCTTTGGATCATTGTACAGAGACAAAAATAAAATAAAATACTCTGCTTCTGTTTTTCCCTTGACAATTAGAAGCAAGAGGTTCGAAATACACAGATCTTGTACGTTTCGATAATTTCAACCATCAATTCCATCATTCTTTCTCAAGAAAATGTTCTCACAAAATCTGGCATCCTGTCCATGGCGGGCTATGGTTTCGGTACATCGACTAATCCAGGGGTTTGGTCTTATTTTCTTCTCTCAGGGAATGGGATGAACCAGAATTCCAAATTAGATATCGGCCCTGAAGTTTAGCTTACCATTAGAGACATAATCTACGGCTAATTTATCAATCCAACTACCTTAGTGAACAACCACAATGACCGCGTGTTCGTTACTATCCAAGCAAATCTGAATCTATATGTACCGGAGTAATTGTCTTAATATCATCTTATAGTTCCCCATATGCAGTTGCCATCCTGAGCTTGATCTGCATTAGCTAATTCTAAGCCTACCAAAGAATAAGAGAAACAATCTAACAATAGCTCATCAAATTCTCAAGTACCATTAAATTTTGGTCCTGAAGTTTGGTTAAAAAATGAGTTCAGTCTATTTGCCGTGTCATGAACTGAGTACACGATATAATTCTGGTGAAAACTCAAAGCGACGCAAACTTGGTTGGAGAGTTCTGATATATTTTCTTTTTGTTGAGCAGGAAAAAAAAAACTTAAGTTTGCCAGTTCATGTGATGAAATCCTGTGAATGCAGCATGTACATGGATGTGGCTTTGATGAAGATGACAGGCATAGTCTTTAACATTTTTATGGGCTTTTCGATGTTAAAAAGTTTGAAACTTCTGGTTTATGGCATGTGTATCTAACGTTTAGGCCCATAGCTTGGCAGCTCAAAGCCCTGCAAGATTCGGCATGGTCTGCCGTTTGCGCATGACTATGATAGAGCAGGAAATCAAAATGAGCTACCGAGTACCGAGTCGATTAACCACTAAATCTTCTCCAACTTGCACAAAAGATCATCTCCTAATAAATCATAGATATATCCATCCATTCCTTTTATTTGGCCCTACATAAGCACTACCAAAGACGGGAAAGACAAAATAATAAAAAAGAAGTGAGGGAAGTTGCCAATCCCACCACTCAAAAGATTTCTGGTCATCAACCACTCAATTCAAACCCCACCACTTTGCATCAGAAGTTAGGAATTAATAAGCTGAATTTTGCGAAAAAGTTGCTTTTGACTTTTCCTTGGATGAATTGAAAAGAACATGAAACTGATGCATTTTTTAGGCTGTGATTAAGGGATAGGAACCACAAGTTCACACCCATTTTAAGACGGTGACAATAAACTATGAACATTAGGCACTAAGCAACTTGGTTGAAAAGGAGCTACATTGACTTGGAAATGATCTCAAACCGGTTGGACCTGAGGAACCGAGGCGTTGTTGCAGCTATGATGTCGCCTGGCATGTGTTCAGGGTGCTTCAGGAAGGGGTGCTGGATTCGGGCTTGATGGACCGGGACATGTCTGGTTGGCCCGTGCGGAAGATTGCGGAAGCGAGTGAAATGGGCATGATGCAGAGCGCCTTGGACTGGAGGAACTGCATAGCAGCCCCGACATCTTCTTCCATCAGCTTTGCCACTTGCTGCTCTGTGCCATCCGTCAACCACTTCTCCCACGCCGGTTGATTGTTCCCGCCTTCGATGATCTCGCCCTCAAATTTTGGAAGGCCAAACAATAGATCACATGAAAAGGAAGCAGATAAAAGTTAAGATCATCGTAATGCTAAGCAAATGGATATAAAATAAGATCATTGGACATCAAATGACCAAGACATGGCAAATCCATCAAGCCACTAAACATAGAACAAATATGCTCAGATCAAATGCTAATTGCTGTATCCTTTTGGTAACTACCTCAGCTGATGAGAGGGGTACATCAGATACAAGCTGAGCCACGGCACCAGTTCCGCCCAATCTACTCATGCTTAGGACCTGTTTGAAACAGTATGGAAATAACCATGACAGTTAAGATGATCATAACTTAGAACGTCAATAAAATTGAGTTAAATATGCTAATTCAAGGTAAATATAGCTCCCGACATAAGATAGGAAATAACACCTATCTGCTGCCAAAGTTTAACATATTCCTTGCCCGAAAGTGTACTCAATCGGGTCCTAGATATTCCTCAGAAAATATCACTTCGATTTGACGTGGTAACTACTTCACATAAAAATGGCATAAAGAGGTTTCCTGGTGCCAAGATATTCAACAAGATGGGCCTACTAAACTTTTGGTCTTCAATCAAAAGATACAGCTATACAACTAGTAGGAATTTGGCTCAATAATGACGCTCCATAAGACTTTGAACTATTCCCATCGCAATGTGTCCAGGAACTGGAAGAGACGCACATGATTTACCAGAAAAAGTCTCATCGACAGCGATACTGGTGTCAGGGATATGGACCGGTCCCGGACACACTTGATTATCACATTATTACAGCATAATAATTCCTTTGTAGATCCTAAATGTAAGTACCTTGACTTGGAGTCTTAAGAACTTCACATAATCCACGATTTCATCAAGCATGGCTGCTCTATCGGTCTGCGCACAGAGATTCAAGTATACATTATAGCAGAAGCAGAACCTTGTACTTGTCATAATACTGTTAAAGTTTCTTTTCTATTATCAAGCCAGATAAATGCAGTCCTTAGGGCACTATACTCGGGTCGAGCGCAGCCTCGTACATAAATCCGAAGTTGACTGCTTCTCATTCATAGAATAACAGTTTTCAGATCATAATAAGAGATCAAAGAGATAACGACCTTGTTGCAACTGGGAACCAACTCCTGCAATGCCTTCATTCTTTCGTTAATTCTTTCTCGGCGCAACTGCATCCGAAAGACAAAGCAAAGAGATGGAGAGGCATTAACTCTGTCACAGATTTGCTGAAGAATACTGATAGTCCATTATATTATCGATATCGATATTGATATGCAGAACCAATTTTATAGGTGACTAAAATAGCAACTCTGCTTCTTTTCAGTGCTAAATACACACTGGATTAAGAATCAATGCTAGAGTAAACTCGCTTCAGTTTGTTTTTAAAAAGTTCTTCTTTCAAACATGGAATTTCCAAAAGGAACAACAAGTGTCAGGTTTACCCGCTCAGCGATGCTGTGAGGATCCGTGGCTTGCCCTCGTCTAGCTCGTGCCCTCGGGCGTATAGCCGGCGGGTTCGGTGACCCCGCTGTAGGCTGATTCAAGAAGGCCTGAATCAGATTTGGTACGACACATGCAATTAAACATCATAGGCAGGTTAAGGAGGGAACGAAAAACCCGAACTTCATCGGCACAAGATATCACAAATGCATACCACGGGAAATTTTTTTTTTGGCAGATAAAGCCAAAATAAACTTAGCCCAACTATTGCTGTTCATAAAATCTTAATCTCATTCTGAAGAGGTCCCTAGGTGAAGCTGGTGAGACTTATGGTGGGGATGATTTGGATCGAACACGGTCAAATTGCCAATGCGATTTCAATTCTCGCATGTAAATTCGGGTGTCATTAAAGATTGTTTGCGAATTTCATTTTTTCTGTCATCCCTTGCTACTGGAGACCATCACAAAGTTTAATTTCCTTTCCACACCAGATGAGAGCAACCTCTGTCCAAAATTCTTCCCAGTGCTCAACAGTCAACATACCAAAAGCACAACCCAACAAGAAAGAAAGGGGAAAAAATAGAACCCAAAAGACAAGCCATCAGACAATCTATGACTATAGAAGAAGTCCGGGGGTATCCAAAATGTCAAAGAAACGTACGCAATCTGTCCCGAAAATCATGCACAAAATCTGCCAGAATTCATACAAATTTAGGTCCCCTGCTGAATCGAATTGACCGGTGTCAATTATTTCTTGAGTGACCAAAAAGTCAACCGTAATGAAAGGACTGGCTAGTCTCTTTTTTTTTTTGTTTCCCTTTTTTTGGCTCATTTTTTTTTTGCTTTCTCGAAGCATGATACCACTTTGCATTTCTTCGAAATAATCGAAAATCAGGAGCTTAGACATAACGTCGCAGCTCCGCAAAAACTAACAATATACATATATTTATTTTCAAATTAGCTGCGTTACTTCGCGATATCGATCTTTATAAATATGGTCTTAAAAATTCCCTGTTGTGTTTGGAAATGAAATGCTGAAACTCTCTCTATCTCTTCACGATTGACTAGTTTTTTGTGGTTCAAAAAATTTATAGATTAATTTTTTTCCCTTGCTCTCGAAATTTGTAAAAATAAATAAATGGGGTAAAAAAAAAAAAGTGAGAAGCAAAACGAGCACGTCATGCTCACGCACGCATGAGGTCACGCTCGCATGTGCGAGGAGGCATTTCTCAGTCCCAGTTTTTTCGTGTCAACTCACGAGTCACTTTCCCTCAAATCACCAGGAAAATTTACAGACGCCCAAAAAAGGGCCAAAAAACAGAAAGAAAAAAGAAGAAAAAAAAAAGGAAAGACATCATGAACACACAGTGAAGTTTGCCCACAGGTCAACGGAGCAGATACAAACACAAGTGCAATCACAACCTTAATCTCTGCTAATACTGCAGAGACTAATGAACTGGAAATTTCAGTGATTTTTTCTTGAATTCCTTTTTTTTTTTCATTTTGTGGAGAGTGATTAGATTTACTATATGGGCTGGTGAAATTGGAATTAAAATTAAAGAGAAGGGGAATTTTTGTACCGGGTGAAGCTGAGGAGGGGGTGGGTGGGGAGGAGGTGGCTGGACTGACTGAGCCTGCTGGAACTGTCCAAATGCTGGGAACAAGCAGCTTGTCATGTTGTTGTGATGGACTCCTCCTGCTTCTCTCTCCATCTGCCAAGTTCCACCAGGATCAAACCAAACCCCCCAAAATTTACATGACAAAAAGATTACTAAACATTCATCATCAGTTCAGCACCACCCAAACATTAAAAAAAAGATGAAATTTTGACCATCCTGTCTTGACCCTTCTCCCTCCTCACTATTCTCTAATGAATTCACTTCGAAGCAGGAAGTTCTTGAGACATCTCAAGCCCAAAAAGGGATGGATTCAAGAGAACTTTTTTTTTTCTTTGGGAGCAGAGGGAAGTGGAGTGGAGTAGAGTTGGTGCCAGCAGCAAGTCCATTAGAATGAGGGAGAGAGAGAGAGGGTGAGAATTGAGTGACATATGATTTAAAATTTGGAAAAGGAGAGAATGATGGGGACTTACATTAATGGCCGAAGTGGTGGAGGAAGCACTAGTGCTGTTCTCAACATCCTCACGCCTGAACAGTCCACCTTGTTCCAAATTCAGCCCCAGGGGCATCATCACCCCCATGCCCCTCAGCCCTTCGCCACCGCCGCCGCCGCCACGGCCGGAGCCGAGTTGCAAGACCATGGGCAAGGAGCCACCAGAGTAAGGTCCGGGTGGCACAGCCAAGATCTGCTCAAAGAACTCATCCCCTAGTCCTTCCTGTGGATTTGAGCCTGCCATAACTTCGATGATTATAAGCTCTCCCTCCCCTCTCTCTCTCTCTCTCTCTCTCTCTCTCTCTCTCCACAGATAAAGTGTCAACTAGAGATCAAAGTCTATGATGGGTTTTGCTCTATGTTGAAACCCCAGCAAAAGTTGGCTTCTTTCTAAGTGGGAAAGATGCACAAACTAATAGCTAAACGGAGTGGCGGAGACAGAGAGAGGCTAAGGAAGGTTGATAAGGGATGATCAATAAGTAAAGTAAGGTGTTCGGAAGGGGAACATATGAAATTATTGATGGGAGAGAACGTAAAGAAGAGAAGGGGAAGTGGAGGTGGGGGCTGTGATCATTGGGAAACCCAAAAAGGAGGGGAAGGTGGTGTTGGTGAACTGGGTGGCAGATCCGAAACCCGATGACCCGATAACGTGATTTGGGAATTCCGATTGAGTTTCATGGGTCTTGTGTTTCACAAGTTGGTCTTGTCTCTCGCAGTAGAGAGAGAGACAGAGAGAAGAGGGAGAGAGAGGTCTGTCTGAAAACTCTTTCTTTATAGTGCTCAGGGGTTCTGCTTTGGGTCTCTGATAAGTGAAAGTGCTTGTTTTTTTCTCTACGGGATATAGGGCTTCTCAAAGAAAGAGATTGAATAGCAAAATATACGTGGTTTCGGTTTGCACAAAAAAAATCACAAAAAAATTATAAACTATACTATCTGTAACATATTAATCCTAAATCATTTTTTTATATAAAAAATCCAAAACTTATATATACATGACATATTTACTCTACGTCAAGATTTCAATTAAGCTAAGTGGACACCATGTTAACACTGTTTACTTTTATGGCATCCATGTAGGCAGATTTTTAACGGTTTTCATTTACAAAACTTTAATGGAGAGTAGAGGTAAACATGATCCGAGTGGTGGGCGGTTTCCACCATGGAATAAAAAACCGCCTAAGAACCGATTTCGAAAAATTAGAAGCAAGAATCACACTTTAGTTTCATGGACCCACTCAGGAACTAGTCCTCAATCCTATAGATTCACAACCAGACTATGAATATGGTGATCAAGTATATTCCCTAAAATTATCTACTAACAAAAGGCATAGCTAAAGCAAGAGCAAAAGGCAACGACAAGCCAAAAACTGACAAATCTCGAGCTAAACTTCAACATAATTTGAAACACCCTAGGTTGGAAATTGAATTCGCCAACAATGGCAAAAAGAATGAGTATCCTTAAGTAGAATATTTCACTTGGTTGCTAGTATGCGACTCAGCGACAAAGTTAAAGGCAAGGCGAGAGCCTGATGTGAGACGTCAGAGAGGGCTAGAGGTGAGGCAATTGCGAGTCTGCAACGCAGCAACAAAGTTGAAGGCATAATTATGTGAGACTTTCATGGTGAGAGTGAGATGAGGCTAGAGTTTTTTTCCTTTTATTTCTATTTTGAGGACCACGAGACGCAAATAAGACTGTATGGAAAATGGTAAAAGACAGGCAAGAAAGACTCACTTTTACTTAAAGTACACTGGAACTTTATGATATATATACCAATCCAGTCTATGTGGACGGATGGGCAGTTCCACGCCTAGAACTAGGAACTAGACCGATATTCACCAGTTCCAATAAATTGTTATTGGGAACCACTGTTTCTAGGCTGGTCCAATCCGGTTCCGAACGGTTTCCAGTTCTTTTACACACCCCTAACGGAGGGTGAATGTATCGCAAAGGTACAAGTTCGGGATAAAAAAAGTTGAGTAAATATGTTATAGTGATATATTTTAAGATTTTTGGAGACTTTTGCCCTTTCTGTTTATCATATTATTAGTGAGATTTTTACCATTTTTAGTGCACTATTTTGCCCGTACTATCTGTAATCACTATATTAAAAATCGAAGAATTCTTCATTAAATATTCTCAATAAGCACCGTAACAACACCTACAACATATCAGCAATTAGGAGTGATGTTATAAGGATATTGTAACGTTGCAATGTCAACAAACGGAACAGAAGTTATTCGGTGATAGAAGGCTGACGATTCTATGCTTCCCCTCTTCGTACGTGAGTCTTTATATGATTATGTTGACGATACGGGAAAAGTGTTAGAAAAGCCATATTATATTGATGTCAATTTAATCTTTAAATTTTTTTGACCTAGAGCCAATTCAGTCATTCCAATTAATTTTAGTAGGATATAATTGACATGGACGTTGAACGGCTTACATGACATGGCTAGCACTAATGTTAACAATTTTTAATAATATTTTTTTCTTTTTTTTTTTTTTTTTTCCTTTTCTTCCTTCTTCCTCCACTCGGTTGCCGGTCCTTAGTGACCGCCAAAAGCAAGGGCCTACAAGGCTCACCCTCACCAACGACAATGAGGGCTTCCCAAATTCGGCGAGGTTGTGCCTCACCCAGCCCCTAGCAAGGCTCAAGCCCTCGCCAAATGTTGTGAGTGTAGCCTCGCGCTGGGCTGGCGAGACACGACCTTGCCAGCCTCGTGAGGCTTGGATTTGGTGAGGGCAAGCCTCCTTGAGGCTAGCCTTGCCAGCCATCGAAGGAAAGATGAGGAAAGAAAGAGAACAAAAAAAAAGAGAGGAAAAAAAGAAAGAAATTTTTTAAAAAAATTCGCAAGTTATTAAAATATTATTTAAAATTTCCGTTCATGTCATATAAGCCGATATCTACGTTAACAATATCTGGCCAATATTAGGCGAAAGGACTGAATTGGCTCTAAGTCAAACTATTTAGAACTAAATTAACACAAATGCAATAGATTTATGACTTTTGACACTTTTCCCTTGACATTTTCGTAAGCAGAGGAAGCTCATCCACATCAGAACCTTACTGGACTGTAGGATAATGTTTCTTACGCTCGTGCAAGCTTATATTGCATATTTCCTTTGACATTGCCACTGGAGATCAAGTTCTGCGGTTGATGAAGAACATGGCAAACGAAAAGGTTGAAAGTCATCGTGGAATCATATGAGGAGAGATTGATAATCCACTGGACTTGATTCACAGGAATTCATCGGGCAATGCTTGAACTCAAATATGGCTGAACTCACTAAGGGTAAAATTACCGATTCAATCCTAAACCTATTGCACTGGATGTCAATTGGGTCCTGAACTTTCTAATTTTGGCCAATGTGGTCTTAATCTATTGTGCGGAATTCCAATGTAGTGCATTGGTCCAATTGCCACAAGGAAATCACTGATGTAGCGCGAATAAACTTGTCGACATAAGTACGCCACGTAAAATGGCCAGCGATGACGTCAGCAATTTCCGACGATAATTGGCCGAAAAGATTATATTAGAATTTCGAGCAAATGTTTAAGATTATTTTGAAAAAATTAAAAATTTTAGGATTGAATACAATGTATTTATGACTGATTGAGTATTTATCCCATCCACAAATATATTCATTATTGTAAAACTAAGTTATGAACTCATCAAAGCGGCTACATGCTGCTTCTGGTCTTGAACTTTACTTGCTTTGCCATTTTTCTCTTGTTTCATTGATTTAACGTACTTTTAGCTTGTATGGAGAAGAACAGATGATGCTTTCAATATCATCCAAACAAGGATATGTTGCCCTGGGAGTGAACATGAAAATTTGACAGCTTTAAGCAAGAGTGTTATTTTAACGCAGAGAATTTTCATAAATAATAGCAGAGTTGGAACTAATTAAAATTTTCTATCCAATCTTTGCCCTGAAGTTGCATAAATTAATGGAGAAACCATGAATGAAAGCCTCAAACCAAATTCTGAAGCGGAAAAAATATTAAACAAAAGAACCACAAGCTAAGGACTGTTCATACTAGAAAACAGTTGCTTGAATTGTTGCAAGTGAGCATCAAATGAAAGCACTGATGATCACAAGAGCAGAAAACTAGAATCTTGCAATAAAGTACCAGATACTTGAGGAGCTGCTATCTATTACCATGAGAATGATAGACTGCCCGCATGATACTTCCTATGGGGACACAATAAGCATATATCCCGGTAGCAGACACTCGATACAAGAATGTTACACTACTAGCTAAAAAATTAAGAAGCCTACCCAACCAGTTGCACAATCCAATATCAATACAATTAGATGTCTTTGAAAACTTTTTTGCTGAGGTTTCTGAAATCCACAAGTGAATCTTGTCATTCAAATGTAACATGCAGACAAGCTGCACTTTCATGGACCAAGAGAAGTTACACCGAGACTGGCTACTCACTCAGAACTAGATAAAAATTAAAACTTAATAAAGTACATCAACAAGTTGTTCAACATCTAAACTAGTGGTTCCTCGTACTAAGCAAGCATGAAAATCTCACTCATGCAAGTGAATTTCTCATACACTAAGTCTACATGAATCCTCAATAACTCGTTGATGCACCATACAGTATTTCAAAGAAAAAGTTCCAAACCAAATGACATTCTCCTCATCCATCCGCTCATGTACTCTCTTTTGAGCTTGATTCTACTTTTTTCTCCTCAGCCACTGCTTTCGGCTTGTCTACAGGGGGTTCTGTCAAAGACTCATGTTCTTTCTTAAGCTCTGATTCGAATTCTTTAGCTGCCTGCAATAATTGCAGAACATGAGCATTATCATAGAGGCACAGCACCAGGACTGAAAACAGGTCAATTGCGAGATTGGACAACTCATAATTGAACTTGCTAAGGGCGAAGCTACCCCGAAGAGAATAGAACTACGATCACAACCATCTGGTGCTTGTAGGCAAAGAAAGAACCTTCCTTTGGTTTATTAAGGTTTTTAACAGCATCTCTCCTGCAAAAGAACTCCCAAATCTACTAACCGAGTTTCATCTGGTATTGTGGGAGTCAGCAATTGGATTCAGCTAACTTCACTCTTCGAACTTCCCTTTAACTTTCTTGGTGGAAACAAATTAAAAAAAGACAGATGTACATAAAGCAAAACCTCAGCCTATTCAAAGTACAACAACATTTCGCTCTGACATGTAAAAAGGAAGCGGTTCAAATAACCTTGTAATCCAGGAAAGCCACTAAAAGAAATGACCTTCTAGTCCTAGATACTTGAGTTCTCCAGCTCAAATCCTCATCTTGCCGCATCAATGAAGCTTAAAACCTCAGTGACAAAACTTCCGACATGAACCTCTCAAAACCAATCTAGACACCCACTGCAAGATCAACAATGGATTTCCCAGATAACGCCAAATCAGATACCACCCATTCCCAAATGAACCGTTGCTGTTGCTTAAAAAAGTTGCCCGAAAGAGAGAGTCCTGAGAACACTCCAAGAACATCAAGACAATTAAATAGGGATCTCTCAAGCGTGGTAATGATGATGCTCGTCCTAGATTAATTACAAAGCCACCATGTTTACCTTAACAATCAAATCCCACGACAACATCCAAGATGCTCATGATATGATTATGCACAATTCTCAAACATCAAGCTGAAAAGACCATCGTCGCTAATTGAAACGAAAGCTCATCAATGAACTAACTCTAAAACAAAGCATCATTTCCAGAATACCCCTAAGGAGAAATAGAGCAAACACAAGGAGGGCTAGGAAGGCGAATCCAAAACTCGCCTGTTGGAAGCTCTTGACGGTCTTGCCGATGCTCTTCCCGACTTCCGGCAACTTCTTGGGCCCAAACACCAGCGCAGCGACGCCCGCAATCACAACGAGCTCGGGCACGCCGAGACCGAACAGGGCGTTGCAAGTCAGGCCCCTCTTCGCCCCCTGATCTCTCCTCCGGCCCAAACCGATAGCTACCCAATTGCTGCCATGGCAACGCGAATTGCGGGTCTTGATGCTTCTGGCGAGAGGCGACGAAGAAGAAGAAGAAGGGTTGAAGAGGAAGGTGGAGGAGGAGGAAGAGAGTGGGAGCGAGGCTGAAGGCGCTCTTGGGAGGGAAGAAGGGGAAGAAGCGAGAGGAAGCGACAGAGATGAGCAAATCTCCATGGTGGGTTTTCGTTTCGGATGCCAAAGAATGATGGGGTTGAGGCAAAATTTCTCCTTTCTTTCTTCCGGGTGATCTTTTGGTGGCGGAAGAAGATGGAACGCTGCCGGTACCTGCGAAGGAAGATGAAGATTGGGTGGGGGACGGGAGAGAGTTTTTTTTTGGTTTTGTCGGCTCCGTGGGCGAAGAAAAAATGGCTGCTTTTGGAAAATTATTTTTCAGAAAAAAGAAAAAAAATGGGATAAGCTGATTTCAACTGATAATTTGTATTTTATTAAATTTTCACCACGTCCAAATTTGTCAGTTTTCGATATTGGATAATAAACGGTGATATTCATATACGTGTATATATATCTTAATATATTATAAAAATGAATCCTGACTTATCTATCGAGATTGCACCTTTTATATTTTTCAATAATTGCTAGTGGCAAAACTCATGTCACTGAACTTTCCATAAACGGTTCTGAACTTGTTCATTTCGAACGTTTAATCTAACTTTGCCTCGTTAGATTTTGATCATGTTGAGAAATCCAATCTATTAGGACAACGAAAATCGTAATTGCATTCTTGTGTTGACGCGAAAGCGGGAGAAAGCAAGCTTTCTTGCAGAGCATTTTTCATATTTATCAAAGATTTGCTGGTTGTAGAAAATGTTTTTTTTACTTCTGAACACTGCATATTGTTCATCTTCTGAAGCTTGCTTTTCAGTTGGGCGGATAATTCATTCAGAATCCACGAGTTTCGTTGACCTTGTCAAAAATGTGATTTGGAATCTTGCGAAGGGGCAAGTTTGAAATTCACAGGACTCCGCAACAATGCCAATTCAAAGACGTCTCACTTGCAGTCCAGTCACAACCTCAATCTTGTTCAATTGGGTTCTCTTTTTTTTTTTTTTTTTGGTCGAAATTCAATTGGGTTCTCAGTCAGGCAGAAAAAGCAGGAAAAAAAATGCTCATGACTCTCTTGAGAATGCGAAAAAAAGGTCAATTTGCCGCAAAATCGTCATGTATTTGGGAGGAAAAGGGGGAAAGTTTAATGAATCAATACCAACAGTTGAACAAAAACGATTAGCAAACTGTATATTTGCACTTCGATTAATGAATTAGTAAATATCCACCAAATGATTGACCCTGTCGCTAGTCTATTGCTACTACTGTTCTCCGTCGCACGGGGGGCCATGAGGACTCGAATCCCCACGAATGCGCTTCTGCAAATGCTCTAAACTGGCCACTCTCTGCATTGAGGCCGTTCTTCCCATCTTGCCGGTTCCATTCGGCTGCGCATTTTCCTTGCCCGCTCCACTCTGCTGCGCGTTTTTGGCCGCGGGAATATCCACCAACCCATTGTTGACTCTCATATCCTTAGCAGATGACGCAGGGTTACCAGACTTGGGTTGATAGAATTGGTGCTTGGAGTCATCTCGCACAGGAACTGCAGCATCTGCCGATGTATCGGAAGGACTCCCATCAAACGGTGGCACACCCACAGGAGACATCTCGGACATTCCATGGAACATTGGGTTCAGTCCGGTTAGTCTTTTAACTGTCTCCTCAGCCATCTTCACCTGGAGATATCAAACCACAGTTCTATATAATTAGGTAACATTCCCATAGAGATCAAGACCATTTTCTCCGTTTTACGTTTGTACTCTTTTAGTCTCGAAGCAATAAGAAACAGATTCGTTAGTCACAACTATACATGCACAAACAACTTCCTCAAAGGGAAAGCAGTTCAATACTGGGCCAATAGCAGAAGCACGAATTTATTAAAGAAAAGAAAAAGGAAGGGACCACCAATAAAGAACCTTACCTTTGCTCTCAAGGTTTCAACATCAGCTTTCAAAACTCTGTTGTCAACAGCCGCTACATTGTAGTTCTGGCTTATGTCCGAGAGACGTTTCAGTAAAGTAGAATTCTCAGCTCTTAATTGAGCAACCTAATTTGAGGTGGAAAAGAATTAGGAAGCAATCATGGATATACATAAGTTGTTATGAAGAATTCTTGTGAAAGAACATATTGTCGCAATAGTTGAACCTGTGTCTCGAGCTCAGTCAAATGAGCTTGTTTTCTTCTTCTCGAGCGTCTGGCAGACTCTCGGTTGGAAAGCATCCTAAAAAGCACATATGAATGAAACAGAGGAAAAATATGGATGCTGAAACCAAAAGAATATCCGAAGCATTTTTAAGCAAACCCATTACAAAAAGATGTACCACACAAAAGTGTAGTCTTATTTTGGTTTCAGATGCATCATATACATAATCCCGTTCAGATGCTGCCACTGAATGCTTATGACTAGACAACCCACAAATGGATCTCCCCCAAGTATTCAAGAAGCAGGTTCAATCTCTCTAGTTACAGTTTTGAGGATTAGGCATATCAAGCCAAAATAAGGCCCTTATTAAGATAAACAGGACCATTGTGTATAAATATGCCTCTTGGAAAAAATCATAACAGAATTTGGACCTACTGATGAAAGCACACCGTTAGACTCAATATCCATGAAAAAGTGAATACTCAATTGCTTGGGACACTGTTAATACTGCAAATAGCACTTGCCATCTTCTTCAGTACACTGAGAATGATGGAAGCAGAGTTCAAACAAAAGAAAAAAGATGATGGTATTAAAAGCTACCACAAGAGAGCTAAATGTGCAATAGTACCTCCTCACACGCTTTGCATCAGCAGGAGCCAAATGGTCAGTAGTTGCAGTTTCTCCAACTTCATCATCATCTGATAGGTCTCTTGATGATCCACTTGTTGTCGACCTCACAGGAATCCCAGATTTCTTTGGCACGGCTGGTAAGGAAGGTATCCCAACTAATCCGCCAGCACCCTCATCTTGTGACTTGGACATATCAGGCCCAACTCCTATAAAGGGAAAATTAAGCATAAAAATGAAGGTATGCTGTGTCTATGCTTCCACTAGCAGACTCATCTCAAGTTCAGAGAAACTTCAGAATGAGTGCCCACATCTATGAGCATATTCAAATGTTTTTCATACATCCCATTGCCAAAAAAATGGTATAAATCATTTAACCTCTTGTAGCTGCTCCAAAGAGTCTTGCACTGGAAAACAAGAACTATTTTTGCATAAGAATCAGGCATATCTGCTTTAGATGCACAACTCCCACAAAGATGCCCTACTCGTAGAAAATTTTTACATGCCACAACTTATAATGCCCTGCCTAGAAGCATAGCTTATAATGCTCTGCCTAGATGCGTAGCCATGCTTGTTCCCAAGCAAACCAGGGAAAAACCCCAATTCTAGAGCCAATCCTTGGGAAATGATGAAGGAAAAGAAATCAATGAACAGTCCGTGATTTAAGCATCACATGCTAGAGCGCATGTTGCCTTCCATTGCATACCAAAGATTCCTCCAGACTGATATTCCCGCATCTGCGATGTAAAGAAGAGGGATGACCCAAAACGAAACAGAAAGAAGGAGCTGCCCAGCAACATGCCATCCGGGACAAAGATTAAGCGCAATTTTCAGGATACAGCATCTTTCCCTTATTGATTGAAGAAGTGGCTCTGAACGAGAGAGGTCATATGTGCATAGCAATTTCATATCATTGTAGAGAATTGGCGCATTATTGATTGACAAACCTTTCGAGGGAGCTTGAGATCCCAGTTGTGATGCCTTCGAAGCCTGAGAGTTGTCAGATTGAGTTCCAGAATCTTGATTTACGACAAATGGTGCCTATTAGCAAATTAAGAACTGAATTTAGCACATGAACTCGAAAAGACAAAGCAGGCTCATGATAACTAATGCAATAATCATGTGCTGGGAAGAAGATGAAAACATTCCCACAGTATTCAAATTTAAAGGATGATCAATTTCTTTTTACCAAACTTTGTTAATATTATCCTTCTCACAGGGCTCAAACGTTCAATCACATCCAAAGTCAGTACTTAAGAAGTTCACAGAGATGTCGCTTTTATCCTTACGAAGGAAACTACATGATTCTGGTAATTCATTTTAGCAACTTAAAGGCCTTCGAAGAGTCTGTATCAGCTCCTTCAACAGGGTTCCTGTCTTTCTACTCTTCAAACTACTCACCAGGCCTAACTGGATTCTTTCCCTCTTTTTTGTCCAAGGATATAACATTTGCCAGAAAATATTGCTTTACATTCAAACTAGCTAGCATCTCTAGACACCCGTCATCAGAATCTCTTGCCTCGAATTGTCCTTAAAAGACAACACATATACACAACCCATATATGAGGCAACCACCCATGAAGAGTAGATTCAATCTGGGTATCGAGCAATCACAAAATCCATCCAAATTCACATAGAGAAAGCACGACAAGAAAATGGAGATTAAGTTCCACCAACAGCACCCGAACTCTATGACTCATGGATTTTGCAAGGAAACAAGAAACTCATGGAATCGACCAAAAATGAGCTGATTTCAAGAACTTAACCATTTTCTGGTAACACCGCACAGCCAAGCCCAACCAGAGAAAAGGGCATACTTATGATTTAGATAAAGGAGCTGACTTTGCAGTCCAATGAACACACCCATCGATGAAAATGATAAAACGAAAATTCTCCGTTTTTTTTCTTGTCAAGAAAACAGTACCTTGCACCGATGACCCCATGGAAAAAGATAAAAATTAAAACTTTACCTTCCACCACTTTCTCGAAATCGAAGAGATAGCAAAAACAAGCGCTCGCGCATGCCTATACAGACACGAGCATTTGCATTCTTGCCCACGCATCGAGAGAGACAGGCGGAGAGAGACAGAGAGAACGTACCCGAGACATAGCAACAGCAGCGCAAGCCAGGTTGAGCTTGCTCTTGAGGAAAGCCTGGTACTCCTCGGAGTTCGTCGGCGGCGCCGCCCCGTTGAACGGCGTAGCAATGCCATCGGCGCACGGGGCCGACGGCGCCGGCGGGGGCCCGGTACCGACCTCGCTCGCGTTCTTACTCGCCGCATTCGGATCGGGCGGCTGGTTCCGGATCGGGTCCGGAACCCGATCCCGATCCGGGCGCGCGCCCCCCTTGACCTCGACCACGTCGCCCTCCTCGCCGCCGCCGGCGGAGGACGCGGCGGCGGCGGGGGTGACGGAGGCCTCCTGGAGGTACCGCTGGAAGGCCCACTCGGACTCGCTCCGGTTCATCATCCTCCTGGACGGCGGCGACGGCTCGCCCGCCTCGGACCGGCACGACGACGACGGCGTCACCGCTGCCGGCGACGGCTGGCGGCGGCGGCGGCGACCAGAACCGGCCGGAGATATCATCCACCGAGAACGCCCCATCCATTCTCTCCCTCTCTCGCTCTCTCTCTCTCCCCGCTTCCTTTATTTTTTGGTTTTTCGATTATTTTTTCTTTTGGGAGGTTTTGGATAATGTTCGGGTGAGGTGTCTGCGTTGGCTTTTTAAGGTAACCCCGGGGGGCGTTTCGGTCATTTCGGGGAAATTCGGAGATTTTTTTTTCTTTTTGGTTTTTTTTTTTCTTTTTTCGTGGTGGGGGGGATGAATTTTCCTTTCGTGATATTTTTTTGCCAAATCGTACTCTGCAAGTGGGAGGGGATTTAGATATTTTTCCCATTCGGGATGTTTCGGATTCATGTCGGGTGGAAAGATTTTTTTCTTCCTTTTTTTTTTCCCGAAGGTCCGATGATTTGGGATCGGATAAGCAAATGGGGTCCGACCCGTGAATCCTTCTTCTTTTTTAATTGCGATTGCCGAAACCAGGAAGTCGGGATACGGAGCGGAGTTTCCGGAAATACCCGGAAATCGGAAAATTTTATTAAGTTGCCGGAACGATGGATTTCTTTAACGGCTCGCGGGTGGATATGCTCGTAATCATTTCATCTTTTAGCCCGTGCCAAGTGGGTACGAGCTCCCCCGATGAGAAAATACTGTCGAGACGGGGCTGAAGGGGGAAACATAAAAAGGCGAGGGGAATCATGGTTATCCTTAAAAAGGATGGAAGGCGATAATGACCCAAAGCCAGGGGAAATTGACCTGTCGGATCGAGGAGGCGGTGTTTAATTCAAACACCAATGTTTGGTCGCTGTCGGGTCCAATGATGGCAAGATGGATAAGTCCCACTCACCTGCGCAGTCCGTGTAATAAAACCAAACGTACCATGAGAGCTGCACGAATTGATCTCATGAATATTTGATATTTAAGGCTCTGAGCAGAATCCGCATGTATCTGAGCTCTTCTCGTGCAAATTCAAGACGCCGATTGTACAGATCGGTCTTTTATTCTCGCGGTTAATTCCTTTATCGGTTCGATAGCTTCCGATCAAATGATTAAAAGCAGTTTAAAAGAATCCCGAGACGAGTACCCCTGACATATTTACCTCTAATTTCCCCGACCCGAGAGATATCTTGAACCGGGGCAAACCTCAATCCAGATCTACCCTCCGTTTATATTCCGTCCAAAAAAAAAAAAACCTATCAAGTTGCATAGATGTTAAGTACACACGGCAGACAACCATAAGATAGATCGGACATGGAAAAACTTCGCGCGTGTGGACACGCATGTGATGTAATGGAGGATAGGTTCGGATCAAGGTACCAATTCGAGAAGGGGGGGGGACGGTCGGAGGCGGAAATTAACTTGACATCAGGAGCGCCGGTTGGACAAGATCTTTCAGTTGTATAGATCCAAAAAGGGCCTTGACTTTCCATAGGGGCGCGACACGTGTACGGACGCGATTGCACGGGAGGGCGGTTGGATAGGAAGAGGGGAGCTTTCAAGAGGAAGCGGCGGCGCCTCCCAATGGGCGGCTCTCCCGGAGATTGCGGCGGCTCGGCTCGGGGAAAAACCCGATTTCATCTCATTTTATTTTTATTTATTTCTTCCGGGTGTGGGGAAAAAAAAATTAGGAGCTTCGATTTATTTATTTATTTATAGTTTGTGGATAAATGCCGGGGGGGGAGAAATGCCGGCGGGGCCCACGGACACGTCAGTCCGATTCACGCGCCCCTTTCTTGTCCCCCCCTCGGCTTTTTCCGAGGCGCTCCTTTAAAAAAAAAAAAGTGAGCTGACGTCCGTTTTGTACGTCCGTGTTTTTCCTTCCTAGCCAAAAAAAAATCGATGGCCATTAAATTTTGTTACATTACGTGTTTTTTTGGTTTTCAAATTGCTAATTGTATTATCTTGACCAAAAAAAAAAAATTTTGTTAATTGCATTGTATATTTGGGGCTGGCATGGTTGATGAAATGTTGAAGATTACACTTTTTATCTACTTGTTTTGATTATGCGAACTAGTGGCTTATGGGTCCATTCGAACAATGTTCCGACCCGAAAAAAAAAAAAAAAAGAACTACGATAATGTTTCCATTTACTAGGGTTAGTGGCGAGATGATGGATCATGGGAAGGCGGGGAAAATTTTCCAAGTGGCGCACGTACGGGCCAATCGGTGGGAGGCAAGGGGACCACGCACCGATACATCGTAGTCGCCCCTCCCCCCCACAAAAAGAAAAGGACTAGCGAGTGACCACCTTTGGAAAGGGAAAGAAAAGGAGGGAAACAGAAAACGAGTGAGATTTGGAGCGGTGAAGGTTCGTTTGGATCTTCTACCGTGAGAATTCCAAAGGATCAAACCATCATTCTTTGATTTCCAACGGGATATTAACACAAGTCGTCGTGTAGAAATAAAGGAAAAAGAAATCATTCGCATCGTTTGTTGTTTTCAAGAAAAAGAAGCTCATTATAATTGGATCGAGTAAATGCTTTAAAGTGGTTGTAAAGATATTATCTAATCGCTCCATAAAAAGTAGTTCGCTCGGGGATTACGACGATTCACGGCACAGAGTGGAAGAAGAAAAATCGGGAATCATTGAGGGCGGAATGACGGGATTAACTTGGTACGACCGAATTCAATAGGAAAAAAATTGCCGCTCAAATAATTCACGAGGAACATGATTGCCATGTGTTTTTATTTATTTATTTATTTTTCTCGAAAATCCGTACACGAGCAAAATAATATATCTCCACAATAACATGGGGAAAAAGGTTACACTAACTTTTTTTTTTTCTATTTATTTATTTTTTTCTTCTTTTTTTTTTATTTATAATTTAAAGCCAAATTCATAGGGAGGGGGAGGAATCCCAATTGGAGGAAGAGTTCGGCTCCTCGGGACAATCCGAGTCAGCAACCGCCGTGCGCTGACGTGGAATGCCAATAAAACAAAGCCCCCGCTTAGCTGCGAGCTTATCTTCACATCCTAATCAATCGATTAAATTAATTAAATTAACCCACCCCAATTAAGCTTGTGAATAAAAAAAATATAACGCGCTCAATCATTATATCATATGGTGCTCCGTCGTACCATATGGACCGTTCAAATGATCAAAAGCACGCCGCACCCAAGAATCTCCAGAGATCCGGAATTGAAAGGGAAGAGAGATCTTGGAAATCTCAACGGAAGCGTGGGCTTCATTAGTGTCCACACGTAAGTGGGGGATTAAGGTCCTAATCCCCTCCAAAATTTGGAGATGTCTTTGGGCCCGGGGAGTTTTTTGGGTCAAACCCACGTCGAGATTCGAGGAGCGGGTCCGGCTCGTCCGAGATGTTTCCGGCTCGTCGATTCAAATGGATCAAATTGATGTTCTGATCGAAGGAGAAGTTAGGAGGGCGGGCCACTTGGTACAGGGGTTCGCTTGAATCGCAGCTTACATGAATCGGGATGACCCGAAAAAGGTGAATCAAGACATGGGGGTGTTAAAATTGGTGTTTTCTTCGCATGGTAAGTTCATTGTCAGCAGCACAAATCACATGGCTAAAAGTTTGATTGAATTCAAGGAGAAGTTAGGATTTTCGTGGGCCACTTGGTATTAAAAGGGTTCGCTTGAATCGAAGCTACATGAATCGGGGATGACCCGAAAAAGGTGAATCAAGACATGGGGGTGTTAAATTGGTCACAGTCACACTCTTCAAAAGAACCCCACGATTCGATCCTTACGCGCCATAATATTCTCGAATTCGAACGTCAAGGATTCTCTGAGATTTTCGTGATCTCGCCGTCGACAATCTTCCGCCGGTCAGATTTGAAAAGAAGAGTCGATATCGTATATAAAAGTCGATTCCGGATATACCAATGGAATACACAAAAAGGATGCGGGGCAAAACGAGCGGTTTGTATTCGTGCCTCTTGCATGCCATTCCAAGGTAAAAGTCCTCTCTCTTGCGGTCTGGATCAGCCACAACAGTCCGCAGATTCTTGCTGAATGCTGAACATGCAATGCCATTCAAACACAACGGAAACATTGGCGAAGAAAAGTCATGGAGATAATATGGAGGATAGATGTGGATGAGCTCTCAACATGGTTGCATATCTCCAATCTTCAATAAATACGAAGCGCATACATAAATCTAGCGAAGCAAAGTTCAACAGTACGACTCCAACCCGAAGAGTACTAACGGGGGCGCGCCTGCAACCGACGCTTGACTAATGAGGATACAAACAAGCAGATAATATCGCTGCCATGAGGCTACATAGATACCATATCGCGGTCGAACGAGCTCGCACGAGGCAATACCACAGCCATTTCAAAGTAAAACTAACAGCTGGAGAGTCGCACCGGAGGGTGCGGCAATCATTCCTTCCCATCAGCAGCTCGGAGTGAACCGAGCTGAACAGGGGCTTGAGTTCCTACGACCTTAGATGAACCATAAATGGAGAGGTCCATCCCTTGAGCCTTTTCCTTCTCAATCTGTTCTTTGATCCAGAAGTACGTGAATCTCAAGCCATCCTACAGAATTAATGCATCCAATCAGTCATCGGAGAGAAGAAGCGAACGAAGAGAAATCCCGGTCGCTCCAAGGGACGGGAATTGTTCTTTTAAGTAGCAACCAATGTACTTTTGCGTGTTGTAATTGGAAGCTATGAGTGGATTTAGTGGGAAAATCATTATCTCAACGTATAAGCATTGACCTACCCTCAATCTCATGGTAGGAGCCCAACCAAGCTTCTCCTTGATAAGTGTGTTGTCTGAGTTGCGCCCACGGACACCCTCAGGACCGGGAATGTGATGAATGGGAAGCTTCTTATTCTCAAAACTAAGAACAATCTCAGCCATTTCATTCATGCTAACCATCTCATCACTTCCAATGTTCACTGGCTCACGGAAATATGACTTTGTCAATCTGACACATCCACAAGATAAGCAGTAAGTGATGAAGCTAAAAAAATCAAATACACGCAGGCAAGTAAAATATGTGAAATTATGGTTCATAAGTCTGGTAAAATGCAACCAGGTAGAACTATCCATTTATTTTATATAACGATTCGAACCATATGAACTATTAAAGAAACAGACCCTTCCAAACATCAATTCTTAGCCAATTCTGCAAAGACATTAGAAGCTAGATCCGTATGGCTAAGAACTTGAAAAGGCAAGATTCGCAAGAAACCTCGGGTTCACCGTTCCCGAGAATGTAACTAATACCAAAGATTTTGGTCCCTTAACTTGCTTCACCCTTACTCAGTAAAACATCCATGCACTTAATTTTAAATAATTTATCGAAATGAAAGCCGACACTGAAAAAATAATGTCAGGTCAATCTAATTCAAGACCCAACAGCCTTGGAAAGGAAAGAGAAGACATACGATCATTAAGCTAAATAGCCGTTGGGCTCACCTAAGAACACCTTCGACACACTCGTCAATGAAAGTAAAAGATCGAGTCTGAAGCCCATCTCCCCACATTTCGAACTTGTCAACGGAAGTGATGGCCTTCCTGCAAAAAGCAGCCGGAGCCTTCTCCCTTCCCCCTAGATAATACAAACATCCACACCACATCTTTAATAAAATGCAAAAATTAGGAAATTATGCAATGAATCTGATAACTGCAACTAAAAAGGTCTTACCTTTCCATGTCCCGAAAGGACCATAAATGTTGTGGAACCTTCCAATGCGGCACTCAATTCCGAAATCTTTGGTGTAATGCTTGCACAATTCCTCGGTAGCAAGCTTCTCCAAGCCATAAGCATCTTGAGGCTGAAATTTACAATGCCAAAAATGATATGTGACTTCCCTTCCCAGTCATGTATCTAGCCCAAAAAGAATAACGTCTCTGACAAAGTTTAACTTGAAAAGCAACAAACCTCAGCAGGCCACGCATCAGACTCTTTCAAGCTCACATTGGTCTCCAGTTGCTTAAATTCAGGATAAATACAAGCACTAGAAGCATAGAAAAACCTGCACAGGCACCAACATTAAACAGTTGAGATGATAGAGGCGCTGAAGAAAGACGAAACAGGACATGTAATTGAAAAGGAGATTGCGAAATTTATCCAGGTCTGAGCACCTCTTTACTCCATTTATCCTAGCAGCCTCGAGCATGTTAAAGCTGATCATTGTGTTGTTGTACATAATGACAGAGTGATTGGACTGAATGAAGCCCATGCCACCCATATCAGCGGCAAGGTTAAAGACATGGTCAACCCCCTCCGTAACCTTCAAACAGTTATCCATGACTCTAAGGTCGACGAGATGGAATTCATGGCAGAACATGTCTTCGGTCATGTGCTCGTTCTTCTTCCAGTCCGAAGCAATAATGTAGTGGCCCTCGCTCTTCAAGCGCCGGGCAATGTGAGAGGCAATGAAACCGCCTGCACCAGTGATGGAGATTCTGAGTTTCTCCGATGGCCAGTAAGGCTCCCTTTCGAGATTTTCATACGTGAATGCGCCAAAGTCAGTTCCTTCAATGCTCCCCATCCTGCAGTAGGCAAGAGAGTGAGTCCCTCCATTCAGAAGGAAATATGAACAGCGGCGGGAAAGTAGCAGTTGTCAAAGGTGGACTAATGCACAGAGTATATGCTAAATCGCTGATTGATCGATGCATGAATGTGAATCTCAAGGAAAACTCAAGCAGGATCATAATTTTTCAAAATCTTTGGTGAAGAGACACCAGCCAAGACTATTGACAAGCTTGCATAATGTCCTACTTACAAGTGAGGTGATATAGGACTTCCAAATGAGACGCACAATCAACTATTGACAAGCATCCGTGTAACACCCGTCAGAAGAACAAGAAACCACAAAACGAAAAAAACACGGATGTTGAAACATGGAAAACAAACATTCCAAGCAATGCATGCGATGCAATTATATGAGACGCCAACGAAATCCCACTTTGAATTTTCCCGTTAAAACTTCTCACGGCATGAAATCTGAACAGAGTTATAACGATGGAGAATTCCTAGACATCCGTCCTGACAATGAACCAAAATCACACGAAATGAACAAAGCCGGAACAATAGATAGAGAGGCGAAAGACAACTAACTCCAAGCGAAAATACCACCCCACATCGCTCGAAAAAAATGCAAAATTTCACAAAATCACCGTAAAACAAACAATTCGAGACGCCAAAACGAAGCTTCCCGCGAAATGATCTCCGTCTCCGGCTTAAATCGACAATGTAACAACAGAATCCGAAAACCAAACCAGCACACATCGTCCGCGAGCACCAGGGAAAGGAGCAAACTTTAAAGCAAGGGAGAGCAACCCACGTCACCGACCCGACGAATTTCAAAGAAAATCAGGGCGCGCGCGGAGCACAAAAGGAGCACGGCACATCGGGGAACGAAGAGGGGGGGGGCAGGACCCATTTGCGGGCGACAGGAATGGAGCTGAAAAAGCACCTGAGTTGGGTCTTCCACAGTCCCGGTGAGCCGACGGAAGAGAAGACGATGCGGGGGAAGAGTGGGAGAGGTGGAATGGGATGATGGTCTGGGAGCCCCGAATGCTCCTGCTATTTAAAGGCCACGCGGTGGAGGAGAACACACACATGGCCACAGAATTTCTCCTCTCTACACAGAGAGAGAGAGAGAGAAGTATAAGCGAAGGAGATCTGGTTCCTCCGATGTGGGGGACACGCATGTGCTGTAAGAGATTGGTGCTCAGATCTTCAGCAACAGGAGAGAGAGAGAGAGAGAGAAACTTCCGTCTTGCTTCTTAATTTTTCGAAGGAAAAAAGTTTTTTTGCTCGAATGAGATTTTGAACATTTTGATATGTAAGACAGCGCAGCTCCATTTTTGTGTAACATTTTGACGTGGATTATGGTCTAATTTTCTAAGAAATCCTCGACTTTATGTCTAACATTATGTCTCGAGCAATTTTTGTTCAGGAAAAAAAAATTTCAAAATTTAGGTTCAATTCAAATCTGCCCCAAAATTTTTTGTCTAAAGAAAAACCCGACTTTAAGTTTAGTCCCAAAATCTACCTCGAATTTTTTTTTTAATGACAAAGAGAAAAATCACCAATTTTTATTATAGTCCCGAATTTGTCCCCATTAGCCCTTTGTCCAATAATCACTGTTGGTCCCTGATTTTTATATCCTACAACAGTTTTATTTTGGAGATAATTTTCCATGTCACTTTGTCGATGAGGATTTGCTATTGATGTAGAAATGCCACGTCAAGTTGGGATATCCTAGATTTGAGAATAGATCGAAAGTTGGTGATTTTTTTTTTTCAGATAAAACAAAATTCGGGACAGATTGGGACTATACCTAAAGTTCGGAGTTTTTTTCGAGATAAAAAAAAATAGTTCAGAGAAAATTTGTGACTTGACCTAAAATACGTGGTTCTTTCTGAAACAAAAAAAAAAAAAAAACAAGTCCGAGGTAAAATTAGGACCTCTACAAAAAAATGTGAGGGCTTTTTTAAAAAGGAATTAGGCTTATGCATTACGACCCCCTTTTCTGTCATCCCTTTGTTTTTTTTGATTGGGTAAAGAGTCTAAGGGGGGACGAATCGTCACATTTGGCGGGCGAAATCTGGCCTTGTCGAGGGGAGGATCTGAAAGGCATCTTTCGCGATCCCTCCACTTGCTGCAAACTAAGCAGGAAAAGGTGGCGGATGCGATTTGATCGTACGGCGTTTGTTCGTTTCTTTTCCCTCGTGACTTTTCCTCTGTTTTTTTTTTTTTTTTTCGGCCTTCCCGTGGGTAACGGAGCGGAAGGAGAAGAAGATTCGCAGAAAGAGAGGGCGGTCTGATCGTTTGGATTAAAAGACAAAGCGAAGGGAAGTTGCATGGAAAATTCGCAGCGCTTTTTAAAGGCCCAGCTCTGTTGTTTTTGGCTTTCGTGACCATCGATCGAATCGAAATTGGAAACTTTGCACGTACGGTTTTTGAGGATTTTGGTACTAGAGCAAGGGTCACTTTGTTGAAACTGTTTGTGGTTTCGCGTCGTCCAACGGTTTGAGCCCCCAGCATGCCCGCGATATAGCTAGGCTAGCGGTAAAATAATGTTAAGTAGGAATTTGGTTTCTAACTTTGCTTGGCTCGAGACGACGTAAAGAGTCGAGCGATTCCAGGTTCCGTCTAAATTTCACCTGGAACCGGAATCTACCCGTCGGAACAATTTTCTCATTTTTTTGAAATCAAGAACCTACATTGCATAACATGAAACTTGAAACCTATCCTATAATAGGTTCCAGATCTACTCGGGAATCGATCAATTTCCTCCTCTTTTTTTTTCATTTTTAATTAATCCTAATTTGTTGTTCGTTTTTTCTAATTTTGACACGAAATAAGGATTGAAGTTACCTAGTTTTCTAGACTTAACCAGATGAGGAATCGGTGGCTAAATCCAATTGTTGATAGTCCACAGCTTTGCTTTGGATTTAGCAAATCAATTCAGGTTTCAGTAGCAAAAGGGTACTTGTAAATAAGGGTGAGCGAGCGGTCTTAGGTTCCGTCCAAATTTTACTTTAAACCTAAAACCTACAAATTAGACCATATATTATCATTTTTTGGAACATAGAACTTATCCTACATTACCTGGAACCTGAAACTAAATTGGTTCTCCGATTCTTGACTCTACCATGAAATCATGCTCATCCCTAATCGACGCAAAATGGTAGTTCTAGCGACGGAGAGGAACGAGTTTGACCTCCAGAGGTTAGGGGCTCTCGAGGGTTTCGATTCTCGTAGGCGTAACCTCTTTGGAACCAGACTCTCGAGAATCCTCTGTTCACGACGTGGATCACTTGCCCTCGATCAGGCCGCGTGACATGACGTCATCTGCGACTGCAATTTTCAGCAAGTACATTGGAAACCAAAGATGGACAACCATGAAGGCAAAAGTAAACTTCTGCAAAGAGAGCTGGGGCTTTAACACGAACTGGATTCGGTAGGTGCCGGGTGGTGTAAGGTAGAAGCAGACATTTCGTCATAAACCGACACGACCGTCCAGAAACCCGATAGGAAGGTTCGCGTCTTAACTCGTAAGGACCACCATTAAAGTGGATCACGAAACATCTGGGCACAACGAACTTCAGTCCTATCAATCAGAAAAGTTCACCCGAAATGCCCGAAACAGTGAAAAGAATGTCTCAACCGATACCGAACTGGGTATTCGGCATCTCAATCCCCCATTTTTGTCCCATGATATAAATTACATAAGGTGACCCCGGGCATGAGGAGGGTCAGGAGTAGCTAAGAAAGTAACGAAGTTTGTATGAAGGAGGTATCTAGCAGGATGAGAGCAAAATGGTCATTGGGGACATTAACTCGATGAGACACATCGCCAAGAAACACGATACATCAGTGCATTTCCCGCCACATTTCTCCCTCAGTTGCCAAGATCGACGAAAACGGGATCGCTTTCGAGTTGCTCCGCAAACTTCCCCAAGATCTCCTTCACAATTTCCTGGATTTCGTCTTTTCTCCATTCCAAAACACTCTTATCGAATGCAGCACTATAAAATACAGCATTGTAAAGAGCAACTGCTTCTTCAATGTCCAGTGGTGGCAACCCCATATCGGCACCATTTTTCTCCAGATACTTCCTAACTGTTTCGACACAATTTTGTTCATGATTCCCCTCCAATATCTTCTCTGTGACATTTGCCAGTTGCTTTTCGTCTTCTAAGAGCTGCAAGTACAATCAAGTGAGCACACCAGAGATGCTAAGAGGAGTCACAACAGAGCTATCAAAATTCTTGGTGCGGAAAAGTGCACAGAAAGGAAACATAAAAACATCTTCTAAATTTGGAATCTCTTATACAAAAACTCTAAACACATGCTGGGGAAGGTTAAATAGGACCATTTCTCCCTCAACACATCAACCGTATCTCCAAGGCCAAATATGTACGAAGATGGTGAAGAGGATTGTTAGTTGGATGACCATTCTGAAGAGAGTTGTTTCAATTCTTAAGAGACAAATTACCATGCAAACAGTTCATTTGTATTTCTGCTTATTCCTTTTGATCAAAGGCTGCAAACTTCTGGGATCTATTTATGCATGTCTTTTTGTGAACGTCAACCAGAAAAGCAAAAGTTTCAACAAAATTTAACCAAATATAAAATTAGCCATCTTCATCCTCTCTACTTCATCTGCCAAAGCTACTCAGAATTGTTGAATGATCTCCTCCACCCAGCCACATCTTTTGCTTGATCATTCTTGAACACAGGTCCTCAGAACATAGATTGTTTTATGCAGAAATATGTGCATAACCACACTGGTGCCCTAGCGCCTTTTACAATATAACTCCAACTTATTTGACATACAAATGATGCTCATTTATTTATAAAGCAGGATTTGTAATGGCATGCTCATATTATTAGGAAGAGTCTAACAGCTTCATGTTTTTGCTGCATATCATGTCATATGAAACATGAAACAAGAGATAGTAGGAATGAAGCAAGACTGAAGTTTTTTGCATTTGAATAAGGCATCTCGATATAATATACTGAACTAATGGACAAGCTATTACCTTTCTGATCTTAGAACCATTGAAAACCTTCACATTATGAGTGACAACAATGCGCTTTTCAGCCAGGGTATCTGCTAGTTCATGTAGAACAGACTGGAGTACTTCCGCAAATTGTGCTTGGCCCACTTCCTCTTCCCCTTCAGCTCCATGTTTCTTCAAGATGTCACTAAGCAGGTGTAACTCTGCTCAAACAATCATTCAACGTTTCAACTTTATGAAACAGAGGACGCCATTCTATGATGAGGATTTAGAAACAGGTTTGATATTACATCTGAATGTCCAATCCTTTGCAAGTAAATCCAGTAAGCCTGCAAACAGGCTTCAAAAGAGTATTTTTTGACTAAAGCATAAAAAAATTCTTCAATTGGCTAAAAAAAAGGATAAACAGGACACTGGAGAAGGAAGATTGTGCTCGAGTTTGGCTTTCATATTGGAGAGTCACTCGACAATGCATAACAATGGCGCTGATGGAGAACTGAAATAAGTTTTTAATTATGAGGACTAAAGACATTCGATGAGAAACAACAGAAAAACAGCAAATATGCAATCTAGTAGCAGACGACAATGGAATAAATTTACCATAGTCTCGCAAAATCAATTCTATCGGGCACGCCTTTTGACAGTGCAAACAATTTTGTGCAATCATTGAAAGATTTACATGTTGCTTTAAGACGATATTTTTCCACGGGTAATAACAGGAAGAGAAGGCTAAGTCAGGGGCACACTGTCGATGCCCTGGTGAGTCATTTCAAAGTTCACATACAATCACAAGTCTATAGCAACAATTCCAATGTAAAAATACATTTTTGGAGATAATCCAAGAGATGAGGAAGTTAATACAGGGGACAGAATTGAAAAAAGCCAACCTGAAGGTGGAGGAACGCCCATCTCGACTCCCATGTTGTCAAGAGCTCTTCTAATCTCACTCTTCTTGATCTTTCCTGTATCTTCAGCATCTAGTTCTGTGAATAGATTCTCTGCTAACATTGCAAAATCATCTTCATCCTCTAGATCTAAGCGTAGAGCACTTCCATCCAAAATCGATACAACAATGGGATCATCTGCACTTCATAGTCGTTGATGAGAATCCTTTTTAGAATCATGGACTTGAAGAAAAGAAACAGTGAAAGCATATACACGTCTAGTTACACGTTATCCTATTGTATTAAATGATCATACTAAGAAACCTAAAACTATGCAAACATGTGGATGTTGCCATTCAATTAGCAAAACGGAAGCATGTGCTGTCTGCACAACAGTAACCACCGCGAATTCATATCCTTTGCAGAAAGCGTTTCCTGTCCGAAATGGACAAATTCAAAACTGAAAAAGAAACATAAACGCTCAATTTACTACATGCTGGTGCTCGACTACCAGCTCTCTGAGATGTTAGGAACAAGCACCAAAATGCAATGCAACTGTTCCGTTATTGATTTCGGCAACAATTTGTACCTTCTTATCTTTCATCTCCTTGGCAACTCCCAAGTGCACAACTCAATACATGTTCCATTTCACAGTTACAATTCTTTAACACGAATTTAAAGAGTGGTCCGAACACTCACAGACAGCACAAATGTAATTTTTGCAAACTTGCAGGGCATTTTTTCGTTGGTGAGACAGTCGACACATTCCCGAATCACTTTCCGAAGTCGAATGGTCTCTCTTTCTTTCAACGATTTTTTCACCTAATTAACGATGGAGAGAGGTCGTCTACTCATAATTTTCCATCTCAAGATAGCACGAAAGGCCTATGATCACAGAGGAACCTATTCCTCAGCAACAAATTACCAACCAATTCATCAAAGCAGCACTAAAAAATTCAGCATTAACTACATGCGCTCCTAAACGTACTCAGGACACGGAAACAAAAGCCACCGCGGCTCATCACCTTTCAATTCACCAGCGATCGCAGCGACATACTCCTTGAGCTTCTCCGCAGCCTGATCCCCGTCCAGCTCCGCCTCTCGGAAACCGCCGCCGAAGCCGACGCGGCCGAGCGCACGGGACCTGATGTTCTCCGGCAGCGCGAGGCCGTACAGACGATCGCTGACTCTGGACTCCGCGAGCTCGATCACCTGCGAAACGGATCGGATGCTCACAGAAATCAGAATACCGCGCGCGCGGGGGCGCGAGCGAGCGATTTGCACGACCGATCGTCGGAACGATCGGACGCGTATTCGTCATCAGATTAACGCGCGCGCGCGCGCCAAAACTTAGACCGCAAGAAAAAAAAACGCGAGATCGAAGCGACGATCCATCGTTGTGGAGATGAGCACCTGAGCGCCGGTGAGG
This sequence comes from Syzygium grande, assembly GCA_024733475.1. Classification (NCBI taxonomy): domain Eukaryota; kingdom Viridiplantae; phylum Streptophyta; class Magnoliopsida; order Myrtales; family Myrtaceae; genus Syzygium; species Syzygium grande. Next base: position 7,785,288 of record JAMXDD010000005.1, on the reverse strand, counting down.
AGGGCGGTGGGGGGGGCGGCGGCGGCGCCGTGATCGGGGAGGGAGAGGTCGATGTCGCCGCCGAGCTGCGCGCCGTCGAGGACGGCGAAGCCTCCGCCGGTCGACATTTGCAGCAGAGAGAGAGAGAGAGAGAGAGAGAGAGATTTGAATTGAATTTTGGTGAGAGAGAGAGAGAGAAGGCGAGAAATGGTCTCGCGCTGTGCACTGCGCTGCGTAGGTTCTGAGGGGGGGAGGGAGGGAGGCATTACGTGCGGGGGTGTTTAGGACCTCGAGTTGCGGACAAATTACGGATTGTGCCACTCTCGCTTTTCGTGGAAAGGCTCCTGTACTTTTGGAAATTTTTTTTTAAAAATTCCTTTTTTTTGAAGGCAGCGCAGATCGATTTCTGAATGTTTCCACTCGTGTTATAAAGTCGCACGAATTTTAATGAAACTGGAAATTGAATGGGAAAACGACACGAATTGTTCTTGAATTTTGGCCCGACGTGTAGTACGTGATTCATAAATTTTTGGTTTGCACGAACGCTTAGTCCCTCAACGATATGAAAGTGTTTAATTTTGCTCTTCCATTAATTCGAGTCCATAAACACTATATGAAAATATTTAATGTTCTGCTCCATTAATTCAAGTTCAATAACAATATTTAATATTTTCATATAGTTCAGAGATTACATTGAACATATACCAAAAGTCCAGGAGCGACATTGAACAATTTAAAAGTTCAGGAACCACATCATACACTGGGCTAAAGTCCAAGAACCACGTTAAATAAATTACAAGTTCGAGACCGCATTACACACCAAGTTAAAGTTCAGGAGCCGTTTGTATCGTTATCTCAATTTTTTTTTATAAAAAAATATAATTCTCATAAGATTATTTTCAACAAATATCTGTCCGTCAAGAATCTCGGGTCCATGCACGAAACGCTATAACTACCGATTCTAGAAATTGGCGAATTAAAAGAGAGAGAAAGGAAGGAAGGAAGGAAGGAAGGGAGGGAGGAGGGAAAGTGACGATCCAATTTGGAAGCGAAAAAAGGTGGCAAAGAGGCGCATGTGGAGTTCCGCTTCAAGCGACGCGCGGTCCATTTATAATCGAATCCGTTTTTATTTAAGGGGCGGGGGCGACAAAAATTAAAACGCGGAGGTGAATGGGAACGGATCCGGTGCGGTCAACGGTCTCTGGCGGGGGGCACTGAATATATATATTTTCGCCGTGTGGTTTGCGTTACTTTTCTCTTAAGGAAATCAGCGGGGAATGATGACCATTGAGTAAGGAGCGGGACCATTCAAATCAGCGGGGAATTGACACCAAATATTAAGATTACAGGGGAAAATTTGTTGAGCCAAAGGGTTTGTGCAATTTGGGCCTGTATTTTATATTGACGGTTTGAATTTGTGCCCGTGATTAGCGACTGAATGTACATAATCGAGTTGTCTTGTAATTGAGGGCCGTAACAGAGAGATATGGGGAGACGTGCTAATTACGGTGGAATCCTTTACTAGATGCAGCCCTAGATGAATCTCGTGTTTCGATTTCTGTTTTTCCCGCTTTTACTCGCTGTTTTGTTGTGTTTTTATGCCTAATCCTAACAAATTTACCTGATCGGTCATAAATCTATTATATAGATACCAACTCAGTTCAAAAGCTTTTTAAATTTGCCGATTTAGTTATAAACTTTTGTGCAAAATTTTAATGTAATTCTTCCACGAATTTTCACCCGAACTCACTGATGTGGCGGTCTAGTCATCGTCGCACTTGGCATACCTCCACGTCAGCCATTTCTGGCGAAAGTTGGCTGGAAAGATCATAATAGAGTTTTCTGCAAGAGTTTATGACTAAATTGATAAAATCGAAATATTTATGACTGAATTAATATCTGTACAATAGGTTTCAGAACTGATTGGACAATTCACCTTCAGAATATGCGATCTTACTGTCGGTGTTCGTCTGGTAATATCACGGGTGTCTTATTGCTTGGAAATTTTTTTCCAAAGGACATGTAAACGGACATAAGATTTACAATCGCAAATTCCAAAATTCAGTCATGTGGGGTCCATCTTAATTTGTACCTGGACTCCATTTTTCCAACTGGAAAAATTTGAAGGATCACCCCATCTGAACATCTCCTAGAGATCTAGACACAATCGAAGGAGGCTCATACTCCATGCCATAAACCGAATTGCTCCTGGCAATCTCGAATCTCTCCCCGTCCCCGGCGAGCGCAAACCCTCGCTCTCCGTGGATCGCCTCATCCCCGACCTGCATCTCCCCTTCGCTCAGCCGGAGCGGCACCACGAGCCCAACGAGCAAGCAGATCGAGCTCGTCACGGCGACATTGAGACATACGATGAAGCCGATGCCTAAGAGCTGCAGCCCCATCTGCCTGAACCCTGCACGGGCAGTCCCGTTCTGGAGGCCGTAGGCAAGCCCGATGTACTTCTCCCAGCCGGGTGCCATGTAGAAGAGGCGGCACAGCTTCGGCACAGCAAAAAACCCGGTGAGGATGCCGCCCAGGGTGCCGGCGACCGCGTGGGTGTGGAGCACCGACATCGGGTCGTCGACCCGCCTCAGGAGCCCGACCCTGTCGTGGAGGACCGTCATTGTGTACCGCGGGGCGCTCCCGGAGACGACTCCCATGAGGATCGCCGCCCAGCCTTGGACCACTCCTGGCACATGATCTTGCTCTATGTTAGTGTGCCCGCTGTAAAGCCCTTGATGTTGCATCGTGTGGATATTAACATACATCACGTATTATCGAAAGATAGCTAACCTGCTGCAGGAGTAATGCAAACCAGGCCGGTGATCATGCCATTGACTGCACCAACCACTGAAGGCTTGCCGAGCAGGAAGGAGTCGAGGATCAGCCACGTCAGCAAGCTCGTGGCGGCGCACGCGTGAGTGTTGAGGACGGCCAGAGATGCGGCACTGCTGGCGGCGAACGGTGCTCCGCCGTTGAAACCCGTCCACCCCATCCAAAGCAGCCCTGCTCCTGCGAGCATCAATATGAGGTTGTTCGGAGGGAAATTCTCCCTGTCCTTGTCTGCTCTTGGACCCACCTAAACAACGAAATTCAAGCTAAAATATGAGTCGATTAACGTGTCAAAATGGGATGACATAATGATTTGTAAATGGAAGGAGTGACTTCAGATTGAATTTGAGTAAGTAGAAGGGCTTAGTGAATAGATATCACTATATATGTATATGGTATCTCACCTTATACTTAATTTTCGTACCTGGCAAAAGTGATTAGACAATAATAAATTGCTAAATAACTCGACAACTTTTGCATGAGTCCTACTCATTTAACATCCAATATTATCTCATCAACTCATTTAGTCAACAAATTTTAATGGCAAGTCGTATTATTTCTAACAATGTTATGATGTGATAAAATAAATTCTTTTGACGATATATGTGTCATCGAAAGAGATCCAATATATATTCTTCATAGTTTCGTACCCAATAGGCCGCAGTGAATCCGGCAACGCCGGAGGAAAGATGGATCACATAACCTCCAGCAAAATCAATCACTCCAAGCTTAGCCAACCATCCATCCGAGCACCATATGCTATAAGCGGCTATCGTGTAGGAACATGTCAACCACAATGGCACAAACAGCATCCATGCCCTAAAGTTCATCCTCCCCAAGAGGGCGCCGGCGACCAAGATCAATGTGATCACCGCAAACACGCCCTGGAAGAAAACCATCGTCGCCGTTGGGAACAGCCCCAGGAAGGCTTGCCCCAGCAGGTACCCCTCGTCCAGGGCCACGCCTGGTTTCCCCAGGAAGGGCGCTAGCCTCTCCCCGAACGACATCCGGTAGCCCCATCCGACCCAGCAGACAAGGACGGCCGCGAACGCGTAGAACGCCATGAAGGCCGAGTTCACGGCCCACTTCCCCTTCACCATGCTCCCGTAGAGGATCACGAGGCCCGGGATGCTCTGGAGGCCGACGAGGGTGGCTGCTGTCAGCTGCCATGCGTTGTCGGCCTTGTTCATCCACTCGGGGCTTGCCTCATCCGGCAAAAGGTTTGCGGGAAGCGCCATCGCAGAACGAGTCGGTCGGATCCGACTTGGATGGACAAATAAGAAAAGGTACTTGGACCAAAAATTAAAACCAGAAGCTGGATGTAGCTAAAATATGTGTCATGGGTAGGTTTCGAATGGAGGGTGTTGAAGTAGAGAGAGAAGTGAGGGTACTTTTTACACAATGTCTATATATGATCATTTCGGAATTGTATGTTTGTGCATTAAGGATATGGCTTGCAAGTGTGCTTGCATTAGATTAAGATAGAAAGGCCGGCTCAAGGAATGAACTAAGTTGGACCCTTTGGAACTCGATGAGATGGAGTGAAGACGGAGAATATACCAAGAGGCAGAACTTGGGCATAATGGCTCGATCAAGAAAAGCCATACAAAAAAGTTCAAAATGGACCCATCACTCGACTACTTCAGCATCTCAAAGAAATGGCACTCACCTTGTTACATCGAGTAAATTTATTTATTTATTTTTAAGGCTAGTGACTATAATCAAGAGGCAGGTTGATTTATGACTATAAAATCATAGGAGACAGAGGAATGACATAAGTGCGTTTTGCTCTATATTAATATACAAAACTTGCCATGTTAGGTGGTGCTGGCATTGCATGGTCTGGTTAATTGCCTGACCAAATTGGTAAAACAATTCTACGTATTCAATTTCATCTGATAAGATGGGATATTTTCTCTTTTTTTTTTCTTGGTCAATAGTAATCGATTGATCTTCTGGTGCTTTATCTTATAGTCATAATTGTGATTAATTACAGATATATTTAACAAGGGAAATATTTTATATCTAATTAAGAAGTACTTAGAATAAATACAATTACCATTCTAAAATTCATCCACCATGTTAGCCCTGAAGATAATCTAACTAGCTTTATCATTTGACTCGGTGCATGTGGGATAAGAAAAGTAGTGAGACTGCTCAATGAGTTATGTACTCCATTATTGCAAAAATATATGTTAAGTAAATTTCTAGCAATATATATAATTGTTAAATGAAAATTCGTCTTGTAAACTCCCAAAAAAATATTGTCCATATGTCATGGATATACATGACCTACTATATATGTTGAGACACACTATAAGCTAGCCAGCTTGCTAAGCAGCTAAGCAAATTGGACTGAATGTCACTAAAAAACTTAAAACAATGAATTAAGAGCTTACTAAATTAAAACTATGATGTCATAGATGTACACACACACACACACACACACACACACACACACACACATATTATATGCCACTGGATGCAGCCTCATTGATTATCTTATATATATGCGCCTTAACAATATTTAAACCGTTTCTACCCATGATGTGGTTTGTCTAGGGAACTATTTTCTTTCAACATTCCTTTTTTGATCCAGTACAAACATCAGTGTGCTAATTACGAGATAAAAATGGTTAAATCAGATATAACGACGGATCATGCCTCAATCATAAGCACAGAAATCTGAAACCCTACACATAGCAAGCAAAAAGAAGCGCAAAAATAGTGCACGGTCTTTTCACTAACTTTAATAGCTATTCAAAGCTTGTTTGTTTCGTGAAAAACTTTTCTATCAAAAAACATTTTTCTGATTTTACAGCATTTGGATAACTTCATAAATAAGTCAACGGAAAGTCTTTTTATAACAACGGAATACATATACTTAAATTCAAGAATATAATTTCCTCTCTCGGGTCCTTGACAATTAGGCCTAGGTCCATAGAAGCTGACCCTAGGTCAAGCCCGGTGTGACGCCCCAGAACATCACGCGCTACACATACCAATTAATATTATTAATAAAATGGCCAGCGGAAGTCAAAGACTAATCATGAATATCACACAAATTTGGTCAAAATACTTTTTCTTCTTGTTAACAATACTTGAAAGAATTAAAAGACCAGACAATACACCAAAAAAATCACAAAGAACAAACATCTGGGTAGGTCGAGGTTACTTATCTCCATGCTACCATTTACTCCAAAGACAGCCCGCACAAAAGGAAACCTTACGACAAGTTGTAGATGCCGTCGCCTTCATATCAACCTTTGTCCCGCATCAACCCATATAGTAGATATACATCTTGTACAAACTATATTCGCCCTCGGACAAACATATCAACATACTGGCATTCATAGTATTTAGAGAAAAACCAACAAGCATCGGTAGCAGATTTATCCATTCCTACATATCTGAAAAATGGTGGGATGAGCCGAAACCCAGTAAATGAAATCTCTAGTTTTAAGTTAGGGAAATCAGCTTACCACTTCACCTGGCACATACGCATGCATAGCAAACGATATGCATAAAACTTGAATGCAAGTTATACATTTTCCATATGGATGTGTCGCAAAATCTGAATAATGCAACATATCATAACATTTCCACTCAGACGCAAGCATGAGATAAAACATTTATGCTCATGCGATTAAGTTCATTACTTCATCCTCCCGAATACTCCCCCGGGCATCCCGACCAACAGGACATCCCAACTCCGAGGTATCCCGGCACACACTCGGGGCATCTCGACCAACGAGGCATCTCGACTCCCGAGGCATCCCAAAACACTCCCCGGGGCATCCCGATCTACGGGGCATCTCGACACGCGGGGCATCGACCACTAAATGGGTGATGGAATTAATATTATTCCCATGTAAGTCATGACAACCAAGTATTTGTATGCAAAAGTCCGCTTTGGCCCATCCCATACCGAGCCATCACGGTTTTTGTACTTTAAAGCCATGAAATGCATCATCCGAGCAATTTAAACATGAAACAATACATTTCAAACTCAGTAGAAACTCAGCTCATAAGCAATTTGGGTTCAGAAGCAAATTCGAGTCATCAGAAGCAAGTTCAAACTCAGAAGTAAATTCAGACTCAGAACCGAATTCAGACTCAAAAATAGGTTCAGACTCAGAACCGAATTCAGACTCAGAAGTAATTCAGACTCAGGAAGTTGGTTTTGAACAGTAAAGTCTGAACAGTAAATTTGAACAGTAAATTTTGAACAGTGAATCTGAACAGTAAATCTGAATAGTAAAATCCGAGCGGTAAAGTCTAAACAATTTTAAAAGTAGAGTCTGAACTGCAAAGTCTGGATATTAAATCTGAAGTTAAAGTCTGAAGGTAAAGTTTGAAGTTAAAGTCTGAAGGTAAAGTCTAAAGTTAAAGTCCGAAGGTAAAGTCTGAAGTTAAAGTCTGAATATTTTTCAAAAGTAGACAGCATCAAATTTTGATAGTAAAGTCTGAGCAGGTTCAAATGTACACGTAACCATATTTTGATAACAAAATCTTAGTAGTTTCAAGGTACACAAAACCAAATTTTGAGGATTAAAATCAGCCCGGTTTCAAAAATAAACAAAATCATCTCTTTAAGTATCAAAATAAACATCATTATCACTTTGAGTATCAAAATAAACATAATCATCACTTTGAGTAAAACGATTTTCTACCATTTTTAAACATACATAAACCAATAATAAGGACCCAACAATCACCTCAAAATTAACACTTACACGTTCCGATTTAATCGTTCCGCTTGCTGATTATCGCTATACTTTAAAGAAACAAAACACATCCATTTGAACTTGCACAGAACCAGCAAAACAGATTCAACCATCATCATAACCTCACTATTGCACCTCAAAATAACCTTTTTCAAGCAACCAAGTTACAAGTGCCAAGTAGATTTACTTAGCTTAAACCTAGAGTTTTCACTTACCTGGTGCAGAATCTGAACACCCCAAAGGTTAAAACTCTCTCGGAAATTCTCGATCGGTGATGGTGAGAGTAGAAAGTAAAGGAGAGAATGTTAGTTTGAGTGAAATTATCTTCGGTCATTACCCAGGCGAAGATGAAACTGAGAAGTATACAAAGGGGTGAGTAAATTCAATGCACTCACAGGTGGCATCTTCTCCTTTCATCATGGCCACGTGTAAGAAATTAAAGAAAAAGTGATGGCCAAGGAAAATCATTACTTAGGTTAGGTGTCTAGTTGGGCAGATAATGACTTAAGGGGCCAGGTGGCTTCGGTCAAGCTTCCTCTTCAATACTCACGTGAGGAAATAGGAGAGTCTAGAAGATATTTTCATAAGAATATTTCATCCCCTTTCCTTAAAGACCAAAAAGAAAAAGGCTAACCTTACTTTACCAAAATTAATCAATAATAATAATCTCCACCAATATTGCACTACGACTAGCGTACACGATAATGTTTAAAATATTAAACACGTCGAACTCGGAACGATTACGTTTTCGAATCCGCGCTTCGCAAAATACGATTCGATGAAAATCTCTACGTGTCCGTACAAATACAAACTTAAGTAGTTCTTGGCCTTATGATTCCCGTATCATTTTCGACTATAGAAAATTCCCCACGTCACTTATTTATTATTACGAAATTTCCGGATGTCACACCTGGAATCCCCCAAGCTCAGGTCCCTCGTAGCTATGCGTGAGTACCTGGCTCTCACGCCCGAGTCACAAGCACCTGGGCTCGGGTCCATTGAGACCAAGCTCCCGGTCCCATGCCTAGGTTTCCGATGACCATGCTCGGGTACCAACTCCCACGCTAAAGTCATAGTCGCCCAAGGTGGGGTCCACAAAGGTTGAGCTCAGGACTTTTGTGCTTGTGCTAGAGTCCTTGCAGCTGCCTGGGACCTAATGCTTGTGCCCGGGTCCCCAATAGTCATGCTCGGGTACTCGACTCCCACATCCAAGTCACTAGCTCTCAAGCCCGATTCCTCGGCTACTGAGCTCAGGTCCACAAATGCTAGGCTCAAGTACCTTGAAGTTGGGCTTAAGACCCGGTGTTCGTGCTTCAGTCACTAGCGATCACGTCGAGGTAGCTAGCTCCCGCGTCCAAGTCAACGGCACGCGAGCCTGACTCCATCAAAGACTGGGCCCTAGTCCCCAATGCCAATGCTCGGGTTCCCAATGGTTGGTTTGAGAGACCTCGACTCCTGCAAACAGGACCTGGGTAGGTGGGTATCCTTTATATCATACAAATAGTGCATGTCTCCTCAAGAAAGTAAAATCAAGTTTTCCTTTCCAAATGACGGAAATAATTTCCAATTCAAATTCAAATTTCATCTGAACACCAAAAAAAATATTATTATTTTCTTGGAAGATGATTTCTTTGAAAATATTTTCTAAAAATATCAAATTTAGACAAACAAATGCAACCCAAGTATTGAAATGAAATTGACAAATTGTCTTAATCAAGCTATAGTTAAAAGATAATTTAAAGCACACACCAAATTCCTTGGCAGTCCCTTTTTATAAAATTCCTTCTATTCCTCATTGTATGTTCAAACCCTAACATGACTCGTTTTGTGCAGTGGGAACCATACGACTTTCAGTCATCTGGGTGTTCTCATTCATTTTCCAGCCATCGAATAAAATAAATGATATGCGACCAAAAAATTAAAATAAAATAAAATAAACGATACTTCACTAAAATTAATAAATGATACATTTGTGCTTTTCACATACGAAACGCCAGAAAGATCTCAGTCACCAGAATTTTAGGGTCATCCTCCTCTCATCTCTTGTAGACCATAAATTTTCCATCTTCACGACCATTTTGCAGCCTAAGGCCATATCTGAATATCAATGGGAAACGACAAAGTCAAAGGTATACGATAGAGGAAAGATTGCACAAGCTGTCTCTAATGACTAATACGCAATCCGCGGAAATATTTGCACAAGGAATATGTGGACCCTTTTCAGACTATCCCTTTTCATTTTTATGTAGAAATTCAATTCCACAAGCGTGTGAGGCGGGTCTCAACCGATTCTAAACCTTTTTCTTTTTTTAAGTGAAAAATGTATTGTATGTGAGTCCAGATAGCCTGTGCTTGCCCTAATCAGAAAATCCTTTCATGCAGACCAGCCCGATCTATTTGTTTTTTGCGTGTAAAATGTAAGTATCATTTATAAGGTGATGTATGTAAGCTTAGGGGTATTCCACAACATTATAAATATAGCTAAGATCATGAGAAAATGGAGTTAGGGAGTCTCCATATAGTGGCCAATATTACATTAGTCTAGGGAGGTCTGAAATTTTTGTAGTACGAAGCTCGCCTTCTAACAAGTTTACGAACTTTAGCCAAGATGATGGTGACATCGCTTGACTTGTTTGGAAATGTCTACGATTACGCTCCATCCAAATGCAATATATGGTCGCTAGGAAGGATACCTTGAGAAGCCACGCTGCCAAGTCCTTGCCTTTGGTAGCCTTGATCATCCATTGGAATTCATCATTAAGCTTCAGGTCGAATTCCATATTGTGTGATGCTATTTTTCCTTAAGCTTCAAGTCCAGGTGCATCGAAAGAATAGATGTTCTCAGTTTCCCAAACTAGGCATATAGAAATTACAATGGACGTCTACTTGAGGCATCCAACATGATACGATCTCTATTGTTGGAAGTCTATCTCTACAAGCAAGCCAGCAAGCCGATAAAGTTGTGTTTGCTAACACCGCCTGTCCATATCAATTGATACCATTCCACAGCCGGTCCCACACCCATGAGTCCATCATATATCTCTTTGCAACGATACATTTGCCGAGAAATAGCTAAAGCTAAAGTCGGTCTCAATTTAAGAATACCATGCCAAGATTTCGAGCTATATAATCAGATTGCCTCTACATTTAATGCTATTAACCCACTTACTCCACATGGAAGAAGACAGGCAGTTTATGAGTTTCCAAAGCATACGGCCTAGCAAAACTTTGTTCCATAACTTTAAGTCGAGCAACCCTAGTCCACCCTCCCTTTTTGATGAGCAAACAACTTCCCGAGTAAATTTGTGCGATCTGTGGCCTTCTATATTTCTAGCCCATGAGAATTGTCTAATTTTCTTCACCACATTGTATATGGTTTTCTTTGGGAATAGAACATTTGCATCCAATAAGTACATATGGACATAAGTACCGATTTGGCTAATTGGAGATGACTAGCATAGCTAATATGTTGCATGCCCAAGCCTTCTATTTTTTTTGAAGATTTTATCGGTCAGACTCTTGCAATCTGTGTGTGTGTCTTCTAGTGAAATTGAAACACCAAGGTATCTAATAAGGAGGGTACTTGTGGGAAAAGATGTGTTATCCAATATGATGCCCTTTTTGTCCTCAGACAACCCAGAGAAAAAAATTTGGCATTTATTTGAGTTAAAATGCAGTCTCGTGAGAGTTGCAAATTCATCAAGTGCATCGACAACGCAAATGATAGAATCTGTATCCCCATGAGCAGAAAGAAACAAATCATCTACGAAGCATAAGTGAGTATTTTTTCTGTTTTGCAGTGCCAATGATACTTGATAGAAGATAGAGCAACTTTCTCGATGATGATTCTCTTAAAATTTCCATAACCATGACAAACAAATGAGGAGAGAGTGAGTCATCTTGCCGCAATCCATTGGTACCAGCAAAATAGCCAACCTATTCACCATTAAGGTTTAGTGAAAACCTCGGTGCAATTATGCATTGAACTATTAGATCAATCAAGTGCTAGGGTGTATTGGTAGCTTCAAGAGCCTTGAGTATTGCTTTCCATTTTACTAAGTCATAAGCTTTCATGGAGTCAATTTTTATTGCCACACTTTTACTTTTGTCACCCTTATGGTACTTACAAAGGAGTTCCTGGCAAAGCAAAATATTCTCCAAGATTTGTCTTCCCGAAATGAAAGCAATTTGGTTTAGGCCAGCAATCGAAGGAAGGACATAACCGATTCTTTCTGCAAGTAACCTCGATATGATCTTATACAAAATATTACAACATGGAATAGGTCTGAAATCCGTGAGGCGGGATGGATTTGGGACCTTTAGCGCAAGGGATATCAAAGTAGAGTTTACACCTTTCAACAATTTTCTTGAGGAGAAGAATTCCATAATAGCATCCTCTATATCATGTCCTGTGATGAGCCAGGCTTTTTTGTAGAATAAACTGTTATATTCATCTGGACTTGGAGCTTTGAAATTGTTGAGGCCTTTGAGAACTCTAGGGATGTTAGTTTGTTGAAAGCCCGGTGAAGCAATGAGGGCACTGCCATCTTTAAGGAATGAGGAGGCATATCGCTCGTAAGGGATACGGATGTCTTGAATTACCAAGTGTGCGATCATAAAAAGAGATAATTATATTTCTAAGAGCTTTTTCTTCTGTGATAATAGTTCCATTGTCAAGTGAGAGCTGATTAATTCTATTTTGAGCACTACTCTGCATTATGGAGGCAAAGAAACTCCTGCTGCTGTTATCCCCCTCCTTGAGCCATAAATTTCTAGATTTTTACGTTAGAAAGAATTCTTCATGTTTGCTAAGGGCTAGTAGTTGTTCCAATTGTTCCTTTTCTTCCTCCCAAGTTTTCATGGTCCAATGCAAGATCTTGTTGTAATCGTTGTAGGTTCTCCCTGGCATTCTTGACCTTCAAACGCAAGTGACCAAATGGAGATCTATTCAGGTAATTGAGTTATTGTTTCAATGCTTTGAGCTTCTTCACTAGAATGAACATTTTGGATTCTCTAATTTCTAGTTGCCAGCAAGCATGGATTATTAGTAGAAAATTGTGGCTTTTGGTCCATAAATTGAAGAATTTAAAGGAGGGCTTACTTCTCCTAGTAGTAGTGTTAAGGCACATCAGGCATGGAGAATGATCTAAGAACCCGGCTGCAAAAATTCTACTGAATAGTGAGAGGACACTTCCTGCCAATCTGCATTAATGAAGACCCTATCAATATTGCTCGCTCTAAGATTATCATTAAACCTTTTATTTGTCCATGTGAAGAAAGCGCTTGTGGAAGGAGGCTCGATTAGCGCAAGCTCCTCAATTATAGTGTTTAGCTCATCCATTCCAGAAGTCGATCAGGCATTAGGTCCGATCCATTCATTTATATCTCTCGTTTCATTGAAATCACCTATTTGTAATCAAAGCATATTTCCTATATTAATAGTAGAGAATAAGGTAATGTTTTCCCATTGACACCTCCGTTCAGCTTTAGTATTGCTTCCATAAACGGCGGAAAGGGGAAATGGATCATCTCCTGATTTCTCAACAAGGCAGTGAATGACTTGAAACATCCATCATAGTCAGGCTAATAATGGACGGTTTCCACAACACCCATATTCTACCCAGATTGATGCTATGATAGTTATGGATGATCAGCCCGATCTTCACTAAATAAGATGTGTGCTATCTTTGATTCTCCTTTGTGGGATGATAGCTTAATCTCTTTGTGAACGGAAGTATATATATCTAATTGAGGTAATCTTTGGGTACCCCATCGTACCCCTAAATTCTTCATTTATGAACCGGCAGGCTCGGAAGTCAACCTTACAACTTCAACCACTGTTGAAACCGGTAACAACTTGGATCAAACTAGGGAAAATTGGTGGTGGATTTTAACCAAATCTGCAATGAATTTTAAGTGCTGGGTTTCCAATAAATTACTCACGTCATCATCAAACCCGTTTTGAGTCTCGTTTTACACCGCGTCGTCAAAGTCACGTTCGGTGGGATAGAATTCGAAGCTCGTTCATGAATTGGTGTAAGAAAAAGAGCACAGAGGAACCCTTGGCCACTTTGACATTCTTCTCCGGCATTGTTGTATGAAAGAGGTTTGAGAAAACACCACCAGTACACGTTGAGACAAAATTCTAGTAGATTCATATTTGACCGTTTAAAATGCGTTCTTTGTTCCAAATTTCTCAGTCTAATGTAATAAATGAAAGAGACAGCCCACCAGATGACCACCTTTGAAAATGAAAACCTCAGTATAAGAACTCGTGCAAGAACTAACTTGGGTTGTATCGTCTCAGCTTCTCTCTCTCTCTCTCTCTCTCTCTCTCTCTCTCTCTCTCTCTCTCTCTGTGCATCGATCAATATGAAGCCAAATAGAGGGGATGTGTTAACTAAACAGCAGATTGATGAGTTCCGGGAAGCGTTTTGTTTGCTAGACAAGGATGGAGATGGTAGCCCTCAGTTCTTTTGTTTTTGTACCTGTATTAGTATTTCTATTTACTTGTTTTTTTGTAAACAATCTTTTCGTAAACTCGCTTTCTCTATTTGCTAGCTTTTTTGATTCATTGCTATTGCATGATCTACTTCCTCAAGGGGTGTAACATACAGTTCTCCGTGATAGTTTTGGGATATAAAATTTGTATGTCGATAGCGTTGTCCAAATAGTTTACACCATTAAAGATTAACCGGCTTGTTGGAAGTTTGATTTTTCCCATTTTCATGGCTCTTTACGGCTTGAACCTGGGCTGTGAAATCTTGAATCCTAACATAATGATCATGTGTTTATTACAAGAGAATACAACAACTGCTTCTAGCTTTTCTGATCTCTCTATGCAACTGTGTAACTATACTAAATTCATTTTTCAGGTATTCTGGTTATGATATTTCAACACCTAATGCGTGTTTGCCTTCCTTGAAAATTAATTATTGGCTTGCTTGGTACACAGGAAGCATTACAATTAAGGAATTGGCAACTGCAATCAAATCCTTGGACCAAAATCCCACAGAGGAAGAACTTCAAAGCATGATCAACGAGGTCAATATTGATGGCCGTGGGACTATAGAATTCGGGGAGTTCTTGAATCTTATGGCCAGAAAAATCAAGGTAATATCATACTTATATATAAATAGCTAGTTTCACTGAAATTACATATTTGCGAGTATTTGATTGGATGAACGTATATGCGTTGGTGATATCTATGTTTAGGAGACCGAAATCGAAGAGGAATTAAAGGAAGCTTTCAAGGTCATTGACAAGGATCAAGATGGTTACATATCTCCTAATGAGGTTTGAATTATTTCTAACCCCACATTCCTTGTTCAGCTTATAATTCGCTAATTGTAGCTTGTTCGTATCTTAGAGCAATTCCTCCTAACCAAACCACATTAAAAGGAAGGGAAGGTGACAGAGAAATCTTGAATAACTTTTATGAATCGAATTCGTATTTGTAAAATCTCTACTTTTAACGAGGAACCCCATTTTAGGTAAGTATTATCTCCAGACCCGTGAAATATCTCACAAACCACAAAATGTCCGATATAAATTACCAGCTCATAAAAGGTTCTTAGCCAGTGTATTACCTGTAAATGTAAATAACAACAAATAGAGATACTTTGAATGTGAGAATATGGCTTGTTTGGGGATCTTGCATCATTTAACAGCATATGATTCTATAAAACCACTCGCAGAATTCTTTCTACAATTTACGCAAATAAGGAGTCATATCTTTTTTCTCTGTGCTTTCATTCTCTTCTCAAATCACTCTACTGATCTTGAACGATCTTTCTGTGGTTAGCTTCATTTACTCTGCTTGACGTCTCTTTTCTTACGTATGGTTTCTGACATGATCCACTTAGTCTTTGGTTTTCTATCTACGAGTTGCAAACCCGTTACTTATCTTCCTTCTTTGGGACTAGACTAATATGAGGAGCAAATATTAACCTTACACACCAGAATTAACATGTAGAAGGGAGAGAAAGGATGGAAGTCCCTGACAAAGGTTTTGGCGATTACTTATAAAATACTTACATGTATCGCTTCTCTCGAACTTCATGATGTTTCGAAGAACTTCCACTGATCTGCGCTGAAACTTCCTCAGGAAGACCCTTCCAATGCTTAAGTCAGTGAACCGGAAGAAGAAGACAACTTCAGTTTAGTATAAGCGTGATTATGCGGGACTTAAAGAACTTATTCGCTTTCTCTTCCATATATGTACATGCTCGTTTGATCATAACTACCTGCAAGCGAGCCACGCCGCATAACTCATCTGTTCTTGATATGCTGTCAATAAAAATTGTGTAAGTGATGGATGTAATTTACAATTAAAATCGCCCAAAGAGATTAATCTATTTGTAGAAAGGTTAACTGAGCAGGTAAAAATACTATGACTCTATCCCTCGTGATGGTCTCCCTTTTGATTTCAGTTTAGTTGAAACATAAGAGATTTCGATTCTTCTGCTGTTTTACTTACTTATTTCTCTACAGTTTGGACTTAAAACTCATCTAAAATGGTGGGTAATTGCAGTTGAAGCGTGCGATGATCAACCTGGAAGCAAAGTTAACGGAGGAAGAACTGGAACAGATGATGAGAGAGGCCGATTTGGATGGTGATGGCCAAATTAATTACGAAGAGTTCATCAGGATGATGTTAGCTTTCTGAAGGCACCAGCGCAGCTGCTCACGCTTGGCATAGATTTTATATCTTAAAGATTTGTTGATAATTTATGTTTGCTGAAACTCTCCCTCCTATCCTTGCATATTCAATTGTATTTATTTTTAGAGTTATATAATCCATAGAGCCCAATAAGCGGAAGGAAATATTGTGCGAAATTAACATATATATACCATTTGTCATTTGGTAACTGATTGTGTATTGTGGATTCGGTTTCCATTATATATAAAATCACTCTCCACTTATCAAATGTCTTATAAGTTATTTACAAAAACCGATTTTCGCATGGACTATATTTAGGGCAATTGGATTGTTTTATCGTTTCTTTTAAGTAAACATAATTTTCTAAGCAACATTAAAACTCTAATTTTGTGTCTTATAGCTATATGTTTTAGTGGATGGAATTGAAATAACTGTACTCTCAAAAGAGTATTGCATTGTAAGCAGCAAAGTCAAATTTTATCGCTATGCTATTGTACAGGTACAACTGTAATGCTTTACATATATATATATATATATATATATATATATATATATATATATGAATATGTATATGATATCCTTGTCGTGCATAATAAAGTTGATTTTACATGAATTTATAAACATCAATAAATTATAATCCTTGTAAAGTTAATTTAATTATTCGTTACTTTGGATCTAGATATCAATGGATGTAATTTATAATATACTCTCAAGAGATTTTCCTACTAAACTTTTACTTTTTCTTGACAAGCACTTCAATTTTTTTGGCGAAAAGAAAAGAATCAGTTCATGAAATATTTATTTATATAATGTGCAAAAGTCAATTTTACTATTATGTACTAGCTATTTCTTGGTAAGAGATAAACGTAATTAAATTCTATAATACTATAGGTTTTGCTCAATTGCACTCTATTTACAGAACTAGAAAATGTGCACTATGTGTGCAAGAAATTGATATTTAAAAGATTCAGTTTATTACATCATATTTCAATTGTTCAATAATGGAAACAATTATTGATACTAATACACAATACAAAGGAATTATATTATAGAAAGAGAAAAATTTCGAGATTTGAAATCTTTTTAAGAAGGTTTTTGTAGTATAAAAATAACCAAATCCTAACATCGGAAAACGTCAGACATAATATTTGTAAAATAAGTAGCTGCATGTATCTGATGGAAGAAAAAATGATTGAGATCTCTTACTTAAAAGTAGGAGGCTCTTTCTACTTTATACAATAATAGCGTACATCAATAACTAGAAGCAGATTTATGTAATCATAATCAAGTAAAGTAAGCAAATTTGGTGCACATCTTTAATTTAGCAAGACATAATGCTTTTTGTTAAAGCAAAAAGAGAAAAAAAGACATGGTGCATTTTGTCTTCTCTATGATGTTAAAATTCCCTCCATTTTTAAGTGCTTGATCCTATTTTGAGCACAAAAGCCCAATGGGCCGTTGCAGGCTTCGTCCATATGGGGTTCAGAAAATTTCTATAACTTCTAATGTGGACTCGATTTGCCATGACTCAGTCAATCATATAATTAGTCATGATGATGCTCACATGATCTAACAGTCGTGATGCTATTTGGTCCATAAATATGGTTCTTGCGAGGTACGATATTTTAGACAACTAATTTTAAATATATTGGTTGGTCATTCACGTTTCGTTCATTTCGTTCTTGAAAATCTTAATGCTATGTGACAGGACATTTGATCGTGGTGACCACCAAACAAGCAATCATGATGCTATTTGGTCCACAAATTTGATTATTGCGAGCTACGCTATTGACTTAATTTGAACTTGTTAGACAAGTCTAAAAGGTACAAAAAATATTAATATATTAGTTAGTCATTTACGCTTCGTTCTTCACCTTGCCGTGTGACAGAAAATTTGATCGTAAAGTGACAACTAAACAAATATTTTCGAAATGATAGTTTCTCGCAGCACTTCTTTTCCCCAATAGATTAAGGTTCTTCACCTTATTTTTCTAGGACGTCTCTATAAATCTCAATCTACATGAGTTTGTTTTAATTTCTAGGACACGTACATCAGCCTTTTGAAATAAGGTGGATTTGAAATCCATATTTGCATTTTTTTTTCCTCGTGAATCTTGTTCCCTTGTATCGACGTCAAAGTTTCGAGGAAACAACCCAGCTTGTTTGAATGTCCAATTCAACAGCTTGAGATCATAAATTGAGGGAGACCCCACACACACACATATATATAAGTGAAGCGAGACACTCTAACATCCCCTATTACATGCAATAAGATTAGGAATGACGTGTGGAATTTGACGAACATGGGCCACAAATGCGACATAAACTGTAGCAGGACCTAAATCAGATATAATGTTAGAATGTTCAACTCAAAATTTTAACTTTATATGTGAAGAGAGATCACATGTATTAAAAAATCATATAAATCTCGATAGCAAACATTGTGAGTGCATTGACAGAGCTATTTCCTCGTAGGAAAAGAACTCGAAAGTCTGATACTTGCTTATCGACAAATGATAAAAAAGCAAGAAGGAGAAATTTTTTTTTAAGGACAAGATATATGATTACCAATTCGGGCTGAACGACTATAGGGCCACCACGCATATGACCAATTATTCTTGTTTCTTGGGCTGAAAGGCATAACATGACTTGACCTCCTTCTTGATATGCAAGTTTTATTAACTTCTACTAGAAGTAGGAAATGAATGCCGGTTAACTAAAATATCGGCAGTGTTCATTTCGAAAACAAAAACTAAAATCGGAAGCAGATTTTTTCCCATGATAAAAAGTTACTTGCTTTTTAAGTTTACCTAAAGCACTAACACACTGCAAAATTATCAAGCATTTCCGTGATATTATTTAATCAAGGTTCTAAGACATATTTGTCATAAGTAGATCGAATTCGCGGGGGTGCTAGCCCATTTGTTTGCTTTTGAAAATAAAAGAATTGCGAGACCACTTAGACATACCAAAAATTCGATTTAACAAAATAAATTTACTTTAACCATTCATTATTTGGTGCATTTTCCTTACGAAATAATGCAGGTTATTAGAATGTCTAACAAAAAAATTTGAACTTATAACTATATAGAGAGCACATAAATTCCGTGAAAAAGCGATTTGAGGTACTTTAACACCCCTTCTCACGTGTAAGAGCGATTAGGAACAATACATAAAATTTGACAAACGGGGAGCTGCGGATGCTAAATAAATTGGAACAAAAACGTGACTAGGATACTAAATCAGAAAGCCTAACGTAAAAGCTTAACTTTATAAGTAGAGAGAGATCACATGCATAGAAAGAAGATATATACCCATAAAGAAGCCGTGTGAGATACTTTAACAAAGCTGTTTTCCCGTACAAAAAGAACTCGGAATTACATGGACGTTCGATAGAAACTCATCAATAAAGGACAAGAAAGAAAAAGAAAAAAAGCAGAAATTTCTTTCAAAGAAGGACATCAATAAAGGACAAGAAAGAAAAAGAAAAAAAGCAGAAATTTCTTTCAAAGAAGGACAAGCTTATATCACGAATTAATTTTGTTTATTTGGAAGGAGAAAATAACATGACTTGACCTCCTTCTTCGTTTGCAAGTTTCAGTGACTTCTACTAGAAGGAGAAAATGAATTTCCGTTGAACAAATATCGAAAGAGTAAATTTTGAAACAGAGACTAAACGAGTATACTATTTCCCAAGCAGATTTCTTTCTTTCATCATCAGACCTTACTTATTTCCTAAGTTTTACCTAAAGCATGCACACACTGCTAAATTTCAAGCATTTCGATCGTATCATTCAATCAAAATCAAGGCTCTCGGATGTATTTGTCATAAATCGATCAAATTTGCGGTGTTGCTCGCATATTTGCTTGCTCTTTTGAAAATAAAAGAATTGCAATAGCACTCAGGCATACCAAAACACCATATAATAGGATGATTTGCTTTTCGTTATTTGGTGTAACCAAATATCACTTTTGCTTAGGAAACACTTGAACAAGCTAAACACAAGTCAAACTAGCACTCCTAATGCATTTTTCAAACCCATAACTCTAAAAAATCGATAATTAAATATACCCATTTTCCGTAAATTTGATAGGTTGTAATGAAATACGAGCATACCTATTTCCGGAAATCAAAAAATTCCTACACATAAACTTCAATAGATAAATATATATCTTCATGTAAATTATATCAAATCAAAATTACCGCATCTAATTTAATCGAGTCGAGTCGAGTCGAGTCAAGCTCGTCGCATTGCGTTGACTAAACAAGAGGATTATAATAGCAGGACGTGCCTTCGACTCAATGAACTCATTCAACACGTCTTACCCAAAAAAAGGAATACGTTTAGCCGTGTCTAATCTTACATCAAGGCACATGACTTATTGGAGGAAAAGAGTTACGGTCAACTTTCTCTTTTGATGGACGAAATGCTGAAGACTTGCGGTTCAATTTCCGGACATTTACCGCCGAAAAAGATTACGAGAAAAGAAGTGCACGGTAACAAATTTAGTGACGCGTATGTCATGTCCACGATTGTTGTTGTAATTTCAAAGGTCCCCAGGTGGAAAAATAAGGGGCCCACTTCCCGGTCTTCGATCATTTCCACAATTATTACGTATGTGAACTCATCCTCCATGTTCAACACCAATACAGAAAGTTCTTTTGGAAAAAATTGTCTACTCAATCTTGAACCTGTCATACGAATGTTGCCAATTCGATCATCAACTTTTACGCAAAATTCTAATATAGTTATTTCGATTAATTTTCACTAGTGTGTCACGTGGGACGACCGATAATAACTAGACCGTCACGTTAGTGGTTTCCGATAAAAATTGGCCAGAATGACTTTATTGGAATTTGCGCAAAGATTTAGAACTAAATTGATGAAATTGAAAAGTTTATAATTGAATTTATATTCATACAATATGTTTACGATGAATTGGGTAATTTTCTTAAAATGTGGATTACCGTTTTTTACTTAAATTTATGACTCAAAAGGACCTCATCATGTTATTTGGGTATAATTAGGATGATTCATTAACTTTTCTATGTGAAGTGTTGCGATAGTTTACGAATTCACTTGATCTAATTAAACGATTGTTCTAATAATTATTAGCAGTGAAAACTTCAAATAAAAAAATTTCACCTATTACCTTTTTTTCTTCTAGATTTGAGTAGGTCCTTAAAAGGTTCAAAGGAAAACAGGGAAAGGAACTTTCCGGTAAGGTGGAGGGATTTCTCCGTAAGTTCTCTCTGTATTCCTTCTCTCTCGAAAAGAAAAATACAAGAATAGAACTTATGTGCCCTCGGGTGGGGAAGGTAGACTCCACGTCGGTTTGGGTTGGCTACCGTCGGGTGGGGTACTATAGTAGCTACCCGTGCCTAAAGTGATGAGTGGGGAGCTTTAGCTCTTGCTGGTTGGCCTGTGTTTCTCGTAGTATCTGGTTATCGAGGTGCCAACTAGGCTACTATGCTCAACTTTTTATTACCTCTTTCCCTTCTTTCGTGATCAATTTGAAGATTTAGATCTGTGGCACTACAATAGAAACTATTTCATATATTGACAATGGAAATTGTCAAACTTGCTTTTAGGACAGAGTGTTTTTGGGTGATAGTATAACCTAATTACTCTACCTGTAGCCAATGTAAAATTAATTCTAAGCGAATTAGAATTTTCGTACCCACACGTATATAAAGAATATATAAATCCTGCGTACAAGTGACATGAGATACTTTAACTTCCTTTGTTAAGTACATGAGGATTGGGAATGACACGTGAAACTTGACGAACAAGGGGTTGCATATGCAAAATAAATTGTAGCAGAACCTAAATCTGATACTATGTCAGAATATTGAATGTCCAATTCAAAAGCTTAACTTTATAGGTGAAGAGAGATTACGCATAAATCTAAAAAAACAAGTCACGTGAGATGGCTTGACACAGCTATTTCCTCGTAGGAAAAGAACTCGAATGTTAGTTGCAAAGTTGGATGGAACTCGTCAACAAATGATAAGAAAGCAAAAGGGAGAAATTTCTTTTTGAAGAAGGACTAGATATATGATTATTATTATTATTTCAGGCTAAACGACTATAGAGTCACCATGCATAACAATAATTAGTTTTGTTTCTTGTGCCGAAAGGCATAACATGACTTGACCTCTTTCTTGATATGCAAATCTTAATTAACTTCTACTAGAAGGAGAAGATGAATTTCGGTTGATTAAATATCGAAATTGTTCATTTTGAGCACAAAAACTAAAATCAGAAGCAGATTTATTTTTCCACAATCGAAACCTACTTGTTTCTTAAGTTTTACCTAAAACACGAACACGCTGTTGAATTTCGGGTATTTCCATAATGTTGTTTAATTAAGGTTCTTAAGAAACATTTGTCATAGATCGATCAAATTCGCTGTGTTGCTTGCATATTTGGTTGCGTTTTGAAATTAAAAGAATTGCAACAACACTTTAGACGTACCAAAACACCATATTTAATAAAAATGATTCACTTGAACTGTTCAATTGTTTGGTGTTACCAAACATCACTTTTTGCTTAGGAAACACTTAAACAAAGCTAAGTGCAAGTCAAACTAGCATTCCTAACGAGTCATGAGTGTTATATCCTGGTTTCAATACATTTTTCAGACCCACAACTCTAAGAAATCGATAATTAAGTATACCCTATTTTCTATAAATTTGATAGGTCAAAACGAAGTACGAGCATACCTATTTTTGGAAATTAAAGATAAAAATATATATCTTCCTGTGAATTTTGGTTTCTTAAATTTGCAAAATATCAATTCAAAATTACCACATTGCATTGACACGACAAGACGATTTATAATAGTACAAAATGCATTGACTATATAAATTATTCAATACGTTATATCCTCTCTTATATAGTCTCTACCTCATAACAATGCTTCCATGTTGACGTGTTGAATCTTACATCAAAGCACATGACGTGCACGTGGAGGAAAAAATAATAAAAAGGACTTATTATCCGAAAGTCAAAGTCATAATCAACTCTTTTATTTTTATTTTTTTATAGATGAATTATTAAAGATTTCCGATTCAATTTCCGGACTTTTACAACCAAAAAAGATTAAAAGAAAAGGAGTTCTTCATGACAAAGTTTGTATCTGAGTTGCGTTAGAGAAATCTTACATTAGAGAATTGCTGTGGTATAGATCAATTAATATGTCATCATTAGCTCATAACTTATTGGCTTAAGTTTTTTAATGAAGGTGAGTCCAACTGAATATGTTGATGGGCTCAAAGTTAGATTCCCTTTTTACGATTTTCTCGGGTAAAGATATCGAACTTCCGCTGTGCGCTCTCAACAAATTTAGTAACACATACTCGCATGGATCTTATCATGCTATTTTTTTGAGGAAGTCTTTGAGGTTGGAGGGGAAAACCACAAAAAGAGAAAAGAGATAGAGTAGATTTGTCAAAATGAATCATAAACCCATTATTTAACTCATATTTGATGAGCTGGGCTTTTATATAGGTTACTTATATTCAGTAAATCGGTTATAAATGGATTTATAATGGTGAATGCCAAAATAATATGAGTGTTAAATAGGTTTATAACTTACTTAGTCAATTCAGCTCAATGACTTTCTCTTGCCCTCTTTTCCAAACTCTCACCTTAATTTGGTTATAAGTTCTTATGATTATGTTAAATATATAAGTGTTTTAGTAATATAAATTAGGTCGGATATGAGTTAGATATGAGACGAATCGAATATGGAAAACTAAATTTGTATGTAAATTAATCAGAACGTGTTAAATGTATCAATTTAGTCGGATCATTTTCGATCTGACCAACTCGTTTAATGGGTCTAGGTCAAGGAGATCGAAGAGCAAGAGAGGATGCAACGACGGGATTGCCAGAGGTGAAAAGCGGACGGCGGAAGTAGAAGCAGTGGCGAAGGCGGCGGCGCTTTTAAAAGGAAAGCTTGCTGTACTTTCAAAGGTCTTCAGGTGGAAAAAAGGGGCCAACCTCCGGTCTTTGATCATGTTCACAACATAGGTATGATGACTCCTCTAAGTTTCACTGCACTTTTCATTTTAATTTTATGACTCAAAAGGACAACATCATGTAATCTAAGGTATAATTAAGATCACTCCTCAACTTTTCTGTGAAAGTGTATAGGATACTTTACGACTTCGCTCGTTTCAATTGAATGATTATTTTGGTAATTATCAATTGTGATAATTTATGATAAAAAAATTTCATCTACTTACCTTTTTTTTTTCTATTGCGGTAAGCTCTTTTCCAACTCTTTCCCTCCTTTAAGGGTCAACTTGAAGAATTAGATTCGTTGCGCTGCAACGGATTCATAGACTGACCAAAAAAATTATTGATCTTGCTTTTAGGACGTAGTGTTTTTAGGTGACAGTGTAACCTAACTACTCTACCTGGAGCTGGTGCAAGGAAAACATAGTTCTAAGCGAGTTAGAATTTCTGTAGCCATAATGCAATCTATTTGAATTTCTCTAACCATGCATTCACTTGTGAAACATTAAGCCGGGGTTGCTAATATTAGTTGCTTTTTGCAATTGGACATCGCTTTCTTAAAGGGTTTATCGTGACCTTCTTTGCGTGTTCGTTGTCTCGACCTATTCTATTATGCCTTTGAATGGGATTCATGTGGGAGTTTCCTTCGATTCTAAGGTTGTGAAGAACAATCCCCCCCAAAAAAAGGAGTGTCCGAGGTTGTGGTGAATGACTCAAAAGCTTCGTTATTCTAAGGAGCTTTAAGTACAGTATTGCTAAACAATAGTCCATCCCGCGTGGATTAAAGCAAGAGCAAAGTAATGGTGACGACGAAAAATAGCATAAATTGACAAAAAGGTAAAAGGGGGTTCCATAAAATTGTTAAAGTATTGAGGGTATAAGTAGAATTAATCTATTTTTATTATTATAAATGATAATAATGTAACAAGAAAAAATAAAAATTATCTACCTGAACATAGATTTTTGTTTTCCGATACAGTCATGAACACTCTTTACTTGTTTATATAAACTCCCATCATTTTTGCATAATTAACTCGGTCATAAAAAAAGGGTTAATACCATGAAAAATCCCAAACTGATACCCTTATGATAAATTTACTTTAAACTAATTTTTTGACCACTAAAAACCCTAAATTAGTATACTTGTGACAAATTTACCATCCGTTAAATTAGATTAATATTACGAAAAACTACAAACTGGTAAAATATGTGACAAATAGAGGGGTAAAACTCTAAACTAGCACACTTGTCAACTGTCACGTGTCATCCAATTTAGTAACTTGACAGTAAAATTTAACGAAAATTAACGAAGGGTAAATTTGTCATAGGTGTAACGGTTTGAAGTTTTTTGTGATCAAAAAATTAATTTTGGGTAAAGTTATCACAGATATACCAGTTTGAAATGTTTTGTGGCATTAATCCTTAAAAAAAAAAACTAAGAAACTATGGACATCTCCTATGGCAAAAGATGAAAATCAACCCAAAAACAAAAAAAAAATCTGTTTTGTACGTACAGTAGACTTTGTCAAACCCAACGTTCACTTCAAGCTTTGTGGATTTTCCATGGAAAATTGATCAGTAACAGGCTCGAAAGTGACAGGACTTTGCGAGCGCAAAGATTCATGGCAAATACTTGGTCCAGACTCAGACATACATGGACCGAGTTAATTACGTTCACGTGGGATGCAAAAGCGTTCTGCCTTAGAAATAAATAGGTGATCGGTGATTATCATTCGAAGCGTTTGTCCCCGAACGACGGATGTCGAAGGACACTAAAAGACCGAGACCCTTTATTCACGGCTTCTGCTCGTTGCATATCTTGGTCTACTATTGTCATGTCCGAATAGCATTTCCAGCTGCGGGTAAGGAGAAAAAAGAGAAATTGGATTGATTTCCTAAGTTACGAATGAAGATATTCTCCTTTCACGTCATAAAATGGTTGTGATTGACCGCGGTTGAACCGGCCGTGATCTGGTCCTCTTAATCAGTAGCTGTCCTTGCATCTTTGGTATTAAGTTAAGACAAAATCTTATTAAAGAAAGGAAGCTGAAATTCCTGCGAGGGCTCCCGCAATCTATCTTCATATTGTGGGACGAGTTCACGGATACGTTTTTTATTTTAACGTGCCGGTAATTTCACGCTTCGCATGTCTAATTTTTTCTGTATTATTGTCTTTTCCAAAAAAGAGGACATATCCTCTGAAAGTATTATATCGCGATATTCTTGAGATCCAAATGAAAATCGAGACTGAAGCTTTTTTAAGGATGCGCTAAGTGCGCTTCTTGATTGACGGTGGAAAGTCGGATGGAAAGACGGGGACAAGAAACGGACAAAATTAAAAGGTTGGAGAAAGGTGTCGATCGTCACGTGCCAAGCAAAGGAAGCATGTGACATTTGAAGGTGACAAACAAGAAAGTAATGCGAATCTTGCTCTTAAACACACGTACGCTGGAGGTAACATCAGATGGTTTCCTCTTCGGTCTTCGTCACACTTTTCAGTGCTACTAAAGCACTATTATACCTTAATCGATCCGAGTCAATCACCTGGATACTTTTTTTTTTTATTATTTTGGGAAGCGACTCTGAGTATATTAAAATTTAACATAGGAAATCGATTTAAAAAGCGATAAGTTCAGATTAGTCATAACAATGATTAAATATGATTTTCTTATTTAAGCATCTAATTCTTATTGTACAAATCGATTTCACATATAATCGTACTGTACTAAATATTCCAAAACAATACCAAATGAGATATTCATACTTTTGATACGCGACGACTGACTTACGCGAACTGCACACGGCGAAGAAAGTGCTCAAAAATTCATTCGAAAGATCATCCCCACTGTGTGAGGGAATCCATTGCTTTCAATTTGCGACATTTGTCATCACCGGTTGGAATAACTTCAAAAGGGGTACCTAGGTTCTAACGAATCCTTTGGGCGAGAATCCAATAGGAGTGGCAATTTCTGAGAAGGTGAGTTAGGAATTATTCAAGTGGAAGAACAAGAGAAAATTACCCAAGAAATAATGTGGGCCCCAAAAGCGAAAGAACACATCAAAGATACCAACTTGTGTTGGTGGACAAAGTCTAATTCAAAGAAGCAACAACGAACTTTCCCATGAACATGTTCATGCAGGACTCTATATATGTATCTAACAACACCTCTCAAAAACCAAGCAAAACCAAATCCCTCAGTTCAACCATAAGTCAATCAGCTTTTTGACTTTCCCAAGACTCATCTCCATCCTCTGAACACGACTAGTTTTGCTATTCCAACAGACCCTTTTGTCTTCTCTTCCTGCTGTTCATCCATGTCGCCTTTGAGGCTCCGTAAACCTAGTGAAGCGGCGACCGATGCTGTGCTCAACCGCTGTGATAGCCTGGCGAGGATCGGCCACCGTCGAAGGTGGCGCTTGGCCTTCACGGTCATTTACTTCACGAGGGCTCTCGAGTCCATGTCGAAACAAGTCCTAGGGAAGAAGACTGACCTGTTGCGCTCGCTCTCTTACGTTGCCATTGATGTCGACCTTGAACACGATGGTAATCTGCACACAGGAGGTCACCCTTCCCTTCAAGATGTCGACCTTGAACACGATGGTAATCTGCACACAGGAGGTCACCCTTCCCTTCAAGACGTCGACCTGAAGATGCTGAGTAACATGGTAAGAGAGAAAAGGTTAGAATCTCTAGCTCAGCTTGGTGGCGTAAAACGACTCGCTTTGATTCTCATGACAAATTCCGACAATGGCTTGAGCGGGGATGAAACTGACCTCATGCAGCGAACCGATATTTTTGGTGCGAATAAGTACACTAAGCCTCCGGCGAAGAGCTTTCTCAGTTTTGTGCTTGATGCACTCAAAGACATGACCATAATCATTCTCATCGCATGCGCTGTTCTCTCATTAGTGTTCGGTATAAAACAACACGGCCTTAAAGAAGGTTGGTATAATGGTGGGAGTATAATCGTCGCCATCTTTCTAGTAGTTATCGTCTCTGCTCTTAGCAACTATAAGCAAGGAAGGCAGTTCCAGAAACTTTCCAAAGAGAGCAGCAATATAAGAGTGGATGTTGTGAGAGATGGCAGGAGGCAACCGATTTCCATATTCGATGTCGTCGTAGGCGATGTCGTGTGTCTGAAGATTGGCGACCAGATTCCAGCTGACGGGTTGTTTGTGTATGGCCATTCCCTGAAGGTTGACGAGTCTAGCATGACTGGTGAAAGCGATCACGTAGAAATCCACAGAGAGAATCCTTTCTTGCTCTCGGGCACCAAAGTGATAGACGGCTACGGGCGCATGATGGTCGCTTCTGTCGGCATGAACACTGCATGGGGCCAGATGATGAGTTCCGTGAGCCGCGACTTAGATGAAGAGACCCCACTACAAGCCCGTCTAAACAAGTTGACTTCCTTCATCGGGAAGGTCGGGCTGTTGGTGGCCGTACTGGTACTCCTCGTCTTGATGATCCGCTACTTCACCGGACACACCCAAGATGAGGCCGGACACAGAGAATATACCAGCGGGGAGACCAAGTCCGGGGACGTGATGGATGCGATGGTGTGCATAGTTGCTGCGGCGGTGACCATTGTGGTGGTGGCTATACCTGAGGGCTTGCCTTTGGCCGTCACTTTGACGCTGGCCTACTCCATGAAGCGCATGATGGGCGACAATGCCATGGTCCGGAAGCTCTCTGCCTGTGAAACCATGGGTTCTGCCACAACGATCTGCACAGATAAAACCGGGACTCTCACATTAAACGAGATGAGGGTCACGGAGTTCTGGATGGGTAAAGAACATGTGAGTGCAGATGCATCCAGAAAAATAGCAGCCAGCATCGTTGAAGTCCTACTACAAGCAATTGGTTTGAACACAACAGGTACTGTCCACAAGCGACCTTTTTCTGTTCCTGAAATTTTAGGAAGTCCAACTGAGAAAGCAATACTTTCTTGGGGCGCGCTTGAATTGGGTATGACGATGGATGAACTGAAGCGAGACTGGGAGATAATCCAAGTCGAGGCGTTCAATTCCGAGAAAAAGAGAAGCGGGGTTGCAGTGAGGAGGAGAGGAGAGCAGGTCGTTCACATACACTGGAAGGGAGCTGCTGAGATGATCTTGGCATCGTGTTCAGATTATCACAGCCAGAGTGGGACGGTGAATGTCATGAATGATGAAGCGAGGTCTGAGTTCGGGACAATCATAAAAAATATGGCGGACAAAAGCCTGCGCTGCATTGCATTTGCCTACAAAAAAATCAATGGTTCAATTGCTCAAGTTCATGGGAGACTTGAGGAAGATGGACTTACATTGTTAGGGATAGTGGGGATTAAGGATCCATGCAGACCGGGCGTGAGAAGGGCAGTGGTGTCTTGTAGAAGTGCCGGAGTGAACATCAAGATGATCACAGGAGACAATGTGCACACTGCAAGAGCTATAGCCTTGGAATGCGGGATACTCAATTCCGACAAAGATCTCGAACATGAAGCCATAGTAGAGGGAGCTCAGTTCCGTAACTACTCACCCGAACAGAGAATGGCAGCAATTGAGAAAATCCAGGTAATGGCTAGATCGTCCCCATTTGACAAGCTTTTGATGGTGCAGTGCTTGAAGCAGAAAGGGCATGTGGTGGCAGTCACTGGCGATGGCACGAATGACGCGCCAGCCCTAAAAGAAGCGGATATCGGCCTCTCCATGGGCATCCAAGGCACAGAGGTTGCAAAGGAGAGCTCAGATATTGTCATCCTAGATGACAATTTCGCCTCTGTGGTGACTGTGTTGAGGTGGGGGCGGTGCGTCTACAACAACATTCAAAAGTTCATCCAGTTTCAGCTCACGGTGAATGTGGCCGCCCTCGTCATCAACTTCGTTGCTGCAGTCTCTTCCGGCGATGTCCCTTTGACGGCGGTCCAGCTTCTTTGGGTGAACTTGATTATGGACACTCTGGGAGCTTTGGCGCTGGCCACGGAGCAACCCACAAATGATCTCATGCTAAAACCGCCAGTTGGACGAACCAGAGCCTCTTATCAACGGAGTTATGTGGAGGAATCTCACAACTCAGGCCTTGTACCAAGTTATTGTCCTCCTGACCCTACAATTCAGGGGGAGTTCTATTTTTGGAGTGGACAAGAAAGTGAAGGACACAATTATTTTCAACTGCTTCGTCCTCTGCCAGGTCTTCAACGAATTTAACGCCAGGAAGCTGGAGGACCAAAATGTATTCAAAGGGATACATAGGAACAAGTTGTTCTTGGGCATTGTAAGCATGACGATAATTCTTCAGGTGGTGATGGTGGAGCTTTTGAACAGGTTTGCCAACACTGAGAGGCTGGACTGGGGACAATGGGGCGCTTGCATGGGACTCGCAGCTTTGTCTTGGCCGATTGGTTGGCTTGTTAAGTGCATTCCCGTCTCCGGCAACAAGTTCAACTTTTTCCGCCCAAAAATCCATCTTGAATAGAACACAATGTTAAACTCCTAAAGAAAATATCTTTTCTTCTTATATCTAAATTTCAGCTGCTCGGATGGTTAGAGCTTCGAAAACTGTTTTTCAATTCTACATTTTATGCATTGTAAATGATGTCTCAATTTACTATTTTGCTACAGAATCAAATCAATAGTTCATTGTCATCCATAGTTTTAACCCTAACACTTTTGTCTTCCTTGCTACACTACTGTTCAGTTCGAATAATCTTGCGGATGAAGTTATTAATAAGGTGATCATGCTAGATTTTGCTAGTTCACACATTCATCTCTGATTTAGCATTCAAAAAGTTATCCAACAGGAAAGCTAAAAGAAAGACTTTGCTAGTTCACACCAAAGCTTCGTAAAGGTCCAGCAAAAGCTAAAAAGTTGATGCCTTAAGTTCACGCAAAGGTTTCCTTTCGGTTTTGTTCTCTCATCATCTATCTCCTTCGCTATATAAACAAAAAGGATATGGGCCCACGTGACAGAACAAATTTTATCCGAGATGCTTAAAGATTGCTTGGCTTCCGACTAAAGTACAGATGCTATCCTCTTTATCTCAGAACTTCTTTAGATATCTTCAACTAAATCTTCCATATCCTAAAAGGAGCATGACCACATATGCTAGCAAACAACTCTAAACAAAAGGTTTATATAAGCAAAAAAGCGCATCTTCACATGATGGAACTAGATTTGCATGAATAGGATTAAAGTTTCAATGAAAATGTCATATCCGTGAAGACTAATATTTTAAGGATTTGTCTCTGCAAGTCATAAGATGGCTATAGCTGTCTAACAGCAGCAAAACAGCACTATTTTGAAAAAAGGAAAATAAAATATATGACATGATTCTTTGGAAGGAAGGAGGAAAAGAAATTTTGATAGGAGGATCCCAAGTTGACAGCCAAATTCACCTATCAATGCGAACACCCTGTCTTTAACGAACATCACGACTCGTCTGCACATATCTCAGGATCAATCCTTCTCCTCCGTTTGTGGGCAAAACACTCATAGATTATATTCCATTCATATTACCATGTTGACAACAGCAATAACAAGACTCACGAAAAGAAGCTTGCGCAAACTAATTGATTTCCAGTACTTCATACCTAAGCAGCACCAATGCTAGCTGACTCTTTCCATGTCACAAGGGCAACAGCCAGAAAAGGGGAACAAACTATTGAAAACGCATAAAGTAAAAAAGAAACATAGTGTTTGGTCGAAGAGTTAAAAACAAACTTCGAACCCTGATCTCTCCTGACCAGCATGAGACATGATCAAGGGCAAGGCAAGGCATTGCCAATTTCAAACACAATAATCAAATCCTGATAAGTTTGACTCATTTAGACTACCCTAGAAATCTGACCAAAAAAATAAAAAAGACTACCCTAGAAATGTTTTCTTAGCTTCTCACTTTCCCAGAGAAGGGTTTACAGAGTGCTGGGGCACTTCAAGCTCATTCATTCCCACAATTTCTCAGCAACATAGTACATGCATCAGTAATCAAACAGTTGTACTTCCATGAATAAACAAATGGGGCAAAAAAAAAAAAAAACCAAGAAAACAGAAATTCTATTTATAAAAGAACAGACCCAAGACAACACACGGTCCGACAACCCGTAAAAACCAAAAATTTAAGATTTTCAACGATGAATGTCAATGTTGGGCCTCAGGGTTTCTTCCCGGCTATCGACCGTGCGGGTTCATGGGTTACCAAAAAAAAAATGTCAATGTGGGGCTTCACTATTAGATTGATCACACTTCACACTGACTTGTGCTTGTCTTCCGCCACTATCTCTCGTACCAACCAACAAGCACAAATGGAGAGAGAGAGAGAGAGAGAGAGAAAAGAACCCAAGTCATCTTCTAGGACAATGAACATCGGAAGACAGACCAAAAAAAACAACAAAGCAAAAACCCAACTCGTCTTCTAGAAGAATAAACATCGGAGGACGGAAAGGAAAGCCAAAATTTGTCCGAATCCGCGGACAGCAAGCAATCCGCAAGTACCATCACAGATAGAGAGAGAGAGAGAGAGAGATGCTGACCTTTCTCCCTCGTTTCACTACTATCAAAGGTGAAAGATTCTGGCTTTGGGGTCGGCGAGAGGGACCCAATTGCCCCTTTCCGCCTTTTACTAGTTCTGCTTGGTGGAGCTGAAAGCGCTGGCGAAAATGGTGGACCTCCGTCTCCGACTGCGCTTTCAAAGCACAGTACCTACTGCTGCTTTCCAAGAAAATTTTGCTTCTTCGAGCAGAAAATCGGGTTTCCGGAAGAAAAAGGACCTTGGGCCTTTGGCCCATTAACTCATATGGGCTTTTTAGGATTTGGGCTTTGGGGCTTGGGCCTTGCACACGTGGTGCTATTGATTGACAAACAATTGGGCCCGTTTGGGCCGGCGGGCACGCTCACACACCGATCCCTAAAGGGCACGCTTTGCCAAACAGAATCACGTGGAGCGA
Organism: Syzygium grande; assembly: GCA_024733475.1. NCBI lineage: Eukaryota > Viridiplantae > Streptophyta > Magnoliopsida > Myrtales > Myrtaceae > Syzygium > Syzygium grande. Next base: position 7,752,136 of record JAMXDD010000005.1, on the reverse strand, counting down.
GATGGAAATGGAATGAATGGAAAAAGAATGAGACAGATTAGATTCGTAGATTGGATTGCATTGGAAAAACAATGGGTGCATCCACTGAAAATGATCACTTGTATTTATTGAAATAATTAGTCAATAAGAAACGTTTTCATTATTGATAACAAATTATGTTTCAATGTTTTTGTGGGCGATGAAAGTATCTTTCGTTCGTTCATTTTTGTGCGCGACACAGATGATTGTTTTTAGAAAATATTTTCCAAATCATTCATTTTCGGCAAGACAACCAGGAAGCTCGGCGAAGGGAGTTTCAGCTTCCAACTCTGACATTGGTGTTTGGACCTACAACCTTACAATGAGCTCATGTTTGAAAGCCTTGATTTTCGATTTTGTCTAATCTATTGTGTAGGGAAAGTCGGAGTGTTCCAAAGGACAGAATGTTTAGGTGATGGAGCACGAAATTTTTTACGTACCCAAATGAATCATCATATGTCAAGATTATGAATTTCGTTATTTGTTTTTATTCAGGAATTGTAAAGCTTCTCTCGTTTACAGCATTGTGCTCCAGAAACACTTGAAAATCTTTCTTCCATCATGGTTTGCGCAATTTGCACTGTTTTCATTCTCAAAACATGTCTATTGATTTATATATTCATCTCTTTTCAAAACCAAAACGTGGGAGGGATTTTGCCATGCGTGGAAAATAATGTACCCTATGTTCAACAAAGAAGGACCATCTTCATTGGATTTACTATATGTATCCGTTGTGTTCACCAAAAATTTAGGAGAGAGGACAATTTTACTTTGGCAAGATTTGGTTGCTGCCTTCCCAATATCGCCCTATCCTACTTGGCAGTCATTATAAAAGCCACCGTACATCCTTTGAGAATTGTAGTCTCTCGTTTTGTGCTTAATTTGAACATGAACAATTTTTAGTCATGTCCTTTTGTGAGAATTTTCCTTGTATGTTACTTAGTACATAACTTAGTACATAAGGGTTCTAATTTACCAATTTTTACCCAAATATGTAATTTTGCATTCAAGACACCCAATCCAACCTGAAAAAAATCCAATTTGTTCTCTAAACTAAGTAAAATTGTTGTTTTCTTTGAGCATAGACATTTCGACGGACATGAAAACCTTCTCAAACCATATCAAAATGTTCCGTCACGTGGGCCCATGTCCTTTTTGTTTATATAGTGAAGGAGAGAGATGATAAGAGAACGAAACCGAAAGGAAACCCTTGCGCGAACTCAAGGCAAGAACTTTTTAGCTTTTGCTGGACCTTTACGAAGCTTTGGTGTGAACTAGCGGAGTCATTCTTTTAGCTTTCCTGTTGGATAACTTTTTGAATGTTAAATCAGAGGTGAATGTGTGAACTAGCAAAATCTAGCATGGTCACCTGATTAATAACTTCATCCGCAAGATTATTCGAACTCAATAATAGTATAGCAAAAAAGACCAGAGTGTTCGGATCGAAACTGTGGATGATAATGAACTGTTGATTTGATTCTGTAGCAAAATGTAAATTTAGACATCCTTCACAATGCATAAAATTTAGAATTGAAAAACAGTTTCCGAAGCTCTAACTATCCTAGCGGCTGAAATTTAGATATAAGAAGAGCAGATATATTTTTTTTTAGGAGTTTAACATTGTGTTCGGTTCCGAGTTGAACTTCTTGCCGGAGACGGGAATGCACTTAACAAGCCAATCAATCGGCCAAGATAAAGCTGCGAGTCCGATGCAAGCACCCCATTGTCCCCAGCCTAGCCTCTCGGTGTTGGCAAACCGGTTCAGAAGCTCCACCATCACCACCTGAAGAATTATCGTCATGCTCACGATGCCCAAGAACAACTTGTTCCTACGTATCCCTTTGAATACGTTCTTGTCCTCCAGCTTCCAAGCGTCAAATACGTTGATCACCTGGCAGAGGACGAAGCAGTTGAAAATAATTGTGTCCGTCACTTTCTTGTCCACTCCAAAGATGGAACTCCCCTTGAATTGCAGGGTCAGGAGGACAATAACTTGGTACAAGGCCTGAGTTGTGAGATTCCTCCACATAACTCCGTTGATAAGAGGCTCGGTTCGTCCAATAGGCGCGGCTTTTGCATGAGATCATTTGTGGGGCGTGGCCAACGCCAAAGCTCCCAGAGTGTCCATAATCAAGTTCACCCAAAGAAGCTGGACCGCCGTCAAAGGGACATTACCGGAAGAGACAGCAACAACGAAGTTGATGACGAGGGCGGCCACATTCACCATGAGATGAAACTGGATGGACTTTTGAATGTTGGTGTAGATGCACCGCCCCCACCTCAGCAAGTTCACGACGGAGGTGAAATTGTCATCCAGGATGATGATATCTGAGCTCTCCTTTGCACCCTCAGTGCCTTGGATGCCCATGGAGAGGCCGATATCCGCTTCTTTTAGGGCTGGCGCGTCATTCGTGCCATCACCAGTGACTGCCACCACACGCCCTTTCTGCTTCAAGCACTGCACCATCAAAAGCATATCAAATGGGGACGATCTAGCCATTACCTGGATTTTCTCGATGGCTGTCATTCTCTGTTCAGGCGAGTAGTTGCGGAACTGAGCGCCCTCTACTATGGCTTCGTGTTCTAGATCTTCATCTGGATTGAGTATTCCACATTCCAAGGCTATAGCTCTTGCAGTGTGCACGTTGTCTCCTGTGATCATCTTGATGTTCACTCCGGCGCTTCTACAAGACACCACTGCCCTTCTCACGCCCGGTCTGCATGGGTCCTTTTTTTTTTTTTTGGTAAGGTAAGAGTATATATAACTTTTCAAATCACCAAGTACAACCTAAGCTCAAACCATCCATGACATATTAGGACAAACATTGTCCGGAGAAGGTCAAGGAGGTTCCTATACAAGGGCCGAAAGACGGCAAAGATCAAAGGAGAAAGGAAAGATGGACAACGAAAACCCGAGCCGCACTAGCTTCGGGATGGGGGCCCGACACCCTAACTCCAAATATGCACCGAGATGGCAGCGGAGTAGCTGATGGCAAATACTAACAAAAATATGGTCGAAAGATCCCATTTTCTCTGCGGTCGATTTCTATAAGTGTCTTCAACTCTCCCTAAGGAGGCGGCCTTGTCCTTGACGACTTTAAGGAGATGTTTTCGCATGCCGTGGATACCTTGTTCCCCGAGATTGCATTGTTCCTTTCTCGGTCCAAATGATGTGACATAAAGCACCAAAAGAGAATCTAGCAATGCAAAGGGCAAAAGAGGAACCTCCGCAAACTTGCATTGCCCATAAAATATGTTCTTGCCATGGCGGTTGCGCCAAGGAAGATTGCATTTAGTCGCCCAAAAAGTGGCCAAAGTAATTGGTAGAGGAGCACTCAAAGTATAGATGGTTGATTGAGTCCGGAGTAGACCCACAAAAAGCACACAATGCATCTTCAATCCTGCGATTACGGAGTAGGAATACCGTGTGTAGGTAACCGGTTAAGAGAAATTAACCATAAAAAGAAATGCATGCCGAGGAACTATGTGCCTGTCCCAAATGAAAGAGTGCCACTATGTATGCCATTTCCTCCATTATATGGTTCCACGCACGACTAACAAAAAGTTTAGATGGATGAGGTATCCATACAAAGGAGTCCAACAAATTTGTCCAAAAACGCGGAGGGGAGTCCATCCACTCAAGATGGTGGCTAGTGTAATAGACGGTTGCCAAGACCCTTCAAAGAAGGATCGCACCGTGGTCTCTCGAGGAATCTTGCGATCGTAAATCTCGGCGTCGAGAAAAAGTAGATAAAGTGGTCCCCTATTGTGCCACAGTCAAACCCGAAAGAGGTAGAACGTCCATTTCCAATGTCCCACCGAACATAGTATGTGCAAAAGCACGCAAATCAAGGATTTTCTTCCATGTCCATGAACAAAGCGTAGGTTTGGACACAACCCAGAAATTTGTCTTCTTTAAGAAAGTAGAGTGTATCCATTTACACCACAACGACTCTTTGTCGAAAAAGAGGAGCCAAATGTGCTTTAAAAGTATAGCATTATTGTATTCCACAAGTCTCCTAATGCCTAGGCCCCCTTCCGCTCTAGGTAAGCACACAAAGATTCCATGCTACTTTTGCTCCTCCAAATCCAAGGTCGTGGCCATAGGAACCGCCAAAGATAGCCTCGACATTATGCAAAACCGCTTTGGGTAAAGCAAAGATAGTGGCCCAAAGATACCGAATGGAATGCAATATGTACTTTTATAAGTCTGTACCAGCAAAGGATAGAAAGCGCCGACCAGGAGCGAGCCATGAGCAAAAAGGATAGCATCAATCGTGCCTTTACAATCCACCTTATCGAGCCTAGAAGAGATAATTGGGACCCCTAGGTACCGAAAAGGCAAAGTACCTCGCTGGAATCCAAGGCATAGGATAAGCTGGTCATGTAACGCCCGGGTCCCTCCCGAGATGAAAATATTGCTTTTCGACTTGTTCCGTTTAAAGACCGCACCAAGCAGAGAACAAGAGGAGAGAATCCTTAATTATTTCAACCGACTCGGTGGCCTTCCGAGAAAAGAAGAACATCATCCGCAAAAAAAAAAAGATGTGATAGTCGGGTCGCCTTACAAAGCGTAACCAATGGAACTCGTAAATCGGTTTTTTGCTTTAAGAATGCCTGATAATATTTCCATAACCAGAATGAAGAGATAGGGGCGAGAGGGTCTCCACTGGCGAATGCCCCCCGGAGCTCCCAAAAATCCATGCAACTCCCCATTAATAGAGACCGAAAATTTTCTGTGCCGAAATACAAGCCATCACCATCTTGACAAAGGATACAGGGAAAGTTGAAGGCTACTAAAACAAGTTCTAAGAAGTTCCAATCCACGTTGTCAAAAGCTTTTACAAAATCCACTTTAATGGCACACTTGGGAAGGTAAGGCCGATGATGGAAGTCCGCAAATAGCTCTTGAGCTATCAAAATATTGTCACCGATCCTTCGACCTTTGACAAACGCCGCTTTATAGGGCTCCTAAGTCTTTGGGAGAACACAATCCGCCTAGCCAATATCTTGAGATACACTTATATATGGTATTGCAACAAGCAATAGGACGGAATTCTATAGTCAAGCATTTGGAACTTTCGGTCGAAATGGCGTTGTTTATCTCTCTAAGCATCACCAGATTCAAAAGAAATCCCTTACCGCCATGAGAGTAGAGGGTCCAATGATTCCCAGCTAGACTTAAAGAAATCAACATTGTACCCATCCGGTCCGGGGCTTTCCCTTGGCTGGGGAGAAAAGGGTGGACCGGTTTCATCGTCCCGGAGACCGGAAGTGATAGAATGTTCCTCCCGATCCTCATCAAGGGTACGACCAAGAAACATACTCAACTCACTAACGAAGGGCTTAATAGAAGCAACCGTTAAGCGACTCCCGGAAGTGGTTGACAATATGGGCCCTTACCGCTTGATAATCCGAAGAGGGGATCCATCTTGATTGACACCGAAAGAAGTCGATTAGTAACATGCCTTTTAGACACAAAATGGTGAAAATAATGCGTGTTAAGGTCTTCCTTGAGCCAACGAACAGGACTTTTTGGCTGTAGAAGGCCTCCTCCTCAGCCCTCATAGTGGAAAAGGAGCGTGAGAGCTCTACTTCTCCTTTGAAGACTCGATCAAAGGGTTGGAGATCAAGGGCAGCTTGAACGACAAGCGATTGATCTAAGCTGGTCGGTTCTTACCGAGATGTCGAGAAGGAACTCCATTGAGGTGTTTCAACCGTGCTTAAGTATTCGCATTTTGCAGCAAAAGGATATACATAGGAGTACCGGGATAAAGGGGTATCCCAAGCTTGCTTCAAGATCAAGAAAGTTGGGGTGAGACGACCGTGGTTAAAAAACTTGAAAGGCTTCTTGGAATTAAGAGGCGGTAGAAGCTTTACCACCATTGAGAATGATCCGAGATACCGGGGAAGAAAGGCTTCCGAGAATGAGAACCGATGCATCCAGATGTCATTGACAAGGACTCGGTCAATCTTACGCAGACTTCGCCTATCTCGGAGATGAGTGAGTCCAGTGTACCTACAACCGATATATCGTAGATCCTCTAGCCCTTTGGTTGAGACACTCCCGAATTCATCAAAGGCGGGTATCCGAGGAGTAGTGCTACCCACTCTGTCGGATGGGTCTTTTATTGCATTAAAGTCCCCATGACAATCCAAGGCAAGTCGGATGGGATAAAGATACAAGGTCAGCCCATAACGGACGCCGCTTCACAAAAAGAGTGCTCACCATACACAATTGTAAAGAGACAAGATTTATCCAGGAGGCGGAGCTGAGTTGAATATGGATCGGGTTGGTCGGGAAGAGGAGAGGAGACTAGTTTCCAACTCATCGGGGTTCCATCCAAACCAAATCCTACCCAGGGGAGAAGAGTCGTAGTTAGAAAACCAACGCCTGATTACCACATAAGCCTTGTGAGATCCCAGCAAAAGAGAGTCCTTCACCTTAGTTTCAATGATACCCGATACAAAAAAAGACGATTGACCCCGATAAAGGTAACGTATTTCCGCTTGTCTTGGGGACCTACAAGTCCCCGATGTTTCAAAATGCCAAAAACATCTAAAGGAAAGGAGATAAAGGAGATATTATTTGGAGATTTCAACGACCTCTTCTTCTTATTTTTCTTCTTTGAGGAGGATCGGCGGGAAGCATGCCGAGGTCCGCTCATGCTAGGGGCGGCCCCAGGGGGCCTTGGGAGGTTTCACCACCATATGGGAAGCCAAGGTTCGAGAACGTGTAGATGGGGGAGATAACATTACTGTTCTCCCATCATAAGCTTAACCGAGTCACTAAAATCCCCCAACATGTGAGCTGAAGAACCCCGGAAGAAATGAGAGTTAACATCACAACATTGTTCTCTTGAGGGCCATAGCCAGCCAAGGAGGTGACATTGAGTTAGGTCCCCGGGGAGGACCAGGAGCATGGAGAGGGATGCAAATCTAGTCCCGAGTTCAAAACCAGAGGAACGGCAGAAGTAGTTTTGGACACACCAAGGCCTTCTGAGCATGGGATAGGGGAAGAATCCATAATCACCTGGACCATAGTATGTGCTGGATCCCGAGACATATCCCCTGAGTTTAATCCCAAGGGGCGGTCAGGAGCAGCACATGAAGTGGCAGGCCCTGCTGGATTTATCGGGAGGTTGGGAGCGTGCAGAGGAGAGACGGTCGGGGTCTGGCCGCCCTCACCGGGGCTCGAGGACAGTCCAGAATCAAGATCAGAAGGCAAAGAGGTCCTCCCCCTAGTGTTCACTACCCGTGGCGAGCCATCCGCACTAGGGAACAAATCGTTGAATTATTACCTCCCTTTTTCTCGACTTGAATCCATTCTCCCGCTTCTTGTGCTCTAGAATGAGTGACATGTCCGGGCTTCAGCTTGAAGACGCCCTGGGGCTCCCCCGTGTAGCCGGGAGAGATAGGAGCACAACTAAAACCACTAGTGCCAGCTTTGTGTCCAAAGACGCCACAAGAGAGGCAGGCCAATGGTTTCCATTCGTACTCAACCGGGATCAACATGACCTCACCATCCCATCTAGTTTTTATAGATTCCATCCGAGGCTTGTTGGCTTTTAACTCCACACATACTCTCGCATAGGAAATTCTGGACATTTGTTCCGTTTGGGAATCCACGCACAAGGGCTTCCCAATGGCACTAGCTATTCTACCAATACCGTAGGGGACCAAAGCGAGAACGGAATGTCTCAAGTCCCACCCAAACTGGTATGGAATCCATGGCACCCTTTTTAAACTTAATCTTTGAGTGCCATTGTTGGAGAACCATGGTGCAACTAAAGATAGAAATAGGTCCCATATCAAGTATCTTCCTGCAGATATCTGCATTCGAACCCGAAAGACATAAAAACCATTTTCATGTAGCCTCACATTAGCTATTTGGTCTCCCAGGTTTTCTTGAAAGCTTCCTCGATTAGTTTAAAGGGAACTTTCTTACCAATGAAATGGCCCACAAGGCATTCCAGCCACATAGGATTCTGTTCAGCTACTACTTGAGTAGTAATATCAACTATAACTTCTCCATTTACCTCTACCGGAGGGACAAAAAAGTCAGGTCATAGCCTTTTGTAATCGCCTTGGCAATATTAGCCCAAGTTTTAGTTGGAGGGTTATGGATACCATGGCTTTGGAGGGGTTTAGAGGTCCGACCTTCCTCAAATAATTTCCTTCCAGTTTCGCTCTAGAATGAGAGCGACTGTAATGCCAACCTTATCTCGCCCTTCTATTAGAACGGCTCCTTGTTTTCGATCGGCCCTACTCTGTCTGCGCCTAGAATTACCTTTTAGGGAGGGTCTAAGACCAGCTGGTCGATCATCCTCATTCAGCCCCAAAGTAGCCTTCCCTTTAGGTTCTATTGACCTGTTAATAACAACAGATGCTATATTCGCCCGGAGGGTTGCGTAAACAATGGAGGGGTCAACCCGATACCGTGGGGTGGTTCGATCTCAAAGCAAAGTGAGCTCACCATTTGAAGAGAATTCACACCTAGGCATTAATACAAACATCTACCGGGTCAAACCTACTCCAACATTCTCCAAACACAGGACAACAAAGCGGGGCCTCCAAAGAATACGACACGCCTACGTAAATCTCCAAAACAACCAACAAAGAAGATAAACCACCGGTTCAAACCAAAGGAACCAACCAAACACCAATCAACAACTACGATGAATGATTCAAAGGAGAAAGGTTCTCAACAGACTTCGATCGATCGCTTTCACAGTCATGTTAGACTCGTCAACCTTCAGGGAATGGCCATCCACAAACAACCCATCAGCCGGAACCTGGTCCCCAATCTTCAGACACACGACATCGCCTACAACGATATCGAATATGGAGATCGGTTGCCTCCTGCCATCTCTCACAACCTCTACTCTTATGTTGCTGCTCTCTTTTGAAAGTGTCTGGAACTGCCTTCCTTGCTTATAGTTGCTGAGAGTAGAGACGACAACGACCAGAAAGATGGCGATGATTATAGTCCCACCATCATGCCAACCTTCTTTAAGGCCGTGTTGTTTGATACCAAATACTAAAGACAGAACATCGGATGCCAAGGGAATGATTACGGTCATCTCTTTGAATGGAGCAAGCACAAAACTGAGAAAGTTCTTCACCAGAGGCTTATTGTACTTATTCGCACGGAAAACATCGGCTCGTTGCATGAGGTCAGTTTCATCCCCGCTCAAAGCCAATGTCGGGATTTGTCATGAGAACCAAATCAAGTCGTTTGACGCCACCAAGCTGAGCTAGAGATTCTAACCTTTTCTCTCTTACCATGTTACTCAGCATCTTCGGGTCGATGTATCGAAGCGAAGGTTGACCTCCTATGTGCAGATTGACGGGGGTGTATCACAAATCGAATTAGAACGATTACGAAGAAAATAGAAGAAAATTAAATAATGCACGAGTTTACTCAGGTTCACCTCCGAATAGAGTTACGTTCTGCAAAGTGATTCTACTATGATTTAGGTTTATAACCACAGCCACTCGTTACGATGATCTCTCATACGAGTACAACATATATAGGACTTAAAATGGGCCTAAAGCCCAATCCTATCAGGATCTCTTTAATCCCACAACAAACATACCAGCAAGTCCGATGTTATTTCGGGGGCTGGGTTTAAAAGCAGCTCACTAGCAAGCAGGGGCCAACGTTCGCTCACCGGGGAACGGAACCCTTGTCTATTGTCCGATCAACGGGACCCCCGTGTCGGGAGCGTTGTCCCCGAACTCTTGCATTCCGTGCGCAGGGATCACATGTCGTCGAATTATACTTCGGTTTCCCTAAACTCATGTGGGCGTGCCTGGTATGAGAAATAAGGGTCTCCAAAGTATTTGCCAACTCCAACACTATGTGCAGATTACCATTGTGTTCAAGGTCGACGTCGATGGCAATGTAAGAGAGCGAGCGCAACAGGTCAGTCTTCTTCCCTAGGACTTGCTTCGACATGGACTCAAGAGCCCTCGTGAAGTAAATGACCATGAAGGCCAAGCGCCACCTTCGACGGTGGGCGATCCTCACCGGGCTATCGCAGCGGTCGAGCATGGCATCGGTTGCCTCTTTGCTAGGTTTATAGAGCCTCAAAGGCGACATGGATGAACAGTAGGAAGAGAAGACAAAAGGTTCTGTTGGAATAGCAAAACGAGTCGGGTTCAGAGGATGGAGACGAGTCTTGGGGGAGTTAAAACACTGATTGACTTTGGGTTGAACTGAGGGATTTGCTTGGTTTTTGAGAGGTTGTGTTGTCAGCAACATATATAGACGTCCTGCATGAACAAGTTCATGGGAAAGTTCGCTGTTGCTTCTTTGAATTAGACGTCGTCAACCAACTCAAATCGTTATCTTTGATGTGCCGCTTTCGCTTTTTGGGGCCACATTATTTCTTGGGTAATTTTGTCATATTCTTCCACTTGAATAACTTCTAAGAGTGCAAATGGCAACCATTCTGCTCCAGAAATCAAATTCTTGTCGGAAATTAATTTTTGAAATTTTTGCTAGAAATTGATTTTTGGAGGAGAACTCTGTTTGATAAAACATGACTAATTCTGCTCCAGAAATTGATTTATGGAACAAAAATTAGTTTTGATTTGTTGATTTTTTTGCACCTAAAAAATTTAAATTTTACTTAAAGTGGGTGGTCACGTGTATTATAAGCCATTCTGTAAAGTTTTGAAATTTTTTATTTTTTTAATTTTTTTTGTGCACCTAAAAAAATTATATTTCACTCAAAGTGGGTAGCCACATGTATTCTAAGCCATTTTGTGAAGTTTTAAATTTTTTATTTTTTTGGACACCTCAAAAATTTTAAATTTTACTCAAAGTGAGTGGCTACAGGTATTCTAAACCATTCTGTGAAGTTTTGAAATTTTTATTATATTTTTATTTTTTTGGGCACCTCAAAAATTTAAATTTCACTCAAAGTGGATAGTCACAGGTATTTTAAGTCATTTTGTGAAATTTTGAAAATTTTTATTTTTTTTTATTTTTTTGATTTTTTTTGGGCACCTCAAAAAATTTAAATTTCACTCAAAGTAGGTGGCCACATGTATTTTAAGCCATTTTTTGAAGTTTTGAAATTTTTGATTTTTTTGGCACCTCAAAAAATTTAAATTTCATTCAAAGTGGTTGGCCACATGTGTTTTAAGCTATTCTGTAAAGTTTGAATTTTTTTTTTTTATTTTTTAAAAAATCCACCAAATTTCATATTTTCTCAAAATTTGACTTTTTTTTTTTTTAAAAATTTTTATGAATTTTTCTAGAATTTTTCAATTGTTATGCATTTTCTGAAAAAAAAATTTGTCATAAAATAGGGAGAATGCATTCCAAAATCAAGAAGCTACAAAAAGTAGCTTCTCTTTTTCTTGCCAAAAACTCATTCTAGAATCAAAAATGCATTCTGAAATCAAGTATTTTTAATAAACACATTTTTATTCTAGAATGCAAAAATCGCTCCAAAATGCATTCCGGAAATTTTTAACAAAAGTTTATTATATTCAGAAATGCATTCCGGAGAAGAATTTTTATTCGAAAATACATTCCATGCGCACCCTAACTCACGTTCTCAAAAATTGCCACTCCTAATGGGTTCTTGCCCAAAGGATTCGTTAGAACCTAGGTACCCCTTTTGAAGTTATTCCGAACGGTGATGACAAATGCTACAAATTGAAAGCAATGGATTCCCTCACACGGTGAGGATGATCCTTTCAAATGAATTTTTGAATGCTTTCTTCGCCGTGTATGCGGTTACATACAAATCAATCATTGCAAATAAAAAATATGGATCTCTCATTTGATATCATTTTGGAATATTGGGTACAGTAAGACTATATATGAAATCGGTTCGTACAACGAAAATTGGATACTTAAATAAGTAAATCATATTTAATCATTGTTACGACGAATCTAATTTTATCGCCCTTTTAAATCAATTTTGTATGTTGGTTTTAATATACTTAGAATCGCTTCTCAAAATAATAAAAAAAAAAATTGTACAGTTGATTGACTCGGATCGATTAAGATATAATAGTGCTTTAGCAGCACTGATTAGTATGCCCAAAGACCGAAGAGGAGACCATCTGACGTTACTTCCAGCGTACGTGTGTTTCAAGAGCAATATTTGCATTACTTTCTTGTTTGTCACCCTCAAATGTCACATGCTTCCTTTGCTTGGCACGTGACGATCGATACCTTTCTCCTACCTTTTAATTTTGTCTTTTTCTTGTCCCCGTCTTTCCATCCAACTTCCCCCCCGCCCCCGCGAGAAAATAAACACTTTTTACATGTCCTTAAAAAAACTTTACTTCGCTTCCTGTCTGAATCTTGAAATTATTAAAATGTCAAACTTTCAGAAAATATTTCTTTTTTTTGGAAAAAAACAAAGATACATGAAACATTCAGGATGTGAAGCATGCCAGCACCGACCTGATCTAGTTCCTCGTGATCACAACCATTCTATATCCCAAAAGAGAATATCTTTATTCACTCATAACTCGAGAAATCAATCTAATTTCTTTTTTCTCTTTACCCGCAGCAAGAAACGCTATTCAGACAGCAGTAGATCAAAGTATGCGACGAGCGAAAAGGTCCCGATACCTTACTGTCTTTCCACTTTTGTCGTTCAAGAATAAACACTTCACTTAATAATCACTAATCATCTATTTACTTCTAAGACGGAACGCTCCCCTATTGATGAACTTTGACATTCCACGTGGATCTGATTGACTCAGTTCGTGTAATTCTGAATTTAGACAAGTATTTGTCATGAATCTTCGCGCTCGAAAGTCCGGTCACTTTCAAGTGTGTAATGATAATTTTCCCATGCAAATGATGCTTCGATGAAAATCCACAAAGCGGGAATGTTGGGTTTGAGAAAGTTTAAAGTACAGACAAAACAAAAAAGATAACGACAAAAGAAGTGCACGGTAACAAATTTAGTGACGCGTGGATATGACATATGTCCGCGATTGTTGTTGTACCTTCAAAGGTCCCCAGGTGGAAGAATTTAGTGACGCGTGGATATGATACATGTCCGCGATTGTTGTTGTACTTTCAAAGGTCCCCAGGTGGGAAAATAAGGGGCCCACGTCCCGGTCTTCGATCATTTCCACAATTATTACGTACGTGAACTCATCCTCTATGTTCCACACCAGTACAGAAAGTTCTTTCGAAAAAAATTGTCTAATCAATCTTGAGCTTGTGGCACGAATGTTGCTAATTCGGTCTTTAATCTTTGCGCAAAATTTTAATATAGTTATTTTGATGAATTTTCATGAATGTATCACGTAGGATGATCGGCAACGACTAAACTATTACGTCAGTGGTTTCCAATAAAAATTGACCAGAATGACTTTAATGGAATTTACGCAAAGGTTTAGAACCAAATTGATAAAATTGAAAAAATTTATAATCGAATTTGTATTTACACAATATGTTTACGACTAATTGGGTAATTTTCCTAAAATTTGGGTTAACGTTTTTTATTTAAATTTATGACTCAAAAGGACCTCATCATGGTAGTTGGATATAATTAGGATGATTCATTAACTTTTCTATGTGAAGTGTTCGATAGTTTATGACTTTTCTCGATCTAATCAAAAACAATTGTTTTGATAATTACTGGCGGTGAAAACTTCTAGTAAATAAATTTCACCTATTACCTTTTTTTCTTTTGGACATGAGCAGGTCATTAAAAAGTTCAAGAAAAAACAGGGGAAGGGACTTTCCGATAAGGTGGAGAGATCTCCTAGTAAATTCTCTCACTATTCCTTCTCTCCTGGAAAGAAAAATACAGGAAAAGAACGTATGGGCCCTTAGGTGAGGAAGGTAGACTCCACGTCGGTTTTGGGTTTCTACCGTTGGGTAGGGTAGTATAGTAGCTATCTGTGCCTAGAGTGATGAGTGGGGAGCTTCAGCTCTTGCTGGTTGGCCTGTGTTTCCTGTAGTATCTGGTTATCGACATACCAACTAGGCTACTATGCTCAACTTTGTATTACCTCTTTCCCTTCTTTCATGATCAATTTGAAGATTTAGATTTGTGGCACTGCAATAGAAAATATTTCATATATCGACAATGAAAATTGTCAAACTTGCTTGTAGGACAGAGTGTTTTTGGGTGATAGTATAACCTAATTACTCTACATGTAGCCAATGTAAAATTAATTGTAAGCGAATTAGAATTTTTGTACCCACAAGTGTATAAAGAGTATATAAACCTTGCGTACAAGTGATGTGAGATACTTCAACATCCTTTGTTACGTACATGAGGATTGAGAATGACACTTGAAACCTGATAAACAGAGGGTCGCATATGCAAAATAAACTATAGTAGAACCTAAATCTGATACTACGTCAGAATATTGAATGTCCAATTCAAAAGCTTAACTTTATAGGTGAAGAGAGATTACACATGAATTTGAAAACACAAGTCACATGAGATAGCTTGACACAGCTGTTTCCTCGTAGGAAAAGAACTCGAATGTTAGTTGCAAGTTGGATGGAACTCGTCAACAAATGATGAGAAAGCAAAAGGGAGAAATTTCTTTTTGAAGAAGGACTAGATATATGATTATTATTATTATTTTAGGCTAAACGACTGTAGAGTCACCATGCATATCAATAATTAGTTTTGTTTCTTGGGCCGAAAGGCATAGCATGACTCGACCTCTTTCTTGATATGCAAGTCTTAATTAACTTCTACTAGAAGGAGAAGATGAATTTCGGTTGATTAAATATCGAAACTATTCATTTTGAGCACAAAAACTAAAATCAGAAGCAGATTTATTTTTCCACAATCGAAACCCACTTGTTTCTTGAGTTTTACCTAAAACACGAACACGCTGTTGAATTTCGAGTATTTCCATATTGTTGTTTAATTAAGGTTCTTAAGACGCATTTGTCATAGATTGATGAAATTCGTTGTGTTGCTTGCATATTTGTTTGCGTTTTGAAAATAAAAGAATTGCAACAACACTTTAGACGTACCAAAACACCATATTTAATAAAAATGATTTACGTTAACTGTTCAATTATTTGGTGTTACCAAACATCACTTTTTGCTTAGGAAACACTTAAACAAAGCTAAGTACAAGTCAAACTAGCATTCCTAACGAGTCATGAGCGTTATATCCTGGTTTCAATACATTTTTCAGACCCACAACTCTAAGAAATCGATAATTACATATACCCTATTTTCCGTAAATTTGATAGGTCAAAACGAAGTACGAGCATACATATTTTTGGAAATTAAAGATAAAAATATATATCTTTGTGTAAATTTTGGTTTCTTAAATTTGCAAAATATCAATTCAAAATTACCACATTGCATTGACACAACAAGAGGATTTATAATAGTACAAAATGCATTGACTATATAAATTATTCAATACGTTATATCCTCTCTTATATAGTCTCTTCCTCATAACAATGCTTCCATGTTGACGTGTTGAATCTTACATCAAAGCACATGACGTGCACGTGGAGGAAAAAACAATAAAAAGGACTTATTATCCGAAAGTCGGAGTCATAATCAACTCTTTTATTTTTATTTTTTATAGACGAATTATTAAAGATTTCCAATTCAATTTCCGGACTTTTACCACCAAAAAAGATTAAAAGAAAAGGAGTTCTTCATGATAAAGTTTGTAGAAATACACATTTGAGTTGTAATAGAGAAATCCCATGTTGGGGAATTGGTGTGATGTAGATCAATTAATATATCATTATTGGCACATAACTTATTGGCTTAAGTTTTTGAATGAAGGTGGGTCCAACTAGATATATTGACGGGCTCAGACTTGGGTTCTCTCTCGGTGATCTTTCCAGATGAAGGTATTGAACTTTCGCCGTGCGCTCCCAACAAATTTAGCAACACATACTCACATGGATCTCATCATGCTATTTTTATGAGGAAGTCTTTGAGGTTGGAGGGAAAACCAAAAAAAGAGAAAAGAGATAGAGTAGATCTGTCAAAAAGAGTCATAAACTCATTATTTAACACATGTTTGATGAGCTAAGCTTTTATATAGGTTACTTATATTCAGTAAATTGGTTATAAATGGATTTAGAATGGTGAATGCGAAAATAATATGAGTGTTAAATAAATTCATAACTTACTTAGCCAATTCACCTCTATGACTCTCTCTTGTCCTCTTTCCCATACTTTTACTTTAATTTGGTTATGAGTTTTAAGATTATGTTTAATAAAAAGAAAATTTAGCAATATGGATCGAGTCGAATATAAATTTGGTACGAAACGGGTCGAGCATGGAAAACTAGATTTGTATGTAAATTGATCAAAACTTGTTAAATGCATCAATTTAGTCGGACTGTTTTCGACCTCCCCAGCTCGTTCAATGGGTCTAGGTCAAGGAGATCGAAGAGCAAGAGAGGCGATGGCAACGGGATTGCCGGAGGTGAAAGGCGGAAGGCGGAAGTAGAAGCAGTGGCGAAGGCGGCGGCGCTTTTAAAAGGAAAGCTTGCTGTACTTTCGAAGTTCTTCAGGTGGAAAAAAGGGGCCCAACCTCGGGTCTTTGATCATGTTCACAGCAAAAGTATGAGAACTCCTCCTGGAAGTTTCACTGCACTTTTCATTTTAATTTTATGACTCAAAAGGACAACATCATGTAATCTAAGGTATAATTAAGATCACTCCTCAACTTTTCTCTAAAGTGTACAGGACACTTCACTCGTTTCAGTTGAACGATTATTTCAGTAATAATCAATCATGATAATTTATGATAAAAAAAATTTCATCTACTTACCTATTTTTTTTCTATTGTGGTAAAATCTTTTCTAACTCTTTCCCTCCTTTAAGGGTCAACTTGAAGATTTAGACCCATTGCGCTGCGACGGACTCATAAACCGACCAAAGAAATTGTTGATCTTGCTTTAGGACGTAGTGTTTTTAGGTAACAGCATAACCTAGCTACTTTGCCTGTAGCCAATGTAAGACAATATAATTCTAAGCGAATTAGGATTTCCATAGCCATAATACAAACTATTCAAATTCCTCTACCCACGCATTCACTTGTGAAACATTAAGGCGGGGTCGCTAATACTACTTGCCTTTTGCAATTGTACATTGCTTTCTTAAAGGGTTTATCGTGACCTTCTTTGCGTGTTCGTTGTCTCAACCT
This sequence comes from Syzygium grande, assembly GCA_024733475.1. Classification (NCBI taxonomy): domain Eukaryota; kingdom Viridiplantae; phylum Streptophyta; class Magnoliopsida; order Myrtales; family Myrtaceae; genus Syzygium; species Syzygium grande. The sequence goes on along the minus strand of JAMXDD010000005.1, from coordinate 7,734,973 downwards.
ATTCTATTTTGCCTTTGAATGGGATTCATGTGGGAGTTTCCTTCGATTCTAAGGTTGTGAAGAACAATGCCCCCCAAAAAAAGGAGTGTCCGAGGTTGTGGTGAATGACTCAAAAGCTTCGTTATTCTAAGGAGCTTTAAGTACAGTATTGCTAAACAATAGTCCATCCCGCGTGGATTAAAGCAAGAGCAAAGTAATGGTGACGACGAAAAATAGCATAAATTGACAAAAAGGTAAAAGGGGGTTCCATAAAATTGTTAAAGTACTGGGGTATAAGTAGAATTAATCTATTTTTATTATTATAAATGATAATAATGCAACAAGAAAAAATAGAAAATTATATGACTGAAGATAGATTTTTGTTTTCCGATACAGTCATGAATGCTCGTTACTTGTTTATATAAACTCCCATCATTTTCGCATAATTAACTACTTGGTCATAAAAAAAGGGTTAATACTACGAAAAATCCTAAACCGGTACACCTATGATAAATTTATCTCAAACTAATTTTTAACCACAAAAAATCCTAAATTAATATATTTGTGACAAATTTAACATCAGTTAAATTGTATTAATATTACGAAAAACTATAAACTGGTAAAATATGTGACAAATAGAAGGACAAAATCCTAAACTGGCACACTTGTCAACTGCTGCGTGTCATCAAACTTAGTAACTTGACAGTAAAATTTAACGAAAATTAAGGAAAGGTAAATTTTTCATAGATATAACGATTTGAGGTTTTTTTTGGTCAAAAAATTAATTTTGAATAAATTTATCACAGATGTATCAGTCTGAAATTTTTTGCGTTATTAACTCTAAAAAAAAAAAATAAAAAATAAAAAACTATGGACATCTCCAATGGCAAAAGATGAAAATCAACCCCCCCCCCCCCAAAAAAAAAAAAAAAAAAAAATCCGTTTTGTACGTACATTAGACTTTCTCCAACCCAACGTTCACTTCAAGCTTTGCGGACTTTCCATGGAAAAATGATCATTGACAGGCTCGAAAGTGACAGGACTTGCAAGCGCAAAGATTCGTGGCATATACTTGGTCCCAGACTTATACTTACGTGGACCGAGTCAATTACATTCACGTGGGATGTGAAAGCGATCTGCCTTAGAAATAAATAGGTGATCGGTGATTATCGGTCGAAGCGTTTGTCCCCGAAATGACCGAAGTGGAAGGACAATAAAGGACCAAGACCCTTTACTCATGGCTTCTGCTCGTTGCATATCTTGGTCTGTTATTGTCATGTCCGAATAGCATTTCTTGCTGCGCGTCAAGAGAAAAAAGGAGAAATCAGATTGATTTCCTGAGTTACGGGTGAAGATATTCTCCTTCCGTGTCATAAAATGGTTGCGATTGCCGCGGGGGGTTTGACCGGCCATGATCTGGGCCTCTTAATCGGTAGCTTCCCTTGGATCTTGGGTATTAAGTTGAGATAAAATCTCATTAAAGGAAGGAAGCCGAAGCCCCTGCGAGGGCTCCTGCGATCTGTTCTCATATTGTGAGACGGGTCTATAGATGCGTTCCTTATTTTAACGTGCGGGTGATCTCAAGCTTCATACGCCCAATTTCTTCTTTATTTTTGTCTTTCTCAAAAAGACAGGGTATACCCTTCGAAAGTATTACATTGCGATATTCTCGAGATTCATATGAAAATCGAGACAAATTTTTACGGATGCGCTAAGTGCGTTTCTTGATTGACGGTGGAAAGCCAAATGGAAAGACGGGGACAAGAAAAAGACAAATTAAAAGGTGGGAGAAAGGTATCGATCGTCACGTGCCAAGCAAAGGAAGCACGTGACATTTGAGGGTGACAAACAAGAAAGTAATGCAAATCTTGCTCTTAGACACACGTACGCTGGAGGTAACGTCAGATCTCAGATGGTCTCCTCTTCGGTCGTGGGCACACTTTTCAGTGCTGCTAAGGCAGTATTATACCTTTAATCGATCCGAGTCAATCACCTGTAAACTTTTTTTTTTTATTATTTTGAGAAGCGATTCTGAGTATATTAAAACCAACGTATGAAATCGATTTTAAAAAGCGATAAGGCTAGATTCGCAGTATAAATAATTAAATATTATTTATTCATTCAAGCATTTAATTCTCGTTATACGAACCGATTTCATATATAGTCTTATTGTATCCAATATTCCGAAATAATATCAAATGAGATATTCATATTTTTGATACACGACGACTGACTTGCTCAAACCATACACGGCGAAGAAAGTGCTCAGAAATTCATTTGCTCGGACACCACACGGCAAAGAAAGCGCTCAGAAATTCATTCGAAAGATCATGCCCACCGTGTGAGGAAATCCATTGCTTTCAATTTGCGACATTCGCCATCATCGTTTGGAATAACTTCAAAAGGGGCACCTAGGTTCTAACGAATCCTTTGGGCGAGAACCCAATAGGAGCGGCAATTTCTGAGAAGGTGAGCTAGAAATTATTCAAGTGGAAGAATATGACAAAATTACCCAAGAAATAATGTGGCCCCAAAAAGCGAAAGAACACATCAAAGATACCGATTTGTGTTGATGGACGGAGTCTAATTCAAAGAAGCAACGACGAACTTTCCCATGAAATTGTTCCGTGCAGGACGTCTATATATATGTAGCTGACAACACAACCACTCAAAAACCAAGCAGAACCAAGCAAATCCCTCAGTTCAACCCAAAGTCAATCAGTGTTTTAACTCCCCCAAGACTCATCTCCATCCTCTGAACCCGACTCGTGTTGCTATTCCAACCAGACCCTTTTGTCTTCGCTTCCTGCTGTTCATCCATGTCGCCTCTGAGGCTCCGTAAACCTAGCGAAGCGGCGACCGATGCCGCGCTCGACCGCTGCGATAGCCAGGCTAGGATTGCCCACCGCCGAAGGTGGCGCTTAGCCTTCACGGTCATTTACTTCACGAAGGCTCTCGAGTCCATGTCGAAACAAGTCCAAGGGAAGAAGACTGACCTGTTGCGCTCGCTCTCTTACGTTGCCATCGATGTCGACCTTGAACGCGATGGTAACCTGCGCATAGGAGGTCACCCTTCCCTTCGGGACGTCGACCCGACGATCCTGAGCAACATGGTAAGAGAGAAAAGGTTAGAATCTCTAGCTCAGCTTGGTGGCATAAAACGACTCGCTTTGATTCTCATGACAAATCCCGAGAATGGCTTGAGCGGGGATGAAACTGACCTCATGCAGCGAACGGATGTTTTCGGTGCAAATAAGTACACTAAGCCTCCGGGGAAGAGCTTTCTCAGTTTTGTGCTTGATGCACTCAAAGACATGACCATACTCATTCTCATAGCATGCGCTGTTCTCTCATTAGCGTTCGGTATAAAACAACACGGCCTTAAAGAAGGTTGGTATAATGGTGGGAGTATAATCGTCGCCATCTTTCTAGTAGTTATCGTCTCTGCTCTTAGCAACTATAAGCAAGGAAGGCAGTTCCAGAAACTTTCCAAAGAGAGCAGCAATATAAGAGTGGATGTTGTGAGAGATGGCAGGAGGCAACCGATTTCCATATTTGATGTCGTCGTAGGCGATGTCGTGTGTCTGAAGATTGGCGACCAGATTCCAGCTGACGGGTTGTTTGTGTATGGCCATTCCCTGAAGGTTGACGAGTCTAGCATGACTGGTGAAAGCGATCACGTAGAAATCCACAGAGAGAATCCTTTCTTGCTCTCGGGCACCAAAGTGATAGACGGCTACGGGCGCATGATGGTCGCTTCTGTCGGCATGAACACTGCATGGGGTGAGATGATGAGTTCCGTGAGCCGCGACTTAGATGAAGAGACCCCGCTCCAAGCCCGTCTAAACAAGTTGACTTCCTTCATCGGGAAGGTTGGGCTGTTGGTGGCTGTACTGGTACTCCTCGTCTTGATGATCCGCTACTTCACCGGACACACCCAAGATGAGGCCGGACACAGAGAATATACCAGCGGGGAGACCAAGTCCGGGGACGTGATGGATGCGATGGTGTGCATAGTTGCTGCGGCGGTGACCATTGTGGTGGTGGCTATACCTGAGGGCTTGCCTTTGGCCATCACTTTGACACTGGCCTACTCCATGAAGCGCATGATGCGCGACAATGCCATGGTCCGGAAGCTCTCTGCCTGTGAAACCATGGGTTCTGCCACAACGATCTGCACAGATAAAACCGGGACTCTCACATTAAACGAGATGAGGGTCACGGAGTTCTGGATGGGCAAAGAACATGTGAGTGCAGATGCATCCAGAAAAATAGCAGCCAGCATCCTTGAAGTCCTACTACAAGCAATTGGTTTGAACACAACAGGTACTGTCCACAAGCGACCTTTTTCTGTTCCTGAAATTTTAGGAAGTCCAACTGAGAAAGCAATACTTTCTTGGGGCGCGCTTGAATTGGGTATGACGATGGATGAACTGAAGCAAGACTGGGAGATAATCCAAGTCGAGGCATTCAATTCCGAGAAAAAGAGAAGCGGGGTTGCAGTGAGGAGGAGAGGAGAGCAGGTCGTTCACATACACTGGAAGGGAGCTGCTGAGATGATCTTGGCATCGTGTTCAGATTATCACAGCCAGAGTGGGACGGTGAACGTCATGAATGATGAAGCAAGGTCTGAGTTCGGGACAATCATAAAAAATATGGCGGACAAAAGCCTGCGCTGCATTGCATTTGCCTACAAAAAAATCAATGGTTCAATTGCTCAAGTTCATGGGAGACTTGAGGAAGATGGACTTACATTGTTAGGGATAGTGGGTATTAAGGATCCATGCAGACCGGGCGTGAGAAGGGCAGTGGTGTCTTGTAGAAGTGCCGGAGTGAACATCAAGATGATCACAGGAGACAATGTGCACACTGCAAGAGCTATAGCCTTGGAATGCGGGATACTCAATTCCGACAAAGATCTCGAACATGAAGCCATAGTAGAGGGAGCTCAGTTCCGTAACTACTCACCCGAACAGAGAATGGTAGCAATTGAGAAAATCCAGGTAATGGCTAGATCGTCCCCATTTGACAAGCTTTTGATGGTGCAGTGCTTGAAGCAGAAAGGGCATGTGGTGGCAGTCACTGGCGATGGCACGAATGACGCGCCAGCCCTAAAAGAAGCGGATATTGGCCTCTCCATGGGCATCCAAGGCACAGAGGTTGCAAAGGAGAGCTCAGATATTGTCATCCTAGATGACAATTTCACCTCTGTGGTGACTGTGTTGAGGTGGGGGCGGTGCGTCTACAACAACATTCAAAAGTTCATCCAGTTTCAGCTCACGGTGAATGTGGCCGCCCTCGTCATCAACTTCGTTGCTGCAGTCTCTTCCGGCGATGTCCCTTTGACGGCGGTCCAGCTTCTTTGGGTGAACTTGATTATGGACACTCTGGGAGCTTTGGCGCTGGCCACAGAGAAACCCACAAATGATCTCATGCTAAAACCGCCAGTTGGACGAACCGAGCCTCTTATCAACGGAGTTATGTGGAGGAATCTCACAACTCAGGCCTTGTACCAAGTTATTGTCCTCCTGACCCTACAATTCAGGGGGAGTTCTATTTTTGGAGTGGACAAGAAAGTGAAGGACACTATTATTTTCAACTGCTTCGTCCTCTGCCAGGTCTTCAACGAATTTAACGCCAGGAAGCTGGAGGAAAAAATGTATTCAAAGGGATACATAGGAACAAGTTGTTCTTGGGCATTGTAAGCATGACGATAATTCTTCAGGTGGTGATGGTGGAGCTTTTGAACAGGTTTGCCAACACTGAGAGGCTGGACTGGGGACAATGGGGTGCTTGCATGGGACTCGCAGCTTTGTCTTGGCCGATTGGTTGGCTTGTTAAGTGCATTCCCGTCTCCGGCAACAAGTTCAACTTTTTCCGGCCCAAAAATCCATCCTGAATAGAACACAATGTTAAACTCCTAAAGAAAATATCTTTTCTTCTTATATCTAAATTTCAGCTGCTCGGATGGTTAGAGCTTCGGAAACTGTTTTTCAATTCTACATTTTATGCATTGTAAATGATGTCTCAATTTACTATTTTGCTACAGAATCAAATCAATAGTTCATTGTCATCCATAGTTTTAACCCTAACACTTTGGTCTTTCTTGCTACACTACTGTTCAGTTCGAATAATCTTGCGGATGAAGTTATTAATAAGGTGATCATGCTAGATTTTGCTAGTTCACACATTCATTTCTGATTTAGCATTCAAAAAGTTATCGAACAGGAGAGCTAAAAGAAAGACTGTGCTAGTTCACACCAAAGCTTCGTAAAGGTCCAGCAAAAGCTAAAAAGTTGATGCCCTAAGTTCACGCAAAGGTTTCCTTTCGGTTTTGTTCTCTCATCATCTATCTCCTTCGCTATATAAACAAAAAGGACATGGGCCCACGTGACAGAACAAATTTTATCCGAGATGCTTAAAGATTGCTTGGCTTCCGACTAAAGTACAGATGCTATCCTCTTTATCTCAGAACTTCTTTATATATCTTCAACTAAATCTTCCATATCCTAAAAGAAGCATGACCACATATGCTAGCAAACAACTCTAAACAAAAGGTTTATATAAGCAAAAAAGCGCATCTTCACATGATGGAACTAGATTTGCATGAATAGGATTAAAGTTTCAATGAAAATGTCATATCCGTGGAGGCTAATATTCTAAGGATTTGTCTCCGCAAGTCATAAGATGGCCATAGCTGTCTAAAAGTAGCAAAACAGCACTATTTTGAAAAAAGGAAAAGAAAATATATGACATGCTTCTTTGGAAGGAAGGAAGAAAGGAAATTTTGATAGGAGGATATCAACTTGACAGCCAAATTCACCTATCAATGCGAACACCCTGTCTTTAACGAACATCACGACTCGTTTGCACATATCTCAGAATCAATCCTTGTCCTCCGTTTGTGGGCAAAACACTCAGATTATATTCCATTCATATTACCATGTTGACAACAGCAATAACAAGACTCACGAACAGAAGCTTGCGCAAACTAATTGATTTCCAGTACTTCATACCTAAGCAGCACCAATGCTAGCTGATTCTTTCCATATCACAAGGGCAACAGCCAGAAAAGGGGAACAAACTATTGAAAACGGATAAAGTAAAAAAGAAACATAGTGTTTGGTCAAAGAGTTAAAAACAAACTTCGAACCCTGATCTCTCCTGACCAGCATGAGACATGATCAAGGGCAAGGCAAGGCATTGCCAATTTCAAACACAATAATCAAATCCTGATAAGTTTGACTCCTTTAGACTACCCTAGAAATCTGACCAAAAAAATAAAAAAGACTACCCTAAAATTGTTTTCTTAGCTTCTCACTTTCCCAGAGAAGGGTTTTTTTTTCAGATTGCTGGGGCACTTCAAGCTCATTCATTCCCACAATTTCTCAGCAACATGGTACATGCATCAGTAATCAAACAGTTGTACTTCCATGAATAAACAAATGGGGCAAAAAAAAAAACCAAGAAAACAGATATTCTGTTTATAAAAGAACAGACCCAACTCCCTTACCAAAAAAAAATTTCCCTTACCAAAAAAAAAAAAACAGACCCAAGACAACACACGGTCCGACAACCCGTAAAAAACCAAAAATTTAAGATTTTCAACGATGAATGTCAATGTGGGGCTCCACTATTAGATTGACCACACTTCACACTGACTTGTGCTTGTCTTCCGCCACTATCTCTCGTACCAACCAACAAGCACAAATGGAGAGAGAGAGAAAAGAACCCAAGTCGTCTTCTAGGACAATGAACATCGGAAGACAGACCAAAAAAAAACAACAAAGCAAAAAACCCAACTCGTCTTCTAGAAGAATAAACATCGGAGGACGGAAAGGAAAGCCAAAATTTGTCCGAATCCGCGGACAGCAAGCAATCCGCAAGTACCATCAGAGCGAGAGAGAGAGAGATGCTGACCTTTCTCCCTCGTTTCACTGCTATCAAAGGTGAAAGATTCTGGCTTTGGGGTCGGCGAGAGGGACCCAATTGCCCCTTTCCGCCTTTTACGAGTTCTGCTCGGTGGAGCTGAAAGCGCTGGCGAAAATGGTGGACCTCCGTGTCCGTCCGCCTGCGCTTTCAAAGCACAGTACCTACTGCTGCTCTCCATGAAAATTTCGCTTCTTCGAACACAAAATCGGGTTTCCGGAAGAAAATGGGCTTTGGGCCTTTGGCCCATTAAATACTATGGGCTTTTTAGTATTTGGGCTTTGGGGCTTGGGCTTGCACACGTGGAGCCGTTGATTGACAAACAATTGGGCCGGCGGGCACGCTCACGCACCCTATCCGTAAGGGCACGTTTTGCCAAACAGAAACGTGTGTAGCGAGATGGAAATGGAAGGAATGGAAACAGAACGGGACAGATTAGATTCCTGCATTGGATTGCGTCGTGTGGATCCACTTAAAATGATCGTTTGTATCGATCGTGAAGATTGAGTCCACTTTATGTGGGGCTCAGCCAGCATAAAACAAAACAAAAGAAGAAAAGAAACGAAAAGTCAAAAAAAAGAAGAAGAAGAAAAAGAAAGTGGTCCGTGCGTGCAAGTGTGCCCAAAATAGGAGAGAGAAAAAGAAAAAGGTAAGCTTCACCGAGAGTGCAGGGGAGAAGAAGGAAGAAGGGGAGAAGAAGTACGTTGATCTTGCAGTGTGCACGTTGTCTCCTTTGATCATCTTGATGTTCACTCCGGCGCTTCTACAAGACACCACTGCCCTTCTCACGCCCGGTCTGCATGGATCCTTTATCCCAACTATCCCCAACAACAAAAGTCCAGCTTCCTCAAGTCTCCCATGAACTTGAGCTAGTGAACCATTGATTCTTTTGTAGGCAAATGCAATGCAGCGCAGGCTTTTGTCCGCCATATTTTTTTATGATTGTCCCAAACTCAGACCTTGCTTCATCATTCATGACGTTCACCGTCCCACTCTGGCTGTGATAATCTGAACACAATGCCAAGATCATCTCAGCAGCTCCCTTCCAGTGTATATGAACGACCTGCTCTCCTCTCCTCCTCACAGCAACCCCGCCTCTCTTTTTCTCGGAATCGAATGCCTCGACTTGGATCATCTCCAATTCTTGCTTCGGTTCATCCATCTTCATACCCAATTTGGACACACCCCAAGAAAGTATCGCCTTCTCAGTTGGGCTGCCAAAAATATCAGGAACTGATGCTGAAGGTCGGAAGTGGACGGTACCTGTTGTGTTCATTCCGATTCCTTGTAGTAAGACTTCAAGGATGCTGGGAGCTATTTCTCTGGATGCATCTACACTCACATGTTCTTTCCCCATCCATAACTCCGTCACCCTCATCTCGTTCAACGTGAGAGTCCCGGTTTTATCCGTGCAGATCGTTGTGGCAGAACCCATGATCACAGGCAGAGAGCTTCCGTACCATGGCGTTGTCGCGCATCATGCGCCTCGTGGAGTAGGCCAGCGTCAAAGTAACGGCCAAAGGCAAGCCCTCAGGTATAGCCACCACCACAATGGTCACTGCCGCAGCAACTATGCGCACGACCGCGTCCATCACGTCCCCCGACTTGGTCTTCCCGCTGGTATATTCTCTGTGTCCGGCCTCGTCTTGGGTGTGTCCGGTGAAGTAGCGGATCATCAAGACCACGAGTACCAGTACAGCCACCAACAGCCCGACCTTCCCGATGAAGGAAGTCAACTTGTTTAGACGGGCTTGGAGCGGGTTCTCTTCATCTAAGTCGCGGCTCACGGAACTCATCATCTCGCCCCATGCAGTGTTCATGCCGACAGAAGCGACCATCATTCGACCGTGGCCGTCTTATCATTTTGGTGCCCGAGAGCAAGAAAGGGTTCTCGCTGTAGACTTCGATGTGATCACTTTCACAGGTCATGTTAGACTCGTCAACCTTCAGGGAATGGCCATCCACAAACGACCCATCAGCCGGAACCTGGTCCCCAATCTTCAGACACACGACATCGCCTACAACGATATTGAATATGGAGATCGGTTGCCTCCTGCCATCTCTAACAACCTCCACTCTTATGTTGCTAAGCTTTTTCGAAAGTGTCTGGAACTGCCTTCCTTATAGTTGCTGAGAGCAGAGACGACGACGACCAGACAGATGGCGATGATTATACTCCCACCATCATGCCAACCTTCTTTAAGGCCGTGTTGTTTTGTACCAAATACTAAAGACAGAACATCGGATGCCAAGGGAATGATTATGGTCATCTCTTTGAATGGAGCAAGCACAAAACTGAGAAAGTTCTTCACCAGAGGCTTATTGTACTTATTCGCACCGAAAACGTCGGTTCGCTGCATGTGGTCAGTTTCATCCCCGCTCAAGCCATTGTCGGGATTTGTCATGAGAATCAAAGCGAGTCGTTTTACGCCACCGAGCTGAGCTAGAGATTCTAACGTTTTCTCTCTTACCATGTTACTCAGCATCTTTGGGTCGACGTCTCGAAGCGAAGGGTGACCTCCTACGCGTAGATTACCATCGTGTGCAAGGTCGACATCAATGGCAACGTAAGAAAGCGAGCGCAACAGGTCAGTCTTCTTCCCTAGGACTTGTTTCGACATGGACTCGAGAGCCCTCGTGAAGTAAATGACCATGAAGGCCAAGTGCCACCTTCGACGGTGGGCGATCCTCGCCGGGCTATCGCAGCGGTCGAGCGTGGCATCAGTCGCCTCTTTGCTAGGTTTACGGAGCCTCAAAGGCGACATGGATGAACAGCGGGAAGAGAAGACAAAAGGGTCTGTTGGAATAGCAAAACGAGTCCGGTTCAGAGGATGGAGATGAGTCTTGGGGGAGTTAAAACACTGATTGACTTTGGGTTGAACTGAGGGATTTGCTTGGTTTTGCTTGGTTTTTTGAGAGGTTGCGTTGTCAGCTACATATATAGAGTCCTGCATGAATAAGTTCGTGGGTAAGTTCGCTGTTGCTTCTTTGAATTAGACTTCGTCCACCAACTCAAATCGGTATCTTTGATGTGTTACTTTCGCTTTTTGGGGCCACATTATTTCTTGGGTAATTTTGTCTTATTCTTCCACTTGAATAATTTCTAACTCACCTTCTCAGAAATTGCCGCTCCAATTGGGTTCTCGCCCAAAGAATTCGTCAGAACCGAGGTGCCCCTTTTGAAGTTATTCCAAACGGTGATGACAATTGTCGCAAATTGAAAGTAATGGGTTCCCTCACACAGTGAAGATGATCTTTCAAATGAATTTATAAGCGCTTTTTTTGTCGTGTGCGGTCCGCTCATGTCAATCATCGCGTATCAAAAGTATGAATATTTCATTCGATATCATTTGGGAATATTGGGTACAATAAGAGTATATGTGAAATCGGTTCGTACAACAAGAATTAGATGCTTAAATAAGTAAATCATATTTAATCATTTCTACTACGAATATGAACGGATGGCTTTTTAAATCGATTTCATTCGTTGGTTTTAATGTACTTAGAGTCGCATATCAAAATAATAATAAAAAGTGTACAGGTGATTGACTCGAATCGATCAATATATAATAGGTGCTTTAGTAGCACTGAAAAGTGTGACAAAGACCGAAGATTTGCATTACTTTAGTCTCTTGTTTGTCACCCTCAATGTCACATGCTTCCTTTGCTTGGCATATGACGATCGATACCTTTCTCGTACCTTCTAATTTTATCTTTTTTCTTGTCCCCGTCTCTCCATCCAACTTTCCACTGTCAATCCAGAAACAGACTTAGCACATCCTTAAAAAAACGCTTTGTCTCGATTTTCATTTGGATCTCGAGATTATCAAGATGTAATATTTTCAGAGGGTATGCCCTCTTTCTGGGGAAGATAAAGATACAAAAAAAAATTGAGAATGCGAAACGTGTAAGTATCGATACGTTAAAATAATGAACGCATCTGTGGACCCGCCCTACAGGATGGGGACAAATCGCAGGAGCCCTCGAAGGAGATTCGGCTCCCTTCCTTTGATGAGGTTTTTATCTTAATTGAATTCTAAGGATTCAAGGGAAGCTATTGATTAAGAGGCCCGAATCATGGCCAATCCAACCCTCAGCAATCACAACCATTTTATGACCCGAAGGAGAATATCTTCACCCATAACTCATGAAATCAAATCTAATTTCTCTTTTTTCTCTTTAGCCACGGCAGGAAATGCTATTCGGATATGACAATAAGAGACCAAGATATGCAACGAGCAAAAGCCGTGAGTAAATGGTCCCGGTCCTTTAGTGTCTTTCCACTTTCGTCGTTCGGAGACAAACACTTCGCCAATTGATCACCGATCACCTATTTATTTTTAAGGCGGGATTCTCTCCTACCGATGTATTTTTACATCCCACGTGGATGTAATTGACTCGGTCCATGTAATTCTGAATCTGGATTAAGAATTTGTTCGTTTCAAAAAATATTTTTCAGAAAAATATTTTTCGGGTTTTCCGTGTTTGGGGGCGGAAAATAAACTAACCCCGGAAAACATTTTCCCTCGATGAGTAAAAACATGAAGAAAAGTAAGGAAAATATTTTCCTATTTTGAAAAATGGAAAACATTTTCCGCTGGCCTCCTTCTTTCCCCGCCAGCCGTCGGGGCCGCCACCGCCACCGGCCGTCGGTCGCCGAATACCAAAAAATATTTTTTGAAATTTTTTCAGATTTCAACCGAGCACCAAAAAATTATACTATTTTTCAGGAAAATAACTTTTCGAAAAATATATTTCAAAAATATCACATTTCCGCCAAATGAACGGAGCCCAAGTATTTGTCATGAATCTTCACGCTCGAAAGTCCGGTCACTTTCAAGCGTGTAATGATAATTTTCCCATGCAAATGATGCTTCGATGGAAAATCCACAGAGAGTGAATGCTGGGTTCGAGAAAGTTTAAAGTACGGACAAAACAGATTGTTTTTTCGTTGATTTTCATCTTTTGCCACCGGAGATGTCCACAGTTAACTATGAGAAAACGATGGGAGTTTATAAAAACAAGCGAAGAGTATTCGGGACTGAATCGGAAAACAAAAATTTATCATCGGGGTGAATAATTTCTATTTTTTCTTGTTGCATTATTTTCCTTAATTTACCGCGAGAATAATAACATATTTTAGGCCACACATAATAAATAATTAAAAAATAAAATTATGAGGTCCACTCCTCAAGAATTTATAGCTCATAATATATTGTTATTTTCACAGTAAACCAAATATTGTAATGCTAATAATTATTAAAAAGTTAATGTGTATTGGTCGTTTGGTGTCGTATTATTTTTCCACTTCATTAATCATAACTCGCCCTTTTCAGAAATTATCATGTTCGGAAGAATCTGTTACCCTTCTTGAAAGATCCTTCCACTTAAATTTCTAATCAAATATATTAATCGATGGACTTCTCGAAAGGTCCTTCCACTTAAATTTTTAAGTATGCCAGGAGCTGCTTCTTGCTTAGGCCCTCTGGCCCGGTGACCACTCATTGCTTCGCAGGAACGAATCCTTACACCTTTTACCTTTATGTTAGTTTATGCTATTTTGTCACCACTACTTTGCTCTTTCTTGCTTTAATTCTTGCTCATGGACATTGTGTGTCACAACATTGTACTTAAAAAGGTGCGCTTGTTTCATAAAATAAAAATGATTTAAAGAATATTTTCCTAAAAATAATCGTAATGAAAGAATGAGAAATATTTTCTTCGTTCAAGAAAAAATTTAAATATAAATCATTGTCACATGCACACCCACACAAAAGGGTTATGTAGGGGTGAGCATAGTCTTAGTGGGCAATTCTCATCATGGAACCGGAAACTCCCCATTAAGGACCGATTCTTAAAGATTAGAATTGGGAACTGTTTGTTGGTTCCATGGGCCACCTAGGAACCAGACCGCCGATCCGATCCGATTGTCCAGTTCCTGAGTGGGTTTATGAAACCGGTCCTCAATCCCTATAAATTTGCATTTATCAATTAATAGCATGGTACTCGAGTTCGACAAATGAATGAATGTATTGGGTGACTGGCGCTCCCCCACCATCTGCAGAAGTTGCGTTCAAGAATCTCTCGCAGAAAATAGAGTCGTTGGCCTCAATTCGCATGGGGGGAAAGTGGAAAACGGGGGTGGGGGAGGAAATACAATCAAACCAAGTTGTTAGACTTTCAAATCCCCAACCAAAATCAATCCAATAATAAGAATGATGATGATAATAATAGAAATAACAATGTTAAAATGCGTCAACTAAAAACCAAGCCCTTTCTCCTCTCTTTCTCTTCTTTACAGAGTCATTATCTTCATGCAACAATCACGCACACTCAAAAAATATCATCCCCGATCGTAGATTTTTTTAAAATATAGGTGAAGAAGCCACCTGGAAATTCATCCATTTGTGGATGAACCTTTACTTAAACATCGGAGGACGAAAAGGAAGCCAAAATTTGTCCGAATTCGCGGACAACAAGCAATCCGCACGTACCATCAGAGAGAGAGAGAGAGAGAGAGAGATGCTGACCTTTCTACCTCGTTTCACTGCTATCAAAGGTGAAAGATTCTGGCTTTGGGGTCGGCGAGAGGGACCCAATTGCCCCTTTCTGCCTTTTACTAGTTCTGCTCGGTGGAGCTGAAGCGCCGGCGAAAATGGTGGACCTCCGTGTCCGTCCGTGTCCGTCCGTCTGCGCTTTCAAAGCACAGTACCTACTGCTCTCCATGAAAATTTTGCCCGTTTGGGCCGGTGGGCACGCTCACGCATCCGATCCTTAAGGGCACGTTTTGCCAAACAGAAACATGTGTAGCGAGATGGAAATGGAAGGAATGGAAACACAATGAGACAGATTAGATTCCTACGTTGGAGTGCATCGGAAAAACAATGGGCGCATCCACTTAAAACGATCGCTTGTATCGATTGAAATAATTAGTCAACGAGAAACGTTTTCATTATTGCAACAAATTATGTTTCAACGTTTTCGTGGATAATAAAAGTATCTTTGTTCGTTCATTTTTGTATGGGACACCAATGGTACGTCGTTTTCAGGAAAATATTTTTCAGATTATTCATTTCGTGGGCGATGAAAGAATAATGTACCATATGTTAAACAAAGAACGACCATCTTCATGGGATTTACTATATTTATCCGTTGTGTTCATCAAAAATTTAGGATAGAGGACCATTTTACTTTGGCAAGATTTGGTTGGTGCCTTCCCAGCATTGCTCTAGCCTACTTGGGAGTCATTATAAAAGCCACCGTACATCCTTTGAGAATTGTAGTCTTCTCTTTTTGTGCTTAATTTGAACATGAACAATTTTTAGTCATGTCCTTTTGTGAGAATTTTCCTTATATGTTACTTAGTACATAAGAGTTCTAATTTACCAATTTTTACCCAAATATGTAATTTTGCATTCAAGACGCCCAATCCAACCTGAAAAAAATCCAATTTGTTCTCTAAACTAAGTAAAATTGTTGTTTTCTTTGAGCAGACATTTCGACGGACATGAAAACCTTCTCAAACCTTATCGAATGTTCCGTCACGTGGGCCCATGTGCTTCTTGTTTATTAGTGAAGGAGAGAGATGATAAGAGAACAAAACCGAAAGGACACCCTTGGGAGAACTTTTTTTTTTCTTTGGTCATAAGGCATGAACTTTTTAGCTTTTGCTGCACCTTTACGAAGCTTTGGTGTGAACTAGCAAAGCCTTTCTTTTAGCTTTCCTGTTGCTAACTTTTTGAATGCTAAATCAGAGGTGAATGTGTGAACTAGCAAAATCTAGCATGAGCATCCTATTAATAACTTCATCCACAAGATTGTTCCAACTCAATGATAGTATAACAAGAAAGACCAAAGTGTTCGGGTCGAAATTATGGATGACAATAAATTGTTGATTTGATTCCGTAGCAATATGTAAATTTAGACATCCATTACAATGCATAAGATTTAGAATGAAAAAACAGTTTCCGAAGCTCCAACCATCCGAGCAGCTGAAATTTAGATATAAGAAGAAAAGATTATTTTATAGGAGTTTAACATTGCGTTCGGTTCAGGACGCATCTTTGGGCCGGAAGACGTTGAACTTCGTGCCGGAGACGGGAATGCACTTAACAAGCCAACCAATCGGCCAAGACAAAGCTGCGAGTCCCATGAAAGCACCCCATTGTCCCCGGTCCAGCCTCTCGGTGTTGGCAAACCTGTTCAGAAACTCCACCATCACCACCTGAAGAATTATCGTCATGCTCACGATGCCCAAGAACAACTTGTTCCTACGTATCCCTTTGAATACGTTCTTGTCCTCCAGCTTCCTGGCGTTAAATACGTTGAAGACCTGGCAGAGGACGAAGCAGTTGAAACTAATTGTGTCCTTCACTTTCTTGTCCACTCCAAAGACGGAACTCCCCTTGAATTGCAGGGTCATGAGGACGATAACTTGGTACAAGACCTGAGATGTGAGATTCCTCCACATGACACTGCTGATAAGTGGCTCGGTTCGTCCAATGGGCGGCTTTCGCATGAGATCATTTGTGGGTTGCTCTGTGGCCGACGCCAAAGCTCCCAGGGTGTCCATAATTACGTTCACCCAAAGAAGCTGGACCGCCGTCAAAGGGACCTTGCGGGAAGAGACAGCAGCAACCAAGTTGATGACGAGGGAGGCCCCATTCACCGTGAGATGAAATTGGATGGACTTTTGAATGTCGGTGTAGACGCACCGCCCCCACCTCAGCACAGTCAAGATGGAGGCGAAATTGTCATCCAGGATGACGATATCTGAGCTCTCCTTTGCAACCTCAGTGCCTTGGATGCCCATGGAGAGGCCGATGTCCTTTTCTTTTAGGGCTGGTGCGTCATTCGTGCCTTCACCAGTGACTGCCACCACATGCCCTTTCTGCTTCAAGCACTGCACCATCAAACGCTTATCAAACGGGGACGATCTAGCCATTACCCGGATTTTCTCGATTGCTGCCATTCTCTGTTCAGGCGAGTTGTTGCGGAACTGAGCGCCCTCTACTTTGGCTTCGTGTTCTAGATCTTCGTCTGGATTGAGTATTCCACATTCCAAGGCTATAGCTCTTGCAGTGTGCACGTTGTCTCTTGTGTTCATCTTGATATTCACTCCGGCGCTTCTACAAGACACCACTGCCCTTCTCACGCCCGGTCTGCATGAACCCTTTATCCCAACTATCCCCAACAATGTAAGTCCATCTTCGTCAAGTCTCCCATGAACTTGAGCAAGTGAGCCATTGAACTTTTTGTGGGCGAATGCGATGCAGCGCAGGCTTTTGTCTGCCATATTTTTTATGATTGTCCTGAAATCAGACCTTGCTTCATCAGTCATGACATTCACTGTCCCGCTTTGGCTATAATAATCTGAACACAATGCCAAGATCATCTCAGCAGCTCCCTTCCAGTGTATGTGAACGACCTGCTCTCCTCTCATCCTCGCAGCAACCCCGCTTCTCTTTTTCTTGGAATTGAACGCCTCGACTTGGATTATCTCCCATTCTTGCTTCAGTTCATCCATCTTCATACCCAAATTGGACACACCCCAAGAAAGTATCGCCTTCTCCGTCGGGCTGCCTAAAATTTCAGGAGCAGATGCAGAAGGTCGCATGTGGACGGTACCTGTTGTGTTCATAGGAGTCTCTCTCTCACATCTTTGTCCACAGGGGATTTTCCTTCCTCTGCAAAGAGAAGGCGTCCACAAGAGAAAACGCCAGAGAGAGGAAGCTACGCCCTCAACGCAAGAGAGACGTGACGCCGAGCAAGTAACGCACAAAGTGCTCTCTCTCATCTCCGAGTTCATCGCTGCTGCGCAACTCCCAGTCGATTCCAAGCATTCCTGCAGCGATTCCGGTGGACTTCAAGCGGATCTTAGTATCCCATAGTCCATAGTCACCGACGGTAGCCTCCACAACGGCCAGTAATTCCCTGCATCGACGAAGTCAGCATTCCCAAGTTCGTCTCAGTGAACTTCCCAGTGGTAGTTCACGATGGATGCCGCAATCCTTGCTGCATTGGACTAGCCCTCAATAGCTATATTGCAGGTTGTAGCCCGGTTGAGCCCTTGTTTCTACTTCTCCCTTCGGTATTGCAGGTTTCCAAAGTCGTAGCGAAACATCATCGTGGAAGCCATCGAGCTGAATCCTCACGGCCAAACCGCACCAAGACCACCGTGCACCATCACCAACCGAGCACTACTGTCGTGTATTGCCATCTGCAACTAAGAATCACTGCGAGCCAAGCTGCTCCTTGCCGTCCACATCCCAGCAGCCACACCGCAAGCCACCATCCGTCGAGTCCCGCGATATGCAATCCGGATCGGTCATTTGTCCAAATTTGAAAATGCTATTTGAGCAATATCGCAGATTAGGTAAGAATTTTCATTAATTCAATTTTCATATATTTTGCTGCCTAATGGGTGAAGTCGCAATCTTGTTTGGACCTTTGAATAATATTATCATATCCATGAAAATTCCATGATAGCCTTTAAATTAGGAATTATTTTTTAATTTCATAACGTGCAATGATCGCCAATCCGATCTCTCGGCCCAAGATATGATTTGTGATCACAAGAAAAATTGTCAATCCGATCTCCCACTTGAGATAAAATTTGTGATCGTGTGGAAAAATTGGTCAATCCGATCTCATGCTCGAGATATAATTCGTCAATCTATCGTTTCTAAATTTAAATGGACACGGATGGTATTTCTTGTGATTGGGTGTCGTGTTCATTTTATTGTCATTTCTTTTCGTCTTTTGTTTGAATTGAATTGATTGTCTTTCCATAAAAAAAGAGTACAAAAAAATTAGATAGGATCAAGGTAAGTTTTTTTTAAATAGATTGCATGCTTTTATAGGTTTATCTAGTTAGGATAACATTCCAATTTAAATTAGGAATTGAACTAGTTTAATTCCTAAAATAAATTGGATAATATCTTGCACTAGATAATAAATTTTCATTATTTTCTAATTCCGAATTTCATGAAAAAAAAATACCAAAAATAAACATGTGCTTGTCATGCTAGAATAATTGTGTATTAAGTTTGGCCCGTCATAAGAAACTGCATGTTCTGGTCATTTAATTAGGAATCGCATTACATGCATTGCATATAGGTTAGTTTTCATTTAAATAAGAGAAAAACCTAAAAAAACATTGAGTGGAATTGCGTGTTAATTATAAATCATATTTAGGATGTCGATGTGATTTTTTGACTAACACTGCAGATGCTTTCGTTGCTATGAGGTAAGTAAGTTCTCCATGTCCTTACAACTTGTTTATTGCTTTGCTCTATTGGGTGTTTCATTAATGGTTGCGCGCCCGCATGATTATCTCACATGTTAGGAGTAATTTAAAATCAATCCAAACTACATGTAAATATTTTTTGGAAATAAAAGAGAAAAGGTACTGAAAGGGCATTAGAGCAATATAGTGTAACCAAGTCCTCGAATCCATAATCTTTAGTTTGTAGGAGTAAAGTAATTCTCTTGATACTTTACTTGGATTTCTAATCGTCCCACAAAAAAATAGATTAGTGGCGACTCCTGATTGAAATAATTTGCATGTTAAGAAGTTAAACTCTAAGTCCCGAATTGGTAGGGCTTGGGAGGGCTCGAGTTAGGCTTAAACTTAATAATCCATTAGCTGAACCCCTAGGTGGTGCACCGCGGGAGGTGAGGTCGCGACAGGCGCTAACGCGAACAATTTTTAATAATATTTTAATAATTTTTGAATATTTTTCTTTTTTCTTTTTCATTTTTTTCCTCCCCCTTCTTCCTCCTCCAGCCGATCGCCCTACCTCGGCAACCGGCTAGAAGGGAGGGCTAGCGAGAGGCTAGGCTCGCCTGAGACCTCGCTGGCCTTAGGTGAGCCTCACCTCTCGGCGGCCACCGACAAGGGCAAGCCTCGCCCAGCAACTTGGGAATATATCCAGGACACCATTTAATGTTACCTCCATAGTCACGGAGTGAAGAAAAGTCGGTTTGTTCCGCACTCCCTAAGTTGATGTTTCAAATTGGGACAATATTGGGCAGATTATTTCCATTTTTCTTGCTCCATTATTATCATTTCTCATCAAAATAGATTAATTCTACTTCTACCCCACTACCTTCACATACTTTGCGGAATTCCTTTTACCTTTCTATCAGTTTATGCTATTTTGTCGCCACTACTTTGCTCTCTCATACTTTAACCCATGGCTACTTAGGCTTTGTTTGTTTCGCGAAAAAATGAATGATTTAAAAAATATTTTCCTAAAATAATTGCTAATATCTTTTACAAAAATAAACGAACGAAAAAAAAATTCATTATCCATGAAAATATTTAGATATAAAATTGTTGTCGATAATGAAAAAATTTTCCATTGACTAATTTTTTCAAGTGACATAACTTATTATTTGTAGAAAAATATTTTCCAAATTATTCATTTTCTGTAAAAGTACGTTTGTTTTTCGAAAAATAAATGATTTGATATTTGACGAATTAGGAACAAAACATGGAATTTGATGGACGGGGAATTGCACATGAGAAATAAACCGGAGCAGAATTTGAATTTGATTCCATATTAAATTGTCCATTTCAAAAACTTAAACTCATAAATGGAGCGATCACGTGTTGCAAATGAGTGATGCGAGATATTTTCGTATAGCTATATCTTTTTACGGAAAGAATTCGACTATCATATGTAGAGTTCGATAGAAATTTCTCAACAAAGGATTAAAAAGAAAAAAAAAGAGAAATTTCTTTTCTAAGAAGGACGAGATATCAAATCCAAATATTGCTACGTTTTTAGTCGAGTCGAGTCACACGGGGTTGCCTGGCTCGACAAGAGCCTTGTGCAAGCGAAGCAATGTTTTCGGTGAACTCAAATAGAGTGATATGTTGTTGAATAAAATATTGTGTGACGTGCTGCAAACGATTGTTGTACTTACAAAGGTGTCCGGGGTGTGAGAAAACGGGGCCCACCCTCCGGTTTTTAAATATATCCACAATCATAAGTACGTGTGAACCGATCCTCTTTCAAGTTTCACAACCATAGAAAGTTTGGGCCAACATTCTTTTTATTTAAATTTATGACTCAAAAGGTCGTCAACATGGGGAAACGGGAACTCCCCCTTGACTGGTGGGTGGCTAAAGTTGCGGCGTCTTTTATGGACCAAAGGCAGCATCTAGCTTTCACTGTTTGTTTTGGTAAGGAAGATTTCAATCACCTTATTAATAACCTCATCCACAAGATTATTCGAACTGAACAGTAGTATAGCAAGAAAGATAAAAATATTAGGGTTAAAATTATGAATGACAATAAACTATTGATTTGATTCTATAGCAAAATAGTAAATTGAGACATCATTTACAATGCATAAAATATAAAATTGAAAAACAGTTTTCGAAGCTCTAACCATCCTAGCAGCTGAAATTTAGATATAAGAAGAAGAGATATTTTCTTTAGGAGTTTAACATTGTGTTCTACTCAGGATGGATTTTTGGGCCGGAAAAAGTTGAACTTGTTGCCGGAGACGGGAATGCACTTAACAAGCCAACCAATCGGCCAAGACAAAGCTGCGAGTCCGATGCAAGCACCCCATTGTCCCCTGCCCAGCCTCTCGGTGTTGGCGAACCTGTTCAGAAGCTCCACCATCACCACCTGAAGAATTATCGTCATGCTCACGATGCCCAAGAACAACTTGTTCTTATGTATCCCTTTGAATACACTCCTGTCCTCCAGCTTCCTGGCGTTAAATACGTTGAAGACCTGGCAGAGGACGAAGCAGTTGAAAATAATTGTGTCCCTCACTTTCTTGTCCACTCCAAAGATGGAACTCCCCTTGAACTGTAGGGTCAGGAGGACGATAACTTGGTACAAGGCTTGAGATGTGAGATTCCTCCACATAACACTGTGGATAAGCGGCTCGGTTCGTCCAACTGGCGGTTTTAGCATGAGATCATTTGTGGGTTGCTCCGTGGCCAACGCCAAAGCTCCCATGGTGTCCATAATCAAGTTCACCCAAAGAAGCTGGACCGCCGTCAAAGGGACATTGCCGGAAGAGACAGCAGCAACAAAGTTGATGACGAGGGCGGTCCCATTCACCGTGAGATGAAACTGGATGGACTTTTGAATGTTGGTGTGGACGCACCGCCCCCACCTCAGCACAGTCAAGACCGAGGCGAAATTGTCATCCAGGATGACAATGTCCGAGCTCTCCTTTGCCACCTCAGTGCCTTGGATGCCCATGGAGAGGCCGATATCTGCTTCTTTTAAGGCTGGCGCGTCACTCGTGCCATCGCCGGTGACTGCCACCACATGCCCTTTCTGCTTCAAGCACTGCACCATCAAAAGCTTATCAAATGGGGATGATCTAGCCATTACCTGGATTTTCTCGACTGCTGCCATTCTCTGTTCGGGCGAGTAGTTGCGAAACTGAATGCCCTCTACTATGGCTTCGTGTTCGAGATCTTCGTTGGGATTGAATATCCCACATTCCAGGGCTACAGCTCTTGCAGTGTGCACGTTGTCTCTTGTGTTCATCTTGATGTTCACTCCGGCGCTTCTACAAGACACCACTGCCCTTCTCACGCCCGGTCTGCATGAACCCTTTATCCCAACTATCCCCAACAATGTAAGTCCATCTTCGTCAAGTCTCCCATGAACTTGAGAAAGTGAGCCATTGAACTTTTTGTGGGCGAATGCGATGCAGCGCAGGCTTTTGTCTGCCATATTTTTTATGATTGTCCTGAAATCAGACCTTGCTTCATCAGTCATGACATTCACTGTCCCGCTTTGGCTATAATAATCTGAACACAATGCCAAGATCATCTCAGCAGCTCCCTTCCGGTGTATGTGAACGACCTGCTCTCCTCTCATCCTCGCAGCAACCCCGCTTCTCTTTTTCTCGGAATTGAACGCCTCGACTTGGATTATCTCCCATTCTTGCTTCAGTTCATCCATCTTCATACCCAATTTGGACACACCCCAAGAAAGTATCGCCTTCTTGGTCGGGCTGCCTAAAATTTCAGGAACAGATGCAGAAGGTCGCATGTGGACGGTACCTGTTGTGTTCATCCTGATTCCTTGTAGTAGGACTTCAAGGATGCTGGCAGCTATTTCTCTGGATGCATCTACACTCACATTTCCTTTCCCCATCCGTAACTCCGTCACCCTCATCTCGTTTAACGTGAGAGTCCCGGTTTTAACCGTGCAGATTGTTGTGGCAGAACCCATGGTTTCACAGGCAGAGAGCTTCCGGACCATGGCCTTGTCACCCATCATGCGCTTCATGGAGAAGGCCAGCGTCAAAGTGACGGCCAAAGGCAAACCCTCAGGTATGGCCACCACCACAATGGTCACCGCCGCGGCAACTATGTGCACGACCGCGTCCATCACGTCCCCCGACTTTGTCTTATCGCTGGTGAATTCTCTGCGTCCGGCCTCGTCTTGGGTGTGTCCAGTGAAGTAGCGGATCATCAAGACGAGAAGCACCAGTACGGCCAGCAACAGCCCGACCTTTCCAATGAAGGAAGTCAACTTGTTTAGACGGGCTTGGTGCGGGGTCTCTTCATCTAAGTCGCGGCTCACGGAGCTCATCATCTCACCCCACGCAGTGTTCATGCCGACAGAAGCGACCATCATTCGACCGTGGCCGTCTATCACTTTGGTGCCCGAGAGCAAGAAAGGGTTCTCGCTGTAGACTTCGATGTGATCGCTGTCACCATGTTAAGAAGTGATTCAAAGTTGAGTTCCTTGTTTTTAGGAGGCAGTTAGCTAGTGACTTAGTCAACAATAAATTAGACTGTTAGCAGATTTTTAGGAGCCATATCTGGCTTAGTTGCTGATTTTGCGTTTTGTGAATTCTATTTATTGCTATTTTGTATTCTCAAAAGGGTGCTGAATAAAAAAGTCCTCCACTTCCATAATCTCCTCTGTTTATGTAAAGTTTCTGTCTTATGAGCTTGATTTGTATTGAGTGACCTTCTTATTGATCCAACATTGTGGTATCAGAGCCAGGTTCAAGGTCTCTATTGCAAATCAACATGGCAGCAAATGGATCTAACTCGCAGCAATCGATGATACCCATTTTCAAGGGTGAAAACTATGAGTTTTGGAGTATTAAGATGAAGACTCTCTTTAGGTCTCAGGACCTATGGGAGATTGTGGAAGCTGGTGTGCCAAAGGATGAAGAAGAGGGCAGAATGCGGGAGCTGAAAAAAAGAGATGCCAAAGCTCTTTTTTTTTTCCAACAACGGCCGCATGAAACTGTCTTCTGTAGAGTTTCAGCCGCGAAACAGCAAAAGAAAGCATGGGAGGCTTTGAGAAATGAGTTTCAGGGGACAACCAAGGTCATGGCAGTGAAGCTGCAAACCTTGAGGAGAAATTTTGAGACATTACAGATGAATGGTGGAGAGTCCATTCAAGATTTCTTCTCAAGAGGCATGACAGTGGTAAATCAAATGAGATCATATGGAGAAGAGATCTCAGATGAAACCATTGTTTGCAAAATACTTAGAAGCTTGACAACAAGATTTGATCACGTAGTGGCAGCAATTGAGGAATCAAAAGACTTAACAACCATGTCTGTCGATGCCTTGATGGGTTCTCTTCTTGCTCATGAAGATAGAATCAACAGAGCTGGAGAGAGAATTGATGAAAGGGCGTTCCAAGCTAACTGCAATTCAAGAGGAAATTGGAGAGGATCAGGAAGCTCAGGGAGAGGAAACGGAAGAAGTGGGACGCGAGGCAGAGGCAGAGGCAGAAACGCACAACAAGAAACGAGAAGATGCTTCAATTGTAACAGAGTGGGACATCTTGCAAAAGATTGCAAGGTAAAGGTTAACCAGGCAGAATTTGCTGATGCTGAGGAACAAGAAGAGGAGGAAGAAGAGTGTTACCTGTTTATGGCACATGAGGAGACAACACAGACCAAGAGGTCCATTTGGTTTGTGGATGCTGGCTGCTCCAATCATATGACCGGAGGAAAGAACTGTTCAAGGACTTAGATGAGTCTCGAAAAGCGAATGATCAGTCTTGGGAACAACTACAAAATTCAGGTGGAGGGAAAAGGCACAATACTTATCAAGACACATCAAGGAAGAAGCAAGCTGATCAGGGATGTCTTGTACGCACCTCAATTGGCTCACAACCTGTTGAGTGTAGGCCAATTGCTGAAGTCGATTTATAGTTCTCTTTGACAACAACACTTGCACCATTAGAGACAAAGAAGGAGGACAACTGGTGGCTCGAGTAGCAATGACAGAAAATCTTATGTTTCCTTTTGAGGTTACAAAGCGTAGAAAGAGTTCAAGATGGTAGCAATCAGTTCCTCGAACTATGGCACATGAGATCTGACCACCTGAATTATAGAAGTATGAAGGAGCTGTCAATAGATGAAATGGTCAGTGGGATGCCAACGATAGGTGACAAATACAAGCAATGCGAGGAATGTATTTTTGCAAAACACAGCAAGAAGTCCTTTCAAAAAGAAGAAGCACGGAGAGCCTCCAACGCATTGGAGCTGGTGCACATGGATCTTTGTGGACCAATGAGTACAACCTCATTGGGTGGAAGTAAGTATTTCATGATGTTGATTGATGATTTTAGTAGAATGAGTTGGGTTTTCTGCCTCAAAGTTAAGTCTGAAGCACTTGAAACATTTAAGAAGTTTAAAGCTTTTGTTGAGAAGCAAAGTGGGAAAAATATCAAAGGGGTAAGATCAGATAGGGGAGGTGAATTTCTTTCCACAGAATTCAATCATTTTTGTGAAGAAGCAGGCATAAAGAGGCAACTTACAGCACCTTATACACCAGAACAAAATGGTGTGGTAGAGAGGAAAAATAGAACAGTGGTGGAGATGGCTAGGGCCTTGCTAAAATCGAGAGACATGCCTAATCTCTTTTGGGCAGAGGCAACACGTTGCTGTCTACATTCTCAACGTATCCCCAACCAAGGCAATGACAAAGAAGACCCCATTTGAAATGTGGTATGGCTTTAAACCTACTGTTAAGTAGTCATTTGAGAATTTTTGGATGTGTGGCCTATGCTATGAAAAATCAGCAAGATAGAAAGAAGTTGGATGAAAAATCAGAAAAGTGTGTGTTCATTGGGTATTGTACAGAAAGTAAAGCATACCGATTGTACAATCCTGTAACTGAAAAAGTGTTCATTAGTAGAAATGTGAAGTTCAATGAGGAGGAAGGATGGAATTGGAAGGGAAAGGAGAAGAGGGAAGCGATACACCTGATAGATGAAGAAGGTACCGAAG
The DNA here is from genome assembly GCA_024733475.1 of Syzygium grande. Lineage (NCBI taxonomy): Eukaryota > Viridiplantae > Streptophyta > Magnoliopsida > Myrtales > Myrtaceae > Syzygium > Syzygium grande. Next base: position 7,708,810 of record JAMXDD010000005.1, on the reverse strand, counting down.
ATGAGGAGCATGAAACTCAGTCAGAAAGTGCACATGCACGTGACAGCATCGATGCTGGTGAATCTTCAATACGCTCGGATACAACGAGTTCAGATGAAACACCACCAAGGAGGATGACCACAAGAAGCTCAAGAAGAATCGAAGAAGCAGCAAGTTCCAGTTCAGAAGAGACACCTCCACAAAAGGTGCGCTCCTTAAGGGAAATCTTTGAGTCTTGCACATTTGCTCTCTTTACAGCTGATCCGGGCTCTTATGAAGATGCAGTTGGTATAAAAGAATGGGAAGATGCAATGAAGGAAGAGTTAGAAGCTATTGAGAGGAATCACACATGGGAACTTACGGATTTGCCACAAGGAAAACAAGCAATTGGGTTAAAGTGGATTTTCAAGACAAAGTTTTGTGCGGATGGGAGAATTCATAAGCACAAGGCAAGGTTGGTGGCCAAAGGATACTCACAGATCCCAGGTGTAGATGTAGAGGAGACGTTCTCACCTGTAGCCAGATTTGAAACGGTAAGATTAGTCTTGGCGTTAGCAGCTCATATGAGATGGAAGGTGTATCAATTTGATGTCAAATCTGCCTTTCTTAATGGTGAGTTAATGGAAGAGGTATTTGTCACACAACCTGAAGGATTTGTTGTGAAGGAAAAGAAGGACAAAGTGTACAAGCTTCACAAGGCTCTATATGGTTTAAAACAGGCACCAAGAGCATGGTACCTGAAAATCCATGAATATTTCATGGAGTGTGGCTTTGTGAGAAGTTGCAGCGAACCAACGCTGTATGTGAAGAGAAATGGAGTCGCAGATCTGTTGGTGGTGTGTATTTATGTGGATGATATGGTATATTGTGGGTCAAATGCTACTGCAATTTCAGACTTTAAACAAGCAATGAAAAGTAGATTTGAGATGACGGATCTAGGCCTTCTTCATTATTTTTTGGGAATTGAAGTTCAGCAAATGGAAGGTGGCATATTCGTAACCCAGAGAAAGTATGCGAAAGATATGCTCAACAAATTCAGCATGAGCAACTGCAAATGGTCTACAACCCCTATGAATATGAATGAGAAATTACAGATGGAGGATGGTTCACCAGCAGCTGATGGAAGCATGTTCAGGAGTCTTGTAGGAGGGCTTATTTATCTGACTCGTACTAGGCCAGATATAGCCTTTCCTGTAGGTGTTGTATCAAGGTTCATGCATAATCCTTCACAACATCACTTGGGAGCACAACATTCTTAAGTATCACAACATCACTTAGGAGCAGTAAAGAGGATTCTTAAGTATGTTGCTGGTACCACTGATCTTGGAATTTTATACAAGCAAGGGTCTGAGTTGAAGTTGCTGGGGTATACAGACAGTGATTGGGCTGGATGCGTTGAAGATAGAAGAAGCACATCCGGTTACTGCTTCACCTTGGGCTCAGGAGCAATAGCATGGAGTTCTAAGAAGCAAACAACAGTTGCCTTGTCTACTTGTGAAGCTGAATATATAGCTGGAGCAGGAGCAGCTTGTGAGGCAATTTGGTTGAGGAAGGTCTTGAGTGAGCTGGGTCAGGAACAAGTAGAGGCCACTGTTATAAAGTGTGATAGTGCTTCAGCCATAGCTTTGAGTCGAAATCCAGTCTTCCATGGTCGATCCAAGCACATAGAGATTAAGCATCATTTTTTGAGGGAGCTGGTAGCTAGAGATGAAGTTAAGCTGGATTTTTGTGGGACAGAGGAGCAAGTAGCTGATGTGTTAACTAAAGCTTTATCACGTGGGAGGTTTGAAGAACTTAGAAGTCAACTTGGTTTAACTAACTTTGAATCAAGGGAGGATGTTAAGAAGTGATTCAAAGTTGAGTTCCTTGTTTTTAGGAGGCAGTTAGCTAGTGACTTAGTCAACAATAAATTAGACTGTTAGCAGATTTTTAGGAGCCATATCTGGCTTAGTTGCTGATTTTGCGTTTTGTGAATTCTATTTATTGCTATTTTGTATTCTCAAAAGGGCGCTGAATAAAAAAGTCCTCCACTTCCATAATCTCCTCTGTTTATGTAAAGTTTCTGTCTTGTGAGCTTGATTTGTATTGAGTGACCTTCTTATTGATCCAACACACCAGTCATGCTAGACTCGTCAACCTTCAGGGAATGGCCATCTACAAACAACCCATCAGCCGGAACCTGGTCCCCAATCTTCAGAAACACGACATCGCCTACAATGATATCGCCAATGGAGATCGGTTGCCTCCTGCCATCTCTAACAACCCCCACTCTTATGTTGCTGCTCTCTTTTGTAAGTTTCTGGAACTGCCTTCCTTGCTTATAGTTGCTGAGAGCAGGGACGACAACGACCATAAAGATGGCGATGATAATACACCCACCATCATACCAACCTTCTTTAAGGCCGTGTTGTTTGATACCGAATACTAAAGACAGAACATCGGATGCCATGGGAATGATTATGGTCATCTCTTTTAATGGAGCAAGCATGAAACTGAGAAAGTTCTTCACCCGAAGCTTATTGCACTTATTCGCACCGAAAACATCGGTTCGCTGCATGAGGTCAGTTTCATCCCCGCTCAAGCCATTGTCGGGATTTGTCATGAGAATCCAAGCGAGTCGTTTTACGCCACCGAGCTGAGCTAGAGATTCTAACCTTTTCTCTCTTACCATGTAACTCAGCATCTTCGGGTCGACGTCTCGAAGCGAAGGTTGACCTCCTATGTGCAGATTACCATTGCGTTCAAGGTCGACGTCGATGGCAACGTAAGAGAGCGAGCGCAACAGGTCAGTCTTCTTCCCTAGGACTTGCTTCGACGTGGACTCGAGAGCCCTCGTGAAGTAAATGACCGTGAAGGCCAAGTGCCACCTTCGACGGTGGGCGATCCTCGCCGGGCTATCGCAGCAGTCGAGCGTGGCATCGGTCGCCTCTTTGCTAGGTTTATGGAGTCTCAAAGGCGACATGGATGAACAGCAGGAAGAGAAGACAAAAGGGTCTGTTGGAATAGCAAAACGAGCCGGGTTCAGAGGATGGAGATGAGTCTTGGGAAAGTCAAAACACTGATTGACTTATGGTTGAACTGAGGGATTTGCTTGGTTTTGCTTGGTTTTTGAGAGGTTGTGTTGTCAGCTACATATATATAGAGTCCTGCATGGAACAAGTTCGTGAGAAAGTTCGTTGTTGCTTCTTTGAATTAGACTTCGTCCACCAACACAAGTTGGTATCTTTGATGTGTTCTTTCGCTTTTTGGGGCCACATTATTTCTTGGGTAATTTTGTCTTATTCTTCCACTTGAATAGTTTCAACTCACCTTCTGAGAAATTGCCACTCCTAATGGGATCTCGCCCAAATTAAGGATTCGGTAGAACCTAGGTAACCCTTTTCAAGTTATTCCAAACGGTGATGACAACTGTCGCAAATTTAAAGCAATAGCAAGGGGGAATAAATGGAAAAAGATCTTTCAAATGAATTTATAAGCTTTTTTTTTCGCCATGCGCTCGTCCGCACAAATCAATCGTCGCAAATCAAAACATGAATTTCTCATTTAATATCGTTTCGAAATGTTTGATAGAATAAAATCGGATATAATGGATCTATATAATAAGAAATAGATACTTTGATAAGTAAATCATATCTAATCATTGCTACGAATCTAACCTTATCACTTTTTAATTCAATTTTATATGTTGGTTTTATTATACATAGAATTGCTTATCAATAATAAAAAAAAGTGTACAGGTGATCCACTCGGATCGATTAAAGATATAATAGTGCTTTAGTAGCACTGAAAAGTGTGCCCAAGACCGAAGAGGAGACCATCTGACGTTACCTCCAGCGTGTGACTTTTGATTTGCTTATCAATGTCACATGTCCTTCCATTGCTTGGCGCGTGACGATCGATACCTTTCTCCTACCTTTTAATTTTATCTTTTTCTTGTCCTTAAAAAAACTTCATTTTTATTCTCCTCCGAATCTTGAAATTATTAGAATGTCAAACTTTCAAAAAATATTTCTTTTTTTTTGGAAAAAACAAAAATACATAAAACAATTAAGAGTGCAAAACATGTAAGTACTAGCATGATCTAACCCCTCACAATCACAATCATTTTATAATCCGAAAGAAAATGTCTTTCTTCATCCATATCTCGGGAAATCAATCTAATTTCCCTTTTCTCTTTCTGCGGCAAGAAAAATAATAAATGCTATTTGGACAACAATAGATCAAGGTATGTAACGAGCGAAAGTCGTGAGAAAAAGGTCTCGGTACTTTAGCGTCTTTCCACTTTTGTTGTTCAGGGACAAACACTGCGCCTAATGATTACTAATCATCTATTTACCTCTAGGGCAGAATGCTTCCCTACTGATGAAATTTGACATCTCACAGGGATTAGATTGACTCGGTCCGTGTAATTCTGAATCTAGACGAGCATTAGCCATGAATCTTTGCGCTCGGAAGTCTGGTCACTTTCAAGAGGGTAATGGTCATTTTCCCATGCAAATGATGCTTGGATGGAAAATCCACAGAGCGTGAACGTTGGGTTTGCAAAAGTTTAATGTATATACAAAACAGATTGCCGTTTAATTGATTTTCCTCTTTTGCCACCAGAGATGTCCATAATTAATTATGAGAAAACGATAGGAGTTTATAAAAATAAGCGAAGAGTACTCATGACTAAATTGGAAAACAAAAATTTACAGTCGGGCAGATAATTTCTATATTTTCTCATTGCGTTATTTTCCTTGATCTACCATGGGAATGACTCGCGATCCAACGTCCGGACTTTAACAGGAGCCGAAAAAGATTAAAAGAAAAGAAGTCCACAATAATAAATTTAGGGAAACATATAGCTTTATAATCGACAAAGGAAATTGAATTAAACTTGCTTTTTAGGACGGAGGGTGTTTAGGCGTATGAACCTAGTTACTCTACTTGTGACCCGTGCAAGAAAATATAATTCTTAGCGATTTTAGAATTTATGTAGCCACGGTGCAAATTATTTTAATTACTTTGACAGCACAGTCACTACATCGAGCCATTTTGCAATCGAACATCGCTTTGTTAAAAGGGTTGATCACGACCTTCTTTACGTGTTCATTGCCTCGACCGAGTCTTTTATGCTTTTGAACTGGATTCATGCGAGAGCTTCCTTCGAATCTAAAAGGTTGTGCCATGCACAAAGAAAAAAAATCCAAGAAGAGTGTACGTTGGGATGAATGACTCTAAAAGTTTCCATATTCTAAGGAGCTTTAAGTACATTATTGTTAAACAATAGTCCATCCCGCGTGGATTAAAGCAAGAGCAAAGTAATGGTGACCGAAAATAGCATAAATTGACAAAAGGCAAAAGGGGTTCCATTGAATTGTTAAAATATTGGGGTTGTGGTTTTCCATCCAAACATCATTTGCATTGGGAAAATGAGATCCTGGTGACCGAACTTTCACACGTAAAGATTTCTACGGCAAATGCTTATCTAGATTTAGATTTACATGGATAGAATCAATTATATCGGTCGATCACACTTATTCCATGTAAGTTTCACAAAATCAAATAGTTGTGATTGCACTTGGTTGGACTGGTCATGATCCCGGCGAGTATTTTTCAAGAATGCCGGTGTAACACTTCACATAAAAAAGGACAATTTAAGTTTGGAGAAAGGGATCAAATTTCTGATCTTGTGACACTGATGGTGCCAGGAGAGAAGTCATGCAAATCTGCTCTTAACACATATAAATGTTGCTGGTTGATCTCTTGCCCTTTAGAATAATTTGGAACATCAACTTAGGTAGCGTGAATTCCAAACCAACTTTTCTTCGCTCTTTGACCATGGATGTAACATGAAATATATTATATCGATAAGCAATTGTGGGTATATAAAAATTAAATAAAAATTTATCTAAAAGTGATACGATAGATTCTTAGTGATAATTGAATATGATTTATTTAAGTATCCACTTCTTGTTGTTGTATAGACCGATTTCATGTACATTCTTATCATACCTAACATTCTGAAACAAGATTAAAAAAAAAAAATAGTACTTGACACGTAACGATTGACTTGTGTGGACCACACAAAGAGACCACACACAGTGAAGAAAGCACCTAGAAATTCATCCAGTCCTCGAAAAACCTTCACTTAAATTTCCTGTCGAACATATTTTATTGCTCAATTATCGATTTAATAGCTTATTTTGGAAAAAGATTAATACTGGACAAACACGTTTTCTAGACACGTTCTTGTCAAAACTAGTACATCACCAGAAAGCATATACACATCAAAATTTTGGGTAATTGTGAAACTAGTACATCATCAGAAAGCAAAATAGACATCAAATTTTGAGTAATTGTGATTACAGATCTGATACCTCTTTTTGGACCACCAATGCTCTTTTCTGAATGAAGGGCAACCGGCAACAATTAGGAGTGCAATTAGCTTTCTATCATATGCTGGCTTTCATTTGCAAACATCTTTCACTAGTTTCATATAAACTACGAATGACATATTTTGATCACCGCCGGGGCTTAGGACTTCTTGCTAGTGAAGCAAACGAAAAATATGTTTCAATAAGAAGAAAATTACATTCACATTTACATCATATTAAATTTTTGTTAATTTTGTAAAAATCTGTGACATTTGAAAATTGATATTTTAGTCCCTAAATATTTTGTACTTATATGAATTTATTGTCTACGACACTCGTTTGCATCAAACAAAGAACACTATTTTCTCATTATCAAACTAAGTCACTCTTGTCACATAATCCAAAATTTATTTGACAGCCCCAAAAGTAATTCACCACCGCGTATTTGCAATATAATTGATACAGACAATCAGAAAATTTTAATAAAAATAAATAGCTTTCAATACTCGCGAAAGAAAGAAGGATCGTAGTTCTTGTACATAACCTGAATAATCCATAACATGTTTGTATAACACAGCCAATCATCTTTGAAATTTGGTTTTATGACTATTTTTCAGTAACTTAGGCTTATAAGTTCTATTAAAATCAGAATTATTGTTCAAATAGTTTAATGTAGTAAAAAAACACAGATATTACTTGGGATATTAGTGGACACTGACAGGTATTATAGGGATAAGAAATTAAAAACCTTTACAACAAGTATACCGGTTTACCAAGAAAAATTAGCTAAGCATTTTCCTATATGTAAATACATGACAACGTTTATCTACTCATTGTTGTGGTATGGTTCATACTCCCCATCGACCATAAGACACGAGGGTCTGGGGGTATGCCTCGGCAGGGTCGCAGGAGCAGTGCCCCTAAGCCGCCAAGAGCTTTTATAGTTTGGACTCATATTTTATTGGTAGTTTGGGTTTTGGCCGATGAATAGCTAATAAATGCATATATATATATATGTATTCTTTTTCTCTTGTAATTGAGAGTGATGTAATAGAGAGGTGGGAGATGCTAATTATAGTAAAATCGTTTGCTTGGATGGAGCCCTAGTTTAAGGGTGAACCAGGATAAAATTTTGTATCTCGATTTTGTTTTCTTGACTTTACCTTCTATTTCGTTGTGTTTGTGGCCCGAATCCTAACAAATTCAAGGGGGAGTTCCATTTTTGGAGTGGACAAGAAAGCGAAGTACACAATTATTTTCAACTGCTTCATCCTCTGCCAGGTCTTCAATGAATTTAACGCCAGGAAGTTGGAGGACAAGAATGTTTTCAATGGGATCCATAAGAACAAGTTGTTCTTGGGCATCGTCAGCATGACGATAATTCTTCGGGTGGTGATGGTTGAGTTTCTGAAGAGGTTTGCCAACACTGAGAGGCTGGTCTGGGGACAATGGGTGCTTGCATAGGACTCGCATTTTTGTCTTGGCCAATTGTTTGGCTTGTTAAGTGCATTCCAGTCTCAGGCAAAAAGTTGTGGTTTTCCTGCAGAGAAGAAGCGTCCTGAACTGAGCACAATGTCAAACTCCTGGAAAATAATCTTTTCTCATATTTAAATTTCAGCTGACAAAAATGGTTAGGGCTTAGGAAACCGTTTCTTAAATTCTAGATTTTATGCATTGTAAGTACCATCCTAGATGATGTCTCAAATTACCTTTGGCTACAGAATCAAATCAACAGTTTATTGTCATCCATAATTTCAACCTTAGTACTTTGGTATTGCTTGCTATGCTACTGTTGAGTTTGGATAATCTTGCAGATGAGGTTATTAATCAAGTGATGATGCTAGATGCCTGCTTTAATATTGACCAGACTTCACCGATTTGAGCTTCTATTCCATCTTCATCTTTATCTCTCATAACAACCAACAAGCACAGATGGGGGGGAAGGGTTGGTGGGGTGGAGGAGAGAGAGAGAGAGAGAGAGAGAGTGTGTGTGAACCCAGCTCGTCTTCTAGAACAGTGAACATGGATGACAAACAATAAAGCACATATAGTGAACACAACTTCAAATCATTAAGATTGCTGGATTCCAAGTAAAGTAGATATGCTATCATCTTTCCCTCGTAACTTCTTTAGATATCTTCAACTAAATTCCGCATATCCATGACCAAATATTCTAGCAAACAACTTGAAGGAAAAGGTCGCTAGAAAGCAATAAAGCACATCTTTACATGATGGCGGTTGATTTGCATAAATAGGATAAAGATTTCAATGACGATGTCACATCTTTAGAGGCTAATATTCTAAGGATTTGTCTCTGCGAATCATGAGAGCGCCATAGCTGTCTTATAAGAGCATAAATCTGATTGCCTACAAGCAGCAAAACAGCACCACTTTGAAAAAAAGGAAAAAAAAAACAATATGACATGATTCTTTGGATGGAAGGAAGAATATAAATTTTCATAGGTGGATCCCGAGTTGACAACCCAATTCACCTATTGATGCGAATAACTGTCTTTAATGAACATCACAACTAGTCTGCACATATCTCGGGTTCAATCACTCCGTGGCAAATACCTCATAGATTATATTTGAATCATATAACCATGTTGACAAAGTAATAACAAGACTCACAAAAAGAAGCTTACACAAGCAAATCAATTTCCAATACTTCATACCTAAGCATCACCAATTCTAGCTGATTCTTTCCATGTCACAAACGCAACAACCAAAAAAGGCAACAAACCTTTGAACAAGGATAGAGACAAAAAGAAACAAAGAGTTTAACTCATTTAGATTACCTTATAAATGTTTTATTAGCTTCTTCTCAATGCATACATTCAATTCACTTTCCCAGAAAAGGGTTTTGTTAGATTGCTGGAGTACTTTAAGTTCATTCATTTCCACAATTTCTCAGCAACATAGTACATGTAAAGTAATCAAACAGTAGTACTTCAATGAATAAACAGATGGGGCAACCAAATAAACAGACCAAGAAAACAAATACTTGAGTTCTTAAAAGAACAGAGCCAAGACAACACATGTTCCGAATATCCGTAAAAACTAAAATTTAAAAATACTTGAGATGCTGACCTTTCTCCCTCGTTTCACTGCTATCAAAGGTGAATGATCCTGGCTTTGGGGTTGGCGAGAGGGACCTAATTGTTCCTTTCCGCTGTTTCTAGTTCTGCTTGGGGTGCTGAAGCGCTGGGAAAATGGTGGACCTGCGTCTGCGCTTTCCATGAAAATTTTCTTCTTCGAACAAAATCGGTTTCCGAACGAGATTGAGCTTTGGGCCTTTGGCCCATTAAACGATATGGGCTTTGAGAGTTGGGCTTTGGGCATTGGGCCTATAAGACTTGATAACTAATGATGGACACTTGGACTGGTTTGGGCTGGCGGGCACGTTCACAAACCCGATCCCCAAGGAAATGTTTTCCCCAAAAAGAAAATGTAAAACGAGATGGAAATGGAACCGAAGAATGGAATAGAATGAGATAATCAAATTCCTATGCTGGATTGTGACGGAAAGCATTGCAGAACAGGTGGGTGTATCGGGTTAAAGAAGAACCCGATGGTAGCAAAAGGTACAAAGCAAGGTTTGTAGTAAAGGGTTTTCAGCAAAAGAAAGGATTTCTTTTTTTGAAAGAAAGGAATTGGCCATACAGAGATTTTCTCTCCAATTGTAAAATTGATGATTATCAGGCATAATGTTGAGTATTATTGTTGCTGAGAATTTACATCTTGAGTAGTTTGATGTAAAGACTGCATTCGTCCATAGTAACTTAGAGGATGATATCTACATGCTACAACCAGAATGTTTTCAAGTTCTTCGAAAAGAAAATTATCTCTACAAGCTGAAGAAAAGTCTATATGGCTTGAAACAAACTTCTAGACAGTAGTACAAGAAATTTGACACCTTTATGTGTGGTAACAGGTTTATTAGAAGTGAAATGGATAATTGCCGTTGCTTTAAGAAATTTGGTAATTGTTATATTATTTTGATGTTGTATGTGGATGATATACTTATTGTAGGATCTAGTATGAGGTAGATCAACATACTGAAGTAGCAATTGTCAAAAGAGTTTGAGATGAAGGACTTGGGGGAAGCGAATTAGATTCTTGGGATGAGGATTACGCAGGATATATCCGAAGGAATTCTAAAGTTATCTCAAGAAAAGTACATTGAGAAGGTGCTGGATAGATTCGAAGTTTAGGATGTAAAGCATAGTAGTACTCCTTTAGGAAGTCACTTCAAGCTCTCAAAGAAGCAGTCGCCAAAGATAGATGAAGAGCGAGAGTATATGGCTAAGGTGCCTTATGCATCAAATGTTGGCAGTTTGATGTATGTTATGGTGTGTACCAAACCAGACAGCTCACGCTCAAAGATAGATGAAGGAAGGTGCCTTATGCATCAGATGTTGGTAGTTTGATGTATGTTATGGTGTACCACATGAGTGAGAGGTGTGAGAATACATGAAATCCAGAAATAAAGTATTGGGAAGCTCTAAAGTGGCTATTAAGATACTTGAGAGACACTTCGGGTATGTCATAATGTTTTACGAAAAACGGTGTAACTATACAAGGTTTTGTTGATGCAGATCTTGGTGTTGACTTGGACAATAGAAAGAGCACATCGAGCTATGTTTTTACCTTAGGTGGCATTATAATTAGTTGGATGTCTAGACGTTAGACGTGTGTGTCTCTCTCAACCACTCAAGCAGAGTATGCTCCTATATTTGAAGTTGTCAATAAGATGATTCGGTTAAAAAAAATTCTAAAGGAGATAAGCAAGGAGTAGGATCGCAGTATTCTTTTCAGTAACAATTAGAGTGCTATTTGTCTGGTAAAGAATCCGATATTTTGTTCAAGGACAAAGCACATCGAGTTGTAGTATCATCAGATTCATAGATGATGAGACATTGTTATTGCAGAAGATTCATGGTGCCGAAAATCTAGCAGATATGTTAACAAAGGTTGTCACCACTGAGAAATTTAGACTGTGCATTACTTCAATTGGCCTCCATGGTTAGTAATGAGGGCCGTAGCACTAGGACAATTTTGGGTTATAAAGATGAGTGAAAACTATGAAAGATTATTACTATTTTGAATATGAGCCTCCAAGTGGGAGATTAATAGAATTGTAGAGTCTGATAGATAAAAGTAATATTAAAACTCAGAGGTTTTACCGTTAATGGCATTTCTATCATAATTATGTATGCCCCAAACTCCTGCTATATATTGGAGCAATATCTTGTGTAGTTGAAATGCTGAAGCTTGTAACTTCGATACTGATACTGATAATAAGATTGTCTTAGTGTGACACCGTGATTTTTCCTTTTATGATTTTGAAAGAATTTTTCCCTTAAAAATTCGCTTTTCTTCTTTTTTATTTTTTATTTCACTTCAAAGATTCATGTTCCTAACATCCTACTCATTCAACATCCAATATAATCTCGTCAAGTCCTTTAGCAAATAAAACTCAATAAGAAGTCTTATTGTTTTTAACGTCACTATGATGTGATAGCATGTTACACGAAAATTAAAACGAATTTTCATGAGATCTTTGTTATCAAGAGAGATCTAATATATGTTCTCTATAGTTTTTTATCCAATAGGTCGTAGTAAATCGGACAACACCAGAGGAAAGATGGATCCCATGACCTCCCAAGCAATCGATTACTTGAAGTTTAGCCAACTATCCATCTGGACCCAATATGCAATAAGTAGGTATCGTGTAGGAACATGTCAACTACAATGGCACAAACAGCATCCATGCCCTAAAGTGCATCCACCCCAATAGGGCTTCGGGCAACCAAGATCAACTTGTTCGCCACAAACGCTCTGGAAGAACAGCATCATTGTCGTTGGGAACAACCCTGGGAAGGCTTGTCCCAACAGGTACTTCTTGTCCAATGCCACAGCCAGTTTCCCTAGGAAGGGTGCCAACTTATGCCCAAACCACAGCCGCAAGAAGGGTCGGCGGAAGTCACTTGGGCCTTCCCAAAGCTCGGCAACCCTTGCTGGCCTAGGGCGAGGCCTTAGTAAGGGCCTGCAACCCCCGATTTGGGGGAGGGCATGACCCTTGCCCCAAGTCTGAGCGAGGGTTACCGGCCCAAGCGAGGGCTGGTGAGGCCTCTCCTAAAGTTGCCCACCCTAGGCGCCGGCGACCCTCACTCAAATCTGGGGCCCTCGCATGGGGCCAGCGAGGGTCACTGGACTTCAGGAAGACCTAGGCAACCTTTGCCGGCCCTTTCTGGTAGCTGTGGCGGTGACCACTGGCGACGGCTTGGCCACAGTCGCTGGTTGTGGGTTTGGTTTTTTTTTTTTTTTTTTTAACTTTTAGCTTTTCTCTAATTTAATTTATATATTTTTTAACTTTTTCTGATGTGGCGTTTGTTGAACACCACTTCATCATCACATGTCTCAAAAAAAGTAGTAAAATAAGACACGTTAGTATTTTCTGTTAATAAATTATATAATGTTAATTTTAGGATTTGATCGGATCAATTTAATAAGATTTATAATTTGATTGCACTTTTTGCAAGTTTTAAGAGTTAATTGTATTTTCGTGATAAGTTTTAGGGCTTTTAGTGTACATATTTCAAAAACAAATGATACTAACATCAGATAAAATTAACGAAAAATGATACAATTGTGCCTTTTCTCACATATAAAACACCATAAATCGGTCAGTCACCAGAATTTTATGGTCACGCTCCTATCATTTCTTTTTGACCATGACTTTTCCAGCCTCACGACTATTTTTCAGCCTAAGGCCATATCCGAATATCCACGGGAAACGACAAAGTCAAAGATGTTTGCACAACACTAATTTTGATATCATGTCTTAGTGGTGCACACTTCATCCTCCGAAATTCGAGAAAATATTAGCTGGGCCGGCCACTCCACGTCACAGTGCGCCGGACCAATCATAAAGCGACACGTGGCTCCACGTGGAGGCCGGGCCCCACCATTTTCCTTAGTCAAATTCTTGCTTTCTTCTCTCTCTCCTCATTAATTGTCGCGTCCTTTGCCCGCCGTTCGCAGGAAAAAGCGCCCTCTCTCTCTCTCTCTCTCTCTCTCTCTCTCTCTCTCTCTCTTCACTGTTTTTCTCTCTCCCCTCGTTCTTTCCTTGTCTGAGAATGGACGCCAACCTTCCCCTCTAGACTCTAGCAAAGGCCTTCTCTCCCTCCCTCTCCTTAATTCAAATTTTGGATCTCCCCCTTCGCTCTCAGATTTTTCTCCTCCGCTCCTTTGCTCCGGCGTTCGTTGCTGCTCTAGTGTTCGTCGCAACGGCAGACACGTTGTTCGACGAATCTCAGTTGCTTCAGAGTTGAAGAGGCTGTCGAGTAGTTGTGAACAGTGACATCACGAATGTCAAGCCATGGCCATTGGTCCTGCCAGCGAACGAAGGGTGAGGACGGCGAAGACAAAGGTGGTGGTGAAGAGGTTCTTTTGTTTTGTTTCTTTTTTTTTTTTTTTTCGGACGTTCCTTTCTTTGAATTGTTGTGTTTTGTTGAAGAGGTTTTGCTTCTGTTCTGTTTCTGGTTTGGAGCACTGGAATTTACCACTAGTTTTTCCTTAATCTGTACCTTGTACAATTTGAATAAGATTTCGGTTTTGCAACTATATTTCTGGCACTGAATTGTTCTTCGTTTCATATTTTGTTGAAGAGGGCCGATCACAATGCCCTCTTCTCTGTCTCCAGCTTGCCCAAGCCAATCGCATCGAGCGCAAATTTTCAAACTTTCGGACCAGAAGAGGTTCTCAAGAAGGTGGGCACTTCGTTTTCCTTCCTCTTTTTGCCGTCTCGAGTGTAAGGTTCCGCGTTTTGCGTGTTCCTAACACATGATGGTGTGCATGCTCGGTCAGTGTTTGTTGGTATTCCTAAACGAAAGGCTCTCACCTTTCGGTGAATGCCAATGGGAGCTTTTTGAAATCCATAATTGCAATGGCGATGTTTCATGGGGGACATGAAAGGAGAGACGCTTTAAAGATATGGTGGGTGGGGTGTTTGGCTTCTTCCTTGGAAACTTGAAATGACAACGGTTGATGATCGCAGTCATGTGATACAAGATGGTGAAGTGTATGTGTGGGATTTTTCCCCGCCATTTTGTTGATTAAATTCCGAGTTCATCGCTTGCTCTTCTTCAGCCAACATTGATTGCTTTCTGGGAAATTTTAGAAGAGCTTTATCGTGTGTTATACCTCTGAAGGTTTTTGGAGAAGCAAATTTTTTGTCAGGTAGAGATTAATAGGCTCGTTCAGCTAATCTTATAGAGCTTGGAATGGAGTGAAAACATGCATCATTTGGTGAAGAGAAAACTCAACAACTCAAGTGTTCTAATCATATTTACTACAAACCCGTGAACAGAAGCAAAACGTCTTCAACAAAACTCAACAACTCAACGAAAGGAATGTCCGACCAAAAAAAAAAAAGATACAAAACGAAAGTAAACGCATCCTACAAGGTTCCATTTTGCATGCTGAACGGCAACACCAACTTCGTCCTCTTCTTCACCACCACCTTTGTCTTCGCCGTCCTCACCCTCGTTCGCTGGTGGGACCAACGGCCATGGCTAGACATTCGTGATGTCACCGTCCCCAACTACTCGACATTCTCTTCAACTCTGAAACAGCTAAGATTCGTCGAACAACGTGTCTGCCGTTGTGACAAGCACTGAAGCAGCAATGGACGCAGGAGAAGAGGGCTAGAGGAGAAAAATCTGAGAGCGAGGTGGGAGATCCAAAATTTGAATTAAGGAGAGGGAGAGAGAGAGAGAAGGGCGTCCATTCACACACAAGGAAAGAACGAGGGGAGGGAGAAAATAGCAATCAATGAAGAGAGAGAGTTTTGAAAGAGACAGAGAGAGAAGGCGCTTTTTTGTGCGAACGGCGGGAGAAGGACGGATCCCACTGCCAGGCCCACCCGCGCCACGTGGACCACATAACGCCTCGTGAGTGGTCGGGGACCATGCTGACTTGGCAATTCGAGATCACCCAATATTTTCTCCCCAAATTCTTCATGAACTTGAAGACTAGAAAGTCAATCTTATGCTCTAATTTAAGCAGGAAGGGTGAAATATAAAAGTCTAAGCAAATGTGCCAATTTAATTCTACACTTAATATTTTTTTTACCAATTGAGTCACAAACCGTTTGTATTTATGCTAATTCAGTTCATCTAGCCAATTTTGATAGAGAATTGCTAACATGGATATCCGTACTACATCGCGAGGCTGGCGCTAACGTGGACATTTTTAAATAACATTTTAATAATTCTTCGAATTATTTTTTTTTTCCTTCTTCCTCTAGCTGGTCGCCAACCAGAGGTGAGGGTCGGCGAGCTCAACCTCATTAGGCGAGGTTCATCTCCATGGCTGTGCTCATCGAATTTCAGTGTTCAAATGGTAAGAAATCACCGTGCTCGATGCTCTCAAGCATGAAACAAAAACCTTAGAATTTGCTCGGTTCTGTTTCAATTTGAACACCAATCTTTGTCAAAATCATTCGTTCATCTTCTGCATTTGATGATAAGGCTGACCTCACCCAGTGACAAGCCATGCCATGGCCGGGTAAGGCTCAAACTTGCTAGATTTGGTGAGGTCAACCTTGCCAGTCCTCACCTATGGCCAGCTGCGAAGGTTTAGTGACTGGCTCCAACTAGAGGAAGAAAGGAAGAAAAAAAGAAAGAGAAAGAAAAGAAAAAAAGAAAAAAGAAAAAAAAAAAAAAAAAAGAAAAAAAAAAGAAAAAAGAAAAGAAAAAAAGAAAAAGAAAGAATAGAAAGATTATTGATTTTTTTTTAAAATGTCCTCATTAGTACCGGCTACGCCACATAGAATGGCTAGCGTCCATGTCAGCGATTTTCGGCCAAAAGGCGAGATGGACTAAATTGACACAAATACAAAATGTTTAAGAATCAACTGGCAAAAAAAATGTTTATAACTGAATTGACACAATTGCAATAGGTTAAGACTTTCTTAGTAATTTTCCTAGCTAAAAGATTGCAATAAAATTATTAGAAAAGCATTTAGACTACACACCAAATTCCTTGGCAGTCTCACTCATGTCATTAAAAAAATGATACATTTGTGCCTTTTCTTACATAAAATACACCAGAAATAGGTCAGTCACCAGAATTTCATGGTCATCCTCCTCTCATTTCTTTTCCCCTATGACTTTTTCAGCTTCCCGACCATCTTTCAGCCTAAGGCCATATCTGAATATTCATGGGAAACGATCAAGTCAAAGATGTCATCATCCTCCAAAATTCTTCCTTTACGAGCATGTGGACTGGAAAGCCAACCTTATGCTTTGACCTAAGCAAGTAGGGCGAAATACAAAAGTCTATGCTTTCATCGTCATCATTATAGTTAGCGTTCTAAACAGGCATCTTACAGTTTCAACCATTGTTTAAATCGGAAACGATTTGCATCAACCTCATGAAAATTGTTGGCAAATATGAACCATGTCTGAGATGAATTTTAGATGCTTTGGTCTAATGAATTGCTCACGTCATCCAACTCGAGAAAATTCGTGTCGTCCCATGAATTATCAAACCTGTTTTTAGTATCGCTTTCCACGGCGCCGTTGAAGTAACGTTCGGGGGGGAAGAAAAACGAGCACGGAAAAATCCTTCGTGCTTCGAAATTCTTCTCTACTATTGAACGGAGAAAAAGTTTGAGATAGCACTTCCAGAGAATCCGTTCAAACAGATTCTAGTATATGCGTGTTTGACCATTTTAAACGTGTTCTTTGCTTTTCGACAAAAAAAAAAAAAAAGAAAGAAGTGTTCTTTGTTCCAAATTTCCAAGTCTTAATGAAAGAGACAGCCCATTCGATGACCACCTTGGAGACTTCAGAATAAGAACTTGTGAAAGACCCAACTGAGGTTTTATCGTCCAAGCTTCTCTCTCTCTCTCTCTCTCTCTCTCTCGATTGATCGATCATGAGGCCAAGAAGAGGGGATGTGTTAACTAAACAGCAGATTGATGAGTTCCAAGAAGCGTTTTGTTTGCTGGACAGGGATGGAGATGGTAACCCTTGGTTTTTTCGTTTTTAAACTTGTCTCATTATCTTAATTTACCTTTTGTAGTGAATAATCTTTTCATAGACTCCCTTACTCTGTTTGCTAGCTTTTTGTGATTCATTGCTAATGTCTGATCTACTTCTTCCTGGGATGTAAGATACAGTTCTCGGTGTTATTTTTGGAACATGTAAATTCTGTATATTGCTGTGTTGTCCGAATAGTTTAAACTGTTAAAAAACGACCAGTGCGTTGGAAGAACGATTTTTCCTTTTTTCATGGCTGTGAAACGTTATACTAACATGATGATCGTTTGTTTATTCCATGAGAAGACAACAGCTGCTTGTGCCTTTGGTGACCTCACCATGCAACTGTGTGAAAACTATGCTAGATTCAATTTTTAGAGAAGAAGACAGATTTTATTGGGATATATTTTATGCTGCGTCATTGAATTCTTCCAAGCATATGATCTTTGAAGTTTAGGTAGCATCTATTGATTGTATAGGGTTTACCTTCATCACCTGGCTCATAGGTACATAATAAATAGTCTCATCAATCAAGGAACGGGTTTCGACTCGTTGTTCAGACAAGACTACCAGTAGAATCAACCGATTGTTGACTATTCAACATTACACCACAAGTCAAACTACCACGAAACAAAAAGAATGAGATTGTTCTCACTGGAGATCAGAGATCAAAGCCATTTGTTTTAATTTTAGAAAATTGTATAGAATTAAAAATTTTGTTACCCAACACTACGGTTCGTGGCATGAAACAGGAATGGAAGCTGAAACTGGAGCTTATATTAAAGTATATATGAGAAGTTAGAAGTTATGTGGGATTAAGATATTCTGACTATAATATTTTGACACCTAAGGCGCGTTTCCCTTCCCAAATGATTGATTATTGGTTTGCTTAATGCATAGGTTGCATCACAATTACGGAATTGGCAACTGCTATCAAATCCTTGGACCAAAATCCCACAGAGGAAGAACTTCAAAGCATGATCAATGAGGTCGATATCAATGGCAATGGGACTATAGAATTCGGGGAGTTCTTGAATCTTATGGCCAGAAAAATCAAGGTATTAACCAAAATAGCTAGTGTCACTTAAATCACATATTTGCAAGTACTTGATTGGATGAGTGTAAATGCATTTATTATATATATGTTTAGGAGACTGAAATAGAAGAGGAGTTAAAGGAAGCTTTCAAGGTCATTGACAAGGATCAAGATGGTTACATATCTCCTGATGAGGTTTGACTTATTTCCTAACCCCACATTCAATGTTCAGCTTATACTTCATTATTTGTAGCTTCTTTGTATCTTGGAGCAATTCCTCCTAACCAAACCACATAAAAAAAGAAAAGAAGGTGACAGAGAAATCTCGAATGAACTCTTATAAATGGAATTCATAAAACAATTGTAAAATCTCCATTTTTTACGAGGAAACCCATATGAGATAAGTAATATTTCAGATCCATGAAATATCTCACTAACCACATAAAGGCTGACATAAATTACCAACTAATCAAATGTTCTTATCCATTGTAATACCTGCAGATGTAGTTGTGATACAGCATCATTTAACAGCATATAATTCTATATGACCACTCGCAGAATTCTATCCGTAATAACCCAAAGAAGTAGCCATTTCTTTTCTCTCAGTGCTTTCCTTCTCTTCTCTAATCTCTCAACTGATCTGGAATGACCTTCCTAGGGTTAGTTTTATTCTGCTTGACGTCTCTTTCTCTTGTAGGATTTTTCAACACGTTTTACTTAGTCTTGGCTTTCTGTCTAAAAGTTGCAAACCTTTTACTTAAACACCAAAATTAACATGAAGAAGGGAGAGAAAGGATCAAAGTCCCTGGTAATGGCTTTTGGTGATACTTGAAACACTCGAATATATGTCTCACTTCTCTCGAACTTCATGAGCCTTCGAAGAACTTCCACTGACCTGAGTAGAAGCTTCCTGAGGATTTTTTTTCATCGATGCAATTCTGGTGATATGTGAGGCACTTAGGATCAAGGGCCTTAAAAACGTTTAAGACATGGATGTATTGAATGTTAACTGAGTTGGTAAGAATATTGATGACTTTATCCCTCGTGACGATCTCTCTCTCGATATCAGTTTACTTGAAATATGAGAGATTCCAGTCCTTCTAGCTTTACTTACTCATGCCTCTAGACTTAAAAACTCCTCTTACTTGGTGGGTGATTACAGTTGCGGCGGGTGATGATCAACCTCGGAGAAAAGTTAACAGAGGAAGAATTGGAAGAGATGATGAGAGAGGCGGATTTGGACGGTGATGGCCGACTCGATTACGAAGAGTTCATCAGGACGGTGTTAGCTTTCTGAAAGCACTAGCGCAGTTGCTCATGCTTCGCATGGACTTTATATTTGAATGATTTGTTGAGAATTTGCGTTTGCTAAAACTCTCCCTACTATTCTTGCATGTTCGATTGTATGTCATCTAGAGTTGTGTAATCATAAAACATAATACACTGAAGGAATATCACGCTAAAATAGTAATATCATTTGCCGTGTGGGTTTATCGTGGATTCATTTCCATTGTGCATCGTGTAAAATCATTCTACACTTATCAAACATCTTATAAGTTATAAATTACAAAAAAATTTGAATTTCTCGTGGACTATTTTGGTGCAACTCGATTGTTTTGTCATATTTTTTTACGTAATAATTTTTTTCCAAATAACGTTGACTCCAATTTTGTGCCTTACAACGACGCGTTTTATTGGATGGAATCGAAATAATTTAACTCTCCATAGTGTATTATTGCATAGTAAGCAACGAAGTCATTTTCATTTCTATGCTATTGTATAGGTACGACTGTAATCCTTTTTGTATGCACGATGTCACTTGGTGTGCATAATTCAAGTAACTTTACTTGAATTAACTGTCACGTCCCCGAACCCCATCGGGCACGCAACACCCTTACTTGGTCGATTTGCATGACATCCCAGGAATGTCGCCGACCTCAAATAACCATCAGAGATTTAAAACCATAGTGGGAATCACAATTTATCCCTGACAAATAAAACTGGGGAGAATATGGAGAATACACATATTTCTTTACATTACCAACTTATAAAATATTCACAACTTACAACCGTCAGACTTTACCACCATCGCGTATACTTGCATCCCGTGATACAAAACATCGATATACCAAAAAGATCGATGACCTGACTTTCTATCCCAAAAATGTTACTCTCCAAAAACCTATTAAGAACCCCTGAACTAACCCCTAACGCCCCTTGCTAGGCGTCCATTCCGAGTCTAACTCCTCATCTTCCGATTCCGAACTCTCCTGAGCAGACTACTCCTCTGAGGGCTCTGACTCTGCTTCGATCACAATCGGGTGATTGATGTCGTTCGACTCAGCTGGAGCTGCGTTCTGATACTCCTCAGCCAAGAAATCGAAGAAATTATACTCAGGCACGTAATTGGGATCCATGTATTCCTCAAAAGGGAGTATATACTCCGGGTCTCCTGTTGGCTCATCCGACCCTTTAGACTCATCATCAGGCTCTACCTCGGGCTCCACCTCTTCTGATTCCTCATCCTCTGGTTTTTCTTCCTCTGGTTCCTCTTCCTCTGGTCCTTCCTCGGGTATTGGTTCTAAATCTATGTCCATCGGATCATCCTCAGCTTGCGATGCTTGGGCTCGGGTTCATACTCAGCCTCCGAAGATCCACTGGCCCGTGCTTTGGATGCATCCTGAGATCGCGCTCGCTAACCTCCGTACTTGTTAACTCTCCATCTATAGGGGTATGGCGGCTGGGTCTCAATTTCCGACTAAATCAAAGGAACGTCAAAACCTCTAACGGGCTCGAACTTAGCCCGTCTCCATCCCGAAAAGAACCAAGCAGTGTATTTCTGTTCTTCAAAAGAGGTAAACCTACGTCTCGAAAACAATAGAAGTGTGCTTAATCCAAGTAAAATTATTGTCCATCGGGAACTCTGCAACCTCAAACTCTGTATGCACAGGTACTCCAAAACATTTTGGTGGCTGACGTGGATTATTTATGGCTCGGGTCGAGGTTTTGAAATATTTGGTCGAAAATAACCGTGAGATACTTCTCAGTAAGTACACCCTTAAACCCAACCTAGGCTATTACGTACCTCCAGACAATCATATAGACACACATGTATTCGTACACATTAAACCATTACATTGCAGGCACATCAAATAATATAGTCAGACTCAAATATGCGCACACCCGTACTCAATCACAATCACATCGTATGCAAACACGTGCATGTATCGTTCTCATCCCACTATTCCTTCTATTCTAATTTTCACTTTCACATCCACTCGCCAGTGACCCGCATTGAAGTACACGCCTCAGGTACATTGCGACCCTTCATTTTCTACTTTCACTCGCCAGTGACCCGCGTTGAAGTACACGCCTCAGGCACACTGCGATCATTCATTTTCCACTTTCACTCTCTAGTGACCCGCGTTGAAGTACACGCCTCAGACACACTGCAATCATTCATTTTTCACTTTCATTCGCTAGTGAGCCGTGTTGAAGTACACGACTCAGGCACACTGCGATCCAACACTCCGCCTGCACCAAATGCGATAGGCCTACATGATCGGAACCCGAGCTTATGATGCCTCGGTCCAATCCTGGTCTTACCCGAGCTGATTGTGCCTTGGACCGATTCTCATTCTTGCTTTTTCAAGCCTCAGCCTGTGCCAAATGCAACAGACCTACGTGATCGCGGCCCGAGTTTATAATACTCGGCCCAATCCCAAACTCGCACTTTTCGCACTTTCGCACTTTCACACACTTTCCCATCATCACTTGCCACACTACAATTTCCTTCTCACTTATGCCATGCTCAACACGCATTTATCACACGTAACTGACCCTTCACACGTGACCCGTACACGCATTATTTTACACGTAACTCATGCACATTCAGCATATGACATGGCAATACCAATAATTAATTTAATCTAACTCACATGTGCACCCAACAAGCATATACAGTCACCCAATTGCACAACAACATACTCAATTTAATCACCACAATTTATTTATAATTTAAATATACGTCAAACATGTAAATTTTCATTTTTCTCCCACCAAATGGCGTCGGATTAATTCCGATCCTTCACGGAACTTTCTCGCCATAAAATACCGGTTCTAAAAATCCAACTTGCGTCCCGAACAAATCATCACAGCCCTGTGAACAGTAAATCACAGCTCGTGAATAGTAATTTGCAGCTCCCATTTTCTGAATTTTCCAATAAAAATTTTCTGGTTTCAATTCTAAAGCCCGCCACCTAATCCCACTTCTAAATCATGCCATTCTGCACCTACCCTATGCCCGATTTAGCCTAAAATCGCCTGTCGATATCCGAAATCCTAAATTGGGTTTAGAGCGCGACTTACCCGCGTTCTAGACTATCGCGGCTAGAACGGAAAGCGGCGGCCCTTAATCGGGAACGGCGGCGACGGTGTACGGCTCCCGATTGGCGGCAATCGGATTGGGTGGCGACGACGCGGCTTGGGCGGCGATTGGGGGCTCACGGCCAAGAGAGAAAGACCGAGAGGGAGAGAGAGAAAACGGCAGTTTGGGGGTGCAACGTAGTGCGGTTCGGCGAGTGGACGGCGGCGGCTTGCGGGCGTGACCGGCGATCGGCGGTCCGGCACGGCGGCGACGGCAAAGGGAGAGAGAGAAATCGGTGGAGAGGGCTTCACGGCCAAAATAAGGGAGGGGATTTCTCGATGGAGAGAGGGAGAGAAATGGAGGAGAGAGAAAAGGTCTTCTTAACCTAAATAGTGATTTTTTTTTACCCAAAAATATCTAAGGCACAAATGACCAAATGCCCCTTGCCCTAAAACTAATCCTTTATAAATCCTAAAGGGCAAAATCGTCACTTTCTCCAATTCTTGTCCAAATAGAGTTTTTCCGAAGGAATTGAGCGCACCAAAAATTGACACGTGTCACGTGCAACGTCATCCTAATATTCCGTCGTGACTTCCTAATTTTCTGGTGTCCAATTTGGGCAAAAATTCAATAATTAAATTCTATTAAACGCAACTCGAGCGTTTCTCGAGCTAACGGGCGATTTGCTGGGAAAATTCGTAGAATCGACTCATGACTGATACTGAATCAAGCCACGTGCAAGTTCGTTTGGTACGTGACGACCTCGGTTGTCATTAAAATCGCGAAGATCAATCACTTGATCCGAGAGGTACGATCGTTCGGTATAATTTCAGAATCATTCGTCAAGTCGTTTCGTGGTCTAACGGAATTACCCGCGATCCACGACTAGGACAGTGATGAATTGACCCCTAACTATCCTTGGATCGGCCAACAGTGGTTTAAAATATCACTTCCGCGATTTAATGGTCGAAATCCATTCACGATCGAATTTCCTTTAGTTGCGCGAATTTAATTCCCCTATTAGCCTTTTCCTAATGGTTAGCATTCCCAGGAATGATCAGTTCCGAACGAGAATTTACTACGAGCACATTTCATAAAACTCAGTTATTTCATAATTTCCAATTGGCAGAAATTTCGGGAATGTCACATTAACAATCATTAATTTTTTTCTCGTTCTTGTAAAGTGAATTTAATCATTTTTTACTTTGAATGTAGAAATTATTAGATATGATATTTATAATGTGCTATGGAGAGATTTTCCTATTAAACTGTCGCTTTTTCTTGACAAAGCTCTTCACTTTTTATTGGGAGAAAAAAAGAATCATTTGATGAAATAAGAATACAAATAAGGGCAAAAGTCAATTTTAATATGATATATTACATTTTTTTGCTAAGTGATGTTTGTAATGAAATTCTGTGGCGACTATATTTTTTGGTCAATTGCACTCCAAGTATAGAATATAGCAAATGTGCGCACGTGTTGTGTATGCAAGAATTGACATTTGAAAGGGTAAGCTTGTTACAATATATTGTGAATTATTAAACAATGGAACGAAATCATTGATAAAAAACACAATACAAAGAAATTGTATCTATGGAAAGAGAGGAAAGATAATTATTTTATGATTTGAAAACTTTTTAAGAAGGTTATTGTAGGATAATAACGTTCGACTTCTAATATTGAACACCTGGGATAAAGTATAATTATGAAATTACACAATCCTCCATGATTTTGTGCACAAAAGCCCAATGGGGCCATGGCAAGCTTTTTCCATATGTGATTTGGAAAATCTCTATAACTTCTAACTGAGATGTGTTTCTTATCCATGAAGTAGATTATGGGTGCGTTTGGTTCAACTTTCCTAGGAGGCTTTCGGCCTCTAAAACCCCTTTAGGAATGTTGGGTGATTTGGCTAACCTTCCCAAGAGGATTTCAGCTAAATGTTGGTCTTGAGAAAGCTGAAATCCCAATGCTGGTAGGGACCAGCATTGGAATTTCAGCATTTGGCTGAATATTGAAATTAGTTTTTTCTTTTCAAATTACCCTAACCAATTCTCTAATTTCTGATTTTGTCCCTAGTTGTGATTGTTCATCTTCTTTTTACAAGGGTGGTCAATAAGGCAAGATTGGGCTGGCAAAAGGCAAGCGAGAGGCCGGCAAGGTCGTGTGAACTAGGAGACCATCGCTTGTGGTTGTGAGATCGCCTAGGCGACAGTCACCTGGGTTGTGTGACTGTCCAGATAACCCTTGCCGGGGTCACGTGACCTCAAGCCTCATCGTTGGGTCGTGCGACCCCAATGACGCCCCCCTGGGTTTGCGTGACCCTTGCTAGGGGTCTCATGACCTCGGGCTATGGCTGCTAGCACCAAATCTAGCTCGCCGGTGGCCTTAGCCCTTCCCAAGAGTCAGCAAAGGGTTTGATTTTTTTTAATAAAAAGAAAATAAAAATTAAACGTAAAAGCCCTTCCCAAAAAATTATGCCAAATATTACTTAGGTCAAAATAGCTTCATAAAATATTTTTCACCAAACGCAATTTACATTTCTCCAATGGGCTTTAGGCCAAACGAATTTGCATTTATCCAAGGCCCATTTGCAAAGTCGAACCAAATGCACCTTGCCTAGTGAATTGACGATGTGGAATAGGTTTACAATGAGATACGTCAACCCTCTAATTAGTGGTGATGATTCCCACGTCATCTAATGGTTATGATGCTATTTGATCCACAAATTTGATTCTTGTGAGCTACAATGTTGACTTAATATGTGCTCGGTAGTCAAATTCAAAACTCACAACTAATTGGAAATATATTAGTTGGCCCTTTATGTATTGTTCTATTGAATTATCTCTTGAGTTTAAGCCGTTTATGAAACCCAACTTAGTTGGATAAATATCCAAATTTGATCGCACAAAGAAATTCAAGAAAGGCAGCTTCTATTACAGTTAAAACAAGAGGAAGAAGAAGGATACGTTTGGTTTGGCTTTACAAATGGAACTTGGGAAAATGCAAATGCTTTTAACTTAAAGCCCACTAAGGAAATGCAAATTACGTTTGGTAAAAAATCATTTGTAGTGTTTAGCAATTTTTTTTGGAAGGGGTTTTGGGTTTATTATTTTTATTAAAAAAAGTAAACCCTTCGCTAGCTCCAACGAATGGCTAGGGCTGCCAGCGAGCTAGATCTGGCGCTGGCGGTCGTCGCCCAAGGTCGCGACCTCGATGAGGGTCACGTGATCCCAAGCAGCTCTCGCCAAGGTCACGCGACCTCAGGCGGCCGTTGCCAGGGTCACGCGACCTTGCGTTCCCTTCGCCATCCTGATTTGATCTCATTGACCCTGGCCGGTTGCCCTCGCGCAAAGAATTATTGATGATAGTTTTGAAAGAAGAAAAATTAGTTTCAACATTTGATCAAATATCGAAAGCCTACCAGCATTGGGCTTTCAATCTTCCCAATTCTAATTTTCACTTGAAAGCTTTTTGGGAAGGTTTGCCAAATACCCCAATATTTTTCAAGATTTTGGAGGTCGAAAGTCGGTTGAAAAAGCTGAAGCAAACGCATTCGAACTCTCTAGCACTACAAGACCGAATAAGGTGCTCACATATATATATTTATTTTATGGGATAAAAGGGTCACTGTCGGAGAAAGAAACAAAAGCAAGGGTTTTGTTTGATTATTTCTTTTGCCTGCAGTAGCCGCTTGCATAGAAAGTGCAAAAGAAAGACTCTGTGGGTCGCTCCCTCTCTACATAGCCCCACGATGAAGAGGAAAGTGCTGCACAGTGAAGCTCTCGGTGTCAAGCGGCCTGTGGAGATTTTCTTCAAAGAACGTACAGAGAACTTTAATGAAGAGTTCTTTCATCAGGTGTACGAAGAGCTTCGGACACGAGCGGATTTTGTGCAATGGGTTTTACATCAAATTGAATTGTGTGTGTTTTTTTTTTAAATACTTCCTGCTTAGGTGTAATCTAGGTATATAAAACATTCGAGCGAGTGAATAATTATAACTCTAATTTTTTAATTATAGTAGATTATTTGTTATTAGTTTTACCCGTTGAATATGTACCAATACTTGAATTGTATCATGTAAATTTCTAATGTTTTTTATTATTCCTCGTTTGCTTCTTTAGTTTTCTCGCATTGATTTAATTACAAGATTTTGTCAGTTTTCGCGTTAATTTTACAACACGTTCTTCTCCTTTTGGCACCTTGAGAGATTAAGGTTCGTTGACTTATTTTTCTAGGACGTCTCGATAAAAATCAATCAATATAAGTTTGTTTTAATTTCTAGGGCGTGTATGTTACAGGCCGATTGTTCTAACGTTCCCTTACCGGTGTGGTCTTAGAAATTTCTTCCCATTCCCAAGTTAGCCTTACTCACCACACTCAAGAAGATCTAAGAGAGAGAAACTTGTAGAAGAAACCCTAGGACTTTTAGAAGCTTCAAGGCTTGCTCAGTCTTCGTGGATCATCCTCGGTCCACCGTGCACTAAAAATCTTTGTTCTAACGTTCCCCTACCGTGCAGCCTTAGGAATTTTTTCTAAAGTTAGCCTTACTCACCACACTAACAAGGATCTTAGATTTAGAAACTCATAGAGAGAAATTCTGGATTTCAATTACTTGTGAGATGATACAAAAGAGGAGATGAGACCTTTATTTAAACAATTACTTCACAAGTTATAACTATAGATCTCCCTTTAATCCAATGGAGGAGGTTCCATCTCCCCATCTATCAATCAGTCACATTAATTATAAGGACACTCTATAATAATATACTAGACTGTGAGATGTACATCAGCCTTTTCAAATAACGCGGAATCGAACTTTCAGATTTGGCATTTTTTCTCGTGAATAATCTTGTTCCCTTTCATTAATGTCAAAGTGCCGAGGAAATAGCACAGCTTGTTAGAATGTTGTTGACACCAAAACAAACAAGGCGTGCATGCTTGGCTAGTGTACAAAGAAGTCATGTGAATGGCACGTGAATGAATAGTCACATGCATAGCACATGAGTTGGATCTTGTACATATTGGTCTATTGATGGGTACGGAGCCAACACATATTGATCCACGAGGACAATCTTTAATGACATGTGTCCAGTTGACGGTAATAGACAACCCATAACCACCAATATGGGTGCCAGCGGTAATTTCTGTGTCATTCAAAACTTGAAATCTATTGAAGTAACTAACAGTCGAAATAAGTATTACGAGAAGAGTGTTATTATTCGAAGACCCAGCCTTGGAGTATGCATCGATAGGTGTAACAATTGTTTCTACACATTGGGAAATAGCTATCTAGAACATGGACAACGTTTGCTGAAACAAAGGAGAATAGATAAGGTTAATAGAAGTTAACTGAACATCATCTGGGAAGGTAGTTTTCCTGCGAAAGTAAAGGAAAGTGGACGAGATTGACAGAAGTTGTTCAAGAAAGTATAACTGCAAGGGACATAACCGCTGAGCAATTGTCGAAGAACAGTTACCACGACTCCTTGCTATATACCATCGACAGAGCAGCAAGAACCCCAAGCACAAATCAAACAAAATATTATCCTAAATTTATCTTTAAGCTTTTATGCACAGTACTTTCAATTCCTTAGTTATAGTTTTTAGTTGTAGCTTTCATATTTACGTTGCTCGGCGTGTCTCTCTATCCTTGTGTTGCGTCATTATCCGATTTCCGGTGTAATATCCCAGTGTAGCAAGTTTTGTTGCTGATTAGAGTCAGGCGAAGTCTGCTTACAGTTGTATCCACTATACATTTTGGGCTTGTCATCGATCAACTTTCAATACAATCTAAGTTCGCACTATTTTGATTCAAGCTAGTTGATTCCATAACTCGTTTAGATATCTCCTGTCCAGAATCACCACAAAATCCGGTTTCCTCTCATTGAAAAATCAAAAAATAACTTTTGGTAAAAGATATTTCATTGCGGGATCGCAAATTCCGGCTAAGCAAATGTCCAACCCGAAAACTTGAGATTATTGGTTGAGGTAGATTACGTGTATATGAAGAGCATGTAGACCCCATGTATTTTAATACTCCATCTCATGTACAAGAATGATTATGAATGAAACATGAAATTTGATAAAAAGAGTACGGCACAAGCGAAATAAACCATTCCAAAAATTCAAACTCATAGATGAAGCGACCCCATACATGTAAAGAATATATAAATTTCGTAGACAAGTGATGCTAGATATTTTTATATGATTATTTCCTCGAAAAGAACTTGAATATTATTTACAAAGTTAAATAAAAATATTTTAACAAACGATTCAAAAGAAAAAGAAAAAGAAAAAGAAATTGCTCTTGTAAAAAGGACGAGATCTCAAATTCAGATATTGCTACGTCAAGTCAAGTCAAGTCGCATCTGGACTGCATGGGCGACAAGAGGGTTATAATAGCAAAGTATTCAACACGTTATGTCCTCTCTTATACACTTTCTTTATCAAAGCAATGCTTACATGTTTGTCTAAAACAAGAATAACGTGTTAACTAGGTTAGTACGTGAGTTTGGCTAGTTTTTTCTTAATTTATATTTGGTCGGTCAAACTTTTGTAATACGATCGGTGCGAGAGTCCAAGTCATAAAAAAAAAGAAGGAATAACGTGTAGACGGGTTAATTCCTATAGTCCCTTATTGGAGCAAAAATAAAATCAAAAGGACTTACTATCCAAAAGTCGAAGACTCAGTCAACTTTCTTTGATAGACGAATTGTTAAATACTTGTGATTCAAGATTAAACGACAAGAAGTCCATAATAATAAATTTAGTGACATATACTCGAGTGGATATAATAAATGATTAATCTCACGAAAAACTCACCCAATTGCAACCGTCCCTCAGCCCATGGGCTTTGAGAAGACTTTTTTGAGGACTGTAATGTACTACTCACCCAATCGTAAGGTATCTCTGTGGCCCACCGTCCACAAGAAACCAATCATGTCGCAGACTGGATTGTCAAGACCCATCGTAAAGGAACACTTCCCTCTAACTGGTTGTATAAACCCCCCCTCCCTTTATTATGTAAT
Source organism: Syzygium grande (assembly GCA_024733475.1). NCBI lineage: Eukaryota > Viridiplantae > Streptophyta > Magnoliopsida > Myrtales > Myrtaceae > Syzygium > Syzygium grande. The sequence goes on along the minus strand of JAMXDD010000005.1, from coordinate 7,678,987 downwards.
GACGCTAGTCAACTTTACTCTTGTAGTCTATCTTTAAATGAATGAAATGGTATTAGCTTTCGACAAAAAAAAATATAACGAAAAACTCAAAACTCAAAATTGATATATTTGTAATAAATTTATCCCAAATTAATTTTTTGACCATCAAAAACCCTAAACTGGTACATTTGTAATAAATTTACCATTTGTTAATTTTCGTTAAATTAAATTAATATCATGAAAAATCACAAACTAATACACATATAAAATCCTAAACTGGTACATTGGTTAACTTCCATGTGTTATTCTACTCAGTAATTTGATAATAAAACTTAATGAAAACTAACGGATGACAAATTTGTCATAATTGTACCGATTTAAAATTTTTGGTGATCAAAATATTAATTTGAGATAAATTTATTTTATGTGTACTAATTTAGGATTTTTAGTTTCATTAATCATACAGTAAATGTCCATGATTGTAGTACTTTCAAAGGTCTTCCCTTGAGGAAACGGGGCCCACCATTCGTTTTCTTGTTCATATCCACAACTATACAAAGTTTTGGTCAACATATTTTATTTAAATATATGACTCAAAAGGACCTCATCATGTTATCTAGGAATAATTAAGATAATTCCCAAACTTTTCTATGTAAAGGGTACGTGATAGTTCACAACTTCGCTCGATCCAATTGAAGGATTGTTTCGATAATTAGCAGCCATAAGCACCTCTAATTAACAATTTTCATCTTCCTTCCTTTGTTTCCACCGTGCTAAACTTCTTACTGACTCTTTCCCTCCTCCCTGGATCAACTTGAAGTTTTAGATCCGTTGCACTGTGAAAGAAACTACGACATAGATGTGTAAATCAACAAAGGAAATTGTACCAAAGTTACTTTTAGGACGGAATGTTCTTAGGTGACAGTATAAACCTAATTACTCTACCTGTGGCCAATGTAAGAAATTGTAGTTCTAAGTGAATTAGAATATCAGTAGCCATAATGCAAAACGTCCTAATTCCTCTATCCACACAATTACTTACGAAATGTTAAGCCGGTGTCACTAATACAACTTGCCTTTTGCAGTCGGAAATCGCTTATTAAAGGTTTCATCGCGACCTTCTTTGCGTGTTTGTCGTCTCGACCAAATCTTTTATGCTTTTGAATCGGATTCATTGGAGAGTTTTCTTCAAATCTAAGGCTGTGCATCCACAAAGAAAAACCCTAGAAAGAGTGTAAGAGGTTGTGATGAATGGACTCAAAAGTTTCATTATTCTACGGAGCTTCAAGTACAATGTTGTTCAACAATGATTCCTGAGCAAGAAGGCCACGCGGGACGGATGGATCAAAGCAAGAGCAAAGTAATGGTGACGAAATAGCATAAATTGACAAAAGGTGAAAGGAATTCCATAAATTTGGGAAAGTATTGGGGGTATAAGTAGAATTAATTTATTTTTATGATAAACGATAATAATGCAACAAGAAATAAACAGAAATTATCTGCCTGATCATGAATGTTTGTTTCCTGATTCAGTCATGAACACTCTTCACTCGTTTTCTCATAATTAAGTATAGACATCTCCGGTTTACAAAAGATGAAAATCAACTAAAAAATAAAGATAAAAAATAATTCTGCGGTATATACATGGAACTTTCGCAAGCCCAACATTCACGCTTTATGGGTTGTCCATCCAACCATCATTTACACGGGAAATGAGATCCCTCATGACGGAACTTTCACGCGTAAAGATTTGCGTCAAATACTTATCTAGACTCACATCCACGTGGACCGAATTAGTTAGTTCACCGATCATATATATTTTACATCAATTTCACTGCCAGTCCAATGCAAATATGTGGATTTAATTAAAATGCTCATAATATTTATATGTAATTTAATTAATATTGTTGTTTAGGATCAAGGTCGATTTCTAATTTTTTATACAATAAATAACTAAATGATTCGCCAAATTTGGGTGCGAATATTGCGCCCTATGTGTAGAACTAGCAAATGTGCACATGTGTTGTACGTGCAAGAAATTGACATTTGAAAAAGTAAGTGTGTTGCAAAATATTTGAATCATTAAACAATGGAAGGAACTTATTGATAAAATACACAATACAAAGAAATTGTATAAGGAAAGAGAATTATTTTCGTACTTTGAAAACTTTTTAAGAAGGTTATTGTAGGATATTTAATTTTAGCAGGACATGATGCTTTTTGTCTTCTCTATGATGTTAAAATCCTCTCCATGATTAAGTGCTTGATCCCATTTTTAGCACCAAAGACCAATGGGCCGTTGCGGTGACTAAGTCAACCAAATAATTAGTCATGATGATTCCCATGTGATCTAACGGCGGTGATGCTATTTGATCCATAAATTAGGTTAGTGCGAACTACGATAGACTTAATATGTGATCGATAGTCAATTTCGAAAAGAACAACTAATTGCAAATATATTGGTTGGTCCTTCACGTCTCCTGCTTCACCTAAAATTTTAATGCTGTGTGACAGGACATTTGATCTTAAAGTGACCACCAAACAAAATATTTTCCAATTGACGTTTTCTCACAACACTAGAGATTAAGGTTCCCTGCCTTATTTTTTTTTAAGATGTCTCGATAATTTTAATTTCTAGGACACTTATATCAGCCTTTTGAAATAACATGGCCTAAAACTTCTAAATTTGGCATTTTTTTCTCGTGAGTTTTCTTGTCTCTTCTTTTATTAATGTCAAAGTGATGAGGAAATGACCCAACTTGTTAGAATGTTCTATCTGAAAGCTTGAGGTTATTGGTCAAGGTAGACTGCATGTATATAAAGCACATATAGACCCACGAACAAGCGATATGAGATACTTTAACACTTCAACTCATGTGCAAGAAGAATTAGGAACGAAACATAGAATTTGACGAACGGGAGATAGCACTTGCAAATAAAACCTAAGCTCTCCAAGTCATTGTGTTGCTAGACCAACTGGCCATGGTCTTTATCTTGCGCATCGTCAAACCAACTGTCTATGGTCTCTTCTTGCTAGATCAACCTTAATAGTAATTTCCACTGGAAATAAGCATCGATTATGAGATTTCTCTTTTGAGATATTCAGCAAACATCGGAATAGATTGGGACTAATCAACCATCGGCTCTGATACTATTTGTTGTGAGCATGCAGCAAAAACCCGTTAACACCTCACCAATTCTCCGATGTCTAACATAATTCACATGCCTATTCTATCAAAACGTTTATCAAATCAAAATATTGTTACATTTAGTGGAGTTGAGTCGAGTCAAGTCACATGGGGTTGCGTGTCTTGACGAGAGCCTTATAATAGCATAACGTACCTTAGACTAAATGAATTAGTCAATACGTTATATCCTCTCTTTGTACACTTTCCCCGTCATAACAGAACAGAGTGCCTCCATGTTTATCTAAAATAAATTTAGCGACACATAGACACGTGTATATAAATATAAATAAATGTACACGCTTTGTTGTACTTTCAGGTGAGAAAACGAGGCTCACCCTTTTTTTTTTTTTTTTTGATCATATCCACAATTATAAATGTTTGAACTGACAACTCTATAAGTTTCACAACTATAGAAAGTCTAAGTCAACATTTTTATCATTTTAATTTCATGACTTAGAAGTACCTCATCATGTTATCAAGGTATGATTAAGATAATTCCCAAACTTTTCTATGTAAATGGTATGTGATAGTTCACAACTTCCCTCGATCCAATTGAAGGATTGTTTCGATAATTGCCAGCCATAAACACTCATACTAAAAATATATTCATCTACCTGCCCAATTTCTATTGTGCTAAATTTTTACCGACTCTCTTTCCGGGATCAACTTGAAGTTTTATATATGTTACGTTGTGAAAGAAATTATGATGTAGCGCCAAAGGAAATTGCACCAAGCATACTTTTAGGACAGAGTGTTCTTAGGTGATAGTATAAACCTAACGACTCTACCTGTGGCCAATGTAAGAAAATATAATTCTTAGCGAATTAGAATTTCTGTAGCCATAATAATGCAAAACGTTCTGATTCCTCTATCCACACAATCACTTACGAAATGACAAGCCGATGTCACTAATACAACTTGCCTTTCGCAATCGGAAATCGCTTATTAAAGGGTTTATCGCGACCTTCTTTGCGTGTTCGTCATCTCGACGTAATCTTTTACGCTTTTGAATCAGATTCATTTGAGAGTTTCCTTTGAATGTAAGGCTGTCCATGCACAAAGAAAAACCCTAGAAAGAGTGTACGAGGTTGTGATGAATGACTCAAAAGTTTCCTTATTCTAAGGAGCTTCAGTTACAATGTTGCTCAACAATGGTTCATGAACAAGAAGGCCACGCGGGATGCAAAGGATTAAAGCAAGAGCAAAGTAATGGTGACGAAATAGCATAAATTGACGAAAGGTTAAAGGAATATCATAAATTTGCGAAAGTATTGGGGGTACAAGTAGAATTAATCTATTTTTATGATAACTTGATTCATGGAACTTTTTCCAAACCCAACGTTCACGCTTTGTGGGTTTCCATCCGAGCATCGTTTGCACGGGAAAATGAGATCCCGTGACCGAACTTTCACGCGTAAAGATTTCCATGGTGAATGCTTGTCTAGACTCAGATTCATGTGGACCGAGTCGATTACATCCGCCGATTACACATATTGTATGTAAATATCACAAAATTAAATGGTTGCGATTGCACTTGGTTGGACCGGCCATGATCACGGGTAGTATTTTTCAAGAATGCCGGTGGAGCACTTCATTTTAAAGATGGCAAAAAAAAAAAAAAAGGACAATTAAAGGTAGGAGAAAGGGATACAATTGCTGATCTTGTGACATTGAGGGTGAAAGAAGAGAAGTCATGCAAATATGATCTTAAAACATGTAAATGTTGCTGGTTGATCTGCTGGTTGATCTTTTGCCCTTAAAAGAAATTTAGAACACTAACTTTGGAGGTGGGAACTAAACTAACTTTTCTTCACTCTTTGACCATGACCGTAACATGAAAAATATTATATCAATAAGCAGTTGTACGTGCCGAAAATTTAACTAAATATTTACCTGAAAAGTGATAGGGAAGAATTTTCGCGGACATCGAATAAGATTTGTTTAAATATCCACTTGTTGTTGTTGTTGTGTGGATCGATTTTATATGCATTCTCACTGTACTTAATGCTCTGAAATAAAATTAAATGAGCAATTAATACTTGAACGAAACGACACGGTGAAGAAACCACCTGGAAATTCATCCATTTGTGGATGAACCTTCACTTAAATTTCCAGTCAAAGACATATCTCGATGCCTAATCGATTTTGCAGCTAATTTTGGAAGGAGATTAATACTGCACAAACACGTTCTAGACAAGTTCTTTTCAAATTGCTCCATCTGTTATAGAGGTTTTTTTAAGTATTTCATCAGGATGACAGATCCTTCCGAATCCTCTGGCGAGTAATAATGGCAGCGGTAATTTCTGAGAAGGTGAGTTACAATTACCGAAGGGGAAAAATAAGATAAATTACCAAAACAATTGTGATTGCAGATCAGATACGTCTGCGTGGAAAGATCTTCCAAGAAGCTACGGTGGAACTTTCCCATGAACGTTCCTGCACTGTATATATGCAAATCCACGACGACATAACCTTTCAAAACCAATATAACCAAATCCACACCTTTCAAACCAAAGTCAATCAGTGCTTTGACTCCCTCAGACTCATCTTCATCCTCTGCACCCGACTCCATTCTGCTAAACCAGGCAGACCCTTTTGCCTCCTCCCTCTCTGTTGACCATCCATGTCGTCGTTGAGGCTCCGTAAACCTAGCGGAGCAGCAGAAGCGACCGATGCCGCACTCGGCCGCAGCGATAGCCATAGCCCGACGACGATCATCCACAGGCGAAGGTGGCGCTTGGCTTTCACGGTCATATACTTCACGAGGGCTCTCGAGTCTCTGTCGAAACGAGTTCTCGGGAAGAAGACGGATCTGTTGCGATCACTCTCTTTCGTCGCCATCAATGTCGACCTCGAAGGCAATGATAATCCTCGCGAAGGAGATCGCCCATTGCTTCGAGACGTCAACCCGAAGATCCTGAGTAACCTGGTAAGAGAGAAAGAGTTAGAATCTCTTGCTCAACTTGGTGGCATTAAACAACTCGCTTCGATTCTCATGACAAATCCTGAGAATGGCTTGAGCGGGGATGAAGCCGACCTCATCCAGCGAACCAATGTTTTCGGTGCGAATAAGTACATTAAGCCGCCGGCGAAGAGCTTTCTCAGTTTTGTGCTTGATGCGTTTAAAGACATGACCATAATCATTCTCATAGGATGCGCTGTTCTCTCTTTAGCATTTGGTATCAAACAACACGGCCTTAAAGAAGGTTGGTATGATGGTGGGAGTATAATCATCGCCATCTTTCTAGTTGTCATTGTCTCTGCTCTCAGCAACTATAAGCAAGGAAGGCAGTTCGAGAAACTTTCAAAAGAGAGCAGCAACATAAGAGTGGAGGTTGTGAGAGATGGCAGGAGGCAACCGATCTCCATATTCGATATCGTCGTAGGCGATGTCGTGTTTCTGAAGATTGGCGACCAGGTTCCGGCTGATGGGTTGTTTGTAGATGGCCATTCTCTGAGGGTTGACGAGTCTAGCATGACTGGTGAAAGTGATCACATCGAAGTCGACTGCGAGAACCCTTTCTTGCTCTCGGGCACCAAAGTGATAGACGGCTATGGTCGAATGATGGTCGCTTCTGTCGGCATGAACACTGCGTGGGGTGAGATGATGAGCTCCGTGAGCCGCGTTTTAGATGAAGAGACCCCGCTCCAAGCCCGTCTAAACAAGTTGACTTCCTTCATTGGGAAGATCGGGCTGTCGGTGGCCATACTGGTACTTCTCGTCTTGATGATCCGCTACTTCACTGGAAACACTCAAGACGAGGCCGGACGAAGAGAATTCACCAGCGGGAAGACCAAGTCGGGGGACGTGATGGACGCGGTCGTGCGCATAGTTGCCGCAGCGGTGACCATCGTGGTGGTTGCTATACCTGAGGGCTTGCCTTTGGCCGTCACTTTGACGCTGGCCTACTCTATGAAGCGCATGATGAATGACAACGCCATGGTCCGGAAGCTCTCTGCCTGTGAAACGATGGGTTCTGCCACAACGATCTGCACGGATAAAACCGGGACTCTCACGTTAAACGAGATGAGGGTGACGGAGTTATGGATGGGGAAAGAACATGTGAGTGTAGATGCATCCAGAGAAATAGCTCCCAGCATCCTTGAAGTCCTACTGCAGGGAATTGGAATGAACACAACAGGTACTGTCCACATGCGACCTTCTGCATCTGTTCCTGAAATTTTAGGCAGCCCGACCGAGAAGGCGATACTTTCTTGGGGTGTGTCCAAGTTGGGTATGAAGATGGATGAACTGAAGCAAGAATGGGAGATAATCCAAGTCGAGGCATTCAATTCCGAGAAAAAGAGAAGCGGGGTTGCTGTGAGGAGGAGTGGAGAGCAGGTCGTTCACATACACTGGAAGGGAGCTGCTGAGATGATCTTGGCATTGTGTTCAGATTTTTATAGCCAAAGAGGGACGGTGAATGTCATGACTGATGAAGCCAGGTCTGATTTCGGGACAATCATAAAAAATATGGCAGGCAAAAGCCTGCGCTGCATCGCATTCGCCTACAAAAAGTTCAATGGCTCACTTGCTCAAGTTCATGGGAGACTTGAGGAAGATGGACTTACATTGTTGGGGATAGTTGGGATTAAGGACCCATGCAGACCAGGCGTGAGAAGGGCAGTGGTGTCTTGTAAATGTGCCGGGGTAAACATCAAGATGATCACAGGAGACAACGTGCACACTGCAAGAGCTATAGCCTTGGAATGTGGGATTTTCAATCCTGATGAAGATCTCGAACATGAAGCCATAGTAGAGGGCGTTCAGTTTCGCAACTACTCGCCCGAACAGAGAATGGCAGCAATTGAGAAAATCCGGGTAATGGCTAGATCATCCCCATTTGATAAGCTTTTGATGGTGCAGTCCTTGAAGCAGAAAGGGCATGTGGTGGCAGTCACTGGCGATGGCACGAATGACGCGCCAGCCCTAAAAGAAGCAGATATTGGCCTCTCCATGGGCATCCAAGGCACTGAGGTGGCAAAGGAGAGCTCAGACATCATCATCCTGGATGATAATTTTGCCTCAGTGGCGACTGTGCTGAGGTGGGGGCGGTGTGTCTACAACAACATTCAAAAGTTCATCCAGTTTCAGCTCACTGTGAATGTGGCTGCCCTCGTCATCAACTTCGTTGCTGCTGTCTCTGCTGGCGATGTCCCTTTGACAGCGGTCCAGCTTCTTTGGGTGAACTTGATTATGGACACCCTTGGAGCTTTGGCATTGGCGACAGAGCAACCCACAAATGATCTCATGCTAAAGACGCCTGTTGGACGAACCGAACCGCTTATAAGCAGAGTCATGTGGAGGAATCTCATATCTCAGGCCTTGTACCAAGTTATCGTCCTCCTGACCCTACAATTCAAGGGGAGTTCCATTTTTGGAGTGGACAAGAAAGTGAAGGACACAATTATTTTCAACTGCTTTGTCCTCTGCCAGGTCTTCAACGAATTTAACGCCAGGAAGCTGGAGGAAAAAAATGTATTCAAAGGGATCCATAAGAACAAGTTGTTCTTGGGCATCATTAGCATGACGATAATTCTTCAGGTGGTGATGGTTGAGTTTCTGAAGAGGTTTGCCAACACTGAGAGGCTGGACTGGGGACAATGGGGTGCTTGCATAGGACTCGCATCTTTGTCTTGGCCAATTGGTTGGCTTGTTAAGTGCGTTCCAGTCTCAAGCAAAAAGTTGTGGTTTTCCCGCAGAGAAGAAGCGTCCTGAACTGAGCACAATGTTAAACTCCTGGAAAATAATCTTTTTCTTATATTTAAATTTCAACAGATAAAAATGGTTAGGGCTTAGGAAACTGTTTTTTAAATTCTATCTTTTATGCATGGTAAGTATCTTCCTAGATGATGTCTCAATTTACCTTTGGCTACAGAATCATATCAACAGTTTATTGCCATCCATAATTTCAACCTTAGGTCTTTGGTCTTGCTTGCTATGCTACTGTTGAGTTTGGATAATCTTGCAGATGAGGTTATTAATAAGGTGATCATGCTATATGCCTGCTTTAACGTTCATCTCTGAACTAGCATTCAAAAAGTTATCCTACAGGAAAACTAGAGAAACAATTAGCTAGTTCCTAGCAAAGCTTCGTAAAGGGGCAGTAAAAACCAAAAAAACTTATGCCTCAAGTTCATGCAAGAGTTGCCTTTTTTCGATTCTTTTCTCACATCATCTCTCTCCTTTACCATATTAACAAGAAGGACATGGACCCACATGGCGAACAAATATTATTTGATGCAAATGGCGAGGGACAAATCAAGTCACTTATAGTGAACACAACTTCAAATCCTTAAGATTGCTGGCTTCCAACTAAAGTAGAGATGCTATCATCTTTTCCTCATGACTTCTTTAGATATCTTCAACTACATTCCCCATATCCTAGAAAAGCATGACCAAATATTCGAGCAAACAACTTGAAGGAAAAGGTTGATAGAAGCAATAAAGCACATCTTTACATGATGGAGCCCGATTTGCATAGATAAGATAAAGATTTTAATGAAAATGTCACATCTTTAGAGGCTAAGGATTTGTCTTCGCAAAACATAAGATGGCCGTAGCTGTCTTGTAAGTGCATAAATCTGATTTCCTACAAGCAGCAAAACAGCACCACTTTGAAAAACGAAAAAAATAAAATGACATGATTGTTTGGATGGAAGGAAGAAAAGAAGTTTTCATAGGAGGATCCTGAGTTGACAATCCAATTCACCTATCATTGTGAATAACTGGCTGTAATCAAACATCACAGCTCGTCTGCACATATCTTGGGATCAATTTTTCACCTCACTCCGTGGCAAAACCCTCGCAGATTATATTTGACTCATATGACCATGTTGACAAAGTGATAACAAGACTCACAAAAAGAAGCTTACACAAGCAAATCGATTTGTAATACTCCATACCTAAGCACGATCAATACTAGCTGATTCTTTCCACGTCACAAACGCAACAACCAAAAGAAGGCAATCTACTATTGGAAAAAGGATAGAGACAGAAAGAAAAGGATAGAGACAAAAAGAAACAAAGAGTTCGGTTGATGAGTGGAAAACAAACTTCCAACCCTGATCTGTCCTGGCCAGCATGAGGGCAAGGCAAAGAGGCATTGCCAATGTGAAATACAATAGTCAAATTCTTGTATGTTTAACTCATTTAGACTACCTTAGAAATGTCTTATTAGCTTCTTCTCAATGCATACATTCAATTCACTTTCCCATAAAAAAAAAAAGGTTTCTCATATTGCCGGAGTACTTTAACTTCATTCATTCCCACAATTTCTCAGCAACATAGTACAAGTAAAGTAATCAAACAGCAGTACTTCCATGAATAAACAAATAGGGCAACCAAAAGAAAAGACCACGAAAAAAAAAAACACTTGCGTTTATAAAAGAACAGAGCCAAGACAACACATATCCCGATTACCCGTTAAAAAGTAAAAATTTAAAATTTTCAACGATGAATGTCAATGTGGGGCTTCACAAGGCAATGAGGCATTGCTAAGGTGAAATACAGTAATCAAATTCTGGTATGTTTAACTCATTTGGACTACCTTAGAAATGTCTTATTAGCTTCTTCTCAATGCATACATTCAATTCACTTTCCTAGAGAAAGAGGGTTTCTCAGATTGCTGGAGTACTTTCAGTTCATTCATTCCCAGAATTTCTCAGCAACATAGTACATGCAAAGTAAACAGACAGTAGTACTTCCATGAATAAACAAATGAGGCAACCAAAAAAGAGACCAAGAAAACAAAAAACTTGAGTTTATAAAAGAACATAGCGAAGACAACACATTTTCCGATTACCCTTCAAAACTAAAATTTAAAATTTCCAGCGATGAATGTCAATGTGGGGCTGCATTATTAAATCGACCAGACTCCACTGATTTGAGCTACTATCCGGTCATTATCTCCCCTACCAACCAACAAGCACAAAGAGGGGCTGGGGGGCAGGGGCGGGGAAGAGAGAGAGAGAGAACCCAAGTCGTCTTCTAGGACAATGACATCGGAAGACAAAACAAAAAATAAGCAAGAACCCAACTCGTCTTCTAAATCAATAAACATCGGAGGACGAAAAGGAATCAAAATTTGTCCAAATTCGCGGACAACAAGCAAGCCGTACGTACCATTAGAGACAGAGAGATGCTGACCTTTCTCCCTCGTTTCTCTGTCAAAGGTGCGTGGTTCTGGTTTCCGGGGTTGGCGAGAGGGACCCAACTGGTTCCTTTTCCGCCTCCCTTTTTTCTAGTTCTGCTTGGTGGAGCTGACGCGGCGTCTGCGCTTTCCATGAAAATTTTTTTTTCTTCGAACAGAATGGGTTTCCTTCGACCAAAAAACCAAGAACAGGAACAAAATGGGTTTCCAAGAGAGAATGGCCTTTGGGCCATTGATTAACATGGGCTGTGAGCATCGGGCTTTCAGGATTTGGCCGATGAAGACGTGGTACTGACGGTGGACGATTGACCGGTTTGGGCTTGCGGGCACGTGCCCCACCCCCCTCTAAAAAAAAATAAAATTGTAGAACGAGATGGTGATGGAACCGAAGAATGGAATAGAATAGAATAAAATGGGACGAGATAATCGAATTCCTATGTTGGATCGTGACGGAGATCACCATTTGCTCCCATCCTCAAGGCAGCCATGGATAATAAAGTTCGCGATGAAAGTGAGATTCGATAGCAGTATCGATATTGCTTAATTCGCCATCATCAATCACTTTAGAGAGGATCTAATCATTGAACGTGTTGGGTAGAGTATCTCGCCTAAAAATCCCTGTTCAAGTTCTTTCAAGATTGAGAAAGCATCGAATTTTCTTTTTATAAAATAACTGGGTTTGAGTGAGATTAACTAGACAGGCGCGGTCCAAGAAAGAAAGCCGATTGCCTAGAGGCCTTGATTTATCTTTTGGCCTCCCTAGAATAAACAAAATTGCCCATATATGATGCGAGACTAGATCATTCAAGAAAAAGCTTGGTTGATTAGTTTCGCAAACATGGTCTTGAATTTTAGTATATTTATTTGCTTTTTTTGGAATTATCCCCTCCTAGGAGTCACTTTATGTTTTGTCTGGAATAACAGGCTAACAACATGGTTATATTCTCCATCACAATGATTGCCTCTCGAATTCATCCCTTCTGGCCAGAGTTTTGCAATTAATCAAAGTAGGCGATCAAGAAATTGGCGATTATTTTCAAGAAATTAAACTCTTGATGAAGGAAAGTTTGGCTCCCATATCTTTTCGAGGGATTCTGGCGGTGAAAAGGTTGGTGTTTAAGACTTGGACCCTCCAATGAACTCATGTTGAAAGTCTTGACTTTGGAGTTTGTCTCACTATTGTGTTTTGAGAAAGTTAGAATGTTCTAAAGGACAAATCTTTTAGGTGATCGAGCACGAACTTTTCATTTATTCAAATCAATCATTAAGTGTCGAGATTACGAATTTCTTTACTCTTTTTTTTTTTAATCTTTGCAAGAATTGTATTGCTTCTCTCACGGAAGTTGATTTAGGTGGATACAACGTTGTAATCCGAGAACATCCCAAAATCTTTCTTTCTTTCATCATGGTCGGCACAATTTGCACGATTTTCATTCTCATAACACGTCTCTTCATACCTTCCTTTTGTTGAAATTTTTATGTCCTTTTGACCTTAGGCAGCATGTAACTTTCCCTGTGCTCGTCTCTTTCAAAATCTAAAAGTGCGATGGATTTGCCATCATTAATGGAGAATTGTTTGCCATATGTTCGACAGAGACCAACCATCTTCGTGGGATTTAATAGTTCAAGATCTGACATTCGACCAGTTTTTTAAAACTAGCTTCATATATGCATTGAATCCAAGATTTGTAGGATGGCTCAGGTCAATTGACAAACTAAAGGAGAGAGAAAATAGGAGACCTCAAAAACTAAATTTATCTCTCAATGAAGAAACCGCATCAAGTTAAGGCTAAATCTACTTAGACAGACTGTTCAGTGGATGGGGTACGAAAGCACGGGATAGGAAAGAAGGACATAGAGAGTTAAATTCATTTGTTGTTGATCTGTCTAGTAGAAGAGGATTGCTTCCACAACAAAACAAGGCCACCCCAAAATTAAGCCAAAGCTCCTTACTTAAAAGCATTAAGATTTCTTGTGCATTTTCACATTACTCACAACCATGCCACTGTATTCCCGCATAAAAACAGAAGCAACTTTAGGTGTTTTTATAGGGCAAAGTGCCATAAATGGCATGTAACAAACCATGTGAACCGGTCACCTGCCAAAGTGTGTTCCTTTTTTGCACACAACGAGGACAAAAACAGAAAAGGGCTTGTGATAGTGTGTGTGGGCGTGGTTAGAAACGGATGATAATCATTCATCATCATGTGAAAAGGAGACAAAAGAGAAGGGAGCTATGTGGAGTCCGAGTCCAATCCGAGCTTCCAGACAAAAGGAAGTGAGGCAAAACCCCAACAAACCCCCATGCAAAAGAGTCAACCCAATCTTCAGTTTCAATTTGGTGCGCAAGTGGTCTTCCCTTTTGTAGTAATTCCAACTCATAGACCAACCCACCAACACAAACAGAAGCACTCGCCATTTAAACAGTCAGAGATAGAGAGAGCATTCACACATAATTGAGAACAATGTATCAGTAAAGATATTACAAAGAGAGTCTTCTGCAACTTTTTTCTCTAGTGCTGCAAAATAAAATTAAATGAAGATGCACAAACAATTGGTAAGCTTGAAAATATGATGCCTCTTGTTATATGAAATTTATATAACAAAAATCCGGATACATAGTTCGATTTTCAAAAGCCAGTTAATTGATGTTTTTTGGCAAGATGCACTGCTACATAATCTTTTTATTTCATGATCATCCTATCAAAGTTATTATGTGAAACTTATGAATTGTTGAAGGGGCCAATCAATCTATGAACTTTCTTATGAGAACAGCATTTGTATAGTTAATATGATCTCATAACATTATTAACCGTGCCAGAATAAGCGACGGTAAACCCATATTGAGATCTATGAGAAATTAAGAAAGTGCATGGAAGACTTTGGTGAAAATGATAGTTCTCTTATGGTCAAAAGTTTGAATTTTCGAACTTCAGGACGCATAAAGTAAATCATTTTGTTGCTGCTTTAACCTAGGAATTGTGCAGTACCGATACAGTGTGACAGCAAAATGAGCATATCAAGCAACATAAGATGTATAATGCGCTTGAATATCATGCATTTGACCCTAGAAAATGTCTCCTACTCCTTGCCCTTATTTCTTTTTCACCTTCGCTTATAATAGCGTATTGAGCATGTTAAGAAAAGGAACTGACCAAGCCTAAGTCACACAAGCTATGTAGTATGTCCTTCTACACCATTCACTTCCATCACCGTCTAGACGAGTAGTTTTGAAATTAGAGAATGCAAAAGTGTAACTAATGGTTCTTGTAGTTTTCTTTAATATTTTTTTGGCTCGTTCATTTGATGGAAATATTGTTCCCTTCTTATATTCGTTTTGGATACATAACCAATCACATGCAAACATTGACGGGCTTCCATGGATGAGAAACTCGTGCACTGGGAATGCACACCAAATTCTTGTTTGATGATAGCTTAACAATGGATGCTGTGACTAGTTAGTTGATTTAACCGATTTGATGAACTTTATTTCCCTTTTTCAAAGGAAACTTCACACACATCGAGTTTTCTTCTAGCCCAATAGAGATGAGGAGGGGCAAACCGACGTCCAATTGCATTACCATTAAGATCTCGCATCTACTATGGAATGTTCAGAATTAGGATTGTGTAGAGGTCGTATACCCAGCACTATTAGCAATCCATTGCACTAGCAAACCAAGATACATGAACTGCTATGACGCCACCACTGCATTCAGATATATTAGTCCGTATCCATACGCCACCGGTCATTCCTTACTTCAAGTTGTGATGATATGAAGTACATATAGATCGGTCACGTTCTACCAGATCTATAAAGGTATGCATTCCAAACAGATCAGACGGATTTTGTTTTCTTTCACCGTCCTATTCTTTGGTCTGGTCATGAAAACAATTCGCTGTTCCTCGTGATAGTTGACTTGTTCAAGTTTCTTAAATCTTGTTGTGTGTGTGTGTGTGTGTGTGTGTGTGAGTGTGTGTGTGTGTGTGTGTGTGAGAGAGAGAGAGAGAGAGAGAGAGAGAGAGAGAGAGAGAGAGAGAGAGAGAGAGAGAGAAGTGGTCCAAGTTTACTCAATTGAAGCATCAGTGAATATACAACGAGTCTATATTGGAGGCATTACAAGGATAGGATGACTCAAAATGAATTTGGCGTTCGGATCCATCACTCTGACTATTACAGAAGAAAAAAAAACGAGCATAAATACTCTAACAAGGAAGAAATAGAAGATGGTGATTAGTTCATGCCCTGCTGATTTAATATCTCAGCCACAATGAATTTTGTAACATAATTGCAATAGATCTACAACTTCAACAAGATAATTCCACCTTGTGCAAACACTTAGCCGGAAAAAAGTAGATCCTAGAAAACGGTTCGAAAGGTTAACAACCCCCATGACAATCAGCCATATACCTTGTAAAGGCATCATCTCAAATCTAGCTACTCCAATTGCCGGAACAAGCAAAACTTGTAAAATAAAACCCTGAGAAGAAACCCTGCTATATCATGATCTTCATGTATAAATGCGTGAGTTGCGGCAACACAAAACTAACGGATTTGCTCATGTCAATTATTATGGCTATGGGCGACACAGGCTTATACAGAGCCGGTTGGACATGTATCGCTGCTTCTCTAGTCAGTAAGGAGGAAACTTTCTTGTCGCACCTGACTGCAAAAGACCACTGCATTCAAGATGAATGTGAAACCCTTTTTAAACATGCCGATATTCATCAGCTGAACCTGCAAAACGCACAATTTGTGCATAATTTGTTCCCAGGGTAAGTGCGAAACAATAAAACACAATAAACTACAAAAGAAAAGGCGAGAAAAAAAAAGGGGAACTTTTAAGAATGTTGATAGTATGTAGTTGAGATTAATACATACAAAACAGAACATAAGGGGAAGTACAAGACCTTATCTCAAGAGGGGTCCTTGAAATTGTGAACGGCTAGATCAATGCGAAGATCAGAGAAAAAGTAGGGTTTTTCTTTTCGGTTTTGGGATTTCTCATGCTTCCAGCAACAGTTGAAACTGCCAGATGATCTGACAGCTTCTTCCATTGAAAGCTCAGATCATGCTGGCAGCTTCAGCAGTTAGTGGTGCATGATGATGATGAAGAGTGAACTAAAAGCAAAACCCTCTGCTTCAAGAACTGGTGTTTTTCCGGGAATTGGATCGCTCTCTGTGTTTTTCTCTCCTTGTTTTCTTGGGGGATCTGTTTTCTCAACTTGGGTACCCTATGTGAAATGTGAAGGCTGTTCATGGAGAAGAGAGGGTTTTCTGAGAGCTATAAATAGAGAGAGAGAGAGAGAGAGAGAGAGAGAGAGAGAGAGAGAGAGAGAGAGAGAGAGAGAGTTTCCTGCTTCAGAATTCAGATCGATACAATTTTACTAGTTCCACGACTCTCTCTCTCTCTTCACTTTTGTCCCCACGTGATGATAGATATAGACGGCGATCTTGTTTAGTATTTTCTTTGGAAATTAGGATGAAATACACAGAGTCGTAAATAGGGGCAAGAAAGTTCTGTGGAAAAATGGAGCCATGAGAATTAGGACATGTAATGTTTGATTTAATGATAATGACTAATTAGACAATAATATATTTAGGGTCTGCATATGGTATAGCTCATTACTTATCTGTGCAACGTAGACTTTTTCACTGTACTTCTAATTTGTGTTCTCTACCCCTATTTTTGCAAGATCAAAGTACTTCGAAACTATACAGGACAAATTTTCAGCAGGTATTCGCCTAACACCTTACAAAAGTTGGAATACGCGTTTGGATGGCCCTGTTTTCTACGAGGAAGTCCCACCAAATACGTGTGGTCCTACTAGTGTGATTAGAAGAGCAGGCAGCATCTGGAGATAGCAAACTAGTGACAAGAGATTACATAGGTCGCCAGCGAGAGACTTGGGATATGGGAAAAGAAAAGAGAAGCAAATGTTGTTGTGGTCCAAAAGGAGACAAATTGAATATTGTCACGCCCACGCCACCACATGCTGACATTGGTTTTCGTTGAGTGTTTCTAAACTGCCAATTTGAGGCCCTTTGTGTTTTTTATTTTTAACTTTGCCTTTGATCTTGATGGCGACCGCCCTTTCGCCTCTCTCTCTCTCTCTCTCTCTCTCTCTCTCTCTCTCTCCAGTTTGTGTGTTTGGTAGGCATCAATTGTGTTATCCAAAAAGAGCAAAAAACAGAGCATTCGGGGGACCATTTGCATGCACTTCTTAGGAGGTAATGTACAAGGTTCACATAAAAAAAATGCCAAAAAGAAAGAAAAAGTCTTTCTCTCTCCCTCTCTCTCTCGATTGATGAGTACATGTACTGCAGGAGATGAAAAGAGTCGACATAAAGATTAAGTGAATTTTCAATGAAATTTAGGTCCATTTGTTTAAAGAAAAACTGTTTTTGAAAAAATTATTTTTCGACTTTACAGTATTTGGATGATGAAAAATTAACCAATCTACTGAAAAACGTTTTTCATGGATTGAAAATAATAAACTTAGATTGAGGAAAAACAACTACTCTTTCTAGCAAGGAGGAAATCACTTTTCCTAAATTACTAAACAAATAAAAACTAACCAGTTTCCTTGAAAATGATTTCCATGGAAAATATTTTCATTTGTCCTGAAGTTTTCAGTGAAACAATTGTACTAAAAGTGGATCATTTTCAAGCACTCAACAATGACATGCCACGTCTCTATTTGTAAATCAAACTTGCAAGCTAGTCTCCTTTTCCACACACACATGGGATAATGACACCAATGATTCTTGAATTTAGCCTATGAACTTTTGATTTATACAATGTGGTCCATGAACTTTGGCCCAATGTGCAATGTGGTCCATGAATTTTTAATTTATTCAGTGTAGCCCCTGTACTTTTTATACATGTTCAACTTAGTTCTTAAATTATATGAAAATGTTCAATGTTGTCGGGAATAGCATTGAACTTTTTTATATAGTTCAGTTACTAAATTGAATATGAATCGAAAAATTTAGGGACTGCATTGAGTAAATTGAAAGTTAATGGACCTTATTGTACATTGAGTTGTAATTCAAGGACTGCATTGAATAGATTAAAAGTTTAGGGACTAAATTGCAAATTAGGCCAAATTCTATTGATCATTTGTGTCATTTTTTCCATATATATCTTAGTCGACCAAGGATGGTGCAAGAAACCATGTGGACCGTACACGAGCGTTCACTTTCCCACCGCTGTAATCGAAACCCTAATTCCCCGCTTCCTGAATGGCAATCCTACAATCAAAAAAGCCATCTTGCACTTGTTTACATCCACAGGGGCAGAGGCGTGTAGTTCACTGAACATTTCTTTATATCCGTACTTTCAATTTTGTTAGGTGAAAAGGAACTTCTCAAAGGCTTGATTGGTTTTCCAATCATTCGATTAAACAAATAAATCTCCTTTTCGAGGCCAAACCCGGTGGACTAGAGCGGTTGTGATGAAAGCGCTCCAAAGTTAGGGTGGCCCCAAAGAACAAGTTGATGCATGGCACTTGGAACAAAATGATGCAAGTTCAGTTGATAGTTACATGTTGATTTCTTAGTGTTATCTTAAGCAATGAACTTAACCCAGTGACCAATCCGGTTGGAGAAACGCGAAATGCTTATTCGACCATATTGGCCTTAGTTTAATCCACGTGCCTTGACTATTTTTGGCCACTTTCTTGCTTTCCAATGTGCATTCCTCAAGTGGCAGAGCGTCGTTGGCCCGACGGTTCGTGTAGGTGATTAGATTCATGCCATGATTTTGAACCATGTTGGGCACGTCTTCATCAAGTGAAGGCCAAATCGGAACTCCCTTTTGGCTACTAATATTCTTCACTCGAATGCAAAACAAGTTACGGCCCAAAAGTCCATCGATTCTCAAGCAAAAGCCAAGCTAAAGGTAGCTAGTGACCCTTGTTTTATGCTTCTAGAGACGGAATATTCAAGCTTCGACAATCATCTCGGGCGTAAGTCTATTTGGGAGACGACTGGTTATCTACTAGGGGGTAACATTTTCGAGACGGCTGATTGTCCATCGGGTGAGATCGAACCTAAGAGATTCTCTCCTCCAACCTTACCGATTATTCCATCCGCCAACTAGTATTATAGACCATGTTTGCTGAGCATTATGCCTGGCATACAATTTCTCGATGGCTTACAGGACAAATGATTCTCTAAATGAAGTGATATTAATATAACAAACAACATTAACTCTTTTGTGTTTTGGACCAACTTCTTTCCCTAACTGTGATCTTTTTTGCCCACGAGTAACCCGCAATAAAGTCAACAGACAGTAAAGAGAAAGCCGATGCGAGCGGAACAAATAAGTGGAAATTTGGGGAAAAAAAAATCCTTTTCACGGGATGTTTGTGTTCTATGTAACTATGTCTTCACCTACTTATGGAAATTGAATTATGAAATTGTGTTGAGTGTTGTCCTCGAAAAGTATTCTTTTCTTTTTCCAAAGGTGAATAGAAAACTCAAATGTATATTGCATGCTTTTACAAAAGGTGTCTTCTTTATTTGAGTCATGTTCCCTAGGTCCTCTGCGTATCCACGGGGCAATATAATTAAGACATAATCCACATTAATATTAGCTAGGTTGGCTCTTTTCCATCATGTCTCATGATGTAAGATGAGCCAATCGCGTGTCGCCATGTCAATGATGCTCTATAATTGGAGCCATGTGTCCCAGTTGGCATTGGTCATTTTAGATTGCATTTCATATCAAATGAGCCTCAAAACTCAATCAAGTGATGGCCAGCTTTTGCATTATCTATCCACCCACAAAAACAGAGATCTTTAATTGATGCTGAGTAAGCCGGTAATGGACATATAAGGGAGCTATTTGTCCAAATCTATGGACTTAAAAAGAAATTTTGGTGACATAATCAAGCTCAGCTCGGCCCATCCGAGCCAACATGGATAGGTGGGTCTTTCTCGTGTACAACCCAAAATGGTAAATCAATAGGTGGAGGGCTGCACATGCGAAATAAATTGGGGGTACCTAACAATGATGCCATATTATAAAGTTGGGATAAGTACATTGAAAGTCTTATAACTTGTAATGAAAGTGCAATTAAGTCCTAAAACTTGTCACGTAAGTATACTCGAGTTTAAAAACTTTCAAAAAGTGCAATCAAATGGAATGACTTGATTGGACCAATTTGACAAGTTATATGACTTGATTGCACTTTTTAAAAGTTTTAGAAATCGATTGTATTTTCGCAATAAATTTTAGGACTTGATTGCATTTTTTGAAAGTTTTATAACTCAATTGCACTTTTGCGATAAGCATTAGGATTTCGAGTGTACTTATCCGTATAAAGTTTAATCCAAAAGAGTATGCCAATAGGTGTAGGAAGACTATGGGTGTGCTTGGAAGAGCATTTGGGAAAAGCTTTTGACGAAAGGAGTTTCACAATGTGCAAATAGTGTTTCGTAAACACTTTTCTATAGACTTTCAAATCCAATTTTGAAGGCAATTTTTTTGGAAAAAAAATTGAAAAAAGAAGAAAGAGACTAGATGCTCACCTGAGAGCCGTGGATCATCAGACCCAGCTTAGGTGCCGTGCCAAACTTGTGCGACCTTGAGCCTCAAAGGCCACGTGACGTTGACGATGATGCGACACCTTGGCCCTCACCTGAGGTTGCGGTGCCAAATCTGGCTTGCTAGTGCTAGATTTAGGCTCGCTGGCGACGTTTGTTGCCGGTCAGACATACACAGTAAAGTAGTTGAGGGCAAATTTGTAATTTAGATATTTAGGCGAGGCAAAGTTAGAAGAAAAAAATTCCTTATTCCCTGAACAGCAATCCGAAAATGCTCAAAGCCAATGTTGGTTGGGATTTGCATTGGGCTAAGAGATTTTGAAAATGCTAGTTTTGGCTCAAAGACTTTTGTAATTACGTTGCCAGTAATGCCAAACACCTCAACTTTGGTATTAATACATTTAAAAGTTCATTAAAGTAAAAATCACTGTGCTCGTGACATACTGGGTGATGCAATCCTGACCAACAATCTAACCCGGTAGAGCTCTCGCTCCTATGAAAATGCATGACGTCTGATGATCACGAGACCAGAAAATACAGCAAGTAGCACAAGAAGGTATCATCTGAAATTGGCCGGGCTTCGGATTCCTCGAATGAAACTCGGAACGCAGGGTCTTGAGGTTTGCATCGAGACTACTTCTTTATTCGTCATGTTTTAATGGTGTTATGTACAAAATCGAAATTTTGTCACATCGTTTCATTGTTTGTGGTTGATTATATTCTCGTGGATTCGTATAATCTGCTCAATGCTGAAATTTATCAGTTTTCGTTTCTTCTTCTTCTTCTTCTTCTTCGTCTGTTTTGGAATAATTGCAGGTTTCAGAGTTGGGTTTTGGCTGCATGGGACTCACGGACAATCGCAATGATCCTGCCCTGGAGGAAGCCAGAATATCGATCATCACCGATGCTGGCATATCGATCATCACCAATGCATTTGCCATGGGGATAACATTCTTCGACACGTCGGATATATATGGACCCAAAATCAATGAGATTATTGTCGGAAAGGTAATGTGAAGAAACCGAAACACACAAAACCGGCAATTTAGTCTTTTAGCTGATCATTTTACTTACTTGCTTTTTAGAAACACTTTGTGATATCATTATTGCAGGCATTGAAGAAGTTGCCGCGGGAGGAGGTACAGTTAGCTACCAAATTCGGTGCGGTGAAAATTGAAGCGGACAATGTTGTGATCAAGGGGACGACTGAATACGTCCGCTCGTGCTGTGAGTTGAACCTCGAGCGCCTTGGTGTTGAATACATTGACCTCTGTTACGTGCATCGGATCGACATGTCAGTCCCTATAGAGGAAACCGTAAGTTTGTTTAGCTGCTCTTCTTGTTCGTGATAATTGCCGATCCGCTTTAGCGATCAGAAATTAATAAAGCCGAATGGTTCAAAAAACCAAAGATGGAGGAACTTAAGAAGTTGGTGGAAGAGGGAAAAGTGAAGTACATCGGCTTGTCGGAGGCTAGCCCCGACACCATACGGAGAGCGCACGTGGTTCATCCCATCACGGCCTTACAGATGGACTGGTCGCTCTGGACTCGTGACATCGAGCAAGAAATTATCCCGCTCTGCAGGTACATTGCTGTTCACTGCCATCATAGTAGACTTCGAATCCTTAGCGAAGTTGTTCTCCAAAAAGAGCCTTTTCCCTTTGTAGGTTGTTTCCATTTAATCTTTCGGCCTGCTTCTCGAAATTTTCAGGGAGCTCGGAATCGGGATCGTTCCGTATAGCCCTCTCGGTCGTGGGTTCTTCGGTGGCAGGGGAGTCACAGCAACTGTGCCTGCGAAGAGTTCTCTGGTATGTTAACAGTTAAATGGGCTCTTCTTTCTTGAATGTTTCAAATTCATACGCACGATGGTCGAAAAGCTTCTTCACTAATGCTCGCAATTTTTTTTCTTTCAGTTCTTAGGTAAGACATCCTAGGTTTCAAGCAGAGACTATGGTCAAAAACAAGATTCTTTACTTTCGAATCGAGAAGTTAGCGAAAAAGCACAATTGCACCCCTGTATAGCTTGCAATCGCATGGGTTCTCCATCAAGGAGATGATGTTGTGCCTATCCCTGGTCAGAATCTAATCTTATGACATTCATTAACAGATAACATGGAATTGGGATTTCTGTTCTGAAATTATGAGGTTTCCGCAGGAACGATGAAGATTAAGAATCTCGGTGATAACATTGGTTCCTTGGGAGTGAAGCTTACAGAGGAAGACGTGAAAGAGATCTCGGATGCTGTACCGATCGAGGATGTTGCTGGCGACAGGAACAATGAGCACTTTGTTCGCTGCTCGTGGAAGTATGCGAACACGCCCCCAAGAGATGGGAAATGATCAGATTATTAGACTTCTTTCGAATCTGTTGATAGAGCTTGTCTGGCTCTGATGCTCTCTTTTGCTCGTTGTAACTGAGTTCAGAAAATGAAACTCAGAATAGCTTAATAAAAGATAAAACCAAACCAGGCAGTTCTGAGTTAATAGCTTCATTTGTGCTCATGAAGCATTTGTTCGTTGGTTATTCTTCTCTGTTAAAAGAGTGATCCATCTTCTTGACCTCCTCCACTTCTGCTGCACGAACTCTCAAAGTCCCACTCTCGTCGTAACACATTGCACTACTCGATAGAATTTCCCTTCCTTGCCTCTCTTGCTCTTTCGCTTGATCCCTTACGAAAGTCTTGTTTTACACACGTATACACACTTGCACCCACTCAACAAAAACCAGCAGTAGCATCTTCTGCAACCCAACATTAGTATCAAACCAAAATCCAACAATTAGTATCAAAGCTAGGTTCATTCGGTTGTTTTTGGGCATTTGTCCTGACCACCGTCTACTAAAGCCAGAGCAAGAGCCTCATTCGGTTGGTATTGGGCATTTGTCCTAATCAACTTCTACTAAATCACCCAACTACATTTCCAAGACACAAACTATGTCCGACGTTTCCTTACGAAAATTACCCATCTCTACTTTTGATGGGAATAACTATGACTATACATACGGGACATCTTTGAAAAAAGATAAACGGCTTCGAAATAAGGTGCAAGTGTTTTAGTAGAGCAACTGTAAAAGGACGCAAGGGCTCTTACAGTGATACCGCGAAAAAGGCAAGGGACAAACTATTCAAGGAGATAGATTCTTTGAATTTACGAAATATTGAACTGGACATAGAAACATGAACAGTCAATGTGCATGCATGTAGGACATACAAATTTGGTTTAATTACTAATAGCTTCATCAACACACTCAAAAGGAGTCTAATAAGCCGACGGTTTGCCATCTCTCACGGGCGTGTTCGCGTACTTCCACGAGGAGCGGACATTGTGCTCACTGTTCCTGTCGCCAGCAACGTCCTCAATCGGTACGGCATCCGAGATCTCTTTCACGTCGTCCTCCGTAAGCTTCACACTCAAGGAACCAATGTTACCATGGAGATTCTTAATTTTCGTCGTTCCTGCAAGAAACCGCACGATTTCAAAACAGAAATCCCAATTCATGTCATCTGTCAATGAATGTCATAAAAGTTCGATCCTCACCAGGGATGGGCACAACATCATCTCCTTGATGGAGAACCCACGCGAGTGCAAGCTGTATAGGGCTGCAACTGTGCTTTTTCGCTAACTTCTCCATTCGTGCGTAAAGAACCTTGTTTTTGTCCAAATTCCCTGCTTCAAACCTAGGAAAATTTCTCTGAGAAATGAGTAGAAAAATTAGCGACGATTAGCGAAGAAGCTTTTAGACCATCGAGTATATGAATGTGAAACATCAAAGAAAGATGTGCCCATTTAACTATTAACATACCAGAAAACTATTTGCAGGCACAGTTTCCGTCACTCCCCTGCCACCGAAGAACCCACTACCGAGAGGGCAATACGGGACGATGCCGATTCCTAGCTCCCTGAAAATTTCGGGAGGCGGGCCAAAAGATTCAAAAAGAAAACAACGTACAAAGTCAAAAAGGTTGTTTTTTGGAGGACAACATAGGAAAGAATTTGAAGTCTCCTCCGATGGAGTTGAACAGCAATATACCTGCAGAGCGGGACGATTTCTTGCTCGATTTCGCGAGTCCAGAGCGACCACTCCATCTGTAAGGCCGTGATGGGATGAACGGCGTGCGCTCTCCGTATGGTGTCGGGGCTAGCCTCCGACAAGCCAATATACTTGACTTTTCCCTCTTCCACCAACTTCTTCAGTTCTCCCATCTGCGTTTTTTCAAAACCGTTTGGTTTTATGAATTTTCGATCACTAAAGACCTTTCAGAGCATCGGCAATCATCCTCAAACAGGAAGACCTGTTAAACGAACTTACAGTTTCCTCTATCGGGACCGATGTGTCAATCCGATGCACGTAATAGAGGTCAATGTACTCGACGCCAAGGCGCTCGAGGCTTGACTCACAACACGAGCGGACGTATTCAGGCGTCCCCTTGATCACGATGTCCGCTCCGAGTTTCATCACACCAAATTTGGTAGCTAGCTGCACCTCCTCCCGCGGCAACTTCTTCAATGCCTGCGACAACGACATCACCAAGTTTTTCTAGTAACCATAAAACTAAAATGTATCGGCTAAAGGATTATATTGCAGGTTTTGGGTGTTTCGGTTTTTTCACATTACCTTTCCAACAAGAATCTCATTGATTTTGGGTCCATATAAATCCGACGTGTCGAAGAATGTTATCCCCTGGGCAAACGCGTCAGTGATGATCGATATGCCTACTTCCTCCGGGACAGGATCATTGTACATACCCGTGAGTCCCATACAGCCAAAACCCAACTTCGAAACCTGCAATTATTCGAAAACATCAGAAGAAGAAGAAGACACGAAATCTCATAAACTTCAGCATGAATCTGCTTAGATGAGTCCACAAGAATTTAATCAACCACAAATTTAACGAAGTAAGAAAAGTAGTTTCAATACAAACCTCAAGACCCTGAGTTCCGAGTTTCACTCGCGGAATCCGAACCCCTTGATGCTCGGCCATCTTCAGATGATATCTTGAAGTTTACTTGCTGTATTTTCTGGTTTCATGATCGTTAAATTTCGGGCGTATTTATAGGAGTTTATGGCGACAAAGGGAAATTTAGATTATTATCAGTCAAAATGCATGCGATTGACCATGACCCATCACGTAAGCAGACGTGTGTTTAGCTGTTGGATACTCTAAGGTTTGCATCACCCAGTATGTCGCGAGCAATCGTCTTCCCTTCTATCCTGAAGACGCAGATTACCAAAAAATTCCTAAATTTATTGTACGGATATAATTTAGTCATAAACCTTTCAACTGATCAATTTAGTCCTAAACTTTTTGAGGATTTGTCAATGCAGTCTTTCCTGCCAATCTTTATTGGAATTCACTGATATTGACACCGGTCATCTTATATGGCATGGTTGGCAGACACTAATGTGGACAATTTTGGCAATATTTTTAAATTTTTTTCCTTTTTTCTTATTTCCCTCCGTCAGTCCGCAGCCTTAGTGGTGGCTAGCGAGGGCGCTATGACCAGGCAAGGTTGCTGGCTCACAATAAAAAAAAAAAATCAGAAAAATTATTAAAATAATTGCAGAAAAAATTGTTCATGTCAACGCCTTTTGTGCTACGTAAGACGGTCGATGTCCACGTCAGTAATTTCTGATCAAAATTGGCCAGAAGGACTATATTGATTAATCGTCAAAAGATTCGGGACTTACTTTAAAAATGATAAAGTTTAGAAGTTTTCGGATAATTTTCCTCAATGGTATCCTACTAGGTGAAACGCATACATCAACAATCATGCATGTTCCAATTGGATTTATGCTCAACAATAAGGTTTATTTAGTTTTTATCCTACCAGGTGAAACGCATACATCAACAATCATGCATGTTCCAATTGGATTTATGCTCAACAATAAGGTTTATTTAGTTTTTTTTTTATCCTACCAGGTGAAACGCATACATCAACAATCATGCATGTTCCAATTGGATTTATGCTCAACAATAAGGTTTATTTAGTTTATCTTCACATTTAGCAAAAATAAAATACTATAGTAGGTATCCTAGTTTGCACGTCATGTGTCATTTTCTTGGACTTTTTTATCTCATGTATAATTACTTGCTTCTCGATATGTATCGGGTGAGTGACGTCATGAAAAAGCCTTGTGACATACTGGGTGACGCAAACCTTAGAGTATCCAACAAGAGGTGGAGACTGTTTGCGCATCTGCTTACGTTAATGGGTCACGGTCAAAAACCATCTCTTGTTCCAATAAATTTTCGCCATATTGCAGCCATAGAGCCGTCTAGGATTAGGAAATCAATCTAATTAATAAGAATTATTATTTTTCACATGATATATTGTTTAAAATGTTACGGGCTACCCCCGTTCCTGTTGAGTTATAATAATTTAATAATTATGTAAATCGTGGCGTTGAAGATAGTTATAAAAGAAAACTGTTCACTTGATCTGATTACGTAAATTTAATTAGAAAGCAAATTTACATTAATTCTTTGATTAAGAAGTGAGTGTTCGATGCAGTTCTCACTAAGCTTGAAAGGGCATTTAACCGTTTATAAAATGTTTAACAACCACTTCGCAACTCCTCGTATAATGGCGGACCAAGGGAGCCAGTGATGGTCCCACGGGTCCGATAGCAAAAGATATTTATATTGTATACTTGAATTCTTCTTCTTTTAAATACCGTAATTAATAGTTCAGTTGAAAATTTTTGGTCCCACCTTGCCAAAACCAGAATTCTAGATTTGCATTTGGCCTTGCGAAATTTTTTTGGGAAACTGTTCCACCCTAATGTAATAGGGTGTTGAAGCTGTCCGCTATTGTAAGCAGATGCTCAAGAGCGATCTCCAGCATAGGCTCAAAACTTAGGTTTTGCATTACCCAATATGTCACAAGGCTTTTTTATGACATCGATTTTCTTTCAAAATAAGACTAGAAATTTAATCATATAAATAGTTTCTTAGAATATGGACACTTATTCGTATAAGAACTCATGGGCTCCACTAGGCCTGATTTCAGAAAGAAAAAAAAAAGCTTTAACTTTACCTTGAGTGACAAATTAACTTTTTTTTTTTTTTTTTTTTGGTAAAGGTAAGTGTAAAATACTAGTCAAAACACCAAATACAAACTAGAGCCTTAAATCAACACCTGACCCTATAAGGACAAATTGTCCACATAAGGTTTCTATACAAAAGGCAAAGGCCTAGCTAGACAAGAACAATTACAACCGAAATACAAGGAAAAGACCGATCCGAAGGTGGAAAGCCGAGACCTCCGGGAGCAGCAAGAAGGTAGCAAAACCAAAGCTCAGCCAAATTAGCACCAAAACGGAAAAAGCAAGGGTGGCGGAGAGCCCAAGTCGATTTCATCCCAAGGAGGAGCAGGCTACCATCAAACCAGCCTTGATTCCCCCAGAAGAAACCCAAAATGCAAAGAAGAAACGGCGAAGAAAGGAGGGTCTCATGGAAGAAATGCCAGCCATGAGGAGCATTCAAGTGCACCAGAGTGTCCATAACCTGAAAACGGAAAAAGCCAAGCCCAAACCAAACCTAGGCTACTAATCCAAGGAAGTGGTCACACGGTCGACCGGGAGAAGACCCCAGCTTTGCTTGCAGTCTTCTATTTTTGAGGAGTGTCCGACACTTTAGAAATAATTTTGTCCTTGACCACCTTGACAAGTTTTAACCATCCCCGTGCAAAGAAAGGCTTCTCTCTCAAGAATATTGTTTCGCTTCCATCCAAATAAGATGACAGAGGGCTCCAAGCGAGAAACGTGAGATTCGAGAAAGAGGAGCCTCAAACTGCTTTAGCCCATCCAATGAAGACTCCCCATGGCCGGTTCGGGCTTTGAAGCCCAAATCGATGCAATTCCGGCCGCTTGAGGGCAAGAAAAGAAGAGGTGATCTATGGAATGGGCAGGCAAAGAAGAACACACAAGAACCTTCAAAAATCCTATGATACTTTTAAACAGGTTTTGGGTAGGTAAAAAACGGAAATAGCCATAAGAGAAACCTCGAAACTTTTTTTTTTGTTTCATAAAAAATCATCAATTTTTATTTAAATCCCAAATCTGGCTTGAACAATTTGAAAATTTTACATCACGGGAGCCAGATTTGGGTCTCGATTAAAAGTTTATGTTTTTTATTAAGACAAAAAAAAATCCGATCAGAATTGTTACTCTAGGTAAAGTTGATGCTTACAGCTAAGGAAGACGGAGGCATATGGATTATGAATATGAAAGAGATTAAAAGCTTCTTTTTATCCAAGTATACATAGCTTTTCTCAGGATATTCAGTTCATCCACATCCTCACATTGGGAAACTCTTCCCTATTGTTGTTTTGAAGAAGAAAACTTGGATCTTTTGGCAATCCAACGATGGATGAAATATATAGCGTCTTGAAAGAGATGGATCCTCTTAAATCACCTGACTCGAATGGATTCCATGACATTTTCTACCCAAATGTTGGGAAAGTGGTGAAAGCCCAAGTAATCCTTTTTGTACGACACTTCTTTAATACACGTGAATTGCCCCATCTTATCAATCATTTAGTACTAATCCCAAAAACTCATAATGGGCACACACACCTTTAACCAATTTCACCCCATAAGTTTGCACAATGTGCTAGGTATGAGAATTTCGTAATCAAACTAGTGACTGCAAATGAGGATTATACTTTTTATTTTCTATTGACACCTAAATTTTGGCTAACCATTTAATGGTTAATTTGCATAGAAAATTAGAGATTAAATTTTAACCTCTAAACAAAAATATTAAAATTGCATAGCATATAGTTTAGGATCATGTAGGTTAATTGCATTCCACATTGAACCAGCGGTTGCGAGCAAGCTTAAAATTCATTACGTAAACCGAGTTCGGGCACCAAATGAAACTCGGCTCACTTAGGGAATAGGAGCCGAAAATTACAAGACAAAAGGGGCTTGGTTATCTTAATTTGAGCTTAAATTAGCCCATCAAGTTTAATTGAATAAAAGCCCAAATTAATTCAATCCACTTGGAATTAAATAAATTTAAAGGATAAAGCCTAAGCCTAAATCTATTAGGACTAGGAAGCCTGACCAATTAATCTAGAGTTGCGATATAAATATATGATTATACCCCTCGGTCAGGGGGCTCTCATAATTCCAAGAGTAGAATTTTCAGAGAGAGTGAGAAACACACGCGAGTGAGAGCAAGAGTAAGAGAGAGAGTCGGTTGCGTACATACCCGCTCCACTGTTGTGCCTCCTCACGACCACACCACCTTCATCGCGCCGCCTCGCTGCCACCACCGTGCCGACAACCCCGCCTGAGCCTCGCGTCGCTTTTGCCCTGACGGTCGTGGCTACTCCTCCAACTGCCGCGTCACTTGCACCCTCCAATTGTGATCTCCAGCCAACTCACAAGACAGCAAGCACCGAGCTACACCTGACTTGCTTCTCCGACGATAGAAAAGAGAAGAAATACAAGTTCTGTACTTTGGAGGCCACACAATTTCATACACGGCCACAATAAATCGAGAGAGAAAAATAGAAAGGGAGGTCGGCCATTTGAGGAGTTATTTGTGTCGCGTCTCACGTTGCTAGTCTGGGTGTCTTCGTCAGAAAATTCACGATTGGTACGCGATCACTTCGCAAGAGACAATCCGGAGAAAGAAAGAGAGCAACCAAAAGCACAACAAAGGGAGAAGACTTTGAAGCGGTGGTCTCTGTCTGGCGTAGTCCAAGCCGGGAGAGAGGCAGAGGATGTGGCATCTCAAGCACAACCCTGCCGAAGAGTCAATCTAACTTTACGAGTACATAAGAATTCGCATGTGGGAGACGTTTCTCTTTAAAGACAGCATTTTATAACATGAATTATAAATAAGAGAAGTCTACTACTATAATTGACTGCATAGAAATTAAACTTCAAGTTTCTTCCTATTTATAAATACAGGGTGATACAACGATGAGTTCACATTTGGGGAGACTATATACAGGAACTGCTCTAACCCGAACTATCTACATCTACTCACCTACCACAACAAGCTTCAAAATTTGATCACCCGAGCGCACGATTTTGTCTCAAAAAGGGCCACTCGTGTGTTCCCAAAAATGGTCCATCCCCCCAACTCCTCATCACTAGCCTCACTGGATCTCGCTACTGGCATCGTCATCTATCCCAACCTTCCCTGAGTGTGGAAGAGGTCCCACTAGCCGCCCTCCAGTGCGAACATATACAGCTACGAACCGCAATAGTATGGGTCCCACCGGGGACCCAGTGTCCACAGTCATAATGGAAATACATCTAACAAAAACCATCCCTGGAAGGTCAGGGTCCACAAACTCAGACAGATGACTCTCAAAATCAACAAGTGCTCCATAACTAATGGAGGTCGATGGGGGAAGTATCGGCATTGCTACAGATCTGTAAAAGTTTGTCACAACAATAGTGAGCTAGGCTCGATAAGTAAAATGTCTGTCAACTTATACCAAATAAGAATAGAATACATATCAACAGGTATAGGTATCACAGTCTTCTAGCTAGACTTACTAATCATAAAAATCATATTTTGTTGTGCTCATGCTAGTAATCATCTCAAGTGTGATACTTTAACTCAGCAATCACAATCAACAGCATGATTCAAACATACACACACAACTTCACTCTTGCTTGGGTATCATTATCTCACTCCAAGTCATATGCCCGGTGCGCTCGCCGGACACGCAAGGAGGAAAACTCCCATCTGGCGGGATTCGATGCGCACTCCCGATTCGCCGCGGTGTACGCCGAAATTCTCAACGGCCCACGCAGGCTTTGTGATCTACTGACCACGGCATCTTGATCAAACTCCCGGGGCATCTAGGGCATTCTCATCCTAGGCATCGTAGTCCACTGACTATGGCATCCCGCATTCCTTACAGCTCCTCGGGGCATTGTCGGTTCACTGATCGACGGCATTTAATAACCCAGCAAGCCCATATAAACTAATCATTTCGTATAGTACACAGTTCATCAACAACAATCATCCTTTCTCAATATCACGTAATTCACAGTTTACCACTTTAGTAGGACATATAGTAAGTCGTATTCGCAGTCTTGTTCACTAAAGCATCACCTTGACTAATCGTCAACAACACATCCCACGACACATGGCTAACCACATCAAGATCTAGCATGACTCAAATTGAGATTCCAGCAAATTGAGATTCTAGCAATTTCATGTGGAAAATAGTAAGTCTTTATAAATTGGTAAAACTGGGCAGCCTTGCACCAGTTTTAAAATCAGACTTAAATAAATAGTGAATGAACTTTAAAAATTCTAAATTTTGGATATGTCACCGAAGACACCTTGATAAACATTTTTCATGAAGGATTAAAAGTCTAATTATGTCTTTAAATGCCTCACTTGGGAGCTTAAAGTCAGACTAAAAACTGTTCATTGGGACAGAATCCTTGCCTCTCAAAATGAGTTCATTTCAATATTCAAATCATCTCCAAAAATTCTAAAATTTAAATATGTTGTAGATAAAGACGTTCGCAAGAACTTTTGTGAAGGAAGTTTGTTCAGAATCATTCTAGAAAATTTTATAAAAATTCAAGAATGTAGAAAGGTCACTGAAACAGAGCACCTGGGCAGTCAAGCACGGGTTAGAGATTTGGTGTTCGTGCTACCCAAAACAACTCCAAAAATTATGAAATTAAAATGTGTTATACGTCCAGATGTTTTGAACAACTTTCATGAAGGAAGTCTTGAAAAATTCTAACCACAGAAATCTCTACAAAATTGGAAAGCAGTAAAGGTCCAGTAGAACCGAATCTGGAAATCACAACTCAAGTTCAAGAATAACTCATGACTTGATCAACACGAATTTGGTGTTCAAAAACATCCATACCAGCAGCTAATTTCCATCACCACCATCCATTTCCATCAATATCCTAAACCCACGCCAACATGCAACCCATTCCGATCTATTATAGGGAGGCAGAATTTCACTTGCCTTGACGTCGGCTCGCGAGGACGGTTGTCGCGGAAGATGGGGGGTCGCTGAGCTTTTCAGCTCTTTGGTCATGTCCTCGGCTCACGGCTTGCAAGATTCGTCGGTGCGAGGGGCTTGATCGGTTGGGCGAAGTCGACGAGCAACTCTGGTTTGTTGAGATGAACCGAATGGCAAGGAAAAATGGAGAGGGGTCTGTTGTAGTAAAAGACCACATAGCTAAACAGAAGTGGAGAGGAAGAAGAAAAAGAGGTTGGCTGAGGGAAGTGTGTTAATCGGCTGAACTAGCAAAAAAGAAGGGGAAGTCCTTCGAGAGAAAAGTAAAAAAAAATCAGAAGATGGGAGAGGGGTCTAGATTTTCCTTTTCTCTTTTTTTGCTTGCTACACGCCACATGCCCCTCTTGGTGGCTTACCTGGCTTGGTCTCCTTCGCCAGTTGACTGAAGAAGAATAGAAATTGTTGATTGAAGAAATGAAATGGGACAGCTGGGCGGTGGGGAAGCAAATGGCGTGGAAAAAAAATGGAAAACAAAGTAGAAGAGTGGGCTGATCAAGTTGCATGAAGTCAGTAGAAAAGGAAATGGTGTGCAAGAATTCAACTTGTGTGGATAACGTGACTAAAGTTCATAGTGTAAACAAAGGACATGATAAGGTCAGGACGGTTAATTCGTAACATAACGTTAACGAATAAAATGATAGATAATTGTAGGATGGTCCTGCGGTGGTTGACAAAGTGACGGTACGGTAATTTCGTAATAACGTTCGCGTCTTCCAAAGTTGATGCTTCCGTAGCTCGTCGTCGATTATTTAAATTCCACGTAACATTCCGTTACGTACGTTCATTAAACTAGCGAATGGAATTTCGGGATGTCACAGAGGAAGCTTTCACCAAAGGAAAAAAGAAGCTTTTCTTTGTCTATCTCCACTGATTGCACGAAGGAGTCTCTCTCTCACATCTTTGTGCACAAGGGATTTTTCTTCTTCTGCAAAGAGAAGGCGTCCACAAGAGAAAACGCCAAAGAGAAGAAGCTACGCCCTCAACGCGAGAGACATGTGATGCTGAGCAAGTGACGCACAAAGTGCTCTCTCTCATCTCCAAGTTCATCGCTGCCGTGCAACTTCCAGTTGATTCGAAGCATTCCTGCAGCGATTCCGGTGGACTTTCAGCGGATCTTAGCATCCCATAGTCCATAGTTGCTACTGCCGCTGCCGGCTGCCGGCCCACCCGCCGTCGGCTGTCCCGTGATCCACAAGCCCGATCCGATCCAAGTTTGAATTTGGAAGTTATCCGCGAAATTAGGTAATAATTCTTATCGATATTCTTAAAATATTCAATTGCCCAACCTTTAGGATAATTCCAATATTGCGTGAATATTCTGTGGATAGCTAGATATCTTAGAATAATGTTTGCTTTATCCGCAATATTTGAAAATACCTAAATTAGGAATTTTGTCTAATTTAGCAAAGTATCAGGACGACTATTTGACCTTAATTCTAAGGTACGATATGCAGTGATACGGAAAGATCGTTCTCTTATCCATAATCACTTGGATAAGATAATAGACCTTATCTGCTTTTCAATTCAAACAATCGATTTTCCATCGATATCTATAACCCTATAGATATGACTGTTAGTTCGATTCCCTTTCCTAATTCGAACATGATGAGAAAGATCTTGCGGATGGCATGGATGATTGAACTTTGATTGTCATATTGTGTGTGATTTATTTTCCTTTTAAAAAGAAAATCAAAAAAATATATTAGTTAGGATATAAATTATAAGTTTTTCATGTTTAAGGAATCCTAAATATATAAAAAAGAATAAGCTAATTATTTGATTTAAATTGGGATTTAGGGTAACAATTTCCTAGTTTAAATTAGAGATTGTTTTAATCTTAGTGGATTATTTAGGATATTTAATTATTTCGAATTTTCAAAAAATACCCAAAAAGAGTCACTTTAGGATAGAATAAATCATTTTTCCTAGGATAGATTGCATTGTTAATTCGAGTAATTTTTAATTTCGAATTTTAATAACAAATTTCCCAAAAGAACTTGCTAGATTACATACTATTATAGGCATTTTTTTTATTATTTCAAATTTTAATGAAAAATACCAGAAAATACATCATCTTACGTCATTAGAATTAGGTCACGTTGTTGTATGATATATAGTTCGCATACTAGGTTTCATTAATCGCATGTCAAATTTTTGCATGTCATTGCATATCGGTTAGTTTGCATTTAAAAAAAAAAACGCAAACCCTAAAAAATACCTTGAGTGTCTCGCTTTGTTAGAAATCATATTAGGGTTATCTGTTTGATTTTCTACTAATAATGCATATGCTTTCGTTGTTTTAAGGTACGTTATTCTCCTAATCCAGCAATTTATTTACCGTTTTCCTTACTGGGTGTTAAATTGGTGGTTTATGCACCCGTTACCTCATATGTTTATATCTAGATAATAAAATGGATCTAGACTGCCTGTCTAAATATTTTTTTTAAAAGAAAAGGTACCGAAAGGGTGTTAAACTAGATCTAGCATAATCAAGTTCCCGAGCTTAGAATCTCGGGTTTATAAAAATAAAACATATTTCCCTATATTTTATTTAGATTTCTAATTGATCTACCACAAATAGATTAGTGGCGACTTCAAGCATGAAAATTTTTGCACGTTAAGAACTTTAACCCAAAGTCGTAAATTGGTAAGGCTTGACAGGGCTCGAGTCAGGCTTAGTTTTAATAATCCATTAGCTTGAGAAATTTAGGTGACGACATCTTCCAGCACTCGTGGACATCCGTGGTGGAATATACTGCATCGGTGTCTAGCATTTTCATGAGCGTGCTTTATCAAAAAGTTTACTTCTGACCTCACCAATTGGCTTTTGTTCAAGGTAGGAGCACATGGGAGAATCCTATAATTGCGCAAAAAATTTACCCTCCATGAGGAAATTAAGATAGGGGAGGACTTTTATGGGAGTCAAGGTTGATATGTCAAAAGCTTTGATAAAGTAGATTGGAATATACTTTATGCAATACTCCGTAGCCTAGGGTTCTCAATCCATTTTTGCGGACTCATAAACAAGTATGTTTTGACGGTTCATTAACTTTGCTCATCAACGGTAGACTCGTGGGAACTTTAAAACCTCATAAGGGGCTCCGAAAATGTAATCCTATCTTGCCATACGTGTTTGCGATTTATGCTGAACATCTTTCTCAAATTTAATTTAGGGCAGAGGATTTGAAGATGATAGCAAGAATTAGAATAGGGTAGGAAAGTCCATGTTTAACACACCTTATGTATGATGATGACTTCTCGTTTGCCTAAGCGACTAAGCATCAAGTGAAAGCACTAAAGGAATCCATTCAAATTTATTGCTCTTGGTCAGATCTTGAATCGTCTTGTCTGCCTTTTCCTCTAAAGTACTTCTATGGGCGAGAAAAAGTTTTGTATGGATAAGCTCCAAATGCAGAGACAGATCCTGAAGCATTGTACCTTGGAAATCCCCTCTTCAAACATGGAAAAGGTAGGACAAAAAAATCAATTCTTCAAACAGAAAGTTGATAACAAACTTAGGCCATGGAAAGGGAAAACGCTATATTTGAGTGGGTAGAGTAATGTATATTCGATCGGTTATTCAGAGCACACCGATCTATGTCATGCATACTGGTCGGCTACCATGAAGCACTTATGATATATGTTTACACCTAAATTTTGGTGACCCATTTAGTAATTCATAGTATAAGAAAATCAGAGATCAATCCCGACCTTTAAACAAAAATAATAGTCGTTTAATTGCATATGATTTTTAGTAGCATATAGTTTGATTCATTTATTGTATTTTAATCGGACAGGCGGCATATGTACTCTAAGTGAAGGAAGTTCATAGTTAAATTGGGCAAAGTCCACAAGAACGTGGAATCCGGCCAAGCCCTTTAAATATTCAGCATAATTGATAATTGCGTGGGTATTGCACCTGTCGAGCAAATTGAGAAAGATACTCTTTATTCTTTATGGAAGTCAATCGATCCATTATTTTGAGGAATGAAGAAAGCGAGTGAAAGGCGAGATCGGCAAAATATTAAACACTGAGACGGAGGTGGGAGCAAAAAGCAACAAGTGGAGGTAATATATTGTGAAGATTTTGGCAAGAAAATTCGTGACAAAGGGAAAAGACGTCAAGCTAGACTCCATTGAATATTATTATTTGCACGATACAAAGAATATATTTCGAAGATCTACCAAGTGGAGCCCAGGATATGAGAAAAGAAGGAGGCCAGGCATATTGAATACACGGCCACAATATAGGGGCAGCTTCAATGGAGGGAGAGATCGTGACTGGAAGTGAAAGATAAAGAGAGAAAAGCAGTCCTCTTCTTCCTTTGGTGTTCCACTTCAGCGCTTCAACCTGCGCTTACTGTCTTCTCCAGCCTTGCAAGCACGCTCGACAGCTTGCGGCTGCAACTTGGTGTGGCTGCTGAGTTCGTCCCAGTATCCGCCACCGCCTGCAAAGCAAACTACCTATCCCTGCAGTTTTTCTCAACGCCTACCAGCGAGTCCAGGCTTTTCGACGAGTTCCCGTTGCGCATGATCTCCTCTGTCCAGTTCGGCAAAGCCTCATCAACTCAGGTTGCTCTTGGCTAGTGACATCCAGCGAAGCAGCCAGATCCGACCCCGATTCAGCCTCTGCTCAATGCTAAACTAACAATCCCAGCAAGTTTTTCTTCCTTTGCAGGTTTTGCATACGGTCCCGGCAAGTTCTTGGCAAGATCCACGAAGAGATGACCGACAGTTTCGGGGACATCCACGATTGAGAAATTTGTCCATAAAAAGAAAAAGGGAGGACTTGGAAGAGTCTTCAAAAGCCAAGTCTTCTCTACCATGATCATCACGCCCAGATTCCTCAGCTACCGCATGCGTTCAGCAACAATCCAACCATTCCCAAGTCATATTCGTTGGTCTCTTGACAGGATTAGAACTCCATTGTCGATCACCAATACGATAAGTCGCCGGTGATCTTCCCCACTTGCCGCTCATCACCGAAAGCACCACCGCTGGTCACTAAGCTCGAGCCATCCATCGTTCAAATTCAGAAATTATCATCCGTGCAATATTTCGAATTAGTTCATATTCAATTCCGATATTAAGTTGCCTAATTTGAGTTTATTTTGATCTTGATTAGAAGTTGTATCGATATTGTTATATTCAAAAATCTTTTCGAAATCCATGAATTAGGATACTTTCCTAATTTCACAACATGGATATGATTGCCATTCCGATTTCATGTCCGAAATACGACTTGTGATCGTATAGAAAATCCTCAATCCAATCTCCCACCCGAAATATGATTCGCGATTGTACTGAAAATTTGTCATCAATCTGATCTCTTGCCCGAGATACAATTCACGACTACATGGAAAATTGGCCAATCTGATCCTCATGCTTGGGATATGATTTATTGATTTATTTTCCAAATTTAAATGGATATGGATGATATCTTTGATTTTGTTTGATCTTTGTCTTAATTTGATGTGATTCTATGTCACAAAAAAAATTCCAGAAATATTAGATAGGATCAAGATAAATTATAATAGATAACATTGCATGTTTACATTAAAGTATTGAATTAATTTTGAATTTAATTAAAAAATACAAAAATATCATGTGCATGTCATATAGATTAATTGCATCATGTTTGCATTATTACTGCCATGTTATTACTCCGTGTCATGTATGCTATGTCGCATGTCATCTTACCACGTCATTCATAACTTGCCGTGTCATAGTTGCATATCAATTGTACCTGTCATTAGAAATTGTATATTAGGTCATTTAATTGCTACATGTCATGTTAGAATGATTGTATTACATGCATTGTGTATAGGTTAATTCTCATTTAAATAAGTGAAAACTCTAAAAAAGATTTGAGTGAAATTATGTATTAATTAT
Organism: Syzygium grande; assembly: GCA_024733475.1. Lineage (NCBI taxonomy): Eukaryota > Viridiplantae > Streptophyta > Magnoliopsida > Myrtales > Myrtaceae > Syzygium > Syzygium grande. Next base: position 7,640,201 of record JAMXDD010000005.1, on the reverse strand, counting down.
AAATCATATTTAGGATGATGATGTGATTTTCTAGCTAATATGGCAGATGCTTTCATTGCTTTTTTAGTCTATCTTATTCTAGCTCTCAACTCTTTTTCAGATTTTTGCCATACCTCTTTGTAGAGCATGAGAGTTGAAATTCACATATGAAACTAAATGTTTCCACCACTAGCCCCCTAAGAAAGTGGGAAATCGAAGTTTCAACCTCCCACTTCCCAAGTAGGAAGGTAAGCATATCCTCCCTTTCCTTGAAATTTATACATTGTTTTGATTGTTGAGTGTTACACCTCACGTATTAGTTGCTAAGTTAAAATGAATCTAAGCTGCCTATCAAAGTATTTTTGAAAATAAAAAAGAAAAGGTACTAAAAGGATGTTAAAGTAATATAGCACAATCAAATCCCCGTATCTATAATCTCTAGTTCGTAGGAATAAAGTAATTCTCCCGATACTTTACTTGGGTTTCTAATCGACTTACCGTAAATTGATTAATGGTGACTCCTAATTGAAAATTATTTACATGTTGAAAACTTGAACCTTAATTTACAAATTAATATAATTGTGCATTTCTATTGGATGAAACTATTGGTTCATCGCCCATTACCTTCAAAAAGGATTGAGATGCCCAAACAAATAAACCAATAGTTTCATCCAATAGAAATGCACAACCAAAGAGAACATTATTCCAATGATGATTCAAGCCAATAAAAGGTGCACATATCATATTGTACTTATTCGTACGATAAGTGGTCTCAAATACCACCACATCTCCAAAACTGTCATCATCCAACTTGGATACACCATCGGACCAAAAAAAATTGGTCAGTCTCTGTTCATTATCTAGCTAAAATGTATAAGAGGAGTTGCTTCCATTTGATTGTAAGCAATTAAAATGGTTAATGAGACTTTGACAATCACTTGCACTAATCAGGTTCCTTCTCTTTGATTGTAAAATTTTTTGGCAATCACGTAAAGTAAACCCAACATTATCTGGTGCTCCTACTTCACCACTTAGGTAGGAATATGCTTTTTTAGCCCTTATACTCGCCACGACCATAGGAGTCAAAATACTTTTACTAGTATTTGTAATGCGTCTATATGACCGTATCAAGTGCTTTTGTCTATTATCAATGAAAGGATGATTGTGAGAATTGTTAAACCCAGTAACTATCCAAACTCCATCTTCAATTTTGAATTTAATGCAAGCTTGACATCCGATTCTCATCACTGTTCTATAAGCATCTCTTTGTTCATGAAGTAGGATTGGTGGAGACTGTCCTTCACAATTACAAAGAAACGTGCATCTATGCAATATTCCTTTACTATTGTATGCTTTTTGTCCTTTTCGTACTCCAAATCCCTTGCAAATTGCATATCATTGTCTGTATTATATGCTTCGTCCTCATTAGCACGATACTGCTATCTACCTTATGCACGATACTGTTATCCTCTGGAGTCTCTACAATAAAAAATTCTAATTATTGAAAGAAGAAAGATAAAGTTAAAACAAGTTTAGTTATAACAAAAGAAGAGGTCATACCCATTTATGCCAAGAACAAGCTGAGCTAGCTACAGGAACTAGGAATAATCTGCCACATACATGTTAAAATATAAGTTAGGAAAAATCTACCACCATCATCAGTCATCACCAATTACAAGAAATTTACCTAGAAAACCTGAAATCATCTACATAAGAGAGAAAACCTGTTATGATTGAAGGATGAGAGCACTTAAGTGGTTGTGCTGGAATGTCTAACCGTGGTCAACCATGCTCAACCTTCGCACCTTTCTACTTCGCAATGAAGGTGGATTGCTAAACCCCTGCATCTCTCTGCTTCATAATGTCATAGGTAGTTAAACTTATAGTCATGATAATAAAAAATAGATGAAGTCCAAGCAAAAGAAATCATCGAACGTGAATTATCCGGAAACCTTTCAAAAACTATCTAGCAACAACCTTTTAGTTTATCTACCATAACCACTAATTTGCAAGCTTTGAAAAGAAAAATCTTATTTGCAGCTTGTTGTAGCACTGTTATCTTCTATATTGAAATTTCAATCTCAATCTAAGCTTTTCAATCAACCAGCAACACTTATGACAGATGGAAAAAACAGAAAGAAACATACAGAGCAATGCGACTATAGCTTGAGTTCAAGGGTATTATTTTTTTTTTCCTTTCTTCCGTTGCAGGATCATATGTGAAAACAATCACAATTGCTAAGCCAATTCACGCATAGACGTTTGTGCAAACAGTTGGCAGCCATCATTAGGGTTCCTCATAATTGTTAAGAGCAACTTACTTGCATAAGCTCACCTTCTAAAACCTCTTCATCCATGCCCCACTACCCTAAGTTTTAGTCGACTGATGGAATTCAGGATTGGTGGTGCCAAAGCAATGTGCCATGATTTACATACAACAATTTATAGGATCGAGAAAAGTCTACATAAGATCGAACAATAGCGAAATGTAGCTCATTTATGAACTGAGACCTTTGCGAGTGCAAAATACGAGTAGGGCCGAAACGAACCTCTGATTTTTGCGATCCGGAGTGAAGTGCCGCAAACCTCTATTTTGCGTGAACCCAAGCGAAGTCCCGCAAAGCACCTCTATTTTGCGCAAACTAGAGTGTCCCGCAGCGCACCTCTATTTTGTTGTGCAAAGTGGAGTTTTGCACTTCTGGAACATAAATTCTTCCTTAGAAACTGAAAAAGAGAGAAAAAAGAAACGAGGAAGAAGAGCAAACAAGGAAGAAGAAAGAGTTTGATCAGTGGAGACAACGAGGGAAGGAGAAAGGGCAAGAGAGAAAAAGGAAACGAGGAAGAAGAGCAAAAAAGGAAGAAGAAAAAGTTTGATTAGCGGAGACAATGAGGGACGGAGAAAGGACGCTCAATTGAAATTTCGGGAGCATTAATTGTGCTAACACGGATGGGTTGCTTTAACAGGCTAGGCTGATACCAACTAATTTTCCTTTTCTTATTTTGAGAAGATTCAACTTTACACGTGTTAAAATTTCACCGGTGTTGATTGGACACATACATGCCACATCCGCAGGTGACCTGGCAGTATGTTCCCACTGAATATTTTCTCTTATGGTAAGGCCTTATTTAAACTTTGCTCAATATGGCTTAGGGTTTTTTTTTTAAGGATAGCACTTTTTTCACTCATCATATGATTTAAACACTCCCTTTTTTTTGTTTTGACCATCCTAACCCTAGTGGGGCCCACCGCTTCTGGTACAATTTTTATGGTCCTTTTTTTATTATTTGGTAAACTCTTTTTTATTCCTTACAGTCCCACTTTCCTTTTTCATCTTTCTTTCCATGCCTCTCACTCATCTCTTTGTTCTCTCTTGTAGGCCATTCTCTTTTTTTCTATGCCTCCTACTCGTTTTGTTGTTCTTCTTCTTCCACAAATCTCTATTGCATTTGCAACCCGAAAAGAGCCGCTTATTTCAATAATTCACGCCCTCCTCATCAGCTATCAGAGGTACAATTCTGGCGAAAACTTGGTTTTTTCATTTTTAGTTTTCTTGGTCTCGAATCATGCTCATTCCAATCATTATTGAGCATTTCTTGATATTTTTTCTTAAAAGTGAATTGAGTTTTGGGTCATGGAAATGTTTGATCTTGTGTTTCACTCCAGCGTCTAGAGCGTAGAGTGTAGCATGCATCAAACAATGTTTGTGAATTAATTGTGTAGTTGCTTGAATTTTATTTTTAGTCACATGTAGCAGAGTGACTGCAATTAGCTTTATGTTGTTCTTTTGGTTTGTTTTTTCTCTTCATTCTAGATGGTTTTGATTTCCATGTTGGGGGTTTTGTTTAGTTGTCTATGAGTAGATTGCTTTACTTTTTTGCAATTTCACCTGAAATTCAAAGCTTAAAAGCTTAAGCCTATTGCCTATTGCGCTTGACTTTTATGGCTACACATGGTGGAGACACCTTTTTCTTTCTCTATACTCTCACATGAGCAAGAAGAGGAGAAAAAAAAATAAAAAAAGGGAAGAGCGAGAAGCAGTGCTTCTCAAAATTTTCCATGGTGCAAAAAGAGCCTATGTATGGAGAAAATCGCTCATAGGGGAGGTCAGTGGTGAGCCCAATACAGTGCCAGCGAATGTGTGGAAAACGACGGGATTGGCATCATAGATAATAAACATAGGACAATGGGATGATGGGGTTTATGGAAGAAAAAGGAGGAGGAGGAGGAGGAGGAGTGGGAGGCGTAGAAGAAAGAGAACGACCTGCAAGATAAAAAAAAAAACAGAGAGACGAGGGAGAGGTATGGAAAGAAAGAATAAGAAGGAAAATGGGAACCATATGGAGCAAAAGAAAAAGCAAAATAAAAAGAAGGGATCATATAAAATTGTATAAGAAGTTGTGGCCCCACAAGGGATGAGATGGTCAAATCAACCAAAAAAAGAGTTAGTAAGGCATAGGAGCAGTAAAAAAAGCGCGGCCCTTTTTTTTATATGCTTTATCTTTACTTATTTTTATCATTTAATTGTTTCATTATGTTGTTTGAGCCTTTATGCGTGGAAATTTTAGAATTATATGACTAGGAAAAAAAATAATTGGAAAAAGATCACATGACACAACATTTGCGTAAAAGATAAAAGATATTGGTAATGGGCACTAGGTAAAATTAGAGTAACCAATTTCTTGAACCCGAAATCTTAGAATTACATATAAGTAAGTGGCCTCCCACCCTTTACCCATAACTAACCAAGAATAGGTTCATGGCGACTCTAGTCTCATTCAATCAATAATAAAAGAGAAACCAAGTTGAGGTTGACAAGTTGACGACCTCACTAGAGACTGGTTTATAGTCTGTGTACTTAGGCCCAACTTTCTCTTTCAAGGAAATGTTTTTATGTCATCCTTCGATTGGCGTATGGATTCTAAGGTACTTTGCTAATGGCTGTGTTAAATGGTCATACAAGTAGGAGGTATAAGTAAGGTGTGTTTGCTAATCTTTGTTTAGAAAGTGGCGTAAGGGATGAATGTTTCATATTAAAAATGTTGTATGCATAATATAAACTGCTGCTTATCTTCCCTCACTTTAGCACCACACCTTCTGCGCACTCACCAGAGTTACATTTAGTAAAGCAAGCATAGGAAGTGGAAGAGAAAGGTAACATTAACTACAGATTGACAGGCTATTTAGTTGCTTTCCTTTGCATTTTTTGGTGCTCTCTCTTTTTTTTTCTACTCTTTTTCTCCACTCTTCTAATCCATTGTTACTTTTTCTTTCTTCTTCTCCGTCTCCTCCAAATCTCTCCCTCCATCGATTTTTCTTAAACTTGCATATGCAAGTGAAGGTAGAAAAGGACATCTTTATATGTCAACATTCCACACCATAGAAAACATAGACAACCATATTAGAATTCTTTGTTGCATAAATTTCTCGGGTGCCATAGATTTCAGGAATTCCAATTTTCACATGTAAAGTCACGTAAACATGGACCACTTGGTTTTATATCCCACACACAAGTTTCACATCGATTATAATCTCTAGACTCAACATATATATCAAAATGGTGAAACTCCCCAGGCCATTGCATGCTGCAAAAGAATAGAGTGTGGCCCAAAAATCGAGGTTTGAAGTGAAAACTCCACATGGCACTGGGATTGATTTGTTGAAAGCCAAGATCGTCTTGCTTAGATTTGCAGTGAACCGTAAGCACCGCTGCTCCCGGTAAACTGTTGACAATTTGGACTTCAGTTTTCGGGAAAAATTGGTGGGAGCTAGCTTGTCGGAAGACAAGAATGATCATGATCACCATGAAAACTGCGTTTTTTTTTTAAACACGCACATATTCGTCAATTGTGTTTTTCTTTTTGGATTTGAACACAATCAAGCATGATGGAGCAATCCATTTAACGATGATTAAGATGCATCATTTGGTAACAAATAGCACGTGTGAGGACGAAGATGAAAAAAGTGGAGGCCACATATGTATAGTATGGGAATATCTAGCAATGTATTTATTTAAATATCTTTTTTTTTCTTTGCGTCTCGATTTGTTTCTATTTATGCATACATCTATACTCACATAGAGAAAGTAGATCCAATGTATCTATGAAAATATCTATACTTGTATCTTTTTTTTCCTCGCATCAAGATTTTTTTCTATAAATGCATACATCTATACTAACATATAGAAAATGTGACGCCCAGGGCCCACTCATAACGATATTATTCGCTTTGGGCTGAAGCCCGCATGGTTTTGTTATTATGGGTGCCTCATTACAAGTTAGGATAAGTGCCACCACATTTATGGCACTTCACCTCACCACACCAATGCGATGTGAGATTCGATTCATTCTTGTCCCCTTCGCCATCTTCGAAGCCTGCTAGAAGCCACTCCTTGTCCAAGCCCTCTAGCCCCGGCGACCACTTCCCGTCCTTGCAGGTTTGGGTCGTTAAAGGCCTACCAGCTTCTACCTGGTTCGTCCCCGAACCATACACTTCCAGCTGGGCTTGGCTCTAATACCATTGTGATGTTTAGAGCCCACTCGTAACGATATTGTCCGCTTTGGGCCGAATCCTGCACGGTTTTATTCTTTTAGGCTTCACCCAAAAAAGCTCTCGTTACAAGTTTGGACGAGTGCCAACACATATATGGCACTATCGCGACCTACCCTCGGGTGCACCACCTAGGGGTTGGCTAATGGATTACTAAGCCTAAATGTAGCTCGGGCTCTTCCAAGCCCATATCAATTCGCAACTTGTAACAGCCCGAATTTCGATGTAATTCCGGGACCAATAAAATTGACATTATTTTGCGTTTCATTTTAGTAAGTCTCGCCCAGAATTGATCACTTTCGGGATACTAACCAATAGGGTATGGCTAATTAGGAAGCGGTACGTGGACTAAGGACCCGATCGCGAAGCGGACACCGATCACGAGAAATGATGAAATAATATTATGAACCAATGTGGGTCGATCTTAGAAGAGGTAACGGATTTGGTTTGGCCAAGGCCAACGATGTACAATCGGATCACAGGTGATTCTGCATGACCGAGAGTGCACATGGCCAACCAGTCCTGAACTTAAACCGGACGATCGTGACCTTTGGGACTAGTGATAATTTCTATTCTCTCAATAATCAAGACCGTTATGACTCGGATAACCCTAGGTCGATACGCGTAACTTCTAAACAGCCACCCGTTAGTGAGAGATCCTGAAATTTGAAATCAAGCGAGTTATGATCATGAAATTGGACCCGGATTTTGATGTCGATTTTCGACGACTTAAGAGACTATTTTTGGGAATCTGACGTCATATTATGCTGGCCACGCATATTTTGAGTTAGTATGGGTGAAAATTAGAATTTCGGTCTGGGGGTGAAAAATTACGATTTTGCCTTTCGGGACACCGATTTGGATTTTGAGGCTGTATGAGATCATTTTTCGAAACCGATGTCATTTTGGGGTGGCCACGCATATTTAGAGTGGTTTCGATCAAAAATTTGAATTTTGGCTCGAAAGTGAAAAATAATATTATTTTATTATCAGAACTTGGCAGTCGATTTTCAAGGGCTTAAGAAGCTATTTTCGCGATTTCGACACCATATTATGTTGGCCACATTCATTTGGAGTTAGTATAGCAAAAAATTGGAATTTCGCCTCGAGACCGGAAAAATGACCGTTTTGCCCCTGGGTTATTTTTGGGATCCGAATTTTGAGAAATTTTTGGGTTAATTATTAAGGATTTATCAGCTCAATTATTGGCCCAATTACCCTTTTACCCCTCATTTATTGGATAGGATTGAATTAGGACCATTAGATTAGGGGCATTTTGGTCAAATGGCCCGGATCGGCGACATGTGGCACCTCAAGCCTCAATATTTGATCACCCTTGGACCAGACTCTCTCTCCTCTCCCCTCATTTGGCCGAACACCCGCAAAGCAGCCCACCTCCACCCTTCTCCCTCTCTTTCTCTCTCTCGGCAAGCCTTGCTAGAGCTCACCGCCGACCACCGGGAGCTTCGGCCGCCCACCACCGTGCCTCAACGCCACCACCTCAGCCCCAATTTCGGTCTTACCCTTGTCCGGCCCTTTTCTCTCTCTCCCTCTCTCTTTCTTTCCCTTTTCCCTCCCCGAGCATCACCACCGTTGCGCTAGAGCCTCACCGCCACGCCAAAGCCCAATCAGCTCACCTGCCGCCATCGTGGACGCTTCGACGTCCGTACATCACCGCTTGTCGCCCATTAATCAGACGGTGTCCCGTCGACGCTCGTACGGGTCCGCATACCGCGTTCGCCAGACATCGCCGCGGAATGCTGCCGCCGATTCCAAAGAAATCGCCAAGATCGCCGCCGCTCGTCCGTGAGTTGGATTATGTGAGTAAAATTCTTAAACCCGGATTAGGACTGATAGTGCATTTTCTGGACTGGTTTAAGAATACTAGTACATGCTAAGAGAAATTAGTGTACCGATTGGTAGGGATTATTATCGAGAAAAATTTAGTGGATCAATGAGAATTTATTAGGGAGAATAATTGTACTAATGGCCAATTTAGGAGCCCGTTGGTGAAATTGCCGAATATGTCCGGGTTGACTGATGGTACGTAAATTGTGCTTAATTGTGATTGATTGCGTACTGCCATATCGCATGTTGTGTGGTTGACTAATATGGAGTGCGATTGGCCAATGTTTGGCTTGAAATTAATTATTGATTTGTGAATCGCACGTTAGGCCACACGGTATTAAATGGGCCAATTAAGCACGTGTTGTGACATTGAGTGTTTGAATTATATTGATGCTCGTGGTGCATGGTACTGCATAACATGGACACGCATTGTGTATGCCAAGAGTGAGGCATGTGATGAAATTGTGCGAGAATGCGTGCCTACCATGAGCATGTGATCACCTAAAATACCCTGAAGTGTTTTACGCGCGGGGTTCAGATATTAATGGGTTGTGTGATCACCTAAGGGCCTTCGGGTCGTGACCTCCGGGTTCATACCGTCCTCATGCACTTTGAAGTAGGACGATGCCCGATACGTCCGGAAGACGACCATCTTCATGTACTTTGAAGCAGGCTCTGGTTCATAAGGAGATCAGTATTTCGCCTCATGCACTTTGAAGCAGGCTAGAGACACTAGGCCAGATCGGTGTTGCGCTTCATGCACTTTAAAGTAGGCTAGACACACCGGGCCGTGAATATTGTTAACTCGAGTCGTAATAAATATTAATAAATTGAGCAATTGCCAGTGTGTCAGTGTGGGCCAGTGGGCCGAGAAATGCATATGACATGTCGACGATATTTGCATGCATAAAAATGCATGGATTAATGTGTGAGTATGTGAGACTCGGTGTATGGCATGCGATATGAACACTGAAGAGTATGAGCATGTGTTTAGCGTACGTGTGACTAAGTGTGCCCCGTATGTGCTGTGATTATTTTATATTGAAATGCCTAACATGTAGGATTAGAGAATTGTTTGATTATTGTTGTATTACGGTTTGGAATGTTTGTTTTCGATCAGGAGATTGCATGCTAGCTTAGCCTAGGTTTAGGGGTTATACTCATTGAGATTCGTCTCACGGTTGTAATAACCCACCTTTTCAGACCCCCAGCCATAAGAATGCCAAATTTACCGCTTTTTGGAATACCTGTACAAATACATTAGTATACGAGTACATACCCTGCAGCAAATGGGAAATTGCATGTAAGATACCGATCGGTGGTGTTTATAAACATGGGTGAATATTTCCATCAGACTCAGGAATATGTAGCCTGGTGCTTGAGGGATGCCGACGGAAACCTAGGGCGACCCCTTAGGACTTTTGATGTGCCAATTGGTCAAGATGGATTGATGGAACCAATATATGCGGATGGCGAGGTGATCAATCCTCAGGATGTTTACGATGTAGATGGCGTTGATGAGCCTATGGAGGGGGAGCCACAGGAGCCACAGGTGATAGCTGAAGATCAAGACCAAGATGTCGAAGAAGAAGACGGGCCAGAGGACATGGATATAGATTTTAATAAAGACCACGAGGAGGTAGCGGAGGTAGGGTCGGACGTAGAGATAGGACCCGATGATGAGCTAGGACTTTATCTTGACCCCGAGCTTGAGCCGGATACTAAAGACAATGAGGCAAAGAAGATGGATATGGACTCAAGAGTCCGAGCCTTAAGAGAATTCAGTAGGGGTCCCTCGGAATCGTCGGATCCGAATTGGGAGCCCTAACTTAGGTCCTAACTCTTTATAGGGAAGTTAGTAACTTTTTGATTGCGATCTTCCCCAGTAGTTGACCCCACCTTTCCCAGCCATAGTACCTTTTGACCTAATGGCTATTAATTATCGATGTTGTTCCCTTTTTGTTGTACAAATGGATATTTTAAAAAAAAATTTCTTATAGTAATACAAATGTATTCCTGTGTGATGGTTGTTCTGCCTTGGTCTCACGTGTTTATTTTTGTATGAGTGTATATATATAATTATATACGTTGTTTCCGCATGTGTCTCATCTCTTATTGGGTGTTGGGTCGGCGACGCATCCTGGAAGCGTTGCATCGGAATCGACCAGTACATGGGATGATCGCGTTCGAGGGGTTCGGGGCATGACACAACCAGGGTCAAGTTCTTAACATGCAAATCATTTTTATTTATGAGTCGCTACTAATCTATTTTTGGTGGGTAGATTAGAAACCTAAGTAAAGTATTGAGAGATTTACTTTACTCCTATAAACCATAGATTATGAGTTTGGGGACTTGGTTACATTAGATTACTCTAATGCTCTTTCGAACGTGGAAAAGTGTATTTTTGAATCGGGTGCGATTTTGGACGATAGACCTCCCTCGTAGTGTGGTTGGACATTTTATTTTGGCCGTGTGCCTAGAATATTAATAAGTGGTTTATTGTGGATCGTTAGGCCTTTTTCCGAATTTAAAAGCGGGACCGATAGGTCAGTTTTAGTTTGGACCCGTGTCCGTTGGTTCGGCGCTTAAATTTAAAAAGTTTGAACTCTCTCTCTCTCCTCCTCAGCGTCGTTTCCCCCTCGATTTGCGCATGTTCTCTCTCTCTCTTCCTTCTCTCTCTCTCTCTCTCTCTCTCTCTCTCTTTTCCCTCCCGGTTTCCCGTGCGCCACCCCTCCCCTCTTTGCTCACTGGCGTCCCCCAACCCGACCGCGGTCCATGCCATTTAGAACTCACCCCTCCTCACTCTCCCTCTCAGCCGCTCTCTCTTCCTCCCTCCAACCCCTAAACCCGGACGCCGCCGGTCCCAGCTCCGCCTCTCAGCCGCCGCCCGCCCGTCTGTTCAAGTCGCCGTCACGGCCAATAGGTTATTTGTGGAATTAATTTCTAGGGGTTTTGATTGTTTTGGCCAATTTGATGGATTAGTTTGATAAATTAATGGAGGATTAGTGGCCGAGAGGCGCGATAAATGGGTTAGTCAGTTCGGATTGATTTGGCTCGAGATCGGGTTTTATTTGTGGATTATTTTGCGCTACCGTATATTAATTTTGGTGGTGGTCAATTAGACTGATATTTGGGGAGTGTAATAGAATATTTTGGTGATAATTATTGGCCCAGAAATTACGGTTTGATGGTCGCCACCGCGGGATTAAATTTGGGCGCGACGCGATTAATTTGAGGACTAGGCGTGTGAATACCGGGATTGGTTGATTGGTGCAACCGACACCAATTGAGCCTCAATTCTGATTAATTTGAGGGTGCCTAGTTGCATATTTAGTGAGACCAAGAATAGATTAGCTTACGGGCTTGGGTGCATAAATTTCATGTTGATCCAATTGGGTGTTTTATATGCATAATTTATGTGTCGAAATTGTGCCATGACCGTGGGGGTGATTTGATTTACTTGGGTTCGTGATTCATTGAACTAAATGCCATTGTGAAATCTATGAGTGCCCAAGTGTGGTTATTGGCGCATGAATGTGTATCATGAACATTGGCACGACATATGCATATACGAGTATGCCCGAGTGACATGTGCATTGTGATCACCTAAATTGCCCTGATCGTCCTAACGCGGGGTTCGGGATAAAATTGAGGTTTGTGAATGTGTGATCACAATAAACCCCGATGCGTGTTACGCGGGGTAGTGAATGCCGTCGATGATGTGTTACGGGACGATGTCCGTCTGTGGGAAGGCGACCAACCCGATGCGTTTTCGCGGCTCGGGTTCGTGAGCAGATCGGTTATTGCGCCCTTGCGTTTGACGTGGGCTAGAGACATCGGGCCAGTTGAGGCGTTTCGCGGGCCACGGGCGTTGTGATTAAAGAAATAGACCTGATGCGTGTTACGCTGGTTTCGACCCGGCGCTTAACGCGGGTCGGAGGAGAAATTGAGAAATGGTCGAGTGCTAGTGTGCAAGTATGCGGTAATGCATTGATGAGGCATGAGCATGAGTGCGAGCACTGGCGTATGCATAACATGCGTTGTGACATGGGAATGCGTGTACATACACTGTGATCAAGTTCCGTTGCGTGTTTGTTATTATTCCCGGCACGCCTAACCCGCAGGGTCATGTGATTTCTAAATTCGGGCCGAGGGCCCCGAGTCATGTAATGCTTAGTTTGTGTGCTATCTGTCTAGTACTTGTCGGAAGGTGCATGTTAGCCTAGTTTAGGTTTAGGGAACTACTCACGAGATTTATTCTCACGGTTGTTGTAAAATCGACATTTTCGGATCCCCGGCCTTGAGGATGACAGTGTCTCGATGCATTTTTGGGAGAAGACCCCGGCTAGTTGTAGGGCCCGAGCCCCGAGCCACTCGTTCCTTTTTTAGTAGTAGTGGCCTTGAACCGCTTTTTGATTTTGGTATTCGGGTCAAAGACTTGGATTTTGTAAATGTACCCCAGATAGTACAAGTATCGATTTTGGTGGATACCCTTGGTTATGTATTCATATTTGCACGGGTGGTTTTAATCGCCCCGCATGTGCTTTATATCTCTCAGATTGGGTGTTGGGTCGGGCGATGCGTCCCGGGACGTCGCACATAAATCGACCTCTGCGAGGGATGTGGCGACCGAGAAGTGCGGGGCGTGACATCCCCGTCGATTTGGTATCGAGCAAAGGTCAGCTCGATCCCGCTAGGTCGGCCCGGAGTAATAAGGAGCGATGACCTTGGGTAGCCGTTAGTGACCTCGTATGCTAAATGTACCTCCCGGTCGCGTGTCTTGATTGATTGGCTGCAAGTATCGACCAGTAGTGCAAAAAAAAGGCAGACCTGAGGTGAGTACATATACCTCTTTGTTGAAAAATCTTGTGTTGTTTGTGCTAGGCCAAGATGTCTGGTTGCTTGATGTGTTGTGATACCTGCCTGGGACCTTAGACCATTAGATTGGTTTAAGTCCGATCCCCTCGGGAGTTATAACAGTAGTTGATATATTGAGGCAAGATGAATGATGATAAGGGGGTAAGGAAACCCAAGAGCAATCAAGCGTAATAGGCCATGAGACAGAAACCTAAGATTAGAGGTTGTAACTCAGGCTCTATAAGAAAGGGGGAATGTGTGGGCAGGCAAGCTTAGGAAGGGAGCGTCGTTATTGCCTAGGGTGTTGAGGTTGCAGCGATTGCTGCTGTGAATGGGAATATTGCCAGTTAGGCCAAATTCAGATAGTGGCCAATAGGCGAGTGTATTAATTGGTGGAATAATTTCTCGAGTTGAACTTTCTTAAGTTCAATAGTAAGGGTGACCCCAAGGCTGCACCGAGATTGGTAGTGGAAGTTGAGAAAGCCTTTGACATATCGGGGTACACCGAGGCTGAGAAAGTAACATTAGCAGTGTATTAACTGCAGAAGGACGCAAAGAATGGGTGGAAGACCGCCAGGGATAGGATATTCCCGATGAGTACAGCCTGGATTTGGGCCATGTTTATTGAGAATTTTTATGGGAAATGTTTTCCCGGAGAATGCCTAAGGAAGGAAATTAGTGGAATGTATACTACTTCCCCGAAGGCAGATTACTGTGGAACGATTTGAAACGAAGTCCGTTAGGTTGGCTAAGAATCCATAGGACAAGGTTCGGAGGTTCCGAGACGGACTGAAGTAAGATCTCCAAAGCCCAATGATTTCATTGAACATCAGGAATGATGGGGAAGGGCATGAATAAGCTCAAGTGATGGAGCGAGATCAGTGGGAAAGAGCAGACACTTCTGGATCGTGGTATGCTCAGAATGTGGACAACCGCCGCTTCAGGAAGGAGCAGATGGCGAGAAACGGTCGATTCGTCCCATCGGCTCAGAAGAAGATCAGAAAGCCGAACCATTAACTGAACGGCTTTGAGATTTGTAGTAAGCGTGGGAACTTGGAGAATTTGTTCGGCTGGTTAGGATGAAGCCTGATGTGCTAGCACCCACGCTTTGTGTGACGACCCATTTTTAATGATAAGGTGTTGATATCGTTGGGGTGTCTTACCTATGAGATGGTGATCGAGAATACAGGAAAGAGTGTCGACTTGACAGTGTTGGTCAGGTATGATCTAGATTTGAGAATCGAAGTGGATCGGCTAGTAAGGCAGAAAGCCGTTGTGGATTGCAGCAATGAGACAATCCAGTTTAGTCCGAATGGACATTTGAGGTTTGGATTTCAGGGAAGTCAAGGAGGAATCTCAATTCCTTGGATGCCCTTACTTGAGATGATTAAATGTCAAATGAAGTTTGTGAAGGACGCTTAGTGGGCGTGGTTGACCCGATCGTGACGGAACTAAAGCCGGATGACTTCCCGAGGTCTTTCCTTAGAAATTTTGGGATTGCCACTAGGACGAGAAGTGGAATCGTGACAGATTTGGCCCGAGAGTTGAGCAAATTTTCAAGGGCATTGTATTGAGTATCCTTGCCGAAAAAAAAAAAAATCAAAGGAATTGAAGGTTCGGGATGTTAAAACTCGGGGACAAAATTTTATTTTCCCCAAGATGTTTCTATGGGGAAACTCCCGTGTTTGGTATGAGGAAAAAGGACAGGAATTTTTTTTAAATGGTACATAAATTATTGACAGCAGAACCAGGTGACAACAAGGAATGAGTACCCATGACCGAGGATCGATAGTTTGTACGATAAATTGCAAGGAACTTTAGTGTCCTCTAAGGTTGAATTATGGACGGATGTCACCAAAGAAAGCATTCAGAAAGAGGATGTCCCTAAGATTGTGTTACGGATCGAAACTTTCCGTTAAGGATATGAAAAAGAGGATGTGATTACAACCGCTAATAAAAGTAGGTATGGGTACTATGCGTCATGATAAAGCCCATTGGTCTAAGGGATGCCTCGCTGCTTCTATGGACCTTATGAACCGAGTGTTTCAAGGATTATGTGTTTAGCTCGTAATGGTCTTCGTGGACGATGTATTGGGAGACTCAAGGAGTCTAGAAGCAAAAAGCAAGTCTGACTGATGAGTTGCGAATCTTGAGAGATTATGCACTCCACGCCAAGTATGGCAAGTGCGAATTTTGGCTCAGTAGAATAACGTTCATTGGACTTATAATCTAGGGGAATGGAATTACAGTGAACTCAACTAAGGTCGAGGTGACGACTAAGTGGTCAACATTGATGCCAATAACGGAGGTTAGCAATGTCTTAGATTTGGCTGGTGAATATCGACGTTTTGAGGAAGATTCTCGTTGATAGCCGTGCTACGGGCACAACTGACTGGGAAGGAAATTCGTTTGAATGGAATGATCACTGTGATTAGAGTTTCCAAAAGCTGAAGCGTAGGCTGATAATGACCCCGGTATTGAATGTTTAACCTGAACCGGGACGATTCGAGGTCTATAGTGACGCTTCATTAAGAAGACTTGAGTGTGTGTTGATGCAACATGGTAGAGTTGTAGCGTATGCGTCGCGCCATTTGAGGCAGTATGAAAGGACTTATCCGATGCACAACGATGAATTGATTATGATGACCGTGTCGCCATGATAGGGCTAGACGAGTAATAGATGTGTTAAGCCGTGAACCAGTGATGGCGCATATGATGGTTAGAGAGTGAGCCTTGTCGGATAGGCTCAGGAACTCGGAAGTTGAATTTAAGGTGAACTGGATGTTGAATCATTGACCGCCTTTGAGGATTAGTTTGGAAATCTAAGCCCGTAATAAGGAATGGCAATCTATGGATCACGAGGCTCATTGAGATGGATACCGATCGTTGGAAGTCGGATTTCCGATTTGGGGATAGAAATCTTGAGGTCTAAGGAATGATTATGTTTACCCAAGAGGCTAAAACTCATGGAGGAAAAATTTGAATAGAAAATTCCGCAGTAAGTATATTATCCACCTGAATGGCGCTAAGGTGTGTCAGGACTTGCGGCAACATTGCTGGTAGAATAGAATGAGGATAAATGTGATCAAGTGTGTGGCCAAGTGTTTGACGTGTCAACAAGTGAAGGCACAACACTGTAAGCCTGGTGGGATGTTACAGCCGTTGGAAATCTCGGAATGGAAATGGGAGCATATTACAATGGACCTTGTAACGGGACTGCCAAGAAGCCAGAGGGGACGCGATTCTATTTGGGTGATAGTGGACGGGCTGACCAAGTCAGCGCACTTCCTGGCAGTGCGAAAGGACTTCGAGCTAGAAAGGCCGACAGAATTATATGTACGACAGATAGTTCGTCTTCATGGAGTACCGGTATCAATCACATCGGACCGTGATCCCCGGTTTACTGTGAATTTTGGAAAAGTCTGCAATCGGCCATGGGGACTAAGTTACAATTCAGTACAGCCTATCATCCACAGACGGATGGCCAGTCTGAGAGGACTATTCAGACTTTGGAGGATATGCTGAGAGCATGTGTGCTAGATTTTCAGGACAAGTGGGAAAATCAGTTGCAATTGGCGGAATTTGCCTACAATAACAGTTTTCAAAGAAAGTATCGAATAACACCATTTGAAATATTATATGGCGAGGCTTACGTAACGCCATTGTGTTGGGACGAGGTAGGAGAAAAGAAGTATAACGGGTCCAGAGCTGGTTCAGCAATCGGTAGAAAGCGGTGAAAATTATCCGAGAAAGATTGAGGACAGCCCGTAGTCGTCGAGAAAAGTTCTGCGGATCGGGCGTAGACCATTGGAGTTTCAAGTTGGCGATCATGTGTTTCTCAAGATCTCGCCAATGAGAAGACTGTCTCGGTTTGGCAAGAAAGGAAAGCTGAGCCCAAGGTACATAGGCCCGCTTTGAGATTTTGGAAAGGATTGAACGTTGGCCTATCGCCTAGCCTTGCCGCCAAATTTGTCACAGGTTCATAACGCCTTCCACGTGTCGATGTTGAGGAAGTACGAATCGGATCCGACCCACGTGCTGAATTATGAAGTAATAGACGTGGGACGACGTAGTATCCCCACGAGAAAAGCCGGTGCGAATCGAGGACAGGAAGGAGCAAGTGTTGAGAAACAAGACGATCTTGTTGGTCAAAGTCATTTGGGAACATCACGGGACGGAAGGTGTCACATGGGAAAGTGAAGAAGTGATGCGACACCAATACCCCCATTTGTTTGAATAGTCGGGTTGTATTGTAAATTTCGAGGACGAAATTTTTGTAAGGGGGGAAGAATTGTAACATTCGGATTTTGGCCCATTTTTGGGAATTATAAAACGGTAATTTGTCGATGGCGCTTTATAATGAAATTTCGCCTCGAACCATCACTCTCGGGTTCTTATTTTCAAAATTAGAAATTTTGCTAGAATCGCACTCGATCGAATTTGGCCGTTATTTATACCCCGAACTTGGCAATCGATTTCCGGAGTTTCGGACGAAATAAATTGGACGGTATCGATATTATCGTGGCCAGCGTCGAAATTAGCAGGAATAGTGGAAAAGTGTATTTTTGAATCGGGTACGATTTTGGACTGATAGACCTCTCCTCGTAGTGTGGTTTGGAATTTTATTTTGGCCGTGTGCCCTAGAATATTGTCGTGGTTTATTGTGGATCGTAAGGCCTTTTTCCGAATTTAAAACGGGACCGATAGGTCAGTTTTTAGTTTGGACCGTGTCCGTTGGTTCGCGCTTAAATTTAAAAGTTTGAACTTCTCTCTCTCTCCTCCGCGTCGTTTCCCCCTTGATTTCGCATATTCTCTCTCTCTCTTCCTTCTCTCTCTCTCTCTCTCTCTCTTTCCCTCCCGGTTTCCCGTGCATGCCACCCCTCCCCCCTTTGCGTCCCCTCCATGCCCATGCCATGCGATGCGCCCCTCCCTTGTGGTGACCTGACCCTCTCTCTCCTCTCTTTCTCTCTCCTCCCTTCTTCCTCTTCTTCTTTTTCTTCTTCCTCTTGATGCAGTTTTCTTCTTTGCTTAGCCTCCCATTTCATGCACCTTTGTCTCCCTCCGCCTCACTTGGAGTCTTTGCTCCGCCAGTCGCCGTCGCCCGACCAACCCGACCGGCCGTGTGCCCAAACCACGATCGCCCGTCGACCCCTCTCTCTCTCCCTCCTCCCCCCTGCAATTTCTACTCGACCGGCACGCTCTTTTCACCGCTTGGTCAGTCACAGTCATACCGTCATTACCACCGATCAAGGTCACACGACCGCCGGCTGCTGCCCCGGCCGTCTCTTCTTCCCGCTTTAAGGCTGCCTCAGCGCCTCATGAGCCTGGGGCCCGGCCCGAACCCGGCCCATGGGCAAGCGAGCCCGGCCAGCAGCCATCGTCGCCCCGCCGTCCCAAACCGTCACGGTCGCCCGACTCCCTCACCTCAGCCAGAACACTTCCCCTCCCTCACTCTCCCCTCTCCCGCCTCTCTTCCCGCCCTCACGCCCTACCGCCCCGAAATACGGTGCCGCCCACGGAAAGGGCCCCGCCACCGTCAACTTAGCCCCCAGCTCCGCCCGCAATACAGGACGTCGCCGCCGTCGTTCCATTCGCCCGTCTTTCTTTGCCGCCACACCGCCGGGTCATCGCTTTCACCGCCGCGAAGCACTATTCATTTCCCATGAAAGCACTTTATTCGGCGATACTACTCCGGTGGGTACTGTTCACCCGAGCCCGAATCGGTCCGTCCGCCCGCTTTTACGCGTAGGACACCGGTGAGTACAACCCTAAACCCTAATTAGGATAATTTACATTTCTAGACCGGTTTAGGGGTTAATTAGGGTTATTTAGGGGTTAATTTAGGGGTTATTTGTGGAATTAATTAGGGTTTTGATTGTGGCCAATTTGATGGATTAGTTTGATAAATTAATGGAGGATTAGTGGCCCGAGAGGCGCGATAAATGGGTTAGTCAGTTCGGATTGATTTGGCTCGAGATCGGGTTTTATTTGTGGATTATTTGCGCGCCGGATATTAATTTTGGTGGTGGTCAATTAGACTGATATTTGGGGAGTGTAATAGAATATTTTGGTGATAATTATTGGCCCAGAAATTACGGTTTGATGGTCGCCCACGGCGGGATTAAATTTGGGCGCGACGCGATTAATTTGAGGACTAGGCGTGTGAATACCGGGATTGGTTGATTGGTGCAACTGATTGGCCAATTGAGCCTCAATTCTGATTAATTTGAGGGTGCCTAGTTGCATATTTAGTGAGACCAAGAATAGATTAGCTTGGCGGGCTTCGGGTGCATAAATTTCATGTTGATCCAATTGGGTGTTTTATATGCATAATTTATGTGTCGAAATTGTGCCATGACTGTGTGGGGTGATTTGATTTACTTGGGTTCGTGATTCATTGAACTAAATGCCATTGTGAAATTTATGAGTGCCCAAGTGTGGTTATTGCAGTCATGAATGTGTATCATGAACATTGGCACGACATATGCATATACGAGTATGCCCGAGTGACATGTGCATTGTGATCACCTAAATTGCCCCGATCGCCTAACGCGGGTTCGAGATAAAATTGAGGTTTGTGAATGTGTGATCACAATAAACCCTGATGCGTGTTACGCGGGGTAGTGAATGCCGTCTTGATGCGTGTTACGGCGGGACGATGCCCGCACGCCGGAAGACGACCAACCTGATGCGTTTCTTTACGGGCTCGTTCGTGAGCGAGATCGGTGTTGCGCCTGATGCGTTTTGACGTGGGCTAGAGACACCGGGCGGCTTGAGGCGTTTTAACGCCGGGCCACGGGTGTTGTGATTAAAGAAATAGACCTGACACGTATTACGCGGGTCGGACTGATCGCGTTAACGGCGGTCGGAGGAGAAATTGAGAAATGGCTGAGTGCTAGTGTGCAAGTATGCGGTAATGCATTGATGAGGCATGAGCATGAGTGCGAGCACTGGCATATGCATAACATGCGTTGTGACATGGGAATGCGTGTACATACACTGTGATCAAGTTCCGTTGCGTGTTTGTTATTATTCCTGGTCGCCTAACTGCGGTCATGTGATTTCTAGATTCGGGCCGAGGGCCCCGAGTCATGTCTTTTTTAGTTTGTGTGTTTGTCTGTCTAGTACTTGTCAGGAGGTGCATGTTAGCCTAGTTTAGGTTTAGGGAACTACTCGCTGAGATTTATTCTCACGGTTGTTGTAAAACCGACATTTTCAGATCCCCGGCCTTGAGGATGACAGGTGTCTCGATGCATTTTTGGGAGAAGACCCCGGCTAGTTGTAGTGCCTGAGCCCGAGCCACTCGTTCCCTTTTTGTTAGTAGTGGCCTTGAACTGCTTTTGATTTTGGTATTCGGGCTGTACTTGGATTTTGTAAATGTACCCCAGTATTAGTACAAGCATCGATTTTGGTGGATACCCTTGGTTATGTATTCATATTTGCACGGGTGGTTTTAACTGCTTCCTTATGTGCTTTATATCTCTGTATTGGGTGTTGGGTCGGCGACGCGTCCTGGGACGTCGCACACAAATCGACCTCTGCGAGGGATGTGGCGCACCGGAAGTGCGGGCGTGACATGAATTGATTTTAACTTATCCACTAACATGCGATGTGATTATGTAGATACACAACCACTAATGTAACACTTAAGGAAAAGCAATAAATAGCAAGAAAGAAATTGAAAATCAAACATCACTAAACAAACAATTATTTTTTGTGTTTTCTTTTATCTTGAAATGAAGTCTAATCTACATGACATGCGACTTCCTAACATGCATATGATATTTTTGGTATTTTTATTAAAATTCGGAATTAATAAATACTTTAATTGAACTATCTGAAAAAGAATAGTTATCTAATCCAGTTTAGGGATTAATTCAAACTAAATCCTATCCGTCTTAGAAAACTGTATTTGAACATGCAAGCATTATCTAAAATCCCATCCATTAAGGAAAATCATATCTAAAACCTATTCTAATTTATTCTAGAATTTACCCTAATATGCAACACTATTTAAATAAGCATTGTTTTCTAACAATCTTATTAAGCCTAGCAAGGAAAGTTATCCAAACCAAAGATAAAGACTTACCTAATTCACACATGCAATCCCCGAAGATTTCAAATTAAAGATTACGATAATCTAAAAAATAACCCATCGTCTCACGGGTTAAATTAAAAATTATTGCAATCTTTAGGCACAACAATTATCCAATATTAAGTTGAAATAATTAAAAAAATGATCCGACATCTTTACGGATCAAATTAGTAATTAAATCAACCCATATCAATAACACCCTAATTGGATAATGCCTAGGATCTCAATAAAATCTATCCGTGATTAGTAATTAAATATTCAAATCAAATCGGATAAAGATAACCTATATCGCAGATAGTTTCCAGCTTCGAAATGCCTTGGGGTCGTGGATCATGGGACTCTACGGATGGTGGCTCGTGGTGATTCAGGTGCTTGACGTTGGACAGCTGCAGATGAGGTCCTAGGCTGGGTGTCTTCACGGGGTTCAGCGGCGGGGGCTGCTAGTCGTTTGAATGGCTGCCTCGATTCACAGAAAAGCTTAGAGCAACCTGCAAAATAGAGAAATTCCCTAGCCACGGATTGGCTCAGCGAGGAGCAGCTGGCAGTGGGACTCGGCTTGGCAGCTGGCGTCGCCTTGGCATGGGCGGGTGTTGCGGTGCAGGAAGCCTCGCGATGTGGACAGCAACTCTGGCGTTTGTCGGACAAACCAAGGGACTCGTCGTGATGAATCGTATGAAGGCAACAAGTGTTGGTGTCGTTGAAGTTGCGTCTCCGAGACTGACGCAGCAGTAGTGTGAGTGCAAGGTCCAATGGCGAGATAGCAGCGGCAACACTCAGGGAGCGTCCGTTCTTCTCCCGTGTCGTGCGAGGGACACGAAAATTTTCTAGGTGGGTGTCTTGAATTTGACTGCAAGTGGATGCTTGACCATGTCAAACCGCACTCACAAGAAAGACCACACACATCAATGTTGGATCACCATCTTCACTCTACAAGGCCACTGCCATGTTTCTCTCTCTATTATGGCCATCTATCACGATTTCTCTTCTCTCTTTTCTGTTGTGTGTGTCAAACTTTGTGTGTCCTCCCCTCTCAAACGTGAATGGACGTCCCTTTATATAGTATTAGGTTTAGATTAAAATTTTCAATTTTAAATTCTAAGAAGTACATTTTACTGATATGAAACTTTTATTATCTTTTAGAATTTTGATAATATCAAACCAAATCTACTTACCTTACCAAAAAAAAAACCAAATTGAATAATTATCTTTCAAGAGTTAAATTATAATCAAGATTAATTGCTCAATTATCCTATGGGAAAATTTCGGCTCTTATAATATTCATAGACCAGGCTAAATTTTCTCACACCATGAGCTTAGTCCAGTTAGCATAAATTAAGCTCAATACTATTTAAGTCCATCTATCACCAGTTCAATGCAAATGCAATTATACGAGCCTAACTACTAATGCAAATGATCCTAATATCTATATGCAATTTAACTAATTTTTATCTAGGGATCGATGTTGATCCCTAATTTTTTTATGCAAAGAATTACTAAATGGTTAGCTAAAATTTAGGTGTCATTTACCTCACCATACCCAGGAGATGTGGGATTCAAATCATTCCTACTCCTTTCACCATCCTCGAGGCAAGCCGCACTTCTATCCCTCGCAGGATTGAGTTCTTAAAGACCCACTAGCCTCCGCCTAGTTCATCCCCAAACCATACGCTTCCGGCTGGGCTTAGCTTTGATACCATTGTAAGGACCGACCTCTAGCCCCACTTGCCAAAGATATTGTCCACTTTGAGCCGCAGCCTTCATGGTTTTGTTCCTCTTGGCTTCGCCCAAAAAAGGCCTCATTCAGTGTAAAGGGGCAGTCGCACTACCATTCCTCAGCTTGACTCGATAGTGTCCTTTCTAAGGCACAGCCGCACTATCATCCCATAAGGTTTTGTCTTTGGCACAACGGAAGCTACTAACAAAGGGCCTCATTGGTAGTTAAGACTGGTGCTACATCTTAAATAGCACATCACGTCACCTTCCCCAAGTGATGTGAGATTTAGTTCATTCCTACCCCTTTTGCCATCCTCGAGGCAAAGCCGCACTCCCATCTCTTGCAGGATCGGATCGTTAGAGGCCCACCAGCTTCCGCTTGATTCGTCTCGGAACCACACACTTTCGGCCTGGGCTTAGCTCTGATACCACAGGATGTCACACTCCAGAACCTACCAGGATGGGGGATGACACGGCTCTCTTTCCACCCAAAGGACGCAACCTTAAACCATAACCAATGAACAAACTTCTGAAAGTCCCCATAACATTGCTCTCACTCTATTGACTACCAACCAAGGTACCTGAAAAGATTGGGGAAAGAGAGGGGTGAGCAACCACAGCTCAGTAAGTAGTGCATATCTCTTAGCAACAGATCGAGCAGCCATTATGCATATATACAAAGCAATACTAAAACTTCATAAGCCAAACTCAAGATATAAAATACATATCGAATTACATAAGAGTTGTTTTATTTCAACAATACTTTATACAATTCAAAAAATACTCATTTAAGTTATCATAATCATCAATGGTCAAGTCTATTGATCAATCTCTATTAAAAATAACGTTAATGGTCCATTCCATTGACTAATCTCAAGTCACACATTATTGATCTATTCCATTGATGAATCTTATATCACATCATATGTCGATGGTCCATTCCATTAATCAATCTATTGCGCAATATCAAGCCATAGTCATGACATAATGCCTTGTGACAAGGCTATCAAGATTCCCCCTTGGCAAGGTCTCTATCTACAAAGCCGGTGGCTCAGCTCAAAAGGATATCCTAACCTGGTATACATACCCCAAATCCCTCAATGGGTGCACAACGATATTGAATACAAAACCCACATCCTCCAATAACAACAATAAAATCCACAATCAATATCACCATTTGATTTCACAAAATAAAACACATTTTTTTCTCAACTTCATTGATCAACCATAATACATTTCGCAAACTAACTATATCTGACATTTCAAAACTTAACTTAACCCTCAGAAATCCTTTTTGTAAAATATTTCTCAAATCATTCGAGAACTCGTTTCTTAAACCATAATATATTTCACATACCCATTTTATAAACCAAATTCACAATACATATACCTCGTTTGGCAACACCATTTCTAAAACATATCTTAAATCATTTACAAATACCAAAATGTAGTAAATGCTCGATCCATACTTTTATGCAACAAGCATGATCTTTCACAACTTATAATATATCCAATGCCTTTCGCTTTCGAAACATGAGTTTAGAAATTCATATAAAAGATAGCACTACTCACCTGGGAGCGCCTATGACCAAATAACAAAGATTACTCGAACCGTCGAACTCGCAATTCTATCAAATAAGTGAGAAACAACATTAAAATCAAGTAAAACGCTACCTCAACCATGACTAGGCTAAACTGGGCATAAGCGCTAAAATAACGACTAAAAGGTGCCCACAAATCGCTCATCTAAAGCAATTAAAATCAAGTAAAATGCTACCCCAACCATGACTCAATGAAACTTGATCGTGCCATAACTCTCTCCACCAAATCTTGTTCCAAGAAAACTTACAGTTAAAAGGAAGATCTTTCGAAGCATCAGAAGGTCCACAACTTGGCCGTCCCAAAATCAAGCCAAAAATTGACGAAAATCGGCCTAAAAGCCGTTGGTCGCGCACTTTTAACAAAGCGCACTCAACTTCAAAAATTCGTTTCAGGCAAAAGGTAAATCCAAATCAAGATCCGTAAAATCTTATGGTCTCATAACACTCCAAACTATGATTTATATATATACACAGCTCAGCAGCTAAAAAATCGGACTTTGTGGCTTGAATTTCACAAAACTCCAAAATTGTGCCCTAATTCCAAAAAAATGCTCCGATTGGACAAACGAGGGGTGCGAGTACATACTGGGCATTGCAATACGAAGTAAATCCGGCTTGGCGAGGCTCCCGTAACGAGAACATGCTCTCTCTTTTCCCTCTCTTTTCTTCTTCTTTTTTTCTTTCCCCTCTCTCCATTTTCTTTCTTTCTTTGTTTTCTGTCGAGGGTGCTCTCGGTCCCTTTAAAAAGGGAGAAGTCCATTGTAGCTGCCTTGTTGACTTTTCAAAGTTGTCTTTCCTTTTAAAAAAAAATTCCAAATATTACATTCTCCCCTCCTTAATAGAAATTTCGTCTTCGAAATTTGCACTTATCTCAACTTTCAAACAAATACAAATATTTGATCTTGTTGCTCCTTATGCTCCCAATCGGCCTCTTTTTCCATGTGGTTCTGCCATTGTATCTTCACATATGTTCTCGGAGACTCCGTATATGTCATTTGTCTTTCTATCTATAGAACGAGTACCATCGCCATCATCTATTTTTAGCTGATAGAATTCCCATCTAGACCCAACTCCTCATGACCAATGTATAGATAATTACTCGGATGCAGGTATCACACTAGCCCATTAGCATGAACTGTTAGCCACGGAACTGGATTTTGAGGGTAACAACCAATCGGTGCAAATCCTGAAATATCTGGAAGTGCAAACTTTGACTGTGGATTTAGGGAAGCTTTTCTTGATACTCCAAAGCTACACTAAGATTCCCATTGCTTGTATCATTCATTGTAAGACATGACCTGACTTCCTCGTGAGCTACTCTGGACCAGCAAGATGTGGACAAACCTTTCCTCGTTGATAATTGATCTTGTTGCAGCTAAAAATTAGATATCGTAGCCGTCATCTCCGCATACTTCCATTCTTTGTTAAACCTTTATTTTCCTTGCTGGGTCTTAGAACTTCAGTATCCTCTTATCTCCCAGCTGATACATAAATATTTGATAGAGGCACAACTTGATCCGATCTCCTCATTTCCTATTTGACAACCTTCTTGCTGCTAGTTCTGCAAGCTCCACATTCCCATGAATCACGCACCCATTAAATAGAGCCTTCCAAACGTCTGAGGTTGTCTACTCCAAAACATTGTTGGCAAAGCCATGTGCAACTAACAAGCATTTCGTATGAGCAAGCAAGTCAGCTAAGCACTGCAAATGCTGCTTGTGAGGCCTAATTCAGCTCTCTTCCATTTGATTGAAAATTCTCAGTTCATCTTCCACCAGCTCGATAGGACTACAAGCATCCAAAACAATCAAGTAAGTCGCGCATCCTCATCTCATCATAGGAACTTATTGCAATTTCTCTGGCACCATTAACTCCATAGCCTTTCAACATTACATTCCAAACTACTATATCCTGAAGACAACCCATCTCCTTGAACACATGAAGGGCTGGTTCCATGAGCCCACATTTTGAGTACGCTGATTTGAGACAATTATGGACTGTTCTACATGTCAAAAGACCAGATCCGAATGCATGACAGTGAAGTTGCTCACAAAGATCCAGTGCAGCGAGCTCCATAGAAGCGACTAGAACACCAACCAAACGACATTGAATCATGACGAAAGCTTTCTTACTCTCGTGCTCTTACCCAGAGGCATAAAGCCTCTTGTGGACGTCCAAAATGTGTACATCCTTCATAATCAAGCCGTGAACAGACTCTAGTTCAGTGATCCTAAAGCAATACATGCCCAGACTACGGATACCATTATCATTAAACCAGGTACAATGCCAACCATCCTAAGGGTGCATTTGGTTTGGCTTTTGGGGTAATGCAGAGGCCTTAGCCTAAAGGAGTTTGATGAAATGCAAAGACTATTTGGTAAATTGCAATCAAAAAGTGGCTTAAGAAGCAACTTTG
This sequence comes from Syzygium grande, assembly GCA_024733475.1. Taxonomy (NCBI): domain Eukaryota; kingdom Viridiplantae; phylum Streptophyta; class Magnoliopsida; order Myrtales; family Myrtaceae; genus Syzygium; species Syzygium grande. The sequence goes on along the minus strand of JAMXDD010000005.1, from coordinate 7,613,144 downwards.
GGGAAATGCTGTTTGGTAAACATATATTTGGAAAGTCCTTTAATGTAATCAATTTAAGCTTTTTATTTTAATTTGTTTAAAATTGACGTGATAAGAAATAGGTCTCTTTTTTTTTGCTAGAATAAGAAATAGGTCTCTTATTCGTTCAGCAACAAAACAATTAGACATGTCGTTGCTGCAACATGATAGCACCGAATGACATATCTTGTTCATTCTGGAGACTGATTGCAGAGCGAGTACCACATGAACACATTCGTGATGGCTATAAAAATGAGCTTCTGCTCATGCTCAAAGTCTAAGCATGCAAGAAAATGAAAGAGCTCGGACTCTTGAAGAGCAACAGACTTCTTTTGGGAACCTCAGATTGCTGACAAAAGTACAATCACAACCTCTCAATTCACAAGCTGATGCACTTACTGATATACATGTCACGGAAATTCCAAAGAACTTACAAGAGAAGACAACACCTAGTAACCGCAGGGTACAGTGGAAATGAACATACAAAGCCCAAGATTAATCCTGGGAAAAATGGAAAAGTGTGGAGCAACAGACTTTGATTTATTTACATCACATGAAGTAAGAATGACATGATAAGTGAATTCAGCATTCCATGGTATTCTACTAGCACCAGCAGCTTCTATTGATTCTAGTTCTTCCACATCTTCAGTCATGGAAGGCCACTCGTTAGGAATCCTCTGGAGGCATTTTAAAGCAAGCTGTGCTATTTGGAATGCAGAATCTATACATGTAAGGTATATGGGCAGTATAAACTTGGTTCCCATTTTCCTGCAGGTTGCAACATCACGAGCGGCCAGCTTCTTCTAAAATTACTAGTGTTTCTTTTTCAGTTTATGAGGAATTGGAGCATCTGCAGAAAATGAAAAGTTATGGAGGCAATACAAATGTAGATTCCATGCCAAAGGATTTAAGCACCCAAAAGGAAAACGCACCTCGTATTTCATAGAGGGGATTATAGTGAACCTTACACCAGAAACTCAACCAAAACTCTGCATCAATTGAAAGTAAGGTTAACAAAAGGAAAAACTTAAAAAAATATAGAGTTTCGAAAGGCCAGTTGCACATTGGAAAAATAAAGTAACAATAGATCAATTGCAAATGTTTACATCTGGGTTCTAAATCAATCAAAATATATACTGAACAATACCCAAGTAGCTATTCTAAGCAAGCAAAAGAACAAATATTTAATTTCTCAAAGGAACAACAAGCAAAGCCTAACAACTTCACCCAAAAAAAAAAAAAAACAAGCAAAGCCTAACAAAGGAGGGTCTATGCATATATGTATGCGAGCAACACTCTTTTTTCCAAGACAAACAAGAAGTAAAACATACCCATGCAAACTTTTAACGAACCAAAGCCAAGAACTTCACATTCATCACACTGCACCTACTGATGATTTGACCCAACAAAACAACTATGACGAAGAAGACAAGCAAACAATACACTAGGCAGAGGAAACTTATAAATCCCATTGCCCAACAATAATCAGGCAGAGGAAGTCCATTCGTCTGCCGTTTATCCATCTCCGCTTTGCTCGTCTATCTTCTTAAAACATAAGCCAAGTGGATTATGCAATAATCTGGTATGATCCCAACATTGCGTATGTTCAAGTATGAGTTATCAAATTTCAAACCAATTGAGAGACTGGCATGAAGAAAAACAAATACGTTAAGGAACTTGGTTTCTATGAAGCGAAGTTGCACACTTTAGTTATTTTCTTTTCTTGACTGTGGATATAAGTATCATCTAGAGGCTTTTGCCCTTCGTCAGGCTCTCCAACATCAACCAAATAAGCATTGGACATCAGTGTCTCACCGAAACAAATAGCTTCATCATTCTTCAAAATCCTGCATTCCAACAGCTGCTCGCCGCCATCATACAGCATTACCTGTCATATTTTTCAACCATCAATCACAGAATGGATTAATCTACTCAAAACCAGCTCCATCACGGAGAGTATTACAACCAAAAGCACAAAACAAGAAACAATCCACGATGATAGATAGAATGAAATCCTAAGCAGTATCGAGCTTTTGCCATTCAGTTCGATCGAGCAAGCTAAATTTCGGGGGATAAACGGTAACAAATCGATTGCCGAGTCCGACCAGAGGCAACTAAACTGCCGATCGGATTCAGATGTACATCAGTGGCAGAAGAGATCAGTAGTGAAAGTGAAGGTACCTTGCCGGTGGAGGTGCGGAGAGAGAGAGAGAGAGGAAAAGCCGTCGCGATAGACCTTGCGCTTCAGCTTTTGCTTGTGGTGCTTAGCGAAGGTGACATTCCATTACTTCGGAGCTTCCATAATCGTTGCGTTTGGGATGAAGATCTTCGGGAATTGCCTGGGCTCCGAGGTCGCCAGACTCCAGGCACGAAGACACCGGGTCGCGCGACCTCGGCGAGCCTCGCGAGAACAAATCTGGGGTGACGGTGCGACCGTCAACCAGGCGAGGGAGAGGCATGGGCTCTTATGTTAAAAGGGGGCAAATGTTGAATTATGATCAGTAAGTGAGGGTAAGATTGGAAATTTCAAAAAAAATCATTAAATTCCGGTCTTTCATGTGCCGAGAAAGCTAGAAAGCTAAGGTAGGTGGGAGGAAACCTTCAGATAAAAGGCATTTAAAAGGCTTTACAAATGCTAGCATTTAGGAAAGGGGCTCTCCAAAAATAAATACCAAACACGCTAGCATTTGGCTAAGGGCCTTTAGAGGTCCAATGGGCTTTGTAAAGTTGTTCCCAAACGCAGCCGCCTAAATTGGTTAAACGGTAGGGGCCTCCTTCAAAGGATCATTATACACAAGCCCAGTAATGACCGCATTGAAAGAAATCCAACCTGTGTTCATTAGTCCCTGAAATACCTTGTAAGAGCCACCAACAATTCTGCATATTGCATAAGCATCTAATAATACAATGCCCACAATCAAATTTTGCTCTCGTCCATTATTAACAATCAATCCATGTACACATTGGAGCCACAAGTCGCTAAGACCTGCAACAGCAACAACTACTCCCAATCATGGTGAAAGAATTCGCGATCACACAGGACATTCTCTGCAAATCCCTTTCAATGAGAGTACTACCACGCCTTTTTCACATATGACTATATGAGCTGATCCAAACTTTCATAGAAACCACTGCGAAGAAGATTGGAAACACTCCTCGTGCTAAAAAGTTCCCTGGGCTCCACGTTGTTATCATCACCAGGAGGATGAAATCTATTTACATTCTGAGAGGACCAGCACATTGTGCTTTAGGAGGACCAATAGACCCTTTCGGCCACATTCCCACGGCTTTGTGAGGCCACCATCATCCAACCTTTGGCCCCACTTGTCAACGATATTGTTCGCTTTGGACCACAACCCTCATGGTTTTGTTCCTCTAGGCTTCACCCAAAAAAGGCCTCGTTCAGGGTAGAGGTGTAGCCATACTGCCATTTCTTAGCCTGACCTGATATTTTTCTGTATGAGGCGTAGCCGCACTACCATCCCTTGTAAGGTTTTGTCCCTAGCATAGCAGAAGCTATTACCAAAAGGCCTCATTGGTAATTAAGATTGGCACTACACCTTATATAGCACATCACTTCACCTTCCCCAGGTGATGTGGGATTTAGTTCTATGCTACCCCTTTCGCCATCCTCGAGGCGGAGTCGCACTCCCATCTCTCCCAAGACCGGGTCGTTACAGAAAGTAGGTGCAATCTATCTATAAAAATATCTATACTGGCGTCGCAACCTCCCCGCAGCAGCCTTCAAGGGGCCACAGGGTGGATAAGAAGCTAATGGAATGCTAAGTCTATACCTAACACTTAACTTGAGCTTTCTTAAACTCATACTTACTCACGACTTATGGTTCAAGTTATGCCACTAATCCATGGGAGGATCGTCTTACTCCTACGAACTAGATATTCAAAAGAGTTCGAGGACTTGATTATATTAGTTATCTAACTAGTGCCGTTTCGGTACTTAATCTTGTTCAAATTCTGCTTAAAGCGTTTGAGCAGTCTTCCTATCGATTGTGAATCATAAGGTTCAAATTCTCACTAGGCTAAGAAAGCGACAAACAATGCATCAAAAAGTGCGCAAACAAAGGCCTAGCATGCCTCTAGTCGGGCACATGCATGGTCTTATTAAAAACGCAATTCAAACATGCGAATTAACCAACGTGTACTCAAACATGGCATTCATCACATAAGAAAGCAAGAAAAGGCGACTATAAGCCCAATTTTCATTTTTTAATTTTCGAATTTTAAAATTATTTTTTAAAAAAATATTTATTATTATTGTTTTAATTTTAAAAATATTAAAATAATATTATTTTTACATTACACAATAAACTAATCCAGGTCGAATCTTCATATTCGAACCAGGTCAGAACCAACCTGGATCCGTGAACTCGACCCAAATCAACTGACCCGGGTTAGCTGGGACCTGCAAACCAATTTGACCGGAATTGCAGGCTCGGTTCAACTTGGTTCTTACACGCCTCAGGTGGCGAGACCCCAACGAAGGCTGAGAACAAGCAGCTGACCAACCTCTTGATCGGCCATTGGTTGGCACCTGTCTCGGCCCTCCCTCTATTCACCCCTTGGTTGGTCGGTCGCCTGATGGCCAGCCAGGACGATTACCAGTCGAGCCTTGACTGGGGCCCATTCGGTCTCAAACATCAGTCGAGGCTCGGCTGGCTAACCCATGCCAGCTTTTGGCCATCCCTAGTCTCCAGTAACCGCCACAATGCCACCTCCGATCTTCGGTGACCGCAATAAGGCCACATCCGACCACCTGTTCGTCGATCGATGACCAAAACAAAGTAGCCTCTATTGGGCTTTTTATCGAACCCTTGGCACTCATGACCAAAAGAGAGGATCTGCGACCTATCTTGCAGCTTAGGCCTGCTCCGGCGGCCACGACTCACCTTCGGTGGCGACGACTAGATCAGGAGCACGGTCGGTATGGGCTAGGATTCTCAAGAAACGACTGGCGCGAGTCCCAGCTAACTTGCACAGGAAAACAGGGGTAGCAAGAGACTTATCGGCTGAGGCTGCGTTTGGGGGTTCGTTGGTCGGCTTGCAGGTAACGGCGAGGCTGGCTGGCCTCCCCTGTAGTTCTGTACCTGCACAAATCTCACTCTTTCTCTGTTTGTCTCTCCTTTCTCTCCTTGCTCTGTTTCTCTCTCTAAAAATGGCCAACCTCTCTTTCTCTCTTCTCCAGCTTTTATATTGGTCATCGGCTGCCTACTCCTTCCCTCTAGGCCGCACAGCCTCTACTCTGCTCTACTCCATTCTCTTGGCCGCACATTTTACTTGGTGGAACACCGTTCTATCGTTCCTTGGTTGTACGACGTCTAGCGCATCGAAAGGAGAGAGAGGGAGAGAATGGGAGACGCCGGGCCGAGGGGGAAAGGAGGAGAGGGCCGGGTTGGTCCCAGCTTGCATGAAGAGAGGGGGAGAAAGGGAATAGGGCCCGGTCCTTGGGGAGGAAAGGAAATATATTTTAATAGTGCAAAATGCACCTAATGTCTCAAGCCACGTAATTAAATGAAAATATTTTTATTTCGGGAGTTAATTGCGCAATTAATTTAATTGGGCAACAATATAGGTGTCAACAACTGGTACACCCCAAATATGGCTTGAGACAGCCTGCAACTTTGAATGAACCATATCTATTGCCCTTAATAGACCATTAGAATATGTTGAGAAACTTTCGTAAATATTAAAGCATTGGATTGTGTTTTAAATGTACTAAAAGATAGAATTACCCTTGCTCCTTTCAAATAACCTTTTTTCACTTTAGCGCCGCTTCCTCCACAGCCCTACATTTTAATGTTTGGCTTGCACTTTTTCCATCTCATATTTGACTGCAGACACCCTATATGATCTTGAATTGACCACATTATCTTTTTTGGATCCCATTTTAACATGTTACCGGAACTTAAACATTTTCACTTTCAATTCTACTTGCACAACGGAGATGAAGTTAAATGTGGGGACCACTCTTAATTTAAGCTTATTTCTTATGGCTTTTTTCTTCATTTGGTTTAATTTTTTCATTTATTAATTTTTTTTCCATTTTTGACGAAACTAGTGTCCCTCTTTTCCAAAAAAACAAAAAATAGTTTGGCAAATAGCCAACTAGTTATTGTGTTAATGAATTGTGTGTCTAAATATATATATTTGTTTTCTACAAGAAGTCATTAATCTAAAAATAATTAGCATAAGGACACAAAAAGTGCCAAAAGCATGTATAGCACCCATTTTAGTATCAAAGGTATTTGCCGGCTCACTTAAGTGCCAAATTGGAGAAAATACAATCACTTAAGTATCTTCGGTGAGAAATTCCGGCAAAAATATTTCATGGCTTTTATAAACCCGTTTACTGATAAAGCATATAGTTTTGTGTTGGAAATTCCCAATTTCACTCATGGTTACAAGCAGCATGTTCCCTTGAGCCTACACTATTTGAAAGTAAATTTCATTCAGAAAATCTTGACCCCATGCCTTTGACCCAAATCATCCTCAACTAATGATGTTTCTCGATATGAGGCATGACTTATTTGGGCCATCCTCAAGAACTTTTCCCTTTTCCTTTCTCACTTAATAATCATTCATATGTACCGCTGTGTGAGGAAGGAAGTTGGCAAACTACTCTATGCTGCTCTCATCACTTAAATCTTTCGATCCAAGGGTATAGCCTTTGCTAATGTGATCGACGGTAATTTGATCAATGTCGAAATTGGAAAGGAAACCCTCAAGAATATGATGCCAAGGGTATCTCTAGAAGGCTCGATGAACTTTAGAGATGAAGTGATCCCCATAGGCCAAGGAGATGATGAAAGGAAAAAGGGAGCCCTGAAGGAAAGAGTAAAGGAACAGGAAAGGAGGAAGGCAAAAGCACAAGTGCCTGTGCATAGGCCATCTGTTGCTCATCCACCAAGACCTGAAAGATCACCATCTCCTGTGGATCTGCGTCCCTCTCCTGCTTTTCTGCAACTCCAAGCTGATGTCCAAAAACTCAAGGCTTCCATTGCCTCCATGGGACAGTACCTAGTGAAAATAGAGCGTACCATCCTTAGTCTATCTTGTTACAACCCAATCCGAGCAACCCAAGAAAACCTAGTCTCTGTTATTCGTTTGATACTTTTATCCTTTTGCTAATGACATGTTCTTTTTGTTGATGACAAAAGGGATGAGAGTGAAAGAATGAGTGGTAGACTCAGGTGCTACCAGGCATATATGTGCAAACATAATAACTTATCCTCCTATACTCCGGTAGGGGAAGGAGAAGAAAAATTAATCTTAGTGATTTGAGAATTGTTCAAGTTCTTTGGAAATGGAATGAAACCAACATCTTCCGTGTCTACGCATTATGATTGCCAAGTGGCAATAGCCATTGCAAAGTGACAATAGTCATTGAAAAAAAAAATGCAACTTTTAATGATAGAAAGAGACACATCTAATGGAGACATGATATGGTAAAAAATTGCTTTAAGATGAAATTATATATGTTCATTGGTTATACGAAGTCAGAAGTGACTTTGGCCAATCCTCTAATTATATAGCGAGGGGAATGAGGCCTAAGCTACTTGAAGAAAATAAATAGTGATGGTAACCCAACTTATGTGATTGGCGATCTCATGAATTAGGTTCATATGAGTAATAACAAGTCACTTGTTGATATGTGATGCACTATTAAAAATTTATGTCCCTCCTAAGGTGAGAATAGTGCAATACTACAATGAAAAAGAGGTTGAGCTAAGCTCTTAATGAATTTCTTAGGCATTATTAGTGGTGTATTAAACGGCATAATACACTTAATCGAATCATCTATATAAGTATGGAGTGAAATCACTCCTATGAGAATTATTGGTGATAATCTCTATAACACTTATGAATAAACCAGGTACACACATGGCCTCTAAGCGCAAAATTGTGTTGAGCAACAAAATTTGTGGGGGTGTAATGTGATTGGTGAAAATTATAATTCACAAAAAGAAATTCTTGGTTTATAGAAGTTTCAAACTTCACCAATGGATTTGCCTTACCAAAAAAAAAAAAAACTTCACCAATGATTTCGTAAATTATATTTCATTATTTTATGGAGATTATTCTATTTTTTCTTTTTAAATTTTTTTGAAATATGTGGGGGATTGTTGAATAATTCAGTAGTTTTGAAATGTTTGAAAATAACTGTTTTGATTAGGGGTGTGCAACCGGATTGGGTTTACCCAGAAATCGGACCGGCCCACCCGAAAAACAGGTTCGGAACCGGTTCCGGTTAAAACCGGTCCGGGTACCGGTTCCATTTTTTTGGAACCGGTTAGAACCGGTCCGGTTTCCGGTTCCGAGTAAAAATCAACCCGGACCGGTTTTAGAACCGGTTTTAAGATAATATAGAAAAAAAAAAAAAACCCTAGATCTAGATCAAGATCACTGTCTCACTTCTCTCTTCGCCGCTCCTCTGTCTCGGTTCTCTCTTCGCCGCTCCTCTGTCTCGGTTCTCTCTTTGTCTTAGTTCTCTCTTCGCCGATCGCCGCAAGAACGCAATTACGCAACCAAGGAGGCTCCTCGCTCACTTCACCCATCCGGCTTTTCGCGATCCGAGGGAGTCCTCCATTCCCTCAATCTCTCTTCTTCGTCTTTGTTGCAAGGTCAGATGGCTTCGAGCTCGAGCTTCGAATCTGTTCTAATGTTGGGGAAGTGTTTGAGTTCGAGTTTGAGGTTTTGCGTTCGATCGAGTTTTAGGGGTTTTTCGCTACGGGCTTGGGTTGGTGTAGAAGATTCTTTAAGTTTTGATGATCAGTGAAGGACTTGAAGGAATAAACACCATCTGATCTTGCGGAATCCGGCTTGTCTGAGTTTTTTTTTTTTTGAAATTTTTATCTCTTGCTTCTTGGACTTCTGAGTTTGTATAATGGAAGAATGTAAGCGTTGGTTGCGTACCTGACTTCAGTGGTTGGTCTCAACTCGAAACTCTATATGTTGCAAGCTCATTATACTTGAAAAAAAATGAAATCAGAAAAAGGAACAAAAAAAAAACAGGTTCTTGGGTAGAACCTGAAACCGGACCGAAAAAACAGGGTCGGTTCCAAAATAGGGTCCAAGGAAAACAGGGTCGGTTTCAGGTTCTAAAAATTAGAAACCAGTTATAATAGGGTTGGTTTCAAGTTTGAGGTCTGGACCTAACCCACCCTGGAACCGATCACCCCTAGTTTTGATAGTAATTATGACCATCATAAAAGCCATCATTTTATAACAATTTTGCAATGGCCATATAACAGCTTTATAATGGTTTTATAGCAACTTTGTAACGTTTGATTTATTACTTCATAAACTCTTCATTATTTTATAATGGCTATATAGCGGTCATCTTCTTCAATAATTACCAAGCAATTAAGTGAGAGAGACACCGAAAAAAGAGAGAATATTTTCTTCTTCTTCTTTTTCTTTCTTTGCTAGATTATACACTTGTTCTTGTTGTCTCTATTATTCAATGCGAAGTAAAGAAGGTTTGTTATACCTTAAAAGGATAGTCGCTAGAGGCTATTACACTGAATTTCATACTTCGGGAATTATTCTTAAGGACAGTCATTGCACACCTTAGACAATTGATCTTATTTATCAACTTTTTTCAATAGATTTATAGTGATTCTTACTTTTCATATTATCTAATACTTTTACAACAAAAACAAATAAGAACAGAGAAAACTCTATTCACGGCATTTCAGACTTTAAACCTTCGTAACTCGAACCGTTTGGTGCTTTATTAACAACGTGATAGCATGCTGGACTTAATTACAGGGGTTTTTCTTTTGGTTGGCTTATCGAATGTCTAAGGGAACTCGGAATCGGCATTGTTCCTTGCAGTCCTCTCGGCCGCGGGTTCTTTGGTGGCAAGGGCCCAAACAGTTTGCTGGTATGTAACTGCTCTGTTTTCGACATGCCTTGATTAGAAAAATCGTGTTCGCTTCCTAATGGTCTTAAAGCGTCATTCACTAGTCCACCTTGCTAAAACTTTTGATCCTGTTTCTTTCTCAGGGGAGATATTTTCCTAGTTTTCAACTAGAGAACTTGGACCAGAACAAGAGTATCTATGCGCAAATCGAGAAGAAAGCTGAAAAGCACAATTGCATCCCTCCGCAACTCACGCTTGCGTGGGTTCTTCATCAAGGCAACGATATTGTGCCTATCCCTGGTCAGCAGGTAAACTTTGTACCATCTTTTCAACTTGAAGCATCATGACATTAATTCAATGCCTCTTCTGCAGAATTCTCAGCTCATCAGCAGACACATTGCATTATGCCAGGTTGAAAATGAGCGTCGTTTCTGCAGGAACAGCGAAGACAGAGAATCTGGACAAGAACATCGGTTCCTTGAGATTGAAGCTCATGGAGAATGATTTGAAAGAAATCTCGGGTGTCATACCTATTGACAAGGTTTCTGGGAGTCGGAGAAACGAGCACTATACTTGCTACTCATGGAAGAACGAAAACACACCCTTGAGAGACGGCAATTTTCCAGCTTAAGACTTGCTCTGTGTAGCTCGTGAGGGATTGTTTTGGCTCTCCTGCCTTTATGCCTGTACGTGACTGAGGCCAGAAAGGATAACAAAATAGCTTGAAAATAAAGCGTGGGAACTTTATGTGCATGCTTTGAATTAAGAATATGTGAGGAAACATGTACTATTTTCTGGAATAAGAAAATATTAGCACGTTGAAACATTGAGTTTGTTAAGAATAGCATTGACATAAAAAAGTGCATGTGTACTTTAATTGATGTGGGCCAAATAATCATCTGTCATGAAGTCGATGCATGCGCCAAAAGTTCGGAACACTGCACTTGCTCACTTGATCTAATAACTTTTTTCTACTGATGACTACTTTTCCCACCTTGGTTGCTAGATCAATGTGTTACCCAAATATAATGTCTTTCACGTATAAAGTCTAGGTTATACATTAGGGAAACATTAAGAAGAGTAGCAACAAATAAATGGAATTAAAAAAATATTAATCATCTATTTGATGGGATAATAACACCATAAGAAGACTGCATGCGGTCCGTTCCATAAAATACCACCTTAATCGTATGCGCCTGGCTCGAGTGGAGGGGCCTAAACCTGAAGCTGTTTGGATTAGAAATTGAATTTATGTGGTAAGCTTCGTCCGCCCAAGACGCACAAATTCATTCTTGAAGAATGAAGCCGTCCACGAATTGGAAAAGAAAGGCAAGACTTATGTAGGAGCAACCTGAGTTATCATCAACCCATTACTAGAAGAAATATGTTTTACATGACAACACAGTGGAAATGATAATTCCAGTCAATTAACAGTAAGCAATTGTGGTATGTGTTTTTCGGAGGCAAGCAGCTGCAGGGCTCGTGCCGCCGTCTGAAATTTTTGGATGCAAGCAGTTGCAGGGCTTGTGCCGTCGTCCGGAAAACTTGCGCAGCTAGAGTTAGAAAAGGTCGTCAGAGTCATTCATATCGAGCTGTCACGCCACACAGCTGGGGAGAGTCCGCAACTTTGTCTAGGTACAGTTGAATGAATATTTGCCGTTGACATTTTGATTGCTAGCACGTTATTGTAACAGAGAAGAATAAACGGCGAAAAAAATGCTTCGTGAGCACTAAAGAAGCCAATAACTTAGAATTTTTCGGTTTGGTTTTACTTTTATTTTCTGACTACAGTTACAAGGAGCGAAAGAGAGCAGAGAGCGAAACGATGCTTGTCATAGAATAATTTGAAGGTGAAACACTTGCAATTCACTCAACTTGACTCTAATCCAGAGAAGGAGACGAGTAAGCCTTTTCTCTTTCTTTGTTTTTATTTCTCCTTATGAAATGATTACAAGACTTGCTTTTATATAGGCTTGTTACATTATTCTTAATCTTAAATAACTAATATATGCATCTAGCATTTCAAGGAAATGGATTCCCTGAATTTACAAAATATTAAAATAGACATAGAAACATGAACAGTCAACATGCATGCAGGACATTCATGAATTTAGTGTAATTACTAACAGCTTCATCAACACACTCAAAAGAATTTCAACAAGCGGACGGTTTCCCATCTCTCAGGGGCGTGTTCGCGTATTTCCACAAGCGGCGGACATGGTGCTCAGTGGTCCTATCGCCGGCAATGTCATCAATCGGTACAGCATCTGAGATCTCTTTCACGTCTTCCTCCGTAAGCTTCACACTCAAGGAACCAATGTTATCAACGAGATTCTTAATTTTCGTCGTTCCTGCAAGAAACCGCACGATTTCAAAACAGAAATCCCAATTCATGTCATCTGTCAATGAATGTCATAAAAGTTTGATCCTCACCAGGGATGGGCACAACATCATCTCCTTGATGGAGAACCCACGCGAGTGCAAGCTGTATAGGGCTGCAACTGTGCTTTTTCGCTAACTTCTCCATTCGTGCGTAAAGAACCTTGTTTTTGTCCAAATTCCCTGCTTCAAACCTAGGAAAATTTCTCTGAGAAATGAGTAGAAAAATTAGCGACGATTAGCGAAGAAGCTTTTAGACCATCGAGTATATGAATGTGAAACATCAAAGAAAGATGTGCCCATTTAACTATTAACATACCATAAAACTATTTGCAGGCACAGTTTCCGTGATTCCCCTGCCACCGAAGAACCCACGACCAAGAGGACTATACGGAACGATGCCGATTCCGAGCTCCCTGAAAATTTGGACAGGTGGCCAAAAGATTAAAAAAGAAACATCGTACCAAGTGAATAGGCTGTTTTTTGGAGAACAACTTAGGAAAGAATTCGCTCCAATGGAGATGAACAGCAATATACCTGCAGAGCGGGACGATTTCCTGCTCGATTTCGCGAGTCCAGAGCGACCACTCCATCTGTAAGGCCGTGATGGGATGAACCGCGTGCGCTCTCCGTATGGTGTCGGGGCTAGCCTCCGACAAGCCGATGTACTTCACTTTTCCCTCTTCCACCAACTTCTTCAGTTCCCCCATCTGTGGGTTTTTGAAACCGTTTGTTTTTTATTAATTTCTTATCACTAAAGCGGATTGGCTATTATTACAAACAGGAAGAGCAGCAAAACAAACTTACAGTTTCCTCTATCGGGACTGACGTGTCAATCCGATGCACGTAATAGAGGTCAATGTATTCGACCCCAAGGCGCTCGAGGCTCGACTCACAGCACGAGCGGACGTATTCGGGCGTCCCCTTGACCACGACATTGTCCACATCGATTTTCACCACTCCGAATTTGGTGGCTAACTGTACCTCCTCCCGCGGCAACTTCTTCAATGCCTGCAATAATGATATCACAAAAGTGTTCTTAATAACCAAGTAAGTAGAATGATCAGCTAAAAGACTAAGTTACCGGTTTTGGGTGTTTCGATTTTTTCACATTACCTTTCCAACAAGAATCTCATTGATTTTGGGTCCATATATATCCGACGTGTCGAAGAATGTTATCCCCTTGGCGAACGCGTCGGTGATGATCGATATGCCGACTTCCTCCGGGACAGGATCGTTGTACATACCCGTGAGTCCCATGCAGCCAAAACCCAACTTCGAAACCTGCGAGTATTTGAAAACAACAGAAGAAGAAGAAGAAACGACCACTCATACATCTCGGCATGAAGCAGCTTAAATAATCCACAAGAATTTAATCAACCACAAATTTAACGAAGTAAAGTAGTTTCAATACAAACCTCAAGACCCTGAGTTCCGAGTTTCACTCGCGGAATCTGAACCCCGGCCATTTTCAGATGATTTCTTCTTGTTGCTACTTGCTGTATTTTCTGGTCTCGTGATCATCAAACTTCATGCATATATATAGGAGTTTCGGTGACGAGGATAAAGAAAGGAAAATTCGACTATTATCGGTCAAAATGCGATTGACCATGACCCATCACGTAAGCGGACGTGAGTGGAGCTGCTGGATACTCTAAGGTTTGCATCACCCAGTATGTCACGACTCACGAGCACTGCGTTTTGTTTTCCTCCTGTGCTGAAGATGCAGTCATATCGGGGCGATTTGCATCACCCAGTATGTCACGGGAATGTCCTACGGAGAACATCCTTACGTCCCTTGATCTTAAAGGCTCTCCATCTTATTAGTGTGACGATTCTTTATCACCAAAGAGATGATGACAATTTTTGCAAATTTTTTTATTTTTTTTTTCTTTTTCTCCCCTATTTTTTTTGTATTTCCCTCCATCGGTCTGCAACCCGCAGCCTCGGCATTGGCCAATGGGGGCATTGTGACTGGGTGAGGGTCACGCGGTTCACAATAGAAAAAGAAAAGGAAAAAAGGAAAAAAAAAAGATTATTTAAAAGATCGCAAAAATTGCCCATGTTAACGCTGATTGTGCCATGTAAGATGGTTGACATTTACATCAGTGATTTCTGGATGGACTGCATTAGAAAATTGTCAAAAGAACTAACAAAATTCAAAAGTTTAAGACTTTTTGAATAATTTTCCCCAGTCGTAGAGTAGGATACCAGGTGACTCCTGCTTTGCTTTGTAAACCCATACATCAACAACAATCATTAGACCTATCAAATAGGGGTCGAGTCAGGTTTGGGTCGGGTCGAAAATGATCCAACCCAAATAGATCCATTCAACCGGTTTTGACTCATTTTGCATGTAATGTAAATCTAATGACTCATATCTGACTCGACCCATATTACTAAAACATTTTCATATTTAACTCATTTTAAGAAAACTCATGCCCAAACTAAGATGGGAATGCGAAGTGAGTAAGCATGAGATTGAATAAAAGCAAGAGAGATGAGTTGAGTTTAAATAAGGTGTAAATCCATTTATGGCCCACTTATGACCCATTTAACACCCACATTATGTTTCTACTCATTTACTTAATATAACAAACTCATTTATGACCCATTGAATGATAAATGGGTTAAGAAACGGGTGTATGACCCATTTTGACAGGTGTAACACTCATACATATTACAATTGGATTTCTACTCAACAATAAGGTTTATTTAGTTTATATTCACATTTAGCCAAAAAGAAAATCTATAGTAGGTATCCTACTCAGCAGTTAGCACATCATACGCCATTTTCTTGGACTTTTATCTCATCTATAATGTAACTTGGCTATACTTGCTTCACGATATGTATCGGTGTGTGAGTGACGTCGTAAAAAGGACTCGTGACATACTGGGTGATGCAAACCTTAAGAGTATCCAGCAGCCCGTGGGGGCTGCAGAGCCGTTGCGCATCTGCTTACGTTGATGGGTCATGGTCAAACCATCTCTTGTTCCAATAAATTTTCACCATGTTGCAGCCATCAAGCCGTCTAGGATTAGGAAATCAAACTAATTAATAAGAAAAGTATTTTTCACGTGATATATTGCGAAAAAATGTTACGAGCTACCCTCGTTACCTGATGAGTTATATAATTTAATAATTATGTATATCACGATGTTGAAAATAGTTTTGAAGAAAATTGTTCGCATGATCTGCTTATGTAAATTTAATTCAAAAGCAAACTTCTATTAAGGGTGCGAATGACAACAATTCTCTTCCCTGTCCTTATTTTTAGCTAGAAATTGAAAATCTATTTTTTTTCCCGGACGAGTTTCTGAGCAAAAAGTAGTGTTTAATAATAACGTATAATTTCTATTTCTAGAATAGAAATTCGTTTGATAGGTTATTCTTAAATTTCTATTTCCATTGGCGGGGGCGATGGCCGGCAGCGGTGGGCGGGCAGGCGATGGCGAATATCGGCAGCTGAGTGACGGTGAATTGCTTGCGAGTGGCGGCGGGTAACGGTGAATGGCCAATGAGGGGTGGGGGTGGCGGGTGGGCAACATCGAATGGCCGATGAGCAGCGATGGACGGCCGGTGAGCAGCGGGCAGCCGATGGGCAGCCGACAACGAGTGGTCAGCGGTGGACAACAAGGGTGAGCAATAAAAGAGAGTTATTATTTTTGTTTCTGTTGCAGAAATAGAAAAGTATAAAATTTTAACTTCTCATTTCTATTCCAAATATATTTCTGAACCAAAATTTATCTCAGAAATTAAAAAAAATGAAACTATATTACCAAACGGATTTCTGTTCCAAATATATTTCCAGGAACAAAAAAAAATAGAAAAATAGGGAAACGTAATGATTATCAATCACACACAAATTCTTTGATTAAGAAGAGCATCATCGATACAGTTCTTTCTAAGATTAAAAGGGAAATTAACCCATTATAAAATGTCTAACAACCACTTCATAACTCCTCGTGTAATGGCAGACCAAGGGAGCTAGTGATGGTCCTGCTCTTCTAGTCCCAAAATATTTATATTGTATACTTGAATTCTTCTCTTTATATATTTTTTTAAATGGTGTAATTAAAAGTTCAGTTGAAAAATTTGGTCCCAATTCGCCAGAACTAAACCTCTAGATTTGCAAGTTCAGTTTGAAAAATTTCTTCTTCCATAACACTTATCCAAACTTCTTCTTTGGCAGCATCTTCATAGCATTCTGGTTCTAAGGCAATAAAATTGCAAGTTTCATAAACTCTTCTTAGAGATTTTACCGTGAAAATAGCATATTCTGAAGTAGATTCTTCTTATGCCACTCTTGGAGAGGATGGTGACGTTATGTCGGACGAATATGAAGCTTCGCCTTCTCTTGTTGTTGTTCACTTCTCACATATTGGTCCTATGTCTGGTAACGTGACATACTTCTTCTCGATGTTCTCTTCCAAGACAATAAACTTAAAAACCCACAAATATTCATTATACCAAAAATGTCAACAGCAAATAAAATCAATACAATAAGGTGCATGCATGCATGCCTACGAGGGCTTTTTCTAACTCTAAATAAGCTTTTTCGTCATTAGAAAAGAACAATACAAATTATTAGGGATATTAAGATTGATTTGCAAAATTAGCTTACTGAATGATGCGGGCCCCGTAACTTCTCATACAAATTGCCATCAGAAACTATTTATATGATTAATTTCTAGACTTACACCGAAAGAAAAGATCGACGTCATAAAAAAGCCTTGTGACGTACTAGGTGATGCAAAACCCAAGCACCGTGCCTATGATGGAGATCGCTCTCGAGCAGCAGGTTAAGAAGTGGGTCAAGGTCAAAGGCCACTTGTCCTTTTCTTTACTGGGTCAAATAAACATCCGTGTCTTGATTCAAATTCACCAAACCGCATGTTTAAGTTTAAGGTTAATACCACAAAAAAATTCCAAACTACTATACTTATAACAAATTTAACCCAAATTAACTTTTCGATTTCCAAAAGCCCAAAATTGGTACATATTATTGAGTTGGATGACACGTGACAATTGATGGGTATATTAGTTTGGGGTTTTATCATTTGTTTGTCATATATGTACTAGTTTGTAGCGTTTCATAGTATTAATCTAATTTAACATAAACTAACGGAGGGTAAATTTGTCATGAATATACCAGTTAGGAGTTTTAATTGTCACGCCCCGAACCCCGCGAGCGCGCAACATCCTGCAATGGTCATGATGATGCGACGTCCCAGGACGTGTCGTCGACCCAACATTTTATCTTTTGATTACGCATGCGGAAGCTAAACAAAGCTTCACCCAGACAATAACAATAAACAAGGATAGATAGGAAAACGGTTCACCACATCAAAACATCATTTTAACATTTACTTGATTAACCCCTGGGAATATTTTTACAAGCCCACTCCGGGCATTTCCATAAAAGTCTACAAAAAGATGTTAGGCTGGGGTCAATCTACCAAAAGTCAGCTTCCAGGCACCCCGAACCATACTGGGTGCGTCAACATGCTAAGGGCCTACAAAAAAAATGTTTAACAACCACAAATGAGATAAAAATCTCAATAAGTTAACGCCTAAGCCCCGTTTAGAAGGCCAACTCACCTCGGGGGTCCCTACTCAGGCAATACAGCATCAACAGCAACATTTATTAAACAACCACGGGCATTCTTACCTCGCCTTGATACACTCGTTGATGAAATGCACATGTCACAAACTCGAAGCATCTAAATCAATTACTCATGCATCAATACATCACAAGCGTACGTGTCCCGATTATAAGATAGAATCCACTTGGGCACGTCCCATACCATGCCTAGCAGTTTCTATCACATAATCAGGCACTATGCATCACACGTATTCCAGTTATTACGCCCCCTCGGGGCCACTACACATCAAGCGATCTGCAGCAAGACGGTAGTCTTCCGGTAAAAACCGGGCTCCGTCCCGCCCCATCGGGCACGGCTACGTCAAACGATCTACAATAAGACGGCATTCCAATACGGCAACATCAAACGATCTGCAGTAAGATGGTATTTCGTAAGGAGCATCGAGTCCGGCCTCGGGCCGCGACAAGGCATCCGGGGTATCGGCACTCCAGATTATCCCCAGGCATCCGATAAATCGGGCAACGTCAAGCGATGCACAGCAAGACGGCTCCAACGTGTGACCACACGAGCACACAAGCATTCCGGCCAATTATTATCTTCTCAATTAGCACATGCATCCATGAATAGTGCTCACATTCATGCCACACAACAATAACAAGTGGTCACACATGCAAACGGTCAATCGACTTTGTAAACCTCATTTTAAAACATGAATTTACAAAAGTATTCGATATCAGATCAATGCCAAATAAACATCATTAAAAGGCTAGATAAGTGTGGTTACTGTTTCCAGTAAGTCAGAAATCAAAAACCAATGCTTTCAAGTAAGAACCAGCACATCAAGGAAATCTAGTAAAACTGGACAGATTTGCATGATTTGGGAAATCAATCTCAAAGGCATAGCAAATGGTTTCCAAAAATTATAAAATTCGAATATGTTATAAACAAGACCTTCACAAATATTTTCCATGAAGAACACAATTCCAAAATCTTTATACAAAGATCACTTTTGATGGCTCAAAAACAACCCAAAACTGGTCCGCCGGAACAAGGAAACTGAACCGTAAGAAATACTCGTTTTGCCAACCAAATCCTTTCAAAACACTTTGAAATTTTTATAAGTTGTAGACATGGATTTCATTTACAAATCTTGTGAAGGAAGTATGGTCAAAATCGAACTGGAAATTTTTATAAAAATCTGAGAAGGCACGAACGTCACGGAATCCACAGTATAAAACAGTTCTGATTCGGTAAGAAATTGGACCTTCGTGTAACCCATTTGAGCTCAGAAAAATCTGAAATTTAAATATGTTATAGATCAAGATCTTGTGAACAACTTTTATGAAGAACACTTTTCAAGATTCTAACCACAAAATGCTCTATAAAAATGGAAAGCCAGAGACGTACAGGAGAATCAGTTCTGGAATCAAGATAAAAACTCCAAGAAACGCCTTCAACTTCGAAATCCACCACTTCTCAGCCATGAAAATACCACACCAAGAGTTCAAATCAACATCCAACATCTATTTCAACTTAGTCTAACAATCAAGACTCGCCAACGCTCAGTTTAGAAGTTTAAACACGCTTAAACAATCACTAGCTAAACTACCCAATGCAAGTTGAACATCCTAAACAAGGGATTAGATGTTAACTTACTCGTCTAAAAACGACGACAACGCGAGGACAACGGCAACGACACGAGTTGTCCGTGGTGGCCTCGGCTTGACACGACAAGCGGCAAATGGCGATGACCGGCACACGGCGATCTACGGGGCTCAAGGGTGGTGGCGTGAGGTTGTTGGTGGGTGAACGGCGGTGGGGGGTGATTCGGCCGAGAGAGAGGGAGGGAAGGGAGGCGTGAAAGGAGAGAGAGAGAGAGAGAGAGAGAGAGAGAGAGAGAGAGAGAGAGAGCTTCCTATTTAAATCAAGATCAATGGTTGAGATTTGTTCTTGATGCCCAAGCAAGGATCAAGGGCTAGGATGTGTCCTTGATGCCCAAGCAAAGATCAAGGGCTAGGATGTGTTCTTGATGCCCAAGTTTAATCCAACGGCCAAGATCAAGCCTTGCCCTTCAAGTTCCATCCAACGGCCAAAGTTTAATCTAACAAAGAGATTTCTAGAAGGGCAAGTTAGCAAATAATTTTCGATGGCCTATTCATAAAAATTATGAGGCGACGTCCTATAATCCGGGTGTAATATCCTTGAGCATTCGACACGTAAAATCGGATCATAATTCGTGGTTGAAATCGATCAATCGCAACTATAGTTTATCTCGAACTAACGGGCGGCTGCTCTAAATAAATTCGTCGATAGCCTTTCCCCTTTGGTTAGTATTCTCTAGGTGATCAGGCCAGAGCGAGAATTAACTAATAGAGCGTCGATGAAATCACCATTTCATAAATCACCAAATTTGGTCAAATTTTCAGGATATCACATTAATGGTCAGAGAATTATCTTTGTGACATTCCGGATTTTGACCCATTTTTGGGATTTATAAAATGCGTAATTTGTCAATGCGCTTATAGTAAAATCTCGCCCGGAAACTGATCGCTCCCGGTTATTATTTTAAATCAGAGATTTCGCTAGAATCGCACTAGATTGAATTTTGCCGTTATTTAGACCCCAAACTTTGGAGTTGATTTTCGGGAGTATCGGGACGAAATAAATTGGACGGTGTCAATATTATGGTAGCCAACGTTGAGATTGTTAGGAATGATGGAAAAAGGGGAGTTTTTGACCAAGTGTGAATTTGGACTAGTAGACCTCCCTCGGTAAAATTTGATTTAAATAATTTGGCCTTTATCCCTTTTTATGTGCGAGGCTTATTTTCTCTGACCGCGCACGTTCTCTCCCCCCTTCCGGTCACGTCTCCCCCCCTCATGTCAGATACTCACCCACTCCCTCTCTCTCTCCTTCTTTTTCTTTTCTCTTTCTTCTCCTCTCTCTTCTCTCTTCTCTTCCTTCTTCCTCTCCCACGACCCCGACTAAGATTCTGCCCGCCTTGTTTCACTCATCACCACTTTCGGCCGCCCTACTACCCCTCGCCCAGAAAGCCAGCTGCTCCGCCCGTCGCGTCGCCCGGCAAGCCCGACGCCCGTCGCTGACCACCAACCGCCGCCCGGCGATCCCCGCTGCTTTCCCCTCCGCAGCGGCTTGGCCCAGTGCGTCCTTGTGCCCTCAGCGCGGCGTGGCCCAGTTGCGCTGACGTGCCCGCCGTCGTCCGCCGCTCGACCACCGCCCGTCGCCAGCGCGCTGACTAGCCCGGCCAGCGCCGAGCTTCGCGCGCCAGCCTCGATCCACATGAGCTACCACGCTGGCGCGCTACCGGCTGCGCCGGCAGCCGCCCGCCGCCAACGAGGTGGCGGTGCCGTCGCCAGGCCAGCCAGATCCCTCTCTCACCTCGGTCTCCCTTCCTCCCCTTCCTCTCCCTCCCTTCGCCCTCACCGCCCGCTCGTCGGAGGAGCCCGTCGCCGTCGCCCGATGTTGCCGCCACCGAACTACCACCCCCATGCCTCACCCGGCCTCACACCGGTCCGTCCTCTCCCTCTCGGCCGCCCGCGACTAACCGCCCCTCCGCCCTAGGCTCATACCGTTCGCCGGACCGCCACCAGCCCGTTCTTGTTCGGTCGGACCACCCCCAACCCCCTTTTCGCCAGAATGTTCGGCCCGTTTCAAACTTAGGACACCCGGTGAGTTTGACCCTAAACCCTAATTAGGATAATTTGCATTTTTAGACAGGTTTTATGGGTTAATTTAGGGTAATTTAGGGGTTAAATGATGGCTGCTATTAGGGGCTGGTTTTGTGATGTTTTTGATGATCGAGGATGATTATTTGGTCGAGGTTTAGTGGCCCGTATAGTGCTATGATGTGGCGAAGCATAGGTGTCGGGATTTGGACAAAATGGTGGATTTGGTGGATGAAATTAATAGACCGGGTGGTGGCTGTTTTTGTGACTATTCAACGGGCTTAGTGCGATAAATTAATGGAGGTTTTGTGGCTCGAGAGGCATGGTTCAATGGTTGGACGGACTGGATCGGAATGGCCCAAGTTTGGGTAAGCTCGGGCTTAAAATGTGGATTATAGTGTGCGCCTTATTTGGTTTTATGATGGCTGATTTGAATGATGTCTTTGGGAGTTTAATGGAGCATTTTGAAGATAATTAGTGGCCTAGAAATTGCGTTATAGTGGCTGCCCTCAACTGGACTTGATTTGGGCAAGGTGCGATCAATTTGGGGTTTCATCGTGCAATTACCGGGAATGATCGCTTTGTGCAATTGATTGGCAAATTGAGCCTTGTTTGTGGTTAATTTGATGATGCCATGTCGCGTGTCTAGCGGGACTAGGAATGGGTTAGCTTGGCAGGCCTAGGATGCGCGAGTTTTTTGTTGACCCGGTTGTGTGAATTTGTGCACTGGTTGTTTGTCAATTTGATGCTATGGCTAATTTGAATTGATTTTTCTGACTGGGCATGTTGATTTATGAAATTGAATATGCGCGGTGCAAGTTGAACTCGTTACATCGTAATTCGCGCATGTGGATGCCCAAGTGTAAACGTGATAGCCATGAGTGTGCATCTCAAGCATTGGCACGGCATGAGCATGTACGAATGTGCCCGAATGACATTTGCATTGTGATCACCTAAAATGCCCTGATGCGTAATACGCGGGGTTCAGATAAAAATTGGTGCTTGTAAATGTGTGATCACAATAAACCCTTATGTGTTTTACGTGGGGTAGTGAACCCGTACTAATGCGTGTTACGCGGGACGATGCCCGGTTTACCGGAAGATGACCAACCTGATGCGTCTTACGCGGGTTATGTGTCATGAGCCTGATGCGTTTTACGCGGGCTAGAGATCGATCTCAAAGTGATAGACCTGATGCGTTTTACGCGGGTCGGACCTAATGCGTTTAACGCGGGTCGGAGGAGAAATTGGTAAATGGCAGAGTGCTAGCATGCGAGTGTGCATTACTGCATTGCTGATGCATGACATGAGTGCGAACATGAGCACGTGCATTACATACATTGGAATTAAGTGATATGTGTACTTGTACTGCAATCCTAACGTTATGGTACAATGGTGGTTATATATATAGAATGCCTAACCTACAGGGTCAAGATAATTTAGATTTAGGCCCGAGGGCCCGAGTCAGTTATACTTTGAATCTTGTGTGGTTTAGTGCTCGTCAGGAGGTGCACGTTAGCCTAGTTTAGGTTTAGGGAATTACTCACTGAGATTATTCTCATTGTTGTTTAAACCACATTTTCAAACCCCCAGCCTTGAGGATGGCAGGCGTACCGAAGTGTTTTGGGAGGAGCCCCGGCTAGTTGTAGTGGCCTTGAACCGCTTTTGATTTTTGAGTGTGGGCTGTAATTGAATATTGTGTCTGGTGCCCAGTATCAACGCAAGTGTAATTGTTCATGTTATTTGCTGAGTGGCTATCCTTGGTTATTTGGTTCAAAACTATTCGGGTATTGTATTGCTTCCGCGTGTGATTTAATCTCTGTGTTGAGTGTTAGGTTGGCGACGTGTCTTGGGACGTCGCACACAAATCGACCTCTGCGAGAGATGTGGCGCGCCGAGAAGTGCAAACGTGACAAGTTTAGGGTAACTTTGTCATAAGTATATAAGTTTGAGGCTTTTAGTGATCAAAATATTAGTTTGAGGTAAATTTATCATAGACGTATCCAATTCAGATTTTTCATGATATTAATCCATAAGTTTAACATGGACTTGCATTCAACGGGGCTTAACTTAGGACCACATATTATAGAAGACGCCATAACAGATCAATTGTCACGTGAATGTATTGCTGCTGCAGCGGCAGCGGATTAAAAAACTAAGCTCAGTCCAGGATAAATTCTTAATCCACGTTTAAATGTTTGACTGTCATTAATCATATTTACTCGTTTCCCTCGAGCCTTGATCCCCTAAAACTCCTACATATGTATGGATAGAACTCGATCGGAAGGAGACCAGAAAAACAAGTTAGTAGCAACCACAAGAGCATCTGAAAATGGCCGACGATCAACGTTGGATTCCCCGAGTGAAACTCGGAGCTCGGGGTCTTGATGTCTACATTAAGAAAACGCAATCGTTTGTTCGTTTGGGGATGACTTTTGTAGGTTCATTTGATGGCTTACAATTGCAGCTTCTTGCTCAAATATATGAAGATCTTCTTTTTGTTTTTGAATGATTACAGGTTTCCAAGTTGGGTTTTGGCTGCACGGGACTAAGAGGAGTTTACAACGATCCGGTCCTGAGGAAGTTGGCATATCGATCATTGCTGTAACTGCCCGAATTTCGGCCAATTTTTTTGGAATTTATGGAACGCATGATTTGTCAGTGTGCTTGTAGTAAAAATCTCGCCCGAGAACTGATCACTCTCGATTATTATTTTAAATTAGAGATTTCGCTAGAATCGCACTCGATCGAATTTGATCGTTATTTAGATCCCGAACTTGGCAGTCGATTTTTGGGAGTTTCAGAAAGAAATAAATTGAACGGTGTCGATATTATTGTGGCCAACGTTGACATTGCGGTAATAGTGAGAAAGTGGATTTTTGAACCCGGGTAAAATGCAATTTGGACCGTAGACCCCTCTCGTAGTGTGGTCTGAGTTATTTTGTCTCAGCCATATGCCCTGGGTTATTGTTGGGATTTATCGTGCGATGTTAGGCTTTTCCGAATTTAAATCAGGACAGTTAGGGCGATTTTTATTTCGGACCGTGTCCGTTGGTTCGCGCATAAAGTTTAAATTTTAAACTTTTTCCCTCTTCTTCTCTCTCCTCTTCCTCGGCAGACCTCCCCCCCTTTTCCCAAGACGCCATCATCTCTCTCTCTCCTTCTCTCTCTTCGCGTTCTCTCTCCCTCTCTCTTTCTCTTTCCCCCTTCCCCGCTGCCACATGCGCCTTCCCCATGCGCACGTCCACTCCACCCACGCCCCCATGCATTTAGCATCCTTCTTCTTCCTCTCCTCCTTCCCTTCTCTTTTCTTTTCTCTTCTTCTCTCTCTCCTCCCTCTTCCTTCCTTCTTCTGGGGATCTACCCTCGCGCTGGTGCTGCTCCGCCCAGCAATTTGCTGTTCGCGCCGCCGTGCCGCGCCTTGCCTCGGCCGCCCGTCGCCAGCGAGCCCGTCGCCCTCGCGCCTCCGCCCAACTGCCCGACCACCTTCGCGGTCTCCCGCGAGACCTGGCCCGGCGGCCAAACTCGCCCGCTGCTGGTCGGGCTGGTGGCCCGATCGCCAGTCACGTCGCCCGGCGCCGCCCTCCCTCCGGGCCAGCATCCCCGTCCGCGATACGCAACCGCCTCCCTTTCCCCTTGTCTCTCTTCCTCCCGGCCTCCTCCGGTTCGGCCCAGCGAACCACGCCAATCGCGCCGCACAGCAGCGTTACCTACGCCAGCCGAGCGTCGCGCCTCGCCCGCCCGCTCGTTCCGCGCCCGCCCGATGCGCCCGTCTGCCGCCCCGCCCGCACATCGCCGCCAGCGCCTCGTCGCCGCCCTTGTATGCTGCTGCTCTCGGTCACCGCCCGACCGGTAAGCGGTGCAGCGCCGTCGCCGTCGCCGATCGTCACCCTCGCCGTTCCCCTCTCCGGCCACCTCCACCTTGCCCCTCGGTTTTGGGCAGGGAGGCGTCAAACCCATCGGTGCCGTGTGACCACCCAGCTTGCTCCCGGGGCGCCGCCGCGATTCTCACCTTGAGTCGGTGTCCCGGCCGTCTGCTCCGTCGCCTCGAGTCAATTTAAGCGGTATTAAATCCTAAACCCGAATTAGATTAATCTGCATATTTGGTGGGTTAATTAGGGGTTAATTGGCATAGATTATGATTTAATTATAAGTTAATGTGTGCGAGATGATTGTTGGGGTATTATTAGAGCCTAATGAAATGGTTTAGGAGTGGTTTAAGGCCCAATTAGGGTTTGTTCTGTTACTGTCCGTCCAGAAACCGAGAATGCATTATTTTGCCTGAGTTGTGGTTTAATTGGGTTAAGGCGTGGTTGGATTAAATTGTTGAGGCCATAATTGGGGGTCTAGCGACTGAAATTGATTTGTCCTTGGCGGGCCTTAAACGAGTTGAATTGCATTGTTTTAAATCACGTGAAATTAGTGTTGGGGCTAAGTGGACTAAAATGAAATGGATTGTAAGTGCCGATAATGTATTGAACTCGTCGAGTTTATGAATAAGTGAACTTGGCTTGTTGGCATTGATAATTTGCTCGGACTCCATTTCTCGTGATGTCGTTGTTAGTGTTTCAATATGGTTGATATTGCGAGTGCTAAAAGATGCACGTATCTGATGTGACTACATTGTTGGCCCTCGGGCCGGGCCTACGGGTCGTATGATCGCACTGTTGGCCTTGGGCCGGGCCTACGGTCGTATGATCGCCTGTTGGCCTTCGGGCCGGGCCTACGGGTCGATTATCGCCTCTGTTGGCCTTCGGGCCGGGCCTATGGGTCGATTATCGACCTTGACCGCCGGGGCGGGCCTACGGTCGATTCATCGCCTTTGATCGGCGGCCTTGGGCCGGGCCTGCGGGTCGTTTTGTCACACTGTTGGCTTTCGGGCCGGGCCTACGGGTCGTTTTAATTAATTGTGGACCTTCAGGTCGATATAATTGTATGCGCATCACATTATTGATAAATGCCTAACCTCCAGGAATTGAGATGACATATTGGGCTGTGAGCCCGGGTGAATTCATGTTGGTTATTATATTGACATTTATTGTTGCATTGGTTCATTTAATTATATATTTGATTTACCCTCTGGAGGTGCACATTAGCCTATTTTATGATTGAGGATTTATTACTTGTTGAGTTTCTCACGGTTGTGGTAAAACCGAATTTTCGACCCCGCCCGTAAGATGCCGAGGAAAGCCCCTCTTTTGGATTCCCGCACAGATCGAACGATTTTCTAGTGTACACCCCTGCGGAGATGGAAATAGCACATTAGATACCGTTCGGTTTTGTTTGTTAATGTGGGAGGACTATAGCCACACCCGGAGTATATAGCTTGGTGCCGTAGGGGAGCGGATGGCGAATAGGACCCCAATCGACTTTTGACGTTCCGGTGGGCCTTAAGCGGGCGTTAGGCTTCCTCGGATGGTGAGCAAGTGAGTGTCGGGACCCACAGCCTTCCTTCAGCGTGAGTTGGCGAGAATGAGACCGTGGATGGGCCTTGATTATGCATGAGGAGGAGGTGGAGCAAGTCGAGCTGTAGAGACGTAGACCCGGTGGAGGACGAAAGAGTTAGACCTTGGGGCAAGGGATTTGGACATTGGACGGCCGGAGAAGTGGCTGAAGTTGGGATGGACCAGGAGCATATGGATGAAGAAGAGGAGGAGTTTTGAGTCTTCGACCACCGGAGCCCTAGTTTAGGTCTCAAATTAGGAGTTAGAACCAGCACTTTTTTGGCTGAGCCCACCGGTAGGCGTGATCGATATTTCCGGCCACTAGTCCCTTTTTGCTTTGTGGCCCTTTTGATGTATCTCTTGTTGATCGAGGGGATATTGTACGTCAGTTTGTAAAAGAATATACATTATGGTTTAATTTATCGCTTAATTGTTATATCTTGCTATTCATGGTTGCGTTTTACAAATGTCCGGGTATATATATATATACGTCGCTTCCGCGTGTGTCTTCTCTGATTGGGTTTATACGGGTCGGTGACGCAATCCTGAGAGCGTTGCACTTCGTATCGACCCTAGGCGGATGATCGTGCTCTCGTTGGGTGCGGGCGTGACAATTGCCAACGCGGTTGCCAAGGGCATAACGTTCTTTGATACATCCAACGCATATGGACCCGGAGTTAATGATATTCTAGCCAGGAAGGTAATGCATAAAATCGGAATATTGAAATCCTTTAGCCGAGTTATGAATAATGAAGCGGAAGAGAGAATTGTGAAAATTTCAATGTATTTGGATATATTATAATGTAAGATTACATTAACCTATTTTTAGGATTTATGATATAACTATATGAGGTAATATATATTAATTAAGACATACACAATCAAAGGGAGATATACGCGCAACCATGAGAGTTACACAGAAACAACAAAATTATCTAACCTAGGAAATTATCTTAGAGAAATTCATAATTATCTTTAACATTGAAACAGTTCCATGAAATCTTTTTCTCAATGAAATCAAAGGTCAATGGATCCGAGCAGGGGCGGCGTGAGGTGCTATGTGTGATGGCTCCAAGCTTCAGTTGATGATTCAGTATGTTGCTCATCTAACGATGGCAAGTTTGGTGGTAGTGCCGGCTTCTCGAAATGAAAAGTGAAAAGTTGAGAATTGGAGGCCAATAACACGTGTCCTTTACTATTGACTTTGCTGTTGGAGCCAAACAACATGCGTCCTTAGAAAAAATGAATCATCACCTAGCAGTCCTTCCCGTCAATGCACGTTTTTCAAATAGATACTTCAAGAGATCCATCTCGGTGAGTAGTTTGACTAGATCAGCAAGCATGTAATCTCTCAACCTTTGGGTTGCCCAAACTAAGGCCAGACACGTCTTCTCAAGAGGGGAATAACTATCGACTTTGCTGTCGAAAAAGTAATTGAACAAACACAACCGATATGGTTGGTGTGGCTACAACAAGCAAAATAAGCCAGGCTTTGCTGAGCAAGGGTTATTGTGCAAAGATGCATCTTCATGGCACAGAAAAATACCTCATTGAAAAGAAAAGCTGGACATGGCAACATGTTGCCAACATCGTAACATGACCACTGGGGTGCTTCATCGGACACAAATAAGGTACTCGGGTGAACACTATCAAGCGGCGAGATGGATTTATTTTGCTACGGGGTGCACCGATTGCACTAGGGTTGCCTCAGGTAATACCAATTTGAGAAAATAATAAACGAAATAGATAAATGTGAAAAATTTAGTATATTTTGATATATCATGATGAGTATTACATCAAGTTGATCAAATTTCAGAAACATTGTAAAATAAGTGACTTCGTATGTACATGCGTTGAAGAAGTTGTCACGGGAGGAGGTGTAGTTAACCACTAACTTTGGCGTGGCAAAAAAACGGAACATGGCAATCTCGTGGTGAAAGGGACCTCAGATTATGTTCACTTGCGAGGCGCACCTCCAGCGCCTTGGTGTCAAGTACATTGATCTCTACTACGTGCATCGGATCAGCACATGGGTCCCCATAGAGGAAACTGTAAGTTTGATTAGTAGGTTTCTTATCAGTTCGATAACAATTACTATGCTTGAACCAGTGAGCTTATGATTCGCTAGTTTACGAAAATTGTAGATGGAGGAGCTCAAGAAGTTGGTGGAGGAGGGAAAGGTGGAGTATGTCGACTTGTTGGAGGCGAGCCTTGACACCATAAGCAGAGCATATGCTGTTAGGAAAATCCCTTAAAATATTTTGAATATGACAAAATAATCAAAGGCTGCTAATGTGTTTAATGTTTTAGTAACCATATGAAAGATGCATAAGCCGATATGCAAATGGTGTTCTAACAGGCTACAAGTTATGAGTTCTTTATCAATGATGAACAAGGCATTGGGCGTGGAGGTGTCTACAAGTTAAAGGTAACTAAGTAGAGGGTGAATAAGCCTAGAACGGGGTATTCTAGAAAGCTTTAAGGTACCTTGGATAGGTGAGTAGGGAGGTAGAGCCACAATTACCTATCTGCATGGAAGGGCCACAAGTCAGAAGTTAGAGTGAAGTTGACGTAGTTTGCCTATATCAAAGGTATATGAAGTATGAAGTGAAAGACTAATGAAAATTGGACAGACATTTACAGAGGTGAATAAGTCAAGAAGAATGGCTAGTTCATGGAGACTTAGAGGTGCCGAACAAGGTGAACAGTCTACACTTGAATATAACCACGAAGCAAGATGTATCTATCACTTGAATATCAACAAAGAACTAAAGGCTAGATATAAATAAAAACCAGTTAAAATGGGGCTATCACAACTTACTGCATGGGTTTCAATTGCTCCGTGGATATTGGCAGCGTATTGCGTGGATATCAACACAGTACTAGTTAAGCTGGATATCAGCAGAAGCTAAATATCAGCAGAGTACTGCAATAGCTAAATATAAGAAGAAGCTTGATATTATTAGTTGACGGGGAAAGTTGGATATAACCATCATACTATGTGGACATAAGCAAAACACTAGCACTACTCAAGACGTCAATCTAGTCATGATCTTCAAGATAATTATTTTTAGATATTTTATCTTATCCTTTGATATTCAGTGATCTGGTTTGAATTCCAATTATGAAAGGACATAATTGATTATCAATCTCAAAGTATATCTACAGGAAAGATTCATATAAATGTAACATCTTTGTGGATTGGCAATCATCATGAAGGCAAGATACATTCCATAAATGAGCCGCTCTATTTTTGGAAATCAAAGATTTGAATGTTTGGGCGACTAAATTTATGGTAATTTTGACCCTGATCTTTTAAATAATTGTCCAATGGCTAGATTGGATATTGATCCTCTGAAAGATTGTCCAACAATAAGTTTTGCATGTTGAGGACTATAAAAGAAGACCAAGGCGTATAAGAATGTACGAGATCAAGAATTCATAAATCCAAATTTAGAGAGAGCTTTACATTTTACATTTGCCTTATGAGAGAATTAAATTTGTATTCTTTTGAGAAGCGTTGGCATGATATAGTTTGTGCTGAGATGTGAGATGGTGAAATCTATCAATTTGGGCATAAGCAATACTGGTTTCAAGGAGAAGTGCTTAAATATAAGTGGCACATTCCATTGTAATTTCAAGATAATTTCTAGTGGAATTCAGCTAGTATGCTATTACTATTGAAGAGTTGACGTAGACTTACACCAAGTCAAACCACTATAATCTTTATGTGCATTGTTCTCTTTCTCTCTGATCATATCACTATCTGCACTATCTCACCCAGTTCAACTTATATTAAACTCGACTATCTTAACTCTGCAACATTTGTCAAGTTTCTTAATATCACATATTTACTCCCCGTGATATTGCTAGCCAACATCACACGCAGTCCATCCCATTACGGCCTTACAATTGGAGTGGTCCTTCGGGACTTGTGACACCGAGCAAGAGATCGTCCCACTTTGCTTGTAGTTACATCATATTGTTGCGTCACTTTAAGAACCAAAAACAAATAAGAACATAGGAAACTCTATACACCACATTTCGGACTTTTAAACTTCATAACCTGTACCGTTGGCTACTTTACTAACAACGTGATAATAAGCTGGACTTAATTACAGGGGTTCTTTTTTCGGTCGGCTTGGTGAATGTCGAAGGGAACTCGATATCAGCATTGTTCCTTACAGTCCTCTTGGCCATGGGTTCTTTGGTGGCAGGGCCAAACAATTTTCTAGTATGTAACTACTCTATTTTGGACATGCCTTGATTAAAAAAAAAGTTAGTACCACAA